>OX451735.1:1427991518-1428591518 GCA_948472305.1 Vicia faba | reverse complement strand
TCCGCACATCGACATCCTAGTTGACAACACATCCCAGCATAAAGTATTTTCTTTCATGGACGAATTCTTAGGCTATAACCAGATCAAAATGGCACCTGAGGACCTAGAGAAAACTACATTTTTTACACAGTGGGGTACGTTATGCTACAAAGTGATGCCATTTGTACTGAAGAATACCGGGGCAACCTATCAACGCACCATGGCAGCTTTGTTTCATGATATGATACATCATGAGATAGAGGTCTACGTAGATGACATGATAGCCCGATCACAAACTGAAGAAGAACACCTTGATCACTTACAAAAGCTGTTTGTCAGATTGAAGGAGTACAAGCTGAGATTGAACCCAAACAAGTGCACATTTGGAGTCCGGTCAGGTAAGCTCTTAGGTTTCATTGTCAGCAACAAAGGCATCGAGGTTGATCCTGCCAAAGTCAAAGCGATACAAGAAATGTCTGCTCCTCGCACTGAGAAGGAAGTCATAATTTTTTTTGGGACGCCTAAACTACATTGCTAGGTTCATTTCTCACCTAACATCTACCTGTGAACCAATCTTCAAGTTGTTGAAGAAAGATCAGGTAGTTAGATGGAATGATGACTGTCAGATTGCTTTCGATAAAATCAAGGAGTATTTACTAGAGCCTCCTATCCTGATGCCACCAGTCGAGGGAAGACCGCTAATCATGTATCTGACCGTCCTAGAGAACTCAATGGGGTGTGTATTGGGGCAGCATGACGAGTCTGGTCGAAAAGAGCATGCCATTTATTACCTTAGCAAAAATTTTACCGACTATGAAACCAGATATTCACTACTCGAGAAAACTTGCTGTGCTTTGGTATGGGCTGCTCGCCGGCTGAGACAGTATATGTTGACTCATACCACTTTGCTGATATCTAAGATGGATCCGATAAAGTACATCTTCGAGAAGCCTGCTTTGTCTGGAAGGATAGATAGATGGCAGATGATCCTGACAGAGTATGACATACAATACACTACCCAAAAAGCTATAAAGGGCAGCATACTAGCTGATCATCTGGCCCATCTAGCTGTAGAAGATTATCAATCCATGATGTTTGACTTCCCTAACGAAGACATCCTGACATTGGACAACGTTGAAGATTTCAGACCATATGATGGACCTGAACAAGGATCCCGATGGACCCTGTACTTTGATGGGGCTTCCAATGTGCTTGGTAACGGTGTCGGCGCTGTGCTTATATCTCCGGAAGGATTCCATACTCCTTTCACCGCCAGACTCTGCTTCAACTGTACGAATAACATGGCAGAGTACGAAGCATGCATCTTTAGACTCAAGGCTGCCATAGACTTGGGAATCAAATCTTTGATTGTGTTTGGGGATTCATCTTTGGTCATCATTCAGATCAAAGGAGAGTGGGACACCAAGCATCCAAACCTCATCCCTTACAAAGAACATGTTTTTACATTGTTACCACATTTCGAGCAGATTACCTTCGAGCATTTCTCGCGAGAAGAAAATCAGCTAGCAGATGCTCTAGCTATAATGTCATCCATGTTTAAACTTAACTGGGATGACGAGGTTCCCCAGATCACCATTGAACGGATGGACGAACCTGCACATTGTCACGAGATTAATATCGAAGAAGTAGTGAACCAGTCGTGGTTTCATGAAGTCAAAAGGTATCTCGAGGCTCAAGAATATCCAGAAGGAGCTTCAGTCAATGACAAAAAGTTCTTAAGGAGATTCTCAGCTAAGCTCTTCCTAAGTAATGGCATCCTGTACAAACGCAATCATGATTCTATTCTGCTTCGTTGTGTGGACAAGATTGAAGCTAAAAAGATCATGGCTGAATTGCATGAAGGTACCTTTGGCACTCACTCTAGCGGGTATACAATGGCGAAGAAGATTCTACGGGCAGGCTATTACTGGTCTACCATGGAAGCTGACTTCTATCAACACTCCCGGACCTGTCACAAGTGTCAAATCTATGCAGACAAGGTGCACGTGCCTTCGGTTCCTCTAAATGTCTTAACAACTCCTTGGCCCTTTGCTATGTGGGGAATCGACATGATTGGGGAGATCAAGCCTACAACCTCTAATGGACACCGCTTTATCCTAGTGGCCATTGACTACTTCACGAAGTGGGTCGAAGCAGCTTCCTTCGCATCCGTTACTAAGAATGTTGTTTCCCTCTTCATCAAGCAGAATCTTATTTGCCGGTACAGTATCCCCAAAAGGATCATCACTGATAATGGTACAAACATTAACAATACTATGATCACCACCCTATGCAAGCAGTTCAAGATTCAACATTACAATTCATCCCCCTATCGGCCAAAGATGAATGGTGCTATCGAAGATGCGAACAAAAACATCAAAAAGATCATACAAAAGATGACAGTCACCTATAAGGACTGGCATGAGATGCTACCATTTGCTCTCCACGGGTACCGTACCACGGCTCGCACGTCAATTAGGGCAACACCCTATTCTTTAGTTTATGGCATGAAGGTTGTTTTGCCTATTGAGGTTCAGACCCCCTCTTTAAGAATCATGAAGGATGCAGGTTTGAGTAAAGACGATTGGATCCAGACCCGACTTGATCAGCTGAACTTAATTGACGAAAAGAGACTTACTGTTGTTTGCCATGGTCAGACGTATCAAAAACGGATGATCAAGGCTTTCAACAAGAAAGTCAGACGCCAGGTGTATCAAGTTTGAGATCTAGTGATCAAGCGCATCTTCTTTCCACAAAGTGATCCCAGGGGAAAATGGACTCCTACCTATGAAGGACCATTTGTAATTAAGAACATCTTTTCTGGTGGGGCAATGATCTTAACCACCATGGACGGTGACGACCTGCCACACCCTGCGAACGTAGACATAGTCAAAAGATACTACGCATAAAAGACCCGCTAGGTTGACACACCTAGGCAAAACAAGGGCATCCCGGCGAACCAAAGGTTCAGGAAAAAATTAGGGATAAAAGTAAAAAATATGTACACCCGACAAGTTGAAAACCCGAAAGGGCGACTTGGGCAAAAAAGGGTTTCCCGGTGAATCGAAAACCCGAAAGGGCGGTTCAGGCAAAAGTTAGGGAATTAAAGCATATGACTATGTCTCGTCGGATCACTTTAAGGACAATCTCTTCACTAACAAAGAATGCAAAGGGTCAAAGAACTGGAAGAGAACCTTCATCATATCCTCCTCTGTGTTGGAGGATATGAAGTTGAGTAGAGGGCCATGCCTCTCGGTGAATGGAGAGTTTTCAGGGATCCTTGAAGCTAGATCCTTGAGTTGTGGAGGAATTCTTACAAAGTTGATCTGGATAGTTTTCATGCGAAGTGAATCCATATCCTACAAAACAAGAACAAAGATGAATCTCCAAAATCCTTGAAATGGTTAGTGAATGCATATGATGTTCATGATGTCTATGATGTTATGTACAAGTATGCATATACAAAAAAATCAAGTAGGTTGTTAGTTTAGGCTTGCATGGGGTTTTATAGGTAAGTACCCTCTTGAAGTTTAGTTGGCTCAACCTGTCCTAACAATAGTAATCAGGTTCTAAGGAGCTAAATATCACTGGATTGTTTCCTTGGTTATTGTTTCAGCTCAAGCCTCTTTAATGGCGACCGTAATATCCCAAGAAACCAACCCTCAATGAGTGTAGTATCGAGTATCTACCAACTTCGGACTGCACCAAAGCCGGTCATCTCACTACATCCTAAAGGCTAAGTTGGTCAAGTAAAGGGTTCTAGAAGTTCATTAGTGCTTCATGACATCACTCAGCGGCCCCGTATTCTCTTTGATTGACTCAAAGGCTACCGGTACCCACAAATATGTCGCACTAACATAGTTATTGCTTAGACCATGTAGGTACACCCCACACAGTTTCTACAACGTATTACTATTTACCTATAATGTTTCCCAAATTCGGGTGGAGGATTCGAACCCAAATAAAGAACCATAATATGAAGCAAACAAGTTAAACAAATGTAAGCAAATAAATGTGATCTAGCCCTAAGGTAACCCCACTTTTATAAATCTCCCTAGCAGAGTCGTTAGTTCTGTGATACGGTGGGAGAACTGACTTGAGGTTTTGCATTTTATTGCAAATGTCGCGGTTAGCAAGAGTGACCACCAAATTTTCTTTTATCCAAAAGGAAAGGTGAAAAAGAACAGGAAAGACCTTTGAGATGTTTTCTTGAGTTTGGGGGGTAGATTATGAAAAGGGAAGGTGCTAGCACCCTTTTCATCCATGGTTTTCCATGGGCTCTTAGTTACTTGCTTAGATCACTTGCTTTGGTTTGTTTGAAATGGTGTTTGGTGTGGTTTTGAAAGTATTTTGTAAAAGAGGCCATTCGTTTAGGCAATATTTGTAATGATTCTCGTTCGTAAGAATGTATACAAAGATGTTTGTCTTTTGAAAATATTTTCAATGTTTGTAAGATGTTTTTAAAATGTGTGTGTGTTTGTTTTTGAAAATAGCAAGGATTTTGTTTGAAATGGAGCAAGTAACTAGAAGCTATCTACCTACTCAAATGTATTCCTTATGTATTTTCTATTCCTTTGACATTGTTGGCTTACCATTGATTTGGTAATCAACCCTATCTTTGGATGTAAACGGGACGGGCGTGGGTCATCGTATAGCCATGATTAGCAATGTTTGCAAAGTATCTTAGCATTTTTGAGGGACCAAGATCATTTTGTTTAGGCAACTTTTGAATAGTGTCATCGAGGGGCTATGATCTTATATTTGTTTTGTTTTGCCAAGATACTTCACATGCGTAACAAGGCCATTTTTGTTTTAGGAAACCAAATGTGGAAACCCTAAGGGTGCTTGTGTGCAAGTGTGTTATTTTCATGCTTTTGATTTTGTCTTGTATTTAAGGTGTTCTATTTTGCTTTGTTTTGTTCTTGTCATACAAACCCTAATTACTAATCATGGCATATGAAAGCGATAAATTGCGTAATGTAAATATTTCTAAGCTATTACAACAATTTATGGGAAGGGGGATACAAATTTGAATGGGGATTTTGCAAGAATATAAAGCTAAATAAATTATTACAACCAAATTGAATTTGTGCGAATTAAGATAAATATAGTACAATATTTAAAATGTAATGCAATGTACATGTAAAGAAAAGATTTTTTGATGTCTTATTTTCATGTAAAAGAAATTTTAATCTAAACCTAAAAATATAAGGAGAAAAGATTTAATTTTTTGAAAGGGGTTTAACCCTAATTTTTATTTAAAAGAAAATAAAGTTTTTATATGTATTATTTTGTGCATTTTTTGTATGACGTAATAAATAATATTGTATATAAATATTAAAATTAAATATATGCAAAAATAAGTATTTATAAGTATGAAATGAAAAAAAAAATTAAACTAAATGTATTCAAACATATTTATAAGTTTATTAAGAAAATAAATGATATCCTATTAAAATAAAATATATTTTTATGTGAGAAATAATAAAAAAATAAAATAAAAGTGCAATATTATTAATTTACATGTTTTAAGATTTTTTATGCATTAAAAGAAATATTTAAAATATTAAATATATAAATAAAACAAATAAGAAATAAAAATGTAGAAAGAGTTGGCAGGGGGTGATGAAGCAAATTTGTGGTAATGCTAGCAAAAACACTGGCCCAGGAAGCTAAGCCCAATCTGCAAAAAAAAGTCACAAAAATTGAAAAGGAAAAAATGTGAAAATGCAAAAGTAGCGTCCAGGTTCGAACCCAGGACATGGGTCTCACCAGCGCGCTGCTTTGCCACTGGGATGGCCATACATCCATTATCTTTACTGAAACAAAAATAACATATTACAAAATGCGTCCTTGCTCTGTTTCATCTTCTTCCTCAAGCCTTGGCCGGATCACCTGTAACTTCCTCATACTTCCATGAAAATAAAAACTTATAACATGAAAAATGTAGAGCTTGAAATCACGATTCCAACCATGTAAGCTATGTAATCTAACTATCAAAGATTAAAGAGAATTTAAACATCCCTAAATCTTGACCTAATATTTCCAGAAACTTCAAGTTTCAAATTCTCTTAGCACAAGTAAAATTAATGCAAGATAATGGTATGTACAACTTCGTTATGATGAAGACTAATTTTTTTATTCACAGATTGTGGCCTATGGTGGCCTGTACAAAGAGATAGAGTTTGAGAATTTACCTCCTTCAGCTGGAATCGTGTATGGAAATGGAGTGACTTTAATGGAGGCCTGATGCTTGCTTGAGCTTCCTTGAGCTTCCCTGGATCTATTTCAACCCTTGCCTTGCTGTGAAACTAGCTAGAACTCTTTGGCCAAGTCAAGTTGCAAGCTCTGAAGTCAACAATGGAAGATGGTGGAGGAGTGATTACAGAATAGTGATGATGGTCTGGATTGACTAGGTATCAAGTATGTAATGTGTTTGAATGATCCAAACTCAAAACGCACGAGCCAAATGGAATATGGGAAAGCTTGTGCAGAATCTGCAGTTTTGGATAAGTTTTGGGTGTTTTTCAGCTTGAGAGAGTTTCAGGTCTTGGCTAAATGTGTATTGTGTTGCATATGGTTGGTATATTAGTATTGAAATGGTTTTAGGTCAGCTCTCTATCAGCTGTGTAAGCCCTAGCCTTTTTGCAACTTTTCTTGTACTTGAAGCAAAGTGACAAGACCAAAGCTTCACATGCTTGTACCAGCTTGCTTAGGGTTGTTATGAGTTTGTACAACTTGCTTGAGACTTGTGTGGTTTGTATGCATCAAGGGGACAGGTTCTAAGCTCAAAATTGTAAAGTTTGCAAAAGTGGTTCTTTTTCAAAATGGCAATGGAACCTTTTTGCCAAAAATGGAATTACAAGTTGGACAAAGGTTCAAAAGCATGGATAGAGGCTTTGTAAACTGAGTAATCATTTAATTAAGGAAGTGTGGAACAAGTTTAGGACCTGTACATCAAAAAATAGCCAGCATAGGATTGATTTGAAACTTGGTTCTTCATGAAATGGCTTGAACAAAAAGTGAGAAAATGCCAATTTCCTCTCTTCGATTCTCTCTACTCAAACATGATCTTGGAGAGTTCTTGGACATTTTGGAAAGCTTGAAATGTGCTATATAATCCATATTTGAAATTCATTTTGAGATACTTCTTGGAACTAGGTGAAAAATTGCCATGAAGTTGGGTCCGAAACCTGCCTAAATTAGGGCAAAATTTCACTAAGTTAAGAAGTCATGACCATGTATTCACAAATTTATAACTTGATATCCAAGCATCTTTAGGGAAACGTTTGTGAAGCAAAGTTGTAGTTTTCATGTAGGTCTACAACTTTCATGTTTGGGACTTTTCTTGAATCAATATGCATCATGGTGAAAAAGTGGTGTAAAGTTGAGAAAAAATAAGAAAATTTTTATACTTAGAAAATTTCTAAGTTATGAAAATTTTCAAATTCAAACCCTAATTTTCAAATTTGGTTTTCTTGGTAAACAAGTTTTACATTTTGACATGTCTTGATGAATTATAACTCTTGCTACTTGATCTTGACCAAAAAGTCAAAGTTTGACTTTTCAGTATACAATTGACTTTTGATCAGTTGATTGCAAATTTCATCTGTCAATCCAATGAATTTGAGATGTTTTGAGCCATGTAATTAAGTCAAGATGATGCCATTGAATACTTGAAATCATTCTTGAACTCAATTGGTCATTTACTAGGTTAAAAATCAGAAATTGCCCTTCCTCAGTCAAACCCTAATTTTGACCATTTTGCCCTTTTGTGTATTTGATCAAATTTATTTAGGAGTTGTAATCCAAACTGGATCAAATGGTACATATGAGTCTAGAATGTTGATGTGGATCAAAAATTATGAAGTTTGACTGTAAACTGGCCATAGTTGACTTTTTCTCCAATACAGCTAATTTTTAGGTCAACTATCCAATTGACTGATAAAAAATGTGGTTCAAGGCTTGAAACTTATCATGAGCAATCTTAGGGGTCCAAAATGATGTATGAAAGTCACATGAAGCATTTATGGTCCAAAAATTCTTATGCAAACTCAAACCCTAATTTTAGGTTATCAGTGCAAGATGAGATGTCTTTAGCTGACCAAACCCTAATCTTGTCTTGAGTCAAAGAAGTCTTGTGAGAAAAGTCTTGATAAATGAGAGGGAAAACTTTTGGGTACAACACTTTCCATCAATAATTATTTCATCTGCATGCTAACTCAGGTGTTTTGCATCGGTTTCACTATGAAACATGCGCCTAAATCTAGGAATTATAGGAAAATACCATAAGACTTTTGCTGGAGACAATTTTTTCTTATATTGAGACAAACCGCATTTAGCACACTCATTTAACGATGCATATTCGTTTGGAAACAAAACGCAATCGTTTGGACAAGCATGTATCTTATCATAGCTCATGCAAATAGAGAACCACATTTTTTTGGCCAAATATGTTCGATTAGGAATAACATTATCCTCCAGAAGCATATCTCTCATAAGGGATAATAACTCTGTGAAACTTTTATCCGACCATCCATTACCCGCCTTTAAGTTGTACAACTTTAATACCACATACAATCTTGTGAATTTAGTGCAACCTTTATACAATGGTTTCTCTATATCGCTTACCAATCTCTCAAACATTTTGGGACAATCCTGAAGATCTTCTTCAAGTGCTTCTGCAATCTCTTCGACTCGATAAAAATCGTATGTATCTGTGTCTTTGTTGTCTGAAGCATAGGCCGTACTACTTTTCTCCCCCGGTTCAACACTGTCGTTACTTTTTTCACCGTGAAATATCCAACATGTATAACTTCTACCAATTCCATGCATCAGTAAATGCGATTTCAATCCATCTGCATCAACCCGACCCATATAACAACAACCCAAGCAAGGACACTTCATTCGAATGGGGTCTTTGGTGTGTTCAACAACAAACTTAACAAATTCCAATAACCTATTCTCGTACTCTTTTGACAACCGATTGGCAGACATCCATTTTTTATCCATTGTTTTACAACTAAGTGTCGTTCAAAATATTGGAGCGGAACGGAAACACTGAACAGAACATGCGTTATTTTGGTTACGCAAAAATATTATAACAATAAACGATAACACTACAGAGTAACAACTAAAGACTAACACACACAAGCACACTTGAAATCCTATAAACAACAAGAATCAGTAATGTTGAATTTAAACTTGACTTAACAAAGAAAGAAGAGAGGTTATTGGTGGCCGATGGTGGATGATGTTGCTATGATGTTCTCCCAATCGGTGATGGTCTTCGACTAACTACACATAGAAGAAAAACATTAGTGTTCCATACTTGTAAAAATTTGTATAGAGTTTTATCAAGTTTGAATAAATAACAAATAAAAATAGTTTAGTCCAAGTAAACTAGGACAACAACAGAAATACATAGACTATGTGTATATGAAGTTAAAGTGTGCAGTCTAACTCTATTTCCAAATTTAAAATTCACAGTATAACCGTAATTTAAAATCATCTAAGACAACAACTTTGTCATTATCCATGGTATCTCAAGTAGTATATACAATTTTTATGAACGAAAATCCGAACTCTCTATTTCTATTTGTACCCAAACAATCCATAATCTCTTTTTATAGAAAAATAATATAATAAAATATTATTGATTCAAATAGTCATAAAGAGTTTTTGCCACAATCTCTCTATTTTTATTTGTACCCAACGATTTCAGAGAGAAAGAGAGAAGAGAAAGAGAGAAGATTACCTTGAAAGTGACGCTGAAGGACGATGGTCAGCGGTGGAGAGAGAGCCTCATTTTATAGAGATAGACGATGGAGGACGACGAACGGCGGACAACGGTGGAGAGAGAGAGAGCGTTGAAAAGGGTTTCGCGTGAGAGAAACGGTAATGATTCTAATCGTTCTATGAAAAGAGAAATAGTACTGATTCTAATTTTTAATTTCTAATTATATGACTTTAGACAACTCTTTTGAGAAAGCGCTGGTTAATATGGGCCTTTAGCAGCGCTTTTGAAAAGCGCTGGCTAATGTGGTCCTTTACCAGCGCTTTTGATAAAGCGCTTTATAAAGCAACACTTTTAGCAGCGCTTTTTAAAAGCGCTGTCAAAGGTCACATTTTTAGCAGCGCTTTTATTTATTATTGTATACAGTTTCCGTGTTTTTTTAAATTCACTTATAGCAGCGCTTTTGTATAAAAGCGCTGTCTAATATGCACTGTTAAAAGCCCTTTTTGGCATAGTGATTATCTCATGTGGCATCATTCCCCATAAAATTCAGAGCATTGCATTCATATCATATCATAAACATCATCGAGGTATCTTAGGACCAAAAAATTGTGTATTCTATATTTAAGTATCTTCAATCTCTTCGAAACGAAGATTTCAATTTTCATATCTCCGAATAGAAGAAACTTAAATAGGGGCAGCTGTCATATCCAAAATTTTGACCTAAGATCCCACCTTCAATTTCATTTTCATAAAACATCATGGTCACAAGATACAATTGGTTTTTCTAAAACCGCTTACCTTCGAGCATGGCTTATGTAAAGATTATCAATTGTTGTGGATCTTTTATCTTATGCATCACTAACATCTAATCCCATACTAAGGTGTATGTTTGTGTTTCTTTGGTTTCATGTACAGAGACAGGTCTGAATCAAGAGCGTCAGGTGTTGCGCCTTAATTAGGGTTTTGGATCCCTTAAGTGTTCAAGTATGATGGACCACTGATTCTCAAAAGTACAGTCGAGATTTCATCATCACTGGTTCACATGTGCATCAATATCCCTTGGAATGCAAGGATGGAATAAGTTTGCAAGTCATTTCAAAGCACTTCGACCAAAAGTCAACTTTTGCAAGATCAAGTTCAAACAATCATAACTTCTTCATAATTCAATATTTTTGAGTGGTTCTTTTTGCATATGATTCTCTTTGACGTCATCTACAACTTTTCTTTACAAGTCAAGAGCTGATTATGTTTGAAAAAACCGCGAAAAAATAGAAACGTTAGAAATCGTTGTGAATTTAGTGAAATTTAACTGGTTTTGTCCGACTTAACTAAATCATGTATTTTAGTACTTTTAGTCATCTTTCTTTTGTTCTTATTTTTATAAAAAAGACATCAAAAAAATATATGTAGTTTCATTTTCATGTTTTTTTTTTTATTTTTAATTTAGTTTTGATTTGACATAGTTTAACATAGGAGTGTTCGCGGTGCGGGTTGAGCGATTTTGAAGAATAAATCACTCGAACCACAAGATAAAAAAACATGCAGTTTGGTTGGCTATTAAAAATAAATCCGAACCAAACCAAACCAAACTAATGCGGTTTGAATTGGTTCAGTTGGTTCAGTTTGTGTTTAACTGTTCATACATTACCATGACAAATTTATAATTGTCAAAATAACTTTATAATTTGATACATAAAATTACGTATTATAATTTTATCTAAATCTAAATAATGATATACACAAGATTGTATTCTTAAATAAATATTATACAAAGAATACGATAAAATATATTTTGTGAAAATAGTATTTATAAATGAACCATATTTTATTTTTTATGATTTGTAAATTAAAATAAATATCATACAAAGTATGATGAAATATACACATAATACATGTTGATTTCTCTAAAGAATTAAAGAAATATATATTGGTTAGTAAGATTTTATAATATAATGTGGTTTTGTTTGGTTTGGTTTGACTTGCAAAAATTAAACCGCAAACCAAACTGAACCGCGCGGTTCCGTTAGAAAATGATCCAAACACATCCAAATCAAATATGGTTTTGGTTTAGTTTGGTTCGATTTTTCGGTTTTCTATTAGGCCGGTTTGGTTTTGAACACCCCTAGTTTAACTTGTGTGTACAATATTTTAATGTCTCTTTTACTTTATTTTATATTTTTAGTTTAATCCTTTTATTGTTACTTTCATTTTATCATTATAATTACCATTGTTATTAAAATAAAAAAAAATTAAAATCACTTTATTTAATGTCAGTTTTTATTTGTTTACTTTTTATTATTATTAGTAACAATTTCCATATTTGTATTTTTTTAGTTTAATTTAATTGTTCCTAACAATTTTCATTTACAATTTTTTTTTAATTGTTTAATTATCATAAAAATTTTCTTTTTAGTTATTATTATTATTATTATTATTATTATTATTATTATTATTATTATTATTATTATTATTATTATTATTATTATTATTATTATTATTATTATTATTATCATTATTATTATTATTATATTTTTGTCTCATGTTCAAAAGAAAGAAAAGGAAATTCAAAACCAAATTTCACCAAAATAACAAACTCTTTTATCTGCACTTTTTTTACTGTTACATTGACCAAGAAGCTGCATCAAAATAGTCTGCTATACTAGTCCATATACTGCTCTAAAACCTGTCCAAAGACTTGCACAATAGTATCATACAAAATCCTTGTTTTGCCTTGCTGTCCTGGTATTCATGTTACTGCCCCTATTCTAAAACCAGTCTACAAAATGGCCAAATACAACACTCTAAAAACCTGTTGTTGATGCTCCAATGCTTGCCCAAAACCTGCATCATGCCAAGCCAAACATTACACCAAATTAACAAAATAGGGGCTGCATCCAGAAAGTTAAAATCAGCATACCAAATATGTTCAAATTCATCAGATTTTCCCCCTAAAACCCCATATGCTTCACTATAAATAGAGACCTTGATCTCAACAGTGGGGGAGGAGAAAAAGAAGTTTGTTCAACACAAACCAAGGGAGGATCATAACAAAAATATTGAGAATAGAGAGAAAGAGGAGCAGAAGAAATAACAGAAGAGTGTGAACTTACTATCTTTTGAAGCTCCATCAGAGAGACTGTGATATGTATCACCTTCTTCCCATCATCTCTGAACAATATTTTTTTTTCATACAATAATATCTGTTTTGATTCTCTTGCACTATATCTCCACTTACATAGTTAATTTGTATCACTTGCTTTATGCCACATGACTGTATGATTTGTCGAAATCTCTGTTGTGTTCCAAATTTGCTGTAATAAAAAAACAAGAAAAAATAGTACATAATTTTAGTACATAAAAGATAAGAATCCCATAAAATCAACATATTTTAATACCATTTTTCGCATGCCTTGCTCACCATCACTTTGTGAACATCATCCACCCAAAAACTGCAAAAATGTACACAAAAATCAATACAAATTTCACACAGTACCAAAAACCTTATACAAACCTTAAGCATTCACCACTATCCTCTTTAGCTTTCATACAACCTTCACACAATATTCAAACCTCGCCCTGCATATTCATTAATATCACAGAAAAAATAGTAAAGATACAACTACAAAACCAGAAAAATTAGTAATTTTGCAAGTTATCAGGGTTTTTTCCTTCATACCTTAAGCTATAAAAACTCTTCACAAACCTGCTACCGAAAACTCCTCTTCATCCTCACCCTGAACAGAAAAAATCAAAGATTCCCAGAAGAAATACTCCACGAGTCACTCAAACCCAAACGACTAAACAGAAGAACCTCTGACCAAAGCAGTAGCACCACTAGCCACTTCATCCCATCTTATCAACTCGATCCAGATCTAATCCCAAACCATGAACAATGGAATAATACCCCGAAGATCACAACAACCTCCAATCAACACCTTAGCACTTCCCGATTTATCCAAAAAAATCAACGTCTTCAAACCAGCAGAAAACCGATCCAAATGTCGTTATCGTCGCGCTGCCGCCTCCGTTCATCGTTAACAGTGCCCTGAAACACGTTTGGCTTCTCATACACCATACCAAAATCCCTTTAGTTGTTGTTGCTTTCTTCTAAGATTGAATCCAAGAGAGCAAGGTAGTATGTTGTTGTTGTTGACAGCGGGTGGAGTATATTGTGAGATAGCTGCAAGAGAGTTGAGATCGATGAGAAATAGACAAGAGATCGATGGCGTGGTTGTTAATTTTCGTGTCTGAACCGTGAAACCAAAACGCGAGAAGCAAACTGAGATTTACTTGCTACCGTGAAATCAAAATCGACGAGTTGTTATATTACCAAACCAGAAGCGAATAGAACAGAAGAGAGACAATGATAGTATTTTTGGAAATTTTCCGAAAATTGTGAAGAGAAGAGGTAGCATTAAAGTAGAAAGATGATGAGATGTTGCAGAGAAACAAAAGAGGATCAAGCGTGGAAATAAGAAGTATTGGAGCGGCTATCCCACTCATCATATTTCTAGGTTTTTTTGTGACTCATTTTTCGTTTTGGGCCTCACCCCATGTTGTACCCCAAAATTTGTCTTCCCACTTTCACACAAGACATACTCCTAGAGGTTCTCAATTGCTCAAGGTTGACCAAGAATTGACCAGACAATTCTCCTCCTAAAGCAATGAACCCCTAACTAGGGTTTCAATTTTCATCAAGATGTTTGAGCTCCAAGAGTCTCAAATGCTTCCCATAGTCCTAATATGTCCTCAAGATCATCCATGCCAAGTTTCATGCCTTTCACAATAAGTTTTCTCAGTCAATTGCTCAAGTATTAGAAAATCAACTATGCTAGGTCAAAAGTCAACTATGGCCCATGTACAATCAAACTTCAAGATTTTTGGTCAACATCAACATTTTGAAGTGATATCCATCATTTGATCAAGGGTTGAACATGATTCCTCAAGAAATTCTCCTAATTTATCAAAAGTCAAAAATGGCAAATTAGGGTTTTTTATAGGAAAAGTCAACTAAACTTTGACCAAACATAACTTTCTCATACTTTATCAGAAATTTTCCAACCAAAGCTCATTTTGAAGAGAATCCAATTCCCTACAACAACTATCAGCCCTCAAGTTTAAGAAATGCACCATTTGAATGATACAAGTTCATACATTACAGGTCATTTTTATAAAGTCAATAAAAGCCACTTTTTACGGAGACCTTTAACATCAAGATAACATTTTCAAATGCAAAATTGATCAAACGAGGGATTGAAGTAGACATTTTGGGCTTTACAAAAAGTAAAAGATCATCATCATGATATAAAAATTGAGCAAGTTATGGCTTGCTCAAGTTGGGAAAATTTAGGAAATTTCAAGAAATATGCATTGAGCAAATCTGAGTTTTTAAGGCAATGGCTCAAATTCTTGAACTTCAAACATCTTCCTAAGATCATAGAGGACCCCTAAAACCATTTTTGCATAGTCTTGATTTTATTTGCATTTTATATTAATTTTATTTAATTAAAAGTCAAATAAATAAAGATTATTGCAAAATATATGGGCCATTATCATTTGGGCTTGGTTTAATTCATGGACAAGCCTCATATTTCGTATGCAACCAGGCCAGCTTTGTCTAAATGCATTCAAATTTGAAAATGGACAAGATTTATTGATTTTGGCCATGGTTACAAATCATCATTCATGGCCTTGAAACACCATGTTTAAGGTTGTTTAAACTTTGTGTTCTTGTCTCCTCCCGTCTCATCTATAAATACCAAGCCATTTGCAAGCTTCAAGGAGGCCGAGACAACCCCAAAAAGTTACACAAATTTGCAAAAAAAAAGAAGCAAAGTTGGTGAAATTCAAAAGCACGATTCCAGCTTTCCTCAATCCAAATAAAGGATCCCAATACACTCTTCGAGGTTCCCTGAAGTTATTCCAATCAATTCCAGGTCTTGTAGCTTCGTGAAACACCCTCCCCAAGTCATGTACTTAATTTTTCCAAATCCATTTTCTTCCATTCATTCATTATTAATTCAATTTTCTTGCATATTTTGATTCATGGTGATGCATAGAACATTTTTGGATGTATTATTTTGAGTTTGAGTGCAGGTATGAGAACCCACCATTCTTAGGGTTCTGAGCTCCCAATTTGGGGAACCCTAGATAGAGGTAAAATTGGATGAAATTAAGGGCACTGTCATGCTCAGGAGGGTGAGGCCAATCGATCCATGGCCTCGCATTTGATTTATGCTGCGTATTATGGGTTTTTTGAGTTACAGGGGGCATAGCTACAAATGCAGACTGTCACTATAGGTATTAACATCTATAACGATGGAGGGAGGAAGGGGATGATGCGTGGAAGCCTTCCATTAGCCAGTTCAAATTCTCGCGCGTTTTTATTTTATTTTTACATAGCTGACCAATTTTATTATATTATGTCTTTGTGTTGTTTTATGTAACAAATGAGTTGGCAGCACAATTGGTAAAACATCACGCATGTGAGGGAGATGACCTTGGTTCGAGTTCCAGGTCCAGCATCTTCCTATATTTTTCACAATATCTCATGCAAAATCCAATACTTCTCAGGGCTTATTGACCGTCATGTACCATCAGATCTGGCCATCAGTTCACAATCAATCTGGATCCAAGAGTCTTGATTGGAGATCCACCATACGCCCTAAAAGTTTTCGCCTCACCTGATCCAACGATTGGCCTGGGCTTAGCTTTCAGTTGGGCCTACCCTTTTCCAATTTGCACCCCCATTCTACTTCAACCATCAAGCCCAATTTCTAATTCTTTTTGATTTATTTAATTATTTCAATTCTTAATCATTTTTAATTAATCATAAAAACAAATCAAAAAATAAATAAATAGATTTAGTTTTTTTTTCTAAAAATATTTTAATTAATTTGTTAATTATTTAATTTAATTTTATTAACTTTAAAATCAATTAGATTCAGGTTATTTCATTCAAATATTTTCTTTAAAAAAATGCAAAAAATGTTAGGTTTTTGTTTAGAATTTAATTTTGATCAATAACTTTCTTTTGTTTTAATTAATTTAATTTAGGTTTAATTTAATTTAGTATTTTCCTAAATAAATAAAAGCAACCATTTTTTTTTACTTAGCTTTTTCTTAGGGTTTTTTAGACGTAATATTTCATTTCACGCGCATTATTTTTATTCTCGCATTTTATATAATAATGTAACTGATTATGGATTGTAATAGCCCTAATTAGGATTTTTATTTTATTTTTAGCTCTTTACATTTTAGTCAGATATAATTGTAACTGTCCCGAAGCCCTGTAATAGCTATAAGACTTTATTTTCTCGCTTCTACATTTCTTATATGCTTGTATATAATTGTTAGTAATTTAGGCATGCATGACAAGATTAATTAATTAATCGTTAGATCATTAACCCCAAGATAATATAACTGAAAAAACACACTTCCCACACTTGCACCCTTAGGGCACTCCTCACTTGGTTGTCTCGGAAATGGTCATGTCCCTCGAACGTAGGGATATCTTAGCAAAGACCCTAAATTCTAAAGTCATCATAAAGATCATGGTCCCTTCACGTCCCTCGAGATGCCTACGAGAAAAATGATCTTGTCCCTCGATGTTTCCTATATGATGACAGTCCCTTCGAATGCTAAGATATCCTTACATGTTGCCTTCGATGACCATAACGTCCCTTTCGATAGTCCCTCAACATCCAACGATAGGGCTACCTACTCACTAATAGTAGGATATCACTATCTAAAGGAAAGGAGGAAAAGAACATCCTTTTTCGAGTAGGTAGACTGTTTTTAAGTACTTGCTCAAATCTGAATTTTTTCACACTTACACACTTTTCAAAAACTATTTTCAAAAACGCTTTATCACACTCTTGAGGACTGATACAAGCATTACCATAAAGCAAACAAAATCTTTCAAAACACACAAACACAAACAGTTTTCAAAATGAGCATGTACCTAAGAGCCCGTGGAAAACCATGGATGGAAAGAGTGCTAATACATTCCCTTTCCATAATCTACCCCCCTTACTCAGAAAATCTTGAAAAAGGTCTTTTTCTGTTCTTTTCACCCTTTCCTTTGTTGGATAAAAGAAAAGTCGGTGCTGACTCTTGCTTACCACAACATTTGCGAAAAAAACACAAAACCAGTATATAACATTCGGTTCTGCCACCATATCACACCCTATTCAATAAGCCCGTTCTGTTTTTAGCCTTATGCAACCCTTTTTCTTGTTCTTTCCTTTGTTATGTTTGATAACAAAAAAAACATGTTTGGGCCTAACTGCCAGCCCACGCGGATTCTGCCTCTCCACCCCATAATTGTTTCAAACATTCCTATCCTTTTAGTTTTATAATTTCCCTTAGTTTTTTAATTTAGATTTCAGAATTAATTATTAATAATATGGTTTTTCTTAATTAAATAATTTTTTAAAATTAGTTTAGTTTCAATTTTAGAATTAAGATTTCATTTCCTTTTAACTTCTAATTTCTTTTCATAATAAAAATACAAAAAAAATATTAGATTAGGTTTATAATTATTTACTTCTTTGCCTCATAAAAAATTCCATAAATATATTGATTTAATTTTGTCATTCTTTATTTTAATTAATTTCTGGTCGTTAACTATTTAAATGATTTAAGTTCTATTTTTTTAAGTTATTTAGATTATTTAATTTATGTATCTTGTCTGCAAATAATTCCAAGGGAAATGATTAAAATTGTCGACTTCATGTCATTGAATATATCTAATACGATTGTGCGAAACTCTTTCATACATTTTTTAGTTTCAATAATCTTAAGTTAGATCTCTTCTAAACCATAATTTTAAAATTCACACCTCTTTTGATAGAAACTTTGACATTAGGTCATTTCACTTTCAAAAATTTATTTTCTTTAATAACATTTCAAAACACTTAAGCATGTTATAATCCTTTCAAAAGCACTAAAAAACACTTATTTTCTCATCCCCAACTCATTTAGCCAACAAACTAATTTTAACAAAAAAATAGATATTTCAAAAGGTTTCTATAGGATACTATAGATAAATAGGATTCTAGTAACTTCCCTTTGTATAACCAACCCCGAACCTTTGATCTCTTTCAAATGCATTATATTTTTATTTACTTTTAGTATTGCACTTACTTTGCATATTTATTGGTTTTATTTCTCCCTTTTCCCTTTTCCCTTGGAAATTATAAAGCGCGGTGGTGACTCTTGCTTATTTGTGAGTCAAGTTAATTAATAGCTTGATCTCCGATTTTCACCGCTACAATAATCCCAATGCAAGGTGTTCATATCACTCCAACAGCCCTGAACATGACACTAACAATTGTTGCGCTCTGAAGAATAAGATCCAAGACATGATTGATGATAAGGAAATTGAATTTGATCCTCCTGAGACTCCTAATGTGATCACTGCACCTATGCCTAATCAGGACAAAGGGGGTTAATGCTATTGATGATATTTCTTATGTTTCTGCTATGAATGACTTGACTACTCCTCTGACGATTGTTAAGAAGAAGTTGTTGCAAGCCGGTTTATTTCTGGGTTGCATTGAAAGGTGCTACTACCATGCATCTCAATCTAATGGTTGTGCACTACTAAAAGAAGGTGTTCAGTGTTTGATGGATGACCATGTAATTCTATTTGAGAATACTCATTCTGTGGAGAGTATGTATCAAGACCTGAAGCTTGAAGACGTGTCTGCAATTTCTGGTACTCCTGCAAGGATCACTTCTATGGGTCTTGTGAAGATTACTTCTGAACCTAGGGTTGCTCCTCTGGTCATTACCGCGCCTGGGCCAATTATAAATTCCTTTGACAAGGCTATCCCTTGGAATTATGGAGATGATGTCTACTACCATGGCGTCAAGCAAGAACCGTTGACTATCGAAGATAAAAATACTGAAATTAATGATCCCAATGTTGGAAATATTACTGGGACTAGTAAAGTTACCAAAATTGGAAGGGTTTTATCTCCAGAGATCTCTCCAAAAGCCGTTACTACACCAGTTTGTATCACAACCACTAAATCAACTATTAAAACTCGAGGCAAAGAACATATGAATGAGCCCTGCCCAAACTAAGGCACCGAAAGAGGTTACTGTTGAAGATACCTCCAAGCAAGAGATGGAAGAAGTATTGAAAATTATTTGAAAGAGTGACTATAAGATCATTAAATAGTTGGGGAAGACCTCCTCTAAAATATCTATGCTATCTTTGATGTTATGCTCTGAAGCCCATGTTGAGGCTCTGGTAAAATTTCTGGAATCTGCTCATGTACCACAGGAAATCTCTGTTGATAAGTTCAAAAATTATGTTGCTAGCCTGACAACCGATAATGGGCTAGGCTTTTCTGACGTTGACTTAACTCCATCAAGAAGGAACCATAATAAGGCCATGCATGTCTCTATTGAGTGTAGGGGAACTACCTTATCCCATGTATTGGTGGACACAGGTTCCTCATTGAATGTATTGCCAAAAGCTACTTTAGACAAACTCGACTGTGAAGGGATTGTGCTAAAACCCAGTGACATTTGTCCAGCCTATTCCTGTTTTCTTGGATGTCCTTGGATTCAAGGGGCAGTCGCGGTTACTTCTACTTTACACCAAAAGTTGAAGTATCTCGTAAAAGGAAAAAACCGTTACAATTTGCGGCAAAGAAGAATACTTGGTGAGCCATTTGAATTCCTTCAAGTATGTTGAGATGGATGATGAATTCTTCGAGACTCCTTGGAAAACCTTTGAAGTTATTCCTCAGACAACCCCTATTGACAAAGCTACTCCTACCCTTCATAAGGTTACCAGGATTCCACTAAGAATGACTTCTAAAAAAGACGCTAAGGCTGTGGTAGAAGAAGGTGGTGGCACTGTTTGGGGTCAGCTTCCCAACATCCCTTACAAGTCCGATAAATTTGGTTTGGGTTTCACCTCAGAGGCTCAGAAGGCTGTCCATCGTGCTCGTGCTAATTCTGGGAGACCACCATTCTTCATCAACAACAATGGAGTTCACAAAAATCAAGCCAACACCGTAGAAAATGCTGATAGTGACTATGACCTAGACAATTGGATTTTTCCTACCACCGACATTGGGCTCAACAATTGGAAGGCTGAAGACTTTATACCAATCTATTTTAGTTAGGAGTAAATGCTATTTTCTATTTTCTTGTTTTCAAGTTTTTGGTTATGTAATTTAAACAATAGCTTTAAACCTTGTGCCTTACCCAGAGCACAACGGTCCGTTTGTTAGGGTTGTCATTTTTCATCTGCATATTTTTATTTAATAAATCATTGGACATTTGCATTCAAATTTTTAGCTCTTTGTCTTATTTAATTTATTGCTTTCAAAATATCTATGTGTTCTTACACACCCACACAACAAATTACAGATCCATATCCACCCTGGATCCCATTGATAACAATTCTGCTATTGCCAATTATGACTTTGAAAATCCGATCTACCAAGCCGAGGACAAAGGTGAGGAAGATTATGAAGTACTTGGAGATCTTGCTAGGCTGTTAATGCAGGAAGAAAGATCCATAAAATCGCAAGAGCCAGTCGGGGTGGTGAACCTGGGTACTGAAGAGGATAAGAAAGAAGTCAAGATAGGTGCCAACCTAAAATACAGTGTCAAAAAGAGATTAATCCAGATGTTGTGTGACTATGTTGAGATATTTGCTTGGTCGTACGAAGACATTCCAGGGCTTGATAATGACATTGTAGTTCACCATCTATCGACGAAGGAAGGTTGTCCTCCTATAAAACAGAAGGTTCGTCGTATGCGTCCCGAGATGTCTGAAAAGATCAAAACTGAGGTTATGAAGCAGTTCAATGCAGGTTCTTAGCTATTATGTCCTATCCTTAGTGGGTTAAAAATATGATTCCAGTACCTAAGAATGATGGCAAGGTGCATATGTGTATAGACTACATGGATTTAAACAAGGCAAGCTCCAAAGATGACTTTCCGCTTCCGCATATTGATGTTCAGGTTGACAACACCGCTCAACATAAAGTATTTTCCTTCATGGATGGTTTCTCTGGTTATAATAAAATCAAGGTGGCGCCTGAAGACATGGAGAAGACTACCTTTTTCACATAATGGGGCACTTTCTGTTACAAAGTTATGCCTTTTATTTTGAAGAATGTCGATGCAGCATAACAGCGCGCTATGGTAGCTTTGTTCCATTATATGATCCATCATGAGATAGAGGTTTACGTTGATGACATGATAGCCAGATCTTAGACTGAAGAAGAACATCTCGACCACCTATACAAGCTGTTTGACAGATTGAAGAAATACAAATTGAGGTTGAATCCAAACAAGTGCACCTTTGGGGTAAGATCTGGAAAAATCCTAGGTCTCATCGTTAGTGGTAAATGTATTGAAGTTGATCCTGCCAAGGTTAAAGCCATTTAAGAAATGCCAGCTCCCCGTACTGAGAAGGAAGTAAGAGGTTTCCCGGGACAATTGAACTACATTTCCATATTTATTTCCCATTTGACTGCTACTTGTGAGCCAATCTTCAAGTTGCTGAAGAAATATCAAGTAGTGAAGTGGAACAATGATTGTCAGATAGCAACAAAATCAAGGAGTATCTCCAGGAACCTCCAATTCTAATGCCACCGGTTGAAGGAAAACCTTTAATCATGTAC
Organism: Vicia faba; assembly: GCA_948472305.1. Taxonomy (NCBI): domain Eukaryota; kingdom Viridiplantae; phylum Streptophyta; class Magnoliopsida; order Fabales; family Fabaceae; genus Vicia; species Vicia faba. Next base: position 1,428,569,141 of record OX451735.1, on the reverse strand, counting down.
CTGACAGTATTAGAGAACTCAATGGGGTGTGTATTGGGGCAACATGACGAGTCTGGTCGAAAAGAGCATGCAATATACTACCTTAGCAAAAAGTTTACCGACTGTGAAACAAGATACTCACTCCTTAAGAAAACTTACTGAGCTTTGGCACGAGCTGCTCGCCGACTAAGACACTATATGTTGACTCATACTACTTTGTTGATCTCTAAGATGGACCTAATAAAATACATATTCGAGAAACCCGTTCTCTCCTGAAGAATAGCAAGATGGAAAATGGTCTTGACAGAATATGACATTCAGTATACTACTCAGAAGACAATCAAAGGAAGTGTACTGACAACTTATTTGGCTCATCAAGATGTAGATGAATATCAGTCTATGAACTTTGAGTTCCCAGATGAGAATATTATGCTAGTTACTGATTATGAAGAACTTGGACCGTATGAAGGACTTGAATCGGGATCCCGATGGACTATGGTTTTTGATGGAGCTTCTAACACACTTGGTAATGGAATAAGTGTTGTGATTATATCTCCCAAAGGTTGCCATACACCATTTACCGCTAGACTTTGCTTTGACTGTACCAACAATATGTCCGAGTATGAAGCATGTATCATAGGTATCAAAGCTTCCATTGATATGAGAATCAAGCTCTTGGATGTATATGGGGACTCAACCTTAGTGATCAGTCAGATTAAGGGAGAATGGGATTCAAAGCATCCAAATCTCATTCCTTATTGAGAGCATATGTTGACATTAATTATGTACTTTGAGGAAGTCACTTTTGAACATATTCCACGAGAAGAGAATCAATTGGAAGACACATTAACTACCATGTCATCTTTGTTCAAAGTCAGATGGGATAATGAAGCTCCTCAAATTACTATTGAGAGACTAGACGAACTGGTGCATTGCTATGAAGTTGATACTGATGGAGTAGAGGAAAAACCTTGGTACCACGAAGTAAAAAGATACCTCGAAACTCTAGAATATCCAGAAGGATCATCTACCAATTATAAGAAATTTTTAAGGAGGTTCTCTGCCAAGTTCTTTCTGAGTAACAGAATCCTGTATAAGTGCAACCACGATTCGACTTTGCTTCACTGTGTAGACAAGAAGGAAGCTGAGAATATTATGGAAGATATGCACGAAGGAGACTTTGGTACTCACTCCAGGGGGCATACAATGGCTAAGAAGATTCTGAGAGTGGGTTATTATTGGTCTATTATGGAAACTGATTGCCATCATCATTCCAGAACTTGCCATAAATTCCAGATTTATGCTGACAAAGTACATGTGCCTCTGGTTCCTTTGAATGTCTTGACTGCTCCTCGGCCGTTTGCAATGTGGGGCATTGATATGATTAGAGAGATTAAGCCTACTGCTTCCAATGGGTATCATTTCATCCTGGTTACTATTGATTACTTCACAAAGTGGGTTCAAGCAGCTTCGTTTGCTTATGTTACCAAGAATGTTGTGGCTCGGTTTATTAAATACAACCTTATCTGTCGGTATGGCACCCCTAAAAGGATCATCACGGACAATGGTACCAATCTTAACAATAATATGATCACGGAGCTCTACATGCAGTTCAGGATTAAGCATAACAATTCTTCTCCGTACTGACCAAAGATGAATGGCACAGTGGAAGGTGCCAACAAGAATATCAAGAAGATCTTGCAGAAGATGACAGTATACAAATATTGGCATGAGATGTTACCATTTTCTCTTCATGGTTATCGCACTTCAGTACATACATCAAATAGAGAAACCACGTTCTCTCTAGTCTATGGTATGGAATGTAACACCCCAATTCTACCCCGAAAAATTATATAAATAAATCAAAGTTATAAAAATCATTCATGCAAATGAATCGGGATGCCACAAATTCTTCTATCAAAATTCATTGCATTCATCGTGGATATATAACACTTTTAAAACATCGGATGAACCATCATCATAACATCATTAGTTAAATAATTCAACATCTACGCAACGGAATTCTTAATAACATCTTTATCATCATTACAACAACTTCAAACCAACAAATACTTAATAATAATCAACTTAAGGTTCAACAACTGAATAATCAACAATCAAAAGCAACAAGCGTTCATACCCCCGAGTGTTACATATCAGAGCAATGACACCGACTCAAACTATTGAAGGTATACAACCTTCACTCTCGATTACCTGCATGTTACCAACATAAGGGAAACATTCAAACAAAAGGGGTGAGATGTCTAACAATATAATAAAGCGCATGATAATTAATATATTAAATTAGATCACATAACATCACCACTTCTCATCTCATAATCAACAATAATAATACACATTCACCACATCAATACACACTTCTTTATGAAGTCATATAATGTGACTCAATACTATGCAAATGCATGTGGTACCATTGGAGCAGAACTCCCATCTAAAAAATTTACCAATTAATAGAGGCATCAACAAGGCATAAGCCTTCATCTCAATATTCGCCAATAAAGGCCATCTCAATGAGCATAAGCTCCATCTCAAAATGCAATGTATGCGTCACAATCATGAATGTAATAATAACACCACAATTAACAACATCTCAATACATCATCATCATTGGTCAAAGGCCTACATCTCAAAATCATCTCAACATCCCTTCATCAACATCTCATATCATTCATAATAATTCATCAAACATCATTTATTCATCAAACATTATTTATTCATCATAAATTATCATCACAACATCATTAATAAAATATCATCAACAACTCAGTTGTACATTAGTACGACAATAATTCACACTGCTATTCTGTAATCTTACATCATTACTATCATTACTCCTACTGTTACAATTCAAATAGCAGCCTATAAACATTTCATCCTCATTATTCTGCATAAAAACCAACATAACAATCAACATTGGAACTAACTCTAAATCCTAAATTGGCTACTAGGATTGCACTTCCTATTCTTAATTTTAATCCTCTAGAAAAAAGTTCATCGCGTTAGCTATTCAACGCTTCGAACGACATCTGAAACGGCATCCTAAAACTTAAGTTACAACATTCTTAAACAGATTCTGCCAAAAACCAGACAACATGGGTCGACGCAAAACCTCTTGGATCGACACGTACTGCATCAAATTCGTAACACGAGTTGACGCATCCTCTCTTGGATTGACTCATCCTGGGTGTAACACACAGCATGTATAGACTCATCCTGAGTCTAAAAGCACTCATGTATGGACACAAAACCTCTTCGTGTCGACTCATCCTGAGTCTCTCAACCTTCTTATATCGATACATAGCATTTGGGGTCGACGCATCCTGTTACATCCTGCATAAATTCTGTGATTTTCTCTGCGTTTTCACTACGGGTTTCATATTTTAAGCCCTAAAAGCTTAATCTAATCATAGATAATCATTACTTACAGTTACCTTATCATTCTACATCAATTAAACAGCTTCGGGACATCATCATTCATCTATAATTCATCAATTTCACATCACACAACATCATAAACATTCAATTCATGAATAAGACAATAATCACCTCTAACCCCACATACCAATCATCATGAACCTAATTATAGAGTCAGAACCCCACCCTTACCTTGGATTGAAGGTAGCTCTACAATCTTCTGGTCGAATCCTCATTCTTCCATTTTTCCTCTTTTTCTAGCAGCTTCACATTGTTATTCTCAATCCTTATTCTTCTACTGTCTCCTCTTTCTATTCTTTATAACAACAATAAAATAACCTATTATTCTCTTAACTCCTTATTGGGCTCAAAACTAATACACCCCCTTATTACTACTTCCATTCCTTAAAAACAAGCCCACATTAAATAATATTATACTTCTAATATTATTTCACCACTTAATAAATTAATTAAATCCAATTAATCAAAACACACCTTCTCAAATATTCCAAAAATAATTTAATTAAATAATTAATTAAATTACGGGCGTTACAACTCTCCCCCACTTAGAATATTTTCGTCCTCGAAAATTTACCTCAATCAAACAACTCAGGGTAGGAGTCTCGCATCTTGCTCTCCAACTCCCAAGTCACGCTTTCTCCGGCAGCTCGTAGCTAAACCACCTTAACCAAAACAATCTCTTTTCCCCTCAGAGTCTTAGTTTCACGATCCGCGATCCGTACAGGCATCGTCTCCACCGTAAGATTATCCCGTACTTGCACATCGTCCATATGAATCACATGAGATGGATCTGAAATATACTTCCAGAGTTGCGACACATGAAACACATCATGCAAATTCGAAAGATTAGGCGGTAAAGCCACTCTATAAGAAACATTCCCCACTCTCTCCGAAATCTAATATGGTATAATAAAACGAGAAGTGAGCTTCTTAGACTTCAATGCTCGCCTAACACTAGTCACAGGTGTAACTCTTAAAAACACATGGTCACCCGCTTGAAATTCTAAATCCTTCCTCCGCTTGTCATGATAACTCTTTTGTCTACTTTTGGAAGCTTTCATCTTTTCTCGAATCAACTTCACCTTCTCAGTAGTTTCACGAACAAGTTCAGGTCCAAGTACTACACTTTCACCAGATTCATGCCAACATAAAGGAGTTCTACATCTTCGACCATACAATGCCTCAAAAGGTGCCATCCCAATACTGGAATGGTAACTTTTATTATAAGTGAACTCTATCAACGAAACACAAGTATCCCATGTACCTCCCTGCTCAAGAACACATGCCCTCAGCAAATCTTCCAACGATTGAATCGTCCGTTCAGTCTGACCATCTGCCTGAGGATGATACGCTGAACTTAATCTCAACATAGAACCTAATGCTTCTTGCAAACTCTTCCAAAAATCAGAAGTAAATCTTGGATCTCTATCTGACACAATGCACAAAGGAACACTATGCAGCTTCACAATTACACTAGTGTAAATCTCAGCCAACTTCGACACTGGAAAACTGATGTTAATATGAATAAAATGAGCTAACTTCGTAAGCATATCAATTATCATCCAAATCGAATCATGTCCTCTTAAAGTATTAGGCAACCCCGTCACAAAGTCCATTTAAATTCTATCCCATTTCCATTATGGAACTTCTAACGGTTGCATCAACCCTGCAGGCTTCTGATGTTCAACTTTTGACTTCTGACAAGTCAAACATGCATACACAAATCGATCCACGTCACTCTTTATTCCAGGCCACAAAAACAAACCTTTCAAATCTTGATACAAATTTGTAGCTCCTGGATGAATACTTAACTTACTCCTATGGCTCTCTTCAAGTATCAGCTTCTTCATCTCAACACCATCAGGAATACAAATCCGATTACGAAACCTCAACACACCCTACACATCTAACTTAAAATCACTATTCTCAGACTGATCGATTCTAACCATCGAATCTACCAGTTTAACATCCAACTTTTGAGCTTCTCTGATACTGTCTAGAAATTTATTATTAATCTTCAACATACCCAACCTAATACTCTGCAGCGTAACCTCGCAAACTAAGCTCATATCTCTGAACTGCTCAATTAATTCCAACTCTTTAACCATCATTGCTGACATATGTAGAGTCTTTCGACTCAACACATCAACAACCACATTCGCTTTTCCTGGATGATAATGCAAACTGAAATCATAATCCTTTAACAATTCCAACCATCTTCGTTGCCTCATATTCAACTCCTTCTGATCGAAAAGATACTTTAAACTCTTATGGTCACTAAACACTTCAAATCTATAACCATAAAGATAATGCCTCCAAATCTTCAACACAAATACAAATGCATCAAGTTCTCAATCATGCGTAGGATAGTTCTTCTCATGAGTCCTTAACTTCCTTGACGCATAAGTAACTACCTTACCATTCTGCATAAGCACACCTCCTAAACCCATCTTAGAAGCATAACAATACACCACAAAAGATTCTCCTGGATTAGGCAACATCAAAATCTGAGCCGACGTCAACCTCTTCTTCAATTCTGTAAAACTTTCTTCGCACTGAACATCCCATACAAAAGCTCTACCTTTACAAGTAAACTTAGTCAACAAAAGTGCCAACTTGGAAAAACCTTCGATAAACCTTCTATAATAACCAGCTAATCCAAAAAAGCTTCTAATCTCAGTATCTGACTTTGGAGTTTCCCATTGCAACACAGCATCAACCTTCGATGGATCTACAGCAATGCCACTACCTGAGATCACATGACCAAGAAAACTAACCTCTTTCAACCAAAACTCGCACTTTGACAGCTTTGCATACAACTTCTTCTCTTTCAAAACTTGCAATACTACTCTTAAGTGTTCAGCATGCTCTTCTTCTGACTTAGAGTAAATCAAAATATCATCAATGAACACCACTACGAACCGATCCAAATAAGTATGAAAGATACGATTCATGTATTCCATGAATACTCCCGGGGCATTAGTAACACCAAAAAGCATCAGCGAATACTCATAATGTCCATAACGCATCCTGAAAGCCGTCTTCTGGATATCTTCATCCTTCACTTTAATCTGATGGTAACCTGACCTCAAATCAATCTTACTAAACACACGAGCATCCATCAATTGATCCATTAAGTCATCTATTCTTGTAAGTGGATACTTGTTCTTAATCGTCACTTTATTCAATTGTCTATAATCAACACAAAGCCTCATACTTCCATCTTTCTTCTTTACTAACAACACTGGAGCTCCCCACAGCGACACACTTGGTCTTACAAACTTCTTCTCAAGTAACTCCTCCAATTGCTTCTTTAACTCTGACAATCCAGATGCAGACATCCTGTATGGTGCCATAGATACAGGTCTGGTACCAGGTACAACATCAATTACAAATTCAACTTCCCTCTCCGGCGGTACATCAGGAATCTCATCAGGGAAAACTTAAGGGAATTCACACACCACCTTCAATTCCTCAATTATAGCTTGAGTCTCTACAGATAGTGACGCCATCAACGAGAACATCTGTGCTTCCTCTTGCATCAACTTCCTCAACTGCCTAGCCGACAGCAGACCATCTTCTTCTGCTTCAGGAGTAGAAAACTTCACCGACTTGTCATAACAGTTAATATGAATGCAGTTATGCTCTAACCAGTTCATACCCAAAATTACATTTAAACCTCTTAACGGTAAACAAACCAAATCGACAACAAAGTCTCTGTCGAAGATCGACAAGGGACACTTCAAACACACAAAAGAAGTAGTCACCAACCCCTTGGCTGGAGTATCGACGACCATTTCCCCATTCAAAGATGACAACATAAGACCCAATCTTTCAACACAATCAGCAACAATAAAACAATGCGTAACACCAGTATCAATAATAGTAATTAAAGGAGTACTATTAATGAAACATGTATCTCTGATAAGTCTGTCCTCAATAGCTGTCTGATCCCCCACCAGAGCAAACACTTTACCACTTGTCTGAGCCCTCTTCGGTTTCAGACACTGACTACCAATGTGCCCTTCTTCTCTACAATTGAAACAAATCACATCCTTATGTTCACACTCCGATACAACATGTCCATTCTTTCCACAACAGAAACATCTCTTCGCTTCAGTAGTGCACACATTACTCTTGTGCCCGTATTTTCCACACTTAAAGCAAACCACACCAGCAGGAGCATCTCCCCCACTCATCCTCTGACTTTGAGAAACTTTCTGTTTACCTTTACCAGATGGGGCATCATAAGGCTTACCACGATTCTTTTGGTGCTTACCCCTCTTCTCACTGATAATCTTGTAACGAGCATTATTATCCTCCTCATAAATCCTGCAACTATCAATCAAATCAGCAAGGACACAGATCTTCTGGTATCCAACTTCCTTCTTGATCTCTGGGTGCAACCCGCTCTCAAACTTGATACACTTTGAAAACTCAGCATCTGCATCATCGTAGTGCGGATAAAACTTAGCCAACTCAGCAAACTTGGCAGCATACTCAACAACCGACATATTCCCTTGATTCAGCTCAAGAAACTCAATCTCCTTCTTACCACGGACATCTTCAGGAAAATAATTCCTCAGAAACTCCCTACGGAACACAGCCCAAGTGACATTCTCACCTGCAGCTTCCAACTTCTGACAAGTCTCTAGTCACCAGTCATCAGCCTCGACTGCTAGCATATGAGTCCCATACCGAATCTTTTGCACTAGAGTGCAATCCATCACACGGAAGATTCTCTCAATCTCTTTCAACCACTCGAATGCTCCGTCAGGATCATACTTTTCCTTGAGCGTAGGTGGATTCTCTCTCTGGAAAGTTGCCAAGCTACTAGATCCAGCATTCCCGTCAGCATTCGGCTGATTTTCCATTGCATGAGCCATTGCTTCTAAAGCAGCAGCAAGTGCAGCATCTTTCCTTCCAGCCATCTCAACTTCTCACTACAACATAAACAACGGTTAGAACTCAAATTAATAATTCTCGATTGTTAGACAACTACGACTCAACGACAAGGTCGGACCAACCTATTGCTCTGATACCAACTTTATAACACCCCAATTCTACCCCAAGAAATAATATAAATAAATCAGAGTTATAAAAATCATTCATGCAAACGAATCGGGATGACACAAATTCTTCTATCAAAATTCATTGCATTCATCGTGGATATATAACACTTTTAAAACATCGGATGAACCATCATCATAATATCTTTAGTTAAATAATTCAACATCTATGCAGCGAAATTCTTAATAACATCTTTATCATCTTTACAACAACTTCAAACCAACAAATACTTAATAATAATCAACTTAAGGTTCAACAACTGAATAATCAACAATCAAAAGCAACAAGCGTTTATCCCCCCGAGTGTTACATATCAGAGCAATGCCACCGACTCAAACTATTAAAGGTATACATCCTTCACTCTCGATTACTCGCATGTTACCAACATAAGGGCAACATTCAAACAGAAGGGGTGAGATTTCTAACAGTATAATAAAGCGCATGATAATTAATATATTAAATTAGATCACATAACATCACCACTTCTCATCTCATAATCAACAATAATAATACACATTCACCACATCAATACACACTTCTTTATGCAGTCATATAATGCGACTCAATACTATGAAAATGCATGTGGTACCATTGGAGTAGAACTCCCATCTCAAAAATTTGCCAATTAATAGAGGCATCAACAAGGCATAAGCCTTCATCTCAATATTCGCCAATAAAGGCCATCTCAACGAGCATAAGCTCCATCTCAAAATGCAATGTATGCGACACAATCATGAATATAATAACAACACCATAATTAACAACATCTCAATACATCATCATCATTGGCCAAAGTCCTACATATCAAAAGCATCTCAACATCCCTTCATCAACATCTCATATCATTCATAATAATTCATTAAACATCATTTATTCAACATAAATTATCATCACAACATCATTAATAAAATATCATCAACAACTCAGCTATACATTAATACGAAAATAATTCACACCACTATTCTGTAATCTTACATCATTACTATCATTACTCCTACTGTTACAATTCAAACAACAGCCTATAAACATTTCATCCTCATCATTCTGCATAAAAACCAACATAACAATCAACACGGGAACTAACTCTAAATCCTAAGTTGGCTACTAGGATTACACTTCCTATTCTTCATTTTTATCCTCTAGAATAAAGTTCATCGCGTTAGCTATTCAACGCTTCGAACGACATCTCAAACTGCATCCTAAAACTCAAGTTACAACATTCTCAAACTGATTCTGCCAAAAACCAGACAACATGAGTCGATGCAAAACCTCTTGGATCGATGCGTAATGCACCAAATTCGCAACTTGAGTCGACGCATCCTCTCTTGGATCGAGTCATCCTGGGTCTAACACACAACATGTATCGACTCATCCTGAGTCTCAAAACACTCATGTATCGATGCAAAACCACTTTGTGTCGACTCATCCTGAGTCTCTCATGAAGGGGTGAAAAACACAAGAAGGGGGGGTTGAATTGTAAAACTGAAATCTTAAAGCAATTGACAAGATATTTTTATCCTGGTTCGTTTGATCTCAAACTACTCCAGTCCACCCGTCAAGGTGATTTCGCCTCTCTCCAACGAGGTCTTAATTCACTATATTCAACTGAATATTACAAACTGCTTTAACACCTGCTAAAGCCTTCTTGATTCAAACCACAATCCGGTTTGTCAAGGCAACACTTTCTTACAAAGGTATAAAACAAATGTGTGTGAATGTTTTCTACAAAACTTTATCACAACTGTGATGTATACACAAATGAAGCTTAGAAACTTAGATTGCTAAACACTAATGGAGTATCAGAGTTTGTGGTTTAGCAAAACTGGTAGATGAAGATTATTGTTCAGCTTTGTGCGTGTAGAGAATTGGAGAGCATTAGCCATTATAATCTTCGAAGCCTTGTTTATATAGCACTTGAGAAGATGAACGTTGAATGCAATATTCTTGATTCAATGCTAATAACAAGCTTTCCTTTTTGAGCAGATCTTGTCTAGAATGATGCCGTTGGAATTAATTAGCGTTCAATGCACAGTACCGTTGCTTCTTCAATGCACGTTCTGGCTTGGCTCATTCTGATTCTGCTTCGCTGCTGATGAACTATTGTTTTTGTATCAGAGTGTTTACGCGCAGTTCTGTTCATCAAGCTTCAGCATGTACTTGCGTTGATCATCTGATCTTCACGTTCTGATTCAGCAACTTCTGATACTGGTGTATCAAATTAAATTCTGATGCTGAAGAAGTGATCTTGCTTATTTTAATCAGCGTATCTGCAAGTCAGAGCATAGTAATTTTAGGCAGCATATAGTTCAAACATGAAACATATAAATACTATATCTTTTCACTTTGTTATCATCAAAACTTAAATATAGGGTACTAGATTCAAACATTGTTCTAACAATCTCCCCCTTTTTGATGATGACAAAAACTAGATATTTTAAATAAAAAATAACGTGAAAAGGTGTCTGGGAAATGTATCAGAATAAGAAGTAAGGAGAAATCAGAGTTAAGAGATACTCCCCCTGAGTTTGTTACTTCCCTTTGATATACGTGTTCTTCAGGATCAGATCTTTTTCTATCTTTGAGCATCAGATTATAGGTCTTTGACTTATCAGAGAGCAGAGCTTCAGAGCTTTTCCTGTCAGAGCTTTGCTTCGGATCAGAGTGTTAGGTCGATCAGAACTTCATATTTGATCAGAGCAACATGAGCTTCTACATTTTGATCAGAGCTTCTAGCTTCTAGTCTTCATAGTGTTCAGGAGCTTCCTTGTGCCTGTAGACTTAAAAACAAAACAGAAAAACATTTCAAGTAATAGAGTTAGAATGTTTGAGAATTTCTGTCTAGTTAGCCGTTATTGATTTTAAATATCATTCTTGTTCTCCCCCTTTTTGTCAGCAATCAAAAAGTGTTGGTGATGTGCTAAAACAATTTAGATCAGAAAAACAAATTATATTAAAATAGTTCAAAATCAGAGCAAAGGAACATTACAAAAACTCAATCAAAAGAGTACATCAGAAAATGAGGAAAACATAGAGAATGTCATGCATGAAAAAAAATTTTAAGGTTGTGGGGGCATGCGTGAGAACAGGCTTTCCAGCATTGCTTGAATCTTTTCAGAAGTTTCATTCTGCTTCTGAACCATGTTGACAACAGTGTCAATCTTGCTGTCCTGTACATCCATTCTTGCTTTCATTTTCTGATCATTCTCTTCCATCCGCTGCTGGAGACGCAAGTCATTCAGCCTTAATTCTTCCAGAGCCTGCCTGTCCAAGGCAGCTTGAGAAGTGTCAGAAGGAGGAAGCTTCTCAGAACTTTCAGCGACATCTTCTGCTGGATTTTCTTCAGCCTGAATGGTCTTGTCTTCTTCTGATGGTTGCACCTGTGTAGCTTGCTCTTTCTCAGACCAAGATTCACTGTCCAGAGGGAGCACAACTTCTTGAGGCAGCTGACTTTCAACTTCCTTCAGCAGCTTGCTGAAGTTCTGTTGAGCCTGCTCATAGTTGACGTCCTGCAGCTTGAGGGCTTCAGCACGTACCCATAGTCTGAACTGTGACCAGAGCTGATCAGAAGCAGCTGGGTCAATCATCCCCGGACAGACTTGCTTCAAAGAAGCAATCCATTGCAGCATACCTGTTTCAAAATTCAAAATACCAGAGCCAACATCTGGTTGCTTTGGTTTGGGTATGGCAATTTTGTGTCTTAGATCAGCAAGACGTTCAAGACTTGTCAAGTCAATGAAAGTTCTGCTGGGGTTTTCAGCGGTTTTCTGAGAGGTTGTTTGTTTTGGAGGAGGGTTATCAGAATCAGAGTCAGATATTTCTATTGGAGTGGTTGGAGTTTTTGGAGGTGTTGATTCCTCTGAAGATGGCAACTGGGGCCTGACAATAGTGGTTCCACATGGCAACTGGATTGCCAGCGGTGAAGGTTGAGGTGAGTGGGGGTCAGAATGATGAGGAGAAGGGGTTTCATAGCGGTGAAACTCTGTTTGTGGTGAAGGTGGATTATTTTCTGGTTGAGGAGGTGGAATCTCTGATTGCTCAGGGATCAGAGGTTCTTCTGTGAGTGGTTGTTGTGATTGTGGTTCTGGTTCTGGTTGTTGTTGTATTTCTGGTTCAGGTTGTGGTTCTGGTTGTGGTTCTGGAATATTTGGTGGTTCAGAATTTGGTTGAGCAGAAGCATGTTCACGCTCAATATCAGCTAGCACTCTATCAAGTGCTGGTGTTGTTGAAACAGTTGGTTGTTTGGGAAGCTTAGTTCTGGGTCTTCTGAGTAGTAAGGCCTCAGAAGGGTCTTCTGGTATGGTTTCATCAATGGTAGGGATTGGGATTGATATTCTGTGAGAGGTTTGAGGAGGGGCAGCAGATGTTGGAATAGTAGATGAAATTGAAATAGGGGCAGCAGATGAAATACCTCTTTTCTTTGGAGTCTGATGAGATGATCCTTCTGCTTTCCTCTTCTTTGTCTTCTTCTGAGTCACTTCTGGTTGGACTTGACTCAGATCTTTGATCTTCAGCTTTGAACCTGTATCTTCTTCCTTGTATGAATCTGGATACTTGAGAAACATATCCGGTTTGGATTCCATTTCAGAAAATTTTGGGAAATCACTCAGAGGCACTCTTCTGCTGGAGATGTCAGCAGTTGAAGTAGCTCTGGGTTCCTTCTTAATATTTTCTATCAGCTTCATCTTTTTCAGGTTCTTAGCGTTCAGCGGTTTTCCAACAGTTGGTTCAAGGGTGCTCAGCACTTGAGCTTCGCTCAGATAATCTATCAGCTTATTCTCTGTCAGAATATCTGATATGAGCCTTCCAAACGGTATCCAGTCCCTTTTGGTCCTTTCTTCTTCTCTTGTTTCTTTGACACTGGTCTTGAGATGGTTGAACAGGAAGTGTGCCAGATTGATCTTCACCCTCTGATCAATAAAGTAGATCAGAAATTGCTGATCCACGTTTATATAATCAGGAGAACTTGTTGGTTTCCTGTGATTGAAGCATCCAAGAACAATCTTAGCCCATACTCTGCAGTGATCCTTCAGATCCTTAATTTTGCTGCTGGGAAATCCAAGAGTGAAAATGCTGTTGGCTACCACACCTATATCAGGGCATCTATCAGCCATGTCCACACAACGGACTCCACCACCACTTTGACCGATTAACCTAGCAATGAGGTCTTCAGAAATTACTATCTTCTTTCCCATGACAGAAGAGATGACTAGATGTTTATGAATCTTGGCGTGAATCCAAAATTCCTTGACAAGCTCTGGGAATGTTGGTCCAACCAACCTATCGAAATACCTCTCCCACTTTTGAGCCCTAATTTCTTCAGTTAGGTCAAATCCATTTTCCTTCAAACTGATATTGTTCAGAGGTTTCTTTCTTCTGATTGCCTGCAGAAATGCTGGAGGATGCCATTGTTCTCACACAACAAAGCTTTGAGAATGATTTGAGAAAAAAAAAAAGGTTTGTAGGAGATAAACTCAGAAATATGCAGAAAATAGTTGAATGATTATGAGAAAGCGTAAAGAATAAGAATGAAAGATTAATGTGCTTAAATAGAGTTTTCAAAAATTATTTTGAAAAATTAAACGTTTTTAAGAGAGAGAAAAATAATAATGATTACCATTTATCAAGCGTGATTACTTTTCATTAAATGCTTGCTGATTTTGGGGGATTTGAGAAAGATACTTAAAAATGGTTACCAGACATGTGTCTCAATGCACCCAATCAGCGCTTTGCCTTCTCAGAAGCGTGCACGCGTTCTGCTTCAGAGATTTGCTGATGATTGGATGACACTTGTTTGATGTAGTGATCAGCACGTCTGTATTTGAGATTAGACTCTCAGATCTTTAGACTTGCATCTGATACAATCTGCATGTTCTATCTTTCTGAAAGAAGATTGATCAGAAGTTCACAGTAATATAATTACATTCTGAAGATAAATACATGGAATTAAAACATTTTCATTCTGGGCATACTTTCATGCTGAGATGTTTCAGAATGAAATTGAACCTATCTTCTGAAAGGGGTTTAGTAAAGATATCAGCCCATTGATGGTCTGTATCTATAAATTTTAAGTTTAAAATTCCTTTCTGAATATAGTCCCTAATGAAATGATGTTTTATTTCTATATGCTTAGCTCTAGAATGTAAAATAGGATTCTTACTTAAGCAAATAGCAGAAGTATTATCACAAAGAATAAGAATGTTACTCTCAAAAATCTGGAAGTCTTCAAGCTGACTTTTCATCCAGAGCATTTGTGTGCTACATCCTGCTGCTGCTATGTACTCAGCTTCTGCTATTGACAGAGCAATTGTTGATTGTCTTTTGCTGGACCACGAGATCAGATTTTCTCCCAGAAACTGGCAGCTTCCAGAAGTACTTTTACGTTCCACTCTGTCTCCAGCAAAATCAGCATCACAGTAGCCTACTAAGCTGTAATCACTAGATTTTCTATAAAACAAACCCAGATTAGTAGTACCTTTCAGATACTTGAAAATTCGCTTAACAGCTGTTAAGTGAGATTCTCTAGGATCTGATTGGAATCTAGCACAAATACATACGCTGAATAAGATATCAGGTCTTGAAGCAGTCAGATAAAGGAGAGAACCAATCATACCTCTGTAGACCTTCTGTTCTACACTTTTTCTTACCTCTTCTCTTTCCAAAATGCACGTGGGATGCATTGGAATCTTTGATGGCTTAGATTCTGAGAGGTCAAATTTCTTCAGAAGATCTCTGATGTATTTGCTCTGATAAATGTAAGTTCCCTCTGGAGTTTGATTGATCTGAATTCCTAGAAAGAATTTCAGTTCCCCCATGAGGCTTATCTCAAATTCTGCCTGCATACACTTAGCAAATTTTCTTCCAAGAGAAGGATTAGTAGAACCAAAAATAATATCATCAACATAAATTTGACAGACTAAAATGTCACTCTTAACTGTTTTATAGAATAGAGTAGTGTCCACTTTCCCTCTGGTGAATTCATTTTCAAGCAGAAAGTTACTTAGCCTTTCATACCAAGCTCTGGGAGCTTGTTTCAGACCATACAGTGACTTTTTCAGTTTGAAAACATGTTCTGGATGTTTTGTATTTTCAAAACCTGGGGGTTGGTGAACATAAACTTCTTCTTCTATATAACCATTTAAGAATGCACTTTTGACATCCATCTGATACATAGTGATGCCTCTATTAACAGCAAATGAAATTAAAAGTCTGATAGATTCTAACCTGGCGATTGGGGCAAAGGTTTCTGTATAGTCTATCCCCTCTTGCTGACTATAACCTTGTGCAACCAGTCGTGCCTTGTTTCTGATGACTTCACCTTGTTCATTTAGCTTGTTTCTGAACACCCATCTTGTTCCAATGACGTTGAATCCTTTTGGTCTGGGAACGAGATCCCATACGTCGTTTCTGGTGAATTGATTCAGCTCTTCTTGCATTGCCAGAATCCAGTCATTATCCAGAAGTGCTTCATCAATAGAAGAAGGTTCAATCAGAGACACAAGTCCCATAAGAGTTTCTTCAGAGTTTCTGAAGCTTGCTCTTGTTCTGATTGGATCTTCCTTTCTTCCTAGGATAGTTTCTTCTGGGTGATCCAAACTGCTTCTGGGTAATCTCTTCTGAGGTTGATCAGCAGCAGTTGTAGGATTTCTAGCATTGCTCCTTTCAGACGTTGAAGGAATGTCTGTGTTGAGAGCTTCTGATGACTTGTCTTCAGAACCTGCAAATTCAATTTCTATACCTGCAAGATTTTCATTCTGCTTTGACTTTTCAGAGTCAAGCTTGTCATCAAAACGAACACTGATTGATTCTTCCACAATCTGTGTTTCTGTATTGTATACTCTGTACCCTCTTGAGCGTTCAGAGTATCCTAACATAATACACTTCTGTGCCTTAGAATCAAACTTGTTCAAATAATTCTTTGTATTTAACATAAAGCAAGTACATCCAAATGGATGAAAATACGAAATGTTGGGCTTTCTGTTCTTCCACAATTCATATGGAGTCTTTTCCAGAATAGGTCTTATTGAGATTCTATTCTGAATGTAGCACGCTGTGTTTATTGCCTCTGCCCAGAAAGTCTTAGCAACGTTTGTCTCATTGATCATGGTTCTGGCCATTTCTTGCAATGTTATGTTCTTTCGTTCTACAACTCCATTTTGTTGGGGAGTTCTAGGACAAGAGAAATCATGCAGAATGCCTTTGTCATTAAAGAATGACTCAAAATCTTTATTTTCAAATTCTCCACCATGATCACTTCTGACTTTAACGATTCTAAGATCTTTTTCATTCTGAACTTGGTTACAGAAGGTAACAAACACAGAGTGTGACTCGTCCTTGTGTCTTAAGAACTTTACCCATGTCCATCTGCTATAGTCATCTACGATTACTAACCCATACTTCTTGCCACTGACTGAAGCAGTTTTAACTGGTCCAAATAAGTCAATGTGCAGAAGTTCTAATGGCTTAGAGGTAGAAACAACATTTTTGGATTTAAAAGAAGGTTTTGCAAATTTGCCTTTCTGACATGCTTCACACAGAGCATCTGAATTGAACTTCAGATTAGGAAGTCCTCTGACCAGATTGAGTTTGTTAATCTGAGATATTCTTCTCATACTAACATGCCCCAATCTTCTGTGCCAGATCCACTGCTCGTTGTTAACAGACAGAAGACATTTTACGTTCTGACTCTTTAGTTCAGAAAGTTTGATTTTGTAAATGTTGTTTTTCCTCTTTCCATTAAACAGGATAGTCCCATCTTTCTGACTAACAGCTTTACATGATTTTTGATTAAAGATTATATCATAACCGTTATCACTTAATTGACTTATGGATAACAGATTATGCATCAATCCATCTACTAGCAGAACATTATTAATAGAGGGAAGATTTCCGTTACCTACAGTTCCAGAGCCAATTATCTTTCCCCTCTGATTGCCTCCAAAGCCAACGTGGCCTCCAGGCTTAAGTTCCAGGCTTTGGAACATATGCCTTCTTCCCGTCATGTGTCGTGAGCAGCCAGAGTCCAGGTACCATGACTGGTGTTTCTGACTTGTTGCTAAAGATATCTGCAACATGTATTATTTTATCCTTAGGTACCCAGATCTTCTTGGGTCCTGATTTGTTAGTTTTACCAAAACTCTGGTTGAATTTTGGTTTCACAGAGTGCTTACTGCTAGTATATTTGATGTCATGTGTGTGACCATACACAAAGTGTGAATTTAGAGGAGTGTGTTTAATGGTTAAATCCATGACATTCTTAGGTGTAGGAACCTTATCTTGGTATCCTATTCCTTTCCTGCCGTTTCTGCTAACTCCATAGATCATTGAAGCCATTCTGCTTCTATCTATGCTTTTAGCAAGGAACTTCTGGAAACTATGATCATACTCCTTGATGATCTCATCAGCGTTGCTGGGAGTTTCAGAAATTGGTTCCTTCTGAGAGTTTTGTAAAGAGTTTTCTAATTTTAAAATTTTATCTCTCAGCTCAGAGTTTTCCAATTTGAGACTCTCAGACTTATTAGAGTCAGATTCAAGATTCCTTTTCAGGTCTCTGAATTTAGCTCTAATCTGCTGATAACGTTCCAGAATTTCATTGAGGCTTTCAGCAAGTTCAGCCTTTGTAAAATTAACAGCGAAGTTAGGGAATACCTCTTCTGTGTCTGATTCTGAGTCTGATTCAGAAGCTTCACTATCATCTGGAATGTTATCCATGAGCGCTATGTTTGCCCTTTCATCATCTGATTCTGAGTCAGCTTCAGACGAGTCAGAGTCATCCCATGTGGCCATGAGACTTTTCTTCTTCTCTCTTCCAAACTTCTTTTTGGGCTTTTCCCTCTGAAGCTTTGGGCAGTCACTCTTGTAGTGTCCTTGCTCATTGCACTCGTAGCAGATGATGTCTTTTGTGTTTGGCTTCTTGCTACCGGAGGAGCCTTCAGATCTTCTGTATCCAGAGGAAGAATCTGTCCTTCTGTATCTGGAGGAAGACTCGTTCTGATCAGATCTTCTGGGATTCCTGAACTTCCTTTGTCTTTGCTTCCACAGTTGATTTACTCTTCTGGAGAGAAGGGAAAGTTCGTCTTCTTCTGATGAGGATCCATCAGATGTTTCTTCAACTGCCTGCAAAACTTTAGATTCAGATTTTCTGTTAGATTTTAAAGCTAAAGGCTTACCTTGCTTCTGAGGCTCATCAGCTTCTAGCTCTATCTCATGACTTCTGAGGGAGCTTATAAGTTCCTCCAGAGTGATTTTGTTGAGATCTTTCGCTAGCTTCAGAGAAGTAACCATAGGCCTCCACTGCTTGGGTAAACTTCTGATTATCTTCTTGACATGGTCAGCAGTAGAGTATCCTTTGTCCAGAACTTTGAGACCAGCTACCAGAATCTGGAATCTAGAGAACATAGTTTCAATGGATTCAGATTCTTCCATTTTAAACGCCTCATACTTCTGGATGAGCGCCAGAGCTTTTGTTTCTTTGACTTGAACGTTGCCCTCATGCGTCATTCTGAGAGAATCAAAGATGTTCTTAGCTGTGTCTCTGTTGGAGATCTTTTCATACTCAGTATAGGATATGGCACTGAGGAGGATGGTTCTGGCCTTATGGTGATTCTTGAAATCACACTTTTGTTGATCAGTCATTGATTTTCTATCAATCTTCTGACCAGTTGCATTCACAGGGTGCGTGTATCCATCTGTCACCATATCCCACAGATCAGCATCATGTGCTAGAAAGAAGCTTTCAATTCTGTCTTTCCAGTAATCAAAGTTTTCTCCATCAAAAACTGGAGGTTTGCCGCTGAATCTGTCTCTGTCCTCATTGTTGTCATTGCTGAAATGAGAGTTGTTTCCTGCCATTGTGTTTTTCTGACGCTGGATCTTGTACTGACACGGTTAAGTGTTTTAGCTCAGAACCAGGCGCTCTGATGCCAATTGAAGGGGTGAAAAACACAAGAAGGGGGGGTTGAATTGTAAAACTGAAATCTTAAAGCAATTGACAAGATATTTTTATCCTGGTTCGTTTGATCTCAAACTACTCCAGTCCACCCGTCAAGGTGATTTCGCCTCTCTCCAACGAGGTCTTAATTCACTATATTCAACTGAATATTACAAACTGCTTTAACACCTGCTAAAGCCTTCTTGATTCAAACCACAATCCGGTTTGTCAAGGCAACACTTTCTTACAAAGGTATAAAACAAATGTGTGTGAATGTTTTCTACAAAACTTTATCACAACTGTGATGTATACACAAATGAAGCTTAGAAACTTAGATTGCTAAACACTAATGGAGTATCAGAGTTTGTGGTTTAGCAAAACTGGTAGATGAAGATTATTGTTCAGCTTTGTGCGTGTAGAGAATTGGAGAGCATTAGCCATTATAATCTTCGAAGCCTTGTTTATATAGCACTTGAGAAGATGAACGTTGAATGCAATATTCTTGATTCAATGCTAATAACAAGCTTTCCTTTTTGAGCAGATCTTGTCTAGAATGATGCCGTTGGAATTAATTAGCGTTCAATGCACAGTACCGTTGCTTCTTCAATGCACGTTCTGGCTTGGCTCATTCTGATTCTGCTTCGCTGTTGATGAACTATTGTTTTTGTATCAGAGTGTTTACGCGCAGTTCTGTTCATCAAGCTTCAGCATGTACTTGCGTTGATCATCTGATCTTCACGTTCTGATTCAGCAACTTCTGATGCTGGTGTATCAAATCAAATTCTGATGCTGAAGAAGTGATCTTGCTTATTTTAATCAGCGTATCTGCAAGTCAGAGCATAGTAATTTTAGGCAGCATATAGTTCAAACATGAAACATATAAATACTATATCTTTTCACTTTGTTATCATCAAAACTTAAATATAGGGTACTAGATTCAAACATTGTTCTAACATCTCAACCTTCTTGTATCGACACATAGCATTTGGGGTCGACGCATCCTGTTACATCCCGCATAAATTCTGTGATTTTCTCTGCATCTTCACTACGGGTTTCATATTTTAAGCCCTAAAAACTTAATCTAATCGTAGATAATCATTACTTACAGTTACCTTATCATTCTACATCAATTAAACAACTTCGAGACATCATCATTCATCTATAATTCATCAATTTCACATCACACAACATCATAAACATTCAATTCATGAACAAGACAACCATCACCTCTAACCCCACATACCAATCATCATGAACCCAATTATAGAGTCAGAACCCCACCCTTACCTTGGATTAAAGGTCGCTCTACAATCTTCCGGTCGAATCCCCGTTCTACAGTTTTTTCCAGCAGCTTCACGTTCTTATCAATCCTTATTCTTCTACTGCCTCCTCTTTCTATTCTTTTTAACAACAATAAAATAACCTATTATTCTCTTAACTCCTTATTGGGCTCAAAACTAATACACCCCCTTATTACTACTTCCATTCCTTAAAAACAAGCCCACATCAAATAATATTATACTTCTAATATTATTTCACCACTTAATAAAATAATTAAATCCAATTAATCATAACACACCTTCTCAAATATTCCAAAAATAATTTAATTAAATAATTAATTAAATTACGGGCGTTACATGGAGGCTGTCTTACCTATTGAAGTCCAGATTCCTTCCTTAAGGGTTATGAGAGACGCGGGTTTAGATGAAGACGAATGTACTCAGAATCGACTGGATCAAATAAATTTGATCGATGAAAAAAGGCTTGTGATTGTTTATCATGGTCAGATGCATCAGAAATGCATGATCAAAGCCTTTAACAGGAAAGTCAAATTTCGGGTATACCAGGCTGGTGATTTGGTAATAAAGCGCATATTCCTACCATAAGGTGATCCCAGGGGAAAATGGACTCCCACATACGAAGGGCCATTTGTGATCAAAAAGATATTTTCTGGTGGTGCTATGATGCCTACTACCATGGACGGTGAAGATTGTCCACACCCTGTGAATGCGGACATAGACAAAAAATACTACACAAAAAAGAGACTCTCTAGGTTGACATGCCTAGGAAAAAGTAAGGGCATCCCGGCGAACCAAAAGGGTTCAGACAAAAATTAGGGATATATATAAAAAATTATACATCTGACAAGTTGAAAACCTAAAGGAGGCTTAGGAAAAAAAGGATATCTCGATGGACTGAAAACCCGAAAGGGCGGTCCAGGAAAAAGTTAGGGATTAAAGCGTACGACTATGTCCTGTTGGATCACCCATCTACTTACAACTAGCTTCATTACTAGCGTTAAGTTCAAACGGTACAAAACAATTTAATCATCTTCTTCCAACAACAAGTGATGAGATGCTTGAAGACATAGGGGCAATAGTAGAGTTGAAACTTGATGGGATCGTTTCCACATAGTTGTTTTTCCTTTTTTCTTCTTCTTTGTACCTTTTCTTCATTCTTACGATGGTTCCCTCTTATTAAGATTTCTGTCTCTTTGTATAAAATTGCCTGCTTATAGGCAAACTTTCAGAATCAATGCAATTAGAGTTCAAAATTCAAAATTGTTTTACTTTCTCTGTTTTGTTTTCTAAAACGTCCAATGATTATATTGAATAAACATATGCATTTTAACATGATTACTGTTAACAAATTATATGAATAAAAATAGGATTAGCATTCACTAAAGACTTTAGGAGTTAGGATAATGTTCAAGTCATCCATAAATCTCCACAGAGCAATCTCCACGGAACCATCTCTACAGTGTTATCTTCACAAGCTCATCCCCAATAGAGATATATTCCCCAGAAAATATAATATGCCACCAAACAGAAATCGGGGAATATTCCAGTGGTTCACCTCTATATCCCTGATGGATAGCTCGAAATGATCATCTTCCCTAATAGGCCCCCTAGTGGATAAGGAAGTTTGATCATTTACCTAAAATACGATGGAAACTTCCTCAATGCAGCCTTTGAAATCCCGATCCCCATCAGAGATTATTTCCTCAACAGAGTCTACATGATTTATTTCCCCAATGGAGTTTATTTCCCCAATATTGCAATTCCCCGACATGATTATCTTCCCTAGCCAGATGTCATTTAACTTTGTCCTCCCTAGAAGAGATGACATCCATATCTGAAACTTGGTCAGACAACACATCAGAGGATTATCTATCTCTTTTGTCCCCAGTCAGGATACATAAGAATCAAATCCTTCAAAAGAACGATGATCGACCAAATTTCCTGGAATTCCTTTTATCCCCAAGAAGAAGTTGAATGTCCCCAGCAGAGTGTCCTCAAACAGAAAGCGGGAATCCCCGGTAAAGACGTTCTAAACAAAATTGAGAAACTACTGTCTTCATCCCTAGAAACAGTCAGAGATTTATTTTTCCCCAACCAAAGATGTTATACGAAGCTACTGATACGTTCCAGCGACATATTACACCCATACATCATTTATATAATATCATAGCATATGCATATGAAACGCATATAGTATTCTCATTTTTTTTGAGATCATCATTATGTAATGCATTACACACATCATGACATTGCATAAAACTAACTTTGTTTTTCAGGTTAGTTTACGAACAGATAAATATTGTCAACAATTTATCATCCTTTATATACAATCAGTCGACGGTTCATTATGTTACTTCTTTGGATACAGTCAGGAGTAGACTCATTCTAATATATATTCTATATTCAGTTCAGATGCAATCGAGATACAAATCCATTATGATACTCATTCCAGTATATATTCTAGATACAACTCATATACAATAGAGATACATATCCACTTTAATGCCATTCCAGTATATCCTCTAGATGCAGTTCAGATACGATCGAGATACAGATCCATTTTGTTACTCATTCCAGTATATCTTCAAGATATAATTTAGATACAATCAAGATATAGATCCATTCTAATACTCATTCTAGTATATCTTTTAGATATAGTCAGGCATAGACTAATTCTAATATAGACCTCAGATACATTCGAGCAAAGACTCATTCTGATCCTTCTTTAGATACAGTAAGGCGTAGACTCATTCTAATACAAACCTCAGATACAATCAGGCGAAGACTCATTCCGATCCTCTTATAAATACAATCAAGACATAGACTCATTCTAGAATATCATTCAGATACAATCGCGACATAAGATTCATTTTGACACTCCCTAGCACATCTGCTAGATACAGTTGAACATAGACTCATTTTAGTATAATTCTGAGATATCGTCAAACATAGACTCATTTTGATACTCCTATCAACAATTACTTTGGATGGCATCTATAAGCCCATCTCCGTTGAAACTCTATCACCTCTCTGAATGGAATCTTTAAGCCCGTTCAAGCAATACAATAAACAAGCAATGTTACTTAGTGCACACGTGATTGTAAATTTCTAGGCACTTAAGTGTTCAATCCTCTTCCACCTTCAGATAACGAATGGCGTACATGCCAATCCAACTCCTCAGGTTTAAGAAGATTAAACAGGGGCAATTGTTGTACCCCAAAATTTTCCCTCCCATTTTTCAAGACAAAATGATTCAAGATACCTCCTCATGATCCTATGGTTCTCAATTACTCAAGACTACTCTAGGGTTGGTCATGATTCATCAAGAAATTTCAAGATTCATCAAAAAGTCAAAAGTTACTAAATTAGGGTTTTCTTAAGGAGAAGTCAACTGAACTTTGACAAGCATAACTTTCACATACTTCATCATAAATTTCTCAACCAAAGCTCATTTTGAATAAAATTCAATTCTCTACAACTTTGTCTCTCTAAGCTCAAGGCCAAAAAAGGCTTCATTTGAGAGATATGGGCCAAAACATTACATGTCATTTTAAAAGTCAACAAAAAGAAACTTTTTGTCAAAGAAATTTACATAAAGTTAAATTATTCAAATGAAAAAATGACCAACATGAAGATTGTAGGGGACATCTTGAGGTTTACAAAAAGTCCGAGATCACCTTCATATGATAAGAATTGAGTGAGTTATGATTTATGCAAATTTAGCATTTTTGAGAAAATGCATGAAATCCAAATTGAGCAAACATGAATTTATGGGCTCATAATGGACCTCTAAGTTCATTCATGCACCATTTTATTTTTATTTCATTTAGTTTTATTTTTATTCATTTAAATTCAAAATTAAATCAAATAAATAGTAAGTGGAGGTATAAGGCATACAAGGATTTTGATTTAAATCTTTTGGAGGCCTAAGATCACATTACAAACCGTGTGAACCTGTTTGGAAATCAAATCTTCATGGTTTTGTCTTATTCTAATCTATTTTAAAACAAAATAAAAGATAGGTTTTACATGATATACAAGCCCATCTTTTGACCTAATCTCTTCTCCTATATATACCCTTCATATTCAGACAAAGAAGACACAAAAAAGGCTGCTCAAGAACACTCTCTCAAAATCTCAAATTTTGTCAAAACTAGGGAAAACCTGAAATCAATTTCCTGCGCTCCTCAAGCCCAACCATCCACTCAAATTGATTTTTGAGGTACCACAAAGTAAGTTTGGGTCATTCTTGATGATTAAAAGTGCCTAAAATGAGCATTCCAAGCATGGTCGGTTTTCATATTTTTGTGAATTTCTTGTTTTGATTTTTATGATGCTTTGATTGAAACTAATAATTCTAACATATTCCTGAGATAAAATAACTCTAATCCCTTGCCTTAAGCCCGTAATTCCAGAATAACCCTTCATTATTCTTACATCGATTTGCATTATTTTGACTATATCTCTTTGTACAGGACGAATTAGCAAAACTAAGGCCACCATTGGATTCACAAGGGTCGATTTAGGGCGGTAGGATCCTTCTTGATCTCTAACATTTGCTATTTTCATCGATAAAAAAATCATCTCACCGGAGAAGACGACCGGAGCTAGGGCTCCGACGCCTCTCCGATCCACTTTTATATTATATTTAATGGTTGCGTTTGTATGACCAGATGGGAGTGTAGCACCGCTGGTCAAGTCAAATGTTTGTGAACGTAAGGGCGTGAGTTCGATCCTTGTGTTTGCAATATTTTTTGTTATTTTCCAACTGACATGCGAGTTTCATACATATTATGCATCGTCTATTTCCTAACACCAACACGCGCTTGACTTGGTGGCAAGTGATGTAGCTGTGAAGCAGGAGGGCGTGGGTTCAACACCCACCCCATGCAATCTGGTTTTTCCTATTTTCTCTTTAACCTAATTCCTTAACTTTTTCCTTTGCTAACCCTAATTTTTTTAATTAATTAAATATTAAAGTAACCTAATTTTTTTCTTAATACTAATAAATTAAGTTTAGGGTTTTTATTTATTAAATTAATTAATCAACCCTTTTTTTCTTAAACATTAAAATCAATTAGAATTTAGGTTTATTTAATTATTATCATTTAAATTATTTTCTACAAAATCACAAAAAAAATTCCTACATTATTTTTTCTATTTTCTTTTTTACTTATTTCTTATTTAACATTCATAGATAAAGTTTATAAGTCGCACTCTTCAATGTAATAGCGTATATTAATTTATGCATTTTTTCCTATTATGTAACTTCTCACAGGATGTAATAGCTTAGGTTTAAATTTCTGCACTTTACATTCCGCACTTCATTTTTCTGTACATATTTAACTGCTAGTAACTAGGGTTTGTATGGAAAGACTAATAACAACCTAGAAACCCCTAATTTCAAGATAAAATAATTGAATCAAAACACTCTTCACACTTGCACCTTTAGGGTAACCTCTGTTGTTGCCTTACGAATATTGGTCATGTCCTTCGAAAGTAAGAATACTTTAGCAAAAGACCCTCGATCAAATCATTATGTCCCTTTTGAATAAAGATCATAATCCCTCGATGACCCTTCGAGCTGCCCAAAAAATGATCTAGTCCCTTCGAGTTGCCTAAAAATGATGATAGTACTTTCAGTACAATTGCTAAAGTATCCTTATATGTTGCCTTCTATGACCATACGATGACCCTACGCATGTCCCTTCACATCCAATAGATAGGGCTACCTACCAACTAATGGTATGGATAGTACTATCTCCAAAGGAAAAGGAAAAGAATAAGAAAGACTTTAGTAGGTAAGAAACTCTTAATTGCTTGCTCACAACTTTTTTTCACACGACACTTTCAAACAAATATTTTTAAAAATAAAACTTTGTATACATTCTTGAGGACTGATACAAGAATCATTACAAAGTCAACCTTACATTGGAGATTTCAAAATATTTTTAAACAAATCACACACACAAAGCAAGTTTTCAAAAGTGAGCTAAATAATTAAGAGTTCGTAGATAACTATGAGTGAAAAGGGTGCTAACACCTTTGTAATACGATGGGAGAAATGACTTGGGTGTTTTGCATTTGATCGCATTTGTTGCGGATAGCAAGAGTCTTCACCGACTTTTCTTTTATCCAAAAGGAATGGTTGAAAAGAACAGGAAATACCTTTCGAGATTATTTCTTGAGTTCGGGGGGTAGGTTATGAAAAGGGAAGGTGTTAGCACCCTTTTAATCTATAGTTATCTACGGGCTCTTAATTGCTTGCTAGATCACTTGATTTTGTTTGAAAATATGCTTGTGGTGTGTGTTTTGAAAGGATTTTGAAAACTTCTTTGTTATGGTTCTCGTCTCTATAAGAACACGTACAAAGTGTTTTGTCTTTTGAAAAATGT
Organism: Vicia faba; assembly: GCA_948472305.1. NCBI lineage: Eukaryota > Viridiplantae > Streptophyta > Magnoliopsida > Fabales > Fabaceae > Vicia > Vicia faba. The sequence continues at coordinate 1,428,542,013 of OX451735.1, read as the reverse complement.
TTCAAAGTGAAATTGGGGATGTATAAAATGTTTTTGTTGCAAGCAAGCGAGAAACTAGGAGTATCCTACCTACTCAAAAGGTCTTAAATGTTCTTTTCCTTATCCTTTAGATGTTGCTATCTTACCATTGATTTGGTAAGAAGCCCCACCATTGGATGTGAAGGGACGGGCGTGAGACGTTTGTATAGTTATGAAGGCAACCTATGGGACGTTTTAGAAATGTCGTTTAAGGACTATATCGTTTACCAAAAGCAACATTAAGGGTCATCGAGGGACTATGATATTTTATTAAGGGTCTTTGCTAAAACGCCCATATTCGAGGGACATGACTATTTTTACGAGGCAATAAGTGGAACTACCCTAATGGTGTATGTGTGTGGATAGTGTGTTTGATTGCATACATTTAGTCTTTGATTAGGAGTTATCTACTTGTTGTTTTTATCTTCTAATGCATACCCTATTTTACTAGCAATCATACAAAAATAATAAAATGCAAAAATAAAATCCTACACTATTACAACCATATTGAATAACATGAAAATATAAAGGCAAAAATAAAATAAAAGCAAGAAAAATGGGTTTTTCGATTCAGGTAGAAAGGCCCTTCGATTCTGCATTCTCTGGCTTCCTTTGATTTGAATTCTGAAGTCAGTGGAGTCATGCCATTCAATTTGCCTTTCTGTCTCCTTCGATTGGGGGTTGGAATCAGGATAGTCACTCCTTTCGTGTGGGCCTGGAAGTCAGCATAGTTTTTCCTTTCGCTTGAGACTTGGAGATAGCAAGGTTCTGGCCTTCGTTTGAGGCCTGGAGACAACAAGGTTATGGCCTTCGTTTGAGGCCTAGGAGAAACAAAGCTCATGCTTCGCCACAGACTCCTTGCCGACTCTTTGTAAGCATATTGGCCCCTCAGATTATGATTCGAAAAGGCTGGTGTAGCTAGCCAATTGAAGGGTATAACAACCTCTCTTAAATTCTAAAAAATGCAATATCCAAACGTAACTACAGTCCAGGGGTTAGCATAAAAAACTGATGGGTCTCAAAGTCCAAAGCGTAACTAACTAAGGTTGAGTTTTCAGCATATAGGCAGTCAGAATCGAAAGCTAAAACATGGTCCAGAAATATCTACATTTTTCTTTACTGGCATATGATATTAAAATATAATAGGCTCAAATTTGAAGGAAGCTTACCTCTTGAAGCTCTTAAGTCGAAGGGAGATGTAAGTGCTTTCTTTGAAGGAGAACGGGAGTTCGTTGGAACCTTCCTGAGGCTAATCCAGTTACTACTTTGTGAGAGCAATGACTGGGTCGAAAGAGGTTGTGTGAGTGGAATCGAAGGTTCTTTTGTACGCGTTCTTATAGAAACAAGAACCATTACAAAGACATTTTCAAAATATTTTCAAACCCACAACACAAAGTACATTTTCAAACAAAATCAAGTGATCTAGCAAGTAACTAAGAGCCCATGGAAAACCATGGATGAAAAGGCTGCTAACACCTTCCCTTTTCATAATCTACCCCCCGAACTCAAGAAAACATCTCTAAAGGTCTTCCCTGTTCTTTTCAACAATTCCTTTTGGATAAATGAAAAGTCGGTGGCGACTCTTGCTAACTTCAACATTTGCGAATACAAACGCAAAACAACCAAGTCAGTTCTTCCACTGTATCACAGAACTAACGACTCTGCTGGGGACTACAAATATAAAGTAGGGTTTACCTTAGGGTCTAAGATCATTTTTAAATTTCTTTCTTTTCTTGCTTTGTGTGATTTATCTTTAAGGGTTTTGCTTGGGTATTATTGAAGATACTACACCCAGATCTGGGAACACTCTATAGGTAAACAACAATAGATCATGGAGACTGTACGGCATAGACCGATATGGTTTAAGCCATGGCTGTATTGGTGTGACACTTTGGTTGGTACCGGTATCCTTCGTGTGGAAACGAGGAGAATACGGGGCCGCCGTGTGATGTCGTAAAGCACTAACGGACTTTAGAACCTTAGTTGAACAAACTTGGCCATTAGAAAGTAGTGAGATAGCCGACCTCGGTATAAAGCTGAGGATTGGTTGATACTCGATGCTGCACTCATTGAGATCATACTTTCGGGATATTTCAGCCACAAGAAAAGATTTCATGAGCTGAAACAATGCTTGATAAAGGATGATTAGTGATATTAAGAATCTTTAGAACCCAATTACTTTTCTAAGACAAGTTTGAAACGAACTAAACTTCAAGACGGTACTTACCTTTAACCCCATGCAAGCCTTTTAACCTTAGGCCTATTGTGTGCTTTGCTTGTGTGTGATTTACTATGTTTGAACATAGCTTCATGCATCATAACATAGCATTCATTCTTATTACACTAACCATTTCAAGGAACGAGGGGATTTATCTTTGTTCTATTTTTCATATTATGGCTTCCGCTTGTAGAAACACTATCTGAATCAGCTTTGTGAGAATACTTCCCCAACTCAAGGAACTAGTATCGAGGGTTCCTGAAACTTCTTCGTTCACTAAGAGACAAGGTAAAATTATCAACCTGGTTACTTCGAGCTTTGATGAAAAAATGATGGGTGTACTCTTTCAGTTCTTTGATCCCAAGCACCACTGCTTCACCTTTCCAGACTATCAGTTAGCTCCTACCATGGAAGAGTTCTCTCAGTTATTGAATCTATCCATTCTTGACCAGGTGCCTTTCACAGGTTTAGAAGAGGCTCCTAAGCCAGAAGTCATTGCCTCAGCTTTGCATCTAAAAAGGGCCGACGTGGTATCCAATTGGGAAACAAGAAGCAGAGTCAAGGGTTTTTTAGCCAAGTTTCTAATAGACAGGGCCTAACTGTTTTGGGATGTTTTGGACTTTCAGGCTTTTGAGGAGGTCTTGGCCCTTCTAATCTATGGGTTAGTACTGTTCCCTAATCCAGACTCACTCATAGATGTGAATGCTATCAAGATCTTCCTATCTCGCAACCCTGTGCCTACCTTGCTCGAAGATATCTTCCATGCTCTCCATACTCGTACCATGAAGAGAAGAGGGGTTCTTATGTGCTGCATGCCATTACTGTCGAGGTGGTTTATTTCTCACCTCCTTAAGTCAGTTATGAAGAATGAAGAAATTTTGGGTTGGTCGAAAAGGGTAATGTCACTTTCTCACACGGATATTCTCTGGTATTCCCGATCTATGGGAGATATTTCTATTATTGACCACTGTGGGGAGTTCCCTAATGTCTCACTACTTGGCGTTAGGGGAGGCATAACTTACAATCCTTGTTTGGCTCTGCGACAATTTGGTTACGCTCGAAGGAATGGTCCTCATGAGTTACTTATCCAGGGCATTATAATTAACTATGAGAATGATGTTCAAGGGTATCGCCAAAGGTTCATACGAGCTTGGTGCATGGTAAACAGATCTGACGCCAAGACTTTGGGGATGAAGAATTCCATTCCTATGGAACCTTATCTCCAATGGGTACGAGCTCACGCTCAGAAACTTATGATGCCCTACGTAGCCGTCTTACCAGTGATTGTAGAGCCCATTACTGAAGGGGATATTCCCTACACGATTCTTCATCCTGATATGCCCACTGATCTTGAAGAACTACAGAGGTCCTGGATTCAGTTGAAGAAGGAGCGCGATACTTACAGGGACCAGTTCTATGCCCAGGAGAAGAAGGTTTTAGAGCTCACAAAGCAGCTTCATGAGGAAAGAAGCCTTAATGTCTATCTCGGAACGAAGAGGAAGCATCCATGGGGAGCTTGATTTATTTTAGTGTTTAGAATTTTTAATTGTAACTCCTAAGAGGCAATTGTACTTTGAATTCTACTAATAAAATCTTTGTTTCATTTTGGTTTGCAATGTTTAAATTTCCCAAAGTCCTTGAAATCATCGCATACGCATAACATCCATAACATTGCATAAATAGGTACTATTACAGGTTTCTCATCTTCTTCGTTGTTTATTTAAGCAAAAATGTGTTCTAAACAAAGCATCAAAGATCTTCAAGCACAAAATGCCCAATTTCAACATATGTTCATAACTCTGGAAAAAGGGCAGGAGGATCTGAAGGCCCTCATCTTGAAAGAGAAAAAGAAGAAGAAGAAGAAGAAGTTCGTTGGTATCCTTAATATGTGCAGAAGATTGGGGGGCCGCTGAAGCAACCAGTCGATCTGACCTCCTCGTCCAAAGAAGGGGAAAATCAAGAGAGAGAAGCAAGGGAGGAGAATCCTAGTCCCGATGTTTCTGACAATGATACAGACTACAATGATGAACAATATCCTCCCACTGAGGATAGGTACAAGCAAATAGAGGATCGAATGAGTGCCATGGAAGTCCAGAGAATACTTGGGTTGGACTTCGAAGAACTGGGATTGGTGTCGGGAGTGGTCATCCCGCAGAAATTTAAGGCTCTAGTTTTCGCAAAGTATGATAGGGTGTCTTTCCAAAAGCTCCATCTCCGTTCCTATGTAAGGAAGATCCATCCCCACACCGCTAATAGAAACTTGTGGGTTCACTTCTTTCAAGACAGTCTGTCAGAGACTCAGCTTGAATGATTCTACCAATTGGAGGGAACCAATGTCCGAAACTGGGAGGATTTGGCTGCTGCTTTTTATAAGCAGTACCAATACAACATCGACCTTGCCCCTACCAGTACTCAACTTCAGAGTATGTCCATGGGTACAGGTGAAGGATTTAAGGACTATGCGCATAAGTGGAGAGATTTTGCTGGGAGAGTCCAACCCCTTTGTCTGATAGGGAGTTGGTCGACATGTTTCTTGGGATACTGTCTGGTCCATTTTTTAACCATTTAATCGGTAGCTCATCGGCTGGTTTTATAGAGCTGATATTAACCAGAGAGAGGGTAGAAGTAGGGATCCGGAGCAGAAAAATATAGAAAGACACCTCTTCGAGTTCAGTAAAGATTCCCTTCATCGATAATAAGGAGGCCAGTGCCATTTATAGCCCGAGAGGTCAGAGCAGAGCGGAATACCGTCCAACGGTAAGTGCTGTAATGATACCTAGGCCTGCGGCTTCCCCACAACCCAACAATCAACAAAGGATAGAAAGAACACAAAGGCAGTTCACTCGGATTAACATGACATTGACAGAGGTTCTACCCCATCTTCTGAGATCCAATTTGGAAACCTTGAAGGAGGCTCCTAAGAATCCTAATACCACGTCTCCTTGGTACAATCCAAACGCTCGGTGTTCCTACCATTCCGAGAGTCCTGGCCATGATAAAAATGACTGTTGGGCTTTAAGAAATAAGGTACAAGATCTTATTGAAGCCAAGGAGATTGAGTTCGATGCTCCGGAGAAGCCCAATGTCATAACTGCTCCCATGTCTAATCATAACCGTGGAGTGAAAGCAATTGATACTGATCTATTTGTTACCTCTGTTGATGAAGTTTCTACTCCTCTTATGACTGTTAAGAAGAATTTTTTGCTGGCCGGTTTATTTCCGAGTTGTAATGAAGGTTTCCGCATGTGTTCATCTCTGACTTCTGGTTGCTATTTGCTGAAGACAGGTGTCCAGCGCCTGATGGACAACAGAGAAATTTTGTTCGAGAAAACTTTGATTCCATCTGTTTCGTTCGAAGATGTTGCTATTATAACCATTTCCGCCAATCCTTCCAAGGCCTCCTCGAGAAGACCTGTTAGGATTACACCCGCTCCGAGAGTTGCTCCGTTAATAATCACCTGTCTAGGTCCTGTCCCGTACGCCTTGGACAAAGCTGTCCCTTGGCATTATGGCGCCGATATTTACTATCATGGTGTTAAACAAGACCTGAAGAATGAAGAGGTTGATCCTGATGTCAGTAACATTGTCGAGACCATTAAGATCACCAGAAGTGGAAGGGTTTTCTCTCCCGTGATTTCCCCGAAGACTGTCAATAAGCCTGTTGTCATTTCACCTGCTATTCCTACCGATACTTCAACTAATACTCCTGTTCTTACTCCAATTGTTACTCCTGCCGTCGAGTCATCTGGGACTGGAGGCAAAGAAGCTATAGGTGAGCCTGCTCGGATGGAGGCACCTAGAAAGATTTTCGTAGAAACCTCTAAGCAAGAGATAGAGGAAATATTAAAAATAATTAAAAAGAGCGACTACAATGTGGTCGAGCAGTTGGGGAAGACCCCCTCAAAGATATCCATGTTGTCTATGTTGTTGTGTTTCGAGGCCCATGCGAAAGCTCTGATCGCATTCCTCAAGACTGTGCATGTGCCGCAAGAAACCTCAGCTAATCAATTCAAAGACTGTGTATCCAGTTTGACTGCTGACAATGGGATGGGTTTTTCAGATGCCGACTTAACACCGAAAGGGAGGAAGCATAATGATGCTCTGCATGTCTCGATCGAATGTAGGGGCACCACTATGGCTCATGTGCTGGTGGATACTGGGTCTTCGCTGAATGTTCTGCCTAAGAAGGCTCTTGATCTGTTGGATTGCGAAGGTTTGACCTTAAAGCCTAGTAACATTGTTGTAAGGACTTTTGACGGGTCGAAAAGAATGGTGCATGGAGAGGTGGACATCCCTGTCAAGGTAGGATCTCAGACCTTTGAGTCCACTTTTTATGTGATGGACATCAAGCCATCGTACTCTTGTTTGTTGGGTCGTCCTTGGATCCATGAAGCTGGGGCTGTTACTTCTACACGACAACAAATGTTGAAGTATCCGGTGAAGGGGAAGATAGTTATTGTGCATGGAGAAGAGGAGTATATGGTGAGCCACCTGAATTCCTTCAGGTACGTGGAGATGGACGGGGAATTCATAGAGACCCCTTGTCAAAACTTTGAAGAAGTTCCTCAGATTTTAGCGTCAACTGAGACCACTACCAGCACCAAACCTCCTCTGAAGATGGCTTCTCTCAAGGACGCCAGAGCAGTGGTCGAAGAAGGTGGGTGTACCAATTGGGGACAGCTCCCTGATTTTACTCACAAAATTGACAAATTTGGTTTGGTCTTTACTTCAGGGGCTCAGACGGCTGTACGGCGCGCTCGAGTTGGACGACCTCCCCTACGCATCAACAATCGAGGGGTCAATGCTATTGAAGACAGTGAGGAAGACTTTGATATTGACAACTAAATTTACCCGACTACCAATGGTGGACCGAGTAATTGGACAGCCAAAGATTTTATACCAGTTTATTTTATTCTGCAGTAATTGTCTTACTTGTTTTCTGAGTTTGTAATGAACAATTTAAACTTTATGGCCTTGTGTCTTACCCGAGGCACAATGGTTCTATCTGTAAGGCTTATTATATGTCATTTCATATATCATCAATGAAGCATTGGACGTTCTTTGCATATACCTTGTGTCTCTTTTTTTTCTTTTCTGTTTTTACTTTATCAATTCGGCTATGCTCTTACACAAACTCACGTATCAAACTGCAGATCCATATCCACTCTGGATCCCATTGATAAAAATCCTGCTATTACCAGCTATGACTTCAAAAATCCGATCAACCGAGCCGAGGACGGAGGTGAGAACGATTGTGAGGTTCCTGGAGAACTGGATAGACTATTACAACAGGAAGAGAGGGCTATACAGCCTCATGAAGAGCCAGTTGAGACAATAAACTTGGGCACAAAGATGGACAAAAAAGAAGTCAAGATCAGTGCAAATCTGGAAGTTAAGATCAAATAACGGTTGATACAGATGTTGCACGACTACATTGAGATTTTTGCCTGGTCATATAAGGACATTCCTGGTTTAGACACTGACATCGTGGTACACCATCTTCCAACTAAAGAGGATTGTCCTTCGATTAAACAGAAGGTCCGCCGTATGCACCTTGAAATGTCATAGAATATCAAGGAAGAAGTCATGAAGCAGTTCGATGCAGGGTTCTTAGCTGTCATCTCCTATCTGCAGTGGGTTGCTAACGTCGTTCCGATACCTAAGAAGGACGGAAAGGTACGGATATGTGCGGATTACAGAGATCTGAACAGGGCAAGCCCCAAGGATGACTTCCCGCTTCCACACATTAATGTCCTGGTCGAAAACACCGCACAACATAAAATCTTCTCCTTCATGGATGGGTTTTCTGGCTACAACCAGATCAAGATGGCTCCTGAAGACATGGAGAAGATGACCTTCGTCACACAGTGGGGCACCTCCTGTTACAAGGTGATGCCTTTTAGGTTGAAGAATGCTGGGGCAACTTATCAGCGAGCCATGGTCGCTTTGTTCCACAATATGATTCACCATGAGATCGAGGTTTATGTTGATGACATGATAGCCAGTTCTCAAACCGAAGAGGAACATCTTGATCATCTACAAAAGTTGTTCAACAGGTTGAAGACATACAAGCTGAGGTTAGATCCAAACAAGTGCACCTTCGGGGTAAGGTCTGGTAAGCTTCTGGGTTTCGTCGTCAGTGACAAAGGTATTCAGGTAGACCCCGCAAAGGTAAAGGCCATAAAAGAGATGCCGGCTCCTTGTACTGAGAAGGAAGTTAGAGGTTTCTTGGGACGCTTAAATTATATCACCAGATTCATTTCACATCTAACTGCTACTTGTGAGCCCATCTTCAAGCTTCTGAAGAAAGATCAAGTGGTAAAGTGGAATGACGAATGCCAGGCTTCCTTCGATAGGATCAAAGAATATCTTCAAGAACCGCCGATTCTGATGCCTCCGGTTGAAGGAAGACCTTTGATTTTATACTTAATAGTGCTAGACAATTCAATGGGGTGTGTGTTGGGGCAGCATGATGAGTCTGGTCGAAAAGAGCATGCAATATACTACCTTAGCAAAAAGTTTACCGACTGTGAGACAAGGTACTCACTGCTCGAGAAAACTTGCTGCGCTTCGGCATGGGTTTCTCACCGGCTAATACACTATATATTGACCCACACTACTTTGTTGACATCTAAGATGGATCCAATAAAATACATCTTCGAGAATCCCGCATTCTTCGGAAGAATAGCAAGATGGCAGATAATCTTAACTGATTACGACATACAATATACAACCCAGAAAGCAATCAAGGGGAGTGTATTGGCTGATCATTTGGATTATCAGGTTGTGGATGATTACCAGTCCATGAATTTTGAGTTCTCGGACGAGAATATCATGCTAGTGACTAACTACGAAGAACCTGGACCGGATGAAGGACCTGGGGAAGGATCCTGATGGACCATGGTTTTTGATGGAGCTTCAAACGCACTTGGTAATGGCGCCGAGGCTGTAATCTGTTAGAACATAGTTTGATTCTACAACCCTTAGTTAGAGTTTTGATGATAACAAATACAAAGAATAAACAAATACAAAGAACAAATATGCACCTTAAAAATATGTTTTATGTATGCAGAAGTTCTGATTAGATCAGCATCAAAAGCTAAACCATAAGTGCTACACGCTGAAGCAATCAGAACATACGCTGAAGATTGATGACCAGATCCTGTGCTTAATCAAAGTAAACTCTAACTCTGAACAAGAACATATCATACCAAGTCATCAATATTCTGAAGCGTCATCAGCAGTAAGGAGAAAAGATTCTAAAGCATTACTGAACATTCAAGACATTATCAATTCCAACGGCTTCCTTCAGACAGGATCTTCTCCAAAAGGAAAGTGTGTTAATGAAATTAAACATGCTTTATGATCAACGTCATTACACTTCCTATATAAACAAGTCAGCTTTCAAAATGAAGCACGAACGTACACACAACAATTTTGCTAAGATCACCAACCACGCATATTCAAGCTGCAAGCAAATTCATTCTTTATTCTAAGCTATAAACCTGTGTAATTTATCACAGTTGTGATAAACCGTTTCTGTTAGAAAAATAACAACACATATTGTTTAATCATATTGTAAAAGAGATCCTTGAGATTAACCGGATTGTGGTTGTGCTCAAGAAGACTTTAACAGTTGTTAAAGTAGCTTTTGTAATCTTGTTGAGATTAGTGGATTAAGACCTCGTTAGAGAGAGGCGAAATCACCTTGAAGGGTGGACTGGAATAGTCTGAGATCAAACGAACCAGGATAAAAATACTGTGTCATTGAGCTGTTTTAAATCCAAGATTTCAATTCAACCCCCCTTATTGTGTTTTTCACATCTTCAATTGGCATCAGAGGGCCTGGTTCTAAGCTTAAACACTTAACCGTGTTAGTACAAGATCCAAGCATCAGAAAAACACTATGGTGGGACCAAGCCAAAACATCAGCAATGACAATAATGAAGACATGGACAGATTCAGTGGTAAACATCCAGTCTTTGATGGAGAAAACTTTGACTACTGGAAAGACAGAATTGAGAGTTTCTTTCTGGCCCATGATGCTGATCTGTGGGACATGGTGACTGATGGATACACGCACCTGTGGATGGACGTGGTCAGAAGATAGACAGGAAAATGATGTCTGATCAGCAAAAGCGTGAATTTAGAAACCACCACAAGGCCAGAACAATTATCCTCAGCGCCATCTCATATTCAGAATATGAGAAAATGTCAAACAGAGAAACTGCCAAGAATATGTTTGACTCTCTGAGAATGACGCATGAAGGCAACATTCAAGTCAAAGAAACCAAGGCCCTTACGCTCATTCAGAAGTATGAGGCATTCAAGATGGAAGATAGTGAATCAATAGAAGCTATGTTTTCAAGATTTCAAATTCTTGTTGCTGGACTAAAAGTTCTTGACAAAGGGTATTCTACTGCTAATCATGTTAAGAAGATCATCAGAAGCTTGCCCAAACAAGGGAGGCCAATGGTCATAACACTTAAGCTAGCCAAAGATCTCAACAAAATCTCTCTGGAAGAACTTGTTAGCTCCCTCAGAAGTCACGAGATAGAGCTAGAAGAAGATGAACCTCAAAAGCAAGGTAAGCCATTAGCTTTAAAATCTAACAGAAAATCTGACTCCAAAGTTTTGCAGGCTGTGGAAGAAACCTCTGATGGATCCTCATCAGAATAATATGAAATGTCTCTCCTCTCCAGAAGGGTGAACCAATTGTGGAAGCAAAGACAAAGGAAGTTCAGAAATCCCAGAAGATAAGAAAATCAGAATGAATCCTCCTCCATACATAGAAGGTCAGAATCCTCCTCTGGACACAAGATCTGAAGTTTCTTCAGGATACAGAAAGCCAAACAACAAAGACATCATCTGCTATGAATGTAACGAGCAAGGGCACTACAAAAGTGACTGCCCAAAGCTTCAGAAGGAAAAGCCCAAAAAGAAGTTTCTCAAGGAAAAGAAGAAAAGCCTCATGGCTACATGGGATGATTCTGACACATCTGAAGCTGACTCAGAATCAAATGATGAAAGAGCAAACATAGCTCTCATGGAAAACGTATCAGAAGATAGTGAAGCTTCTGGTTCAGACTCAGAATCAGAAACTGAAGAGGTATTCCCTGACTTTACCATAAACTTTACTAAGGTTGAACTTGTTGAAAGCCTAAATGAAATTCTGGAAAGATATCAGCAGATCAGAGTCAAATTCAGAAACCTGAAAAGGAATCTCTCCTCTGACTCTGATAAGACTGAGAGTCTCAGATTGGAGAATTCTGAGTTAAGAGAAAAAATTTCAAAATTAGAAAACCAGTTACAAAACTCTCGGAAGGAAACAATCTCTGAAACTCCCAGCAATGCTGATGAGATCATCAAAGAGTATGATCACAACTTTCAGAAGTTTCTAGCTAAAAACATAGACAGAAGTAAGATGGCTTCAATGATCTATGGAGTTAGCAGAAATGGCAGAAAAGGGATAGGATATCAAGGTAAAGCAACTACACCAAAAAATGCCATGGACTTAGTTATAAAACGCACACCACTAAATTCACATTTTATATATGGGCACACACATGACATAAAATACACAAATAGTGATTATTCTGTCAAACCAAAATTCAACCAGAATTTTGGTAAAACTTACAAATCAGGACCCAAGAAAATGTGGGTACCTAAGGATAAAATCATACATGTGGCAGATATCTTTAGCAGCAAGGCTAATACACCAATCATGGTACCTGGACTCTGGCTGCTCACGACACATGATGGGAAGAAGGCATATGTTCCAAAGCCTAGAACTTAAGCCTGGAGGCCACGTGGGCTTTGGAGGCAATCACATAGGAAAGATCATTGACTCTGGAACAGTATGTAATGGAAATCTTCCCTCTATAAGTAATGTTTTATTAGTTGATGGATTAATGCATAACTTGTTATCCATAAGTCAGTTAAGTGATAACGGTTATGATATAATCTTCAATCAAAATTCATGCAAAGCTGTTAGTCAGAAAGATGGGACTATCCTATTTAATGGAAAGAGGAAAAACAACATTTATAAAATAAAACTTTTTGAACTAAAGAGTCAGAATGTAAAATGTCTACTGTCTGTTAACAACAAGCAATGGATCTGGCACAGAAGATTGGGACATGTTAGTATGAGAAGAATATCTCAGATTAACAAACTGAATCTGGTCAGAGGACTTCCTAACTTGAAGTTCAATTCAGATGCTCTGTGTGAAGCATGTCAGAAAGGCAAGTTTGCAAAACCTGCTTTCAAATCCAAAAATGTTGTTTCCACCTCTAAGCCATTAGAACTTCTGCACATTGACTTATTTGGACCATTAAAAACTTCTTCAGTCAGTGGCAAGAAGTATGGGTTAGTAATCATAGATGACTATAGCAGATGGACATGGGTAAAGTTCTTAAGACACAAGGACGAGTCACACGAGTCACACGATACCTTCTGCAACCAAGTTTAGAATGAAAAGGATCTTAGAATTGTCAAAGTCAAAAGTGATCATGGTGGAGAATTTGAAAATAAAGATTTTGAATTATTCTTTAATGAAAAAGGCATTCTGCATGATTTCTCTTGTCCTAGAACTCCCCAGCAAAATGGAGTTGTAGAACGAAAGAACAGAACATTGCAAGAAATGGCCAGAACCATGATCAACGAGACTAACGTTGCTAAGATCTTCTGGGAAGAGGCAATAAACACAACGTGTTACATTCAGAATAGAATCTCCATAAGACCTATTCTGGAAAAGACTCCATATGAATTGTGGAAGAACAAAAAGCCCAACATTTCTTATTTTCACCCATTTGGATGCACATGTTTTATTCTGAATACAAAAAATTATTTGAACAAGTTTGACTCTAAAGCACAAAAGTGTATTATGTTAGGATACTCTAAACGCTCGAGAGGGTACAAAGTATACAATACAGAAACATAGATTGTTGAATAGTCAATCAGTGTTAGGTTTGATGATAAGCTTGACTCTCAAAAGTCAAAGCATAATGAGCTCCTTGCAGGTATGGAAGTTGAAATCACAGGTACTGAAGACAACTCGTTAGAGGTTCTCAACAGAGACACTCCCTCAACAGCGGAAAGAGTCACTGCAAGCAATCCAACACCTTCTGTTGATCAACTCTAGAAAAGACTATCCAGAAGCAGCATTGATCACCCAGAAGATACAATACTAGGAAAGAAGGAAGATCCAATCAGAACAAGATCAACATTCAGAAACTCTGAAGAATCTCTCATAAGACTGGTTTCTCTGATTGAACCAACAACAATTGATGAAGCACTTCTAGACAATGACTGGATTCTGGAAATGCAAGAGGAACTAAATCAATTCACCAGAAATGACATATGGGAACTGATTCCCAAACCAAAAGGATTCAATGTCATTGGTACAAAATGGGTGTTCAGAAACAAACTGAACAAGCAAGGTGAAGTCATCAGAAACAAAGCACGATTGGTAGAACAAGGTTATAGTCAGCAAGAGGGGATAGACTATATAGAAGTCTTTGCTCCAGTCGCCAGGTTAGAATATATCAGACTCTTAATATCATTTTCTGTTAATAAAGGCATCACTCTGTATCAGATGGATGTCAAAAGTGCATTCTTAAATGGCTATATAGATGAAGAGGTATATGTGCACCAACCCCCTGGTTTTTAGAGTTCCAAAAATCCAAAATATGTTTTCAAACTAAAGAAGTCACTCTATGGCCTGAAACAAGCTCCCAGAGCTTGGTATGAAAGACTATGTAACTTCCTGTTAGAAAAGGAATTCACCAGAGGGAAAGTGGACACAACCTTGTTCTGTAAGACAGTTAAGAATGACATGTTAGTATGTCAGATTTATGTTGATGACATCATATTTGGATCAACTAAACCCTTTATGGGAAGAGAATTTGCTAAATGTATGCAGGCAAAGTTTGAGATGAGCCTAATTGGGGAACTCAAATTATTTATGGGCATTCAGATAAATCAAACTCCAGAAGGAACTTACATTTATCAGAGCAAATATGTCAGAGAACTTCTGAAGAAATTTGATCTCTCAGAATGTAAGCCCTCAAGGATTCCAATACATCCCACGTGCATTCTGGAAAAAGAAGAGGTAAGTAAAAAGGTAGAACATAAGGTCTACAGAGGTATGATTGGTTCTCTTCTCTATCTGACAGCTTCAAGGCCTGATATTCTATTTAGTGTTTGAATTTGTGCTAGATTCCAATCAGATCCTAGAGAATCTCACTTAACAGCAGTTAAGAGAAATTTCAAGTATCTGAAAGGTACTTCTAATCTGGGTTTGTTTTATAGAAAATCAAGTAATTACGGCTTAGTAGGATACTGTGGTGCTGACTTTGCTGGAGACAGAGTAGAATGTAAAAGCACTTTTGGAAGCTGCCAGCTTCTGGGAGAAAATCTGATCTCATGGTCCAGCAAAAGACAATCCACAATAGCACTATCAACAACAAAAGCTGAATACATAGCAGCAGCTGGATGTAGTACGCAAATGCTCTGGATGAAAAGTCAACTTGAGGACTTCAATATATTTGAGAGTAACATCCCTATACTCTGTGACAATACTTCTGCTATTTGTCTCAGTAAAAATCCTATTTTGCATTCTAGGGCTAAGCATATAGAAATAAAACATCATTTTATTAGGGACTATATTCAGAAAGGGATTCTTAATTTAAAATTCATTGACACAAACCATCAATGGGCTGATGTCTTTACAAAACATCTTTCTGAAGATAGGTTTAACTCCATTATGAAACATCTCAGCATGAAGCTTTGCCCAGAATAAATTTTTTTATTTACATATCTTAACCTTCAGAATTTTAGTTATTTTCTATGAACTATTGATCAACCTGCCTTCAGAATTTTAGAAGTACAAATTGTATCAGAATCTATCCATGAAGATCTGAGTGTTTCATTTATAGGATAGAAGTGTGTTGTTCACGTAAGCAAACAGTTGTCATCCATTCATCAGCTACCTTCTGAGGCTGAACACGCGTTCACTTTTCTGAAAGGTCAAAAGCGCTGATTGGGTGCATTGAGACACACGTCATGGGTAACCGTTCCAATATCTTTCTGAATCCCCTAAAATCAGTTGTCTTAATGCTTGTAATCATGACTAATTATTTCTCTCTCTTGTTGTTTATGCTTTCAAGAAAATCTATTTAAACTCAAGTTTCACTCTTTACATTCTTTCACTTTTACTCTCTCAATACCTACTAATTATTTTCAGTTCTTAATTTCAAAAACCCTTTCATCTTTCTCAAATTTCTTGTGTGAACATGGCTTCTTCAAGCGTCCAAAACACCAGTACTCAGGAAACTACTTCTATGGAACAGTATGAAGAACCATACAGAACGCTACTCAATCCCATTGACAATCTGGAAGTTCTTTCAGAACTGATTGTTGATTTTGAAAGCCTTCAAGAAAACGGCTTCAATCTCTCTGAAGACGTCAATGCTCAAGGATGGAACATATATTTTGACCGTCTTTTAGGGCCAACGTTTCCAATTCTTGTCAAAGAATTCTGGATACATGTTTCCTCCTCAAACCATCAAGTTACCTCGTATGTCATGGGGAAGAAGATTGTCATTACAGAAGACCTAATTTCAAGACTTATCGGTTACAATGGTGGAGGTGTCAGATGTATAGAGATGGCTGAAAGATGTTCTGATGTTGCTTCTATTGTAAGGGAAATATTCACTTTGGGTCTACCCTCCAGCAAGATTAGGGATCTGAAGGATCATCATAGAATCTGGGCTAAAATAATTCTGGGATGCATCAACCACAGGAAGCCAACTAGATCTCCTAGTTACATAAACATTGATCAGCAGTTTCTGATCTACTTTATCTCCAAGAAGACTAAGGTAAATCTCCCTCACTTGCTATTTAATCATCTGAGGACCAGTGTAAAGGAAACAAGAGAAGATGAGCGTACCAAAATGGACTGGATACCCCTAGGAAGACTCATATCAGATATTATGACAGAGAATAGGCTTGTAGAGCATCTGACTGAAGCAAAGGAAATTAGCTCACTAGAAGCAACTGCTGGGAAGCCTCTGAACGCAAAGAATCTGAAAAAGATGAAAATAATTGATAACATCAAGAAGGAACCCAATGTTACTTCTTTTGCAACCATCACTTCCAGAAGAATTCATCTGGATGATTTTCCTCTTTTCTCTGAGATTGACTCCAAGCCTGAAATAATTATCAGATATATGGATGCATGTAAGGCAGATGGCACTGCACCAGAAATAAATATCCAGGACTTGCATCAGGCGGCTCCAGAAGTTGTTTTAAAGAAGACTAAGAAAAGGAAGGCAGCAACAGAAGGATCATCCCAGAGGACTCCAAAAGCTGCTAAAAAGAAAGGTAATCCTTCCTCTGTTACTGTTTTAGAATCAATAACTATATCAACATCCGAAACCTTAACTACCCAATCAGAACATCCAACCCCACAAACTTTTGATGACTTTGACATAGGGTTTGATCCATCAGAAACTCTAAGTCTAAGAGAAACTCACTCCCATCCTACCAATCCAAATCCTGAACAAACTCAACCAGAACTTGCCAAAGTTCTGTCTGATATTGACTCTTTTGACCAAGACATTTCAGCTCCCATACCACAAAATCCAAACTCCGAAACTACAACCGATGTTCCACAACCAGATATTCCACTACCTCTCTCCCCACAACAAGATATTCCTCATCCACCATCACCTCAACCTGAAAAACCAGAAGCTCAAACTTCTGAGAATCAACCATCTGAGACCTATGAACCAGAACCTCACAATGTTCCATCCAACCAATCTGAAGAACCTACTTTAGATTCGGATACTATATCAATCTCAGGAATCACTGAACCACTTTCCATTCGCATGCCTCTCACCATCCTGGACATTCCACAAATTGCTTCTTCTCTGGAATCCACACCACCAAATTCCCCAACCAGTCCAATCATCATACCCGACTATCCCATTCCTTCACCCAAGAGCAATCCAGCAGACAACGTAAGACTTGTCATTGATCCAATTGCATTGGAAAGACTAGCTGCTATATCTCACAAAACTGCCATTCCCAAACCAAAACCAACTGAAACCACACCAGATGTTGGTACTAGTTTATTGATGTTTGAAACAGGAATGCAAGAATGGATAACCTCCTTGAAGCATGCTAGTATATAGATGACTAATCATGTTGCTTCATATTATCTATGGACAAGTTTCGGAAACTGGATAAGTTCTGAAACACTAAAGCTAAAAGAACAAAGCTATGAACAGGTTCAACAGAATTTCAGTGTTATGCTAAAGGTTTTTGAAGACTATGTTCTGAGCCATCTGCTCAAGGAGGAGATTCTCCCTCTGGATAATGCTCCTTGGTCAGAACATCTTCTCTCAGATGAAGTTCAACCAGAATCAGAAGGTCTCTCCCTGACTGCTGCTCCAGATGAGATGATCTCAGCAGAGGAATTGGTTCAAAGTGATCAAGCTGAAGAATGCTCTAAGAAGCGTCCAGATACTGAAGAATCTCCAGCTCCTTCCTATGACAGGAAAACTCTGGAAGAATTGAAGAGAGAAAATGTTGTTATCCAAGAAAGGTTGGATAAGCAGGAGGACACAAACAAAGAAATCAAGAGAATTTTGAGCAAACAAGAGGAAACTAACACCCAGATCAAAGGCTTGTTGGAAGCTTTGTTCACACGCCTCCTCCTCCCTCTTAGATTCTCTTCTGTTTTAAATCTATTTATCTGTAACGTTTGTTTTACATTGCTTCTGTTCTGAACTACTTATCATTGCTTCTTGTGTTTTAATATAAATCAACTTTTTAGCTCTGATTATATTGCCTTTTTGATAACTGACAAAAAGGGGGAGAAAGTAAGATATTTTCAATAACGGTTTACTGAGACAGAAGTCTCGAAGATTCTGGACTACTTAACCTCTATCTTCTGAAAAGCTTGAACAGGTACAAACTCTGATGAAAGATGCAGTTAAACTTTGATGCTTAAAGACTCAAGGAACTTAAGGGAAGTAATCAACTCAGGGGGAGTTTTTCTTCTTTATTCTAAACTTTTTATTTATTTTATTAATTGAAAATTTTGGTTTTTGTCATCATCAAAAAGGGGGAGATTGTTAGAACATAGTTTGATTCTACAACCCTTAGTTAGAGTTTTGATGATAACAAATACAAAGAATAATCAAATAAAAAGAACAAATATGCACCTTAAAAATATGTTTTATGTATGCAGAAGTTCTGATCAGATCATCATCAGATGATAAACCAAAAGTGCTACACGCTGAAGTAATCAAAACATACGCTGAAGATTGATGACCAGAACCTGTGCTTAATCAAAGTAAACTCTGACTCTAAACAAGAACATATCAAACCAAGTCATCAATATTCTGAGGCGTCATCAGCAGTAAGGAGAAAAGATTCTGAAGCGTTACTGAAAATTCAAGACAACATCAATTCCAACAGCTCCTTCAGACAGGATCTTCTCCAAAAGGAAAGTGTGTTAATGACATTAAACATGCTTTATGATCAACGTCATTACACTGCCTATATAAACGAGCCAGCTTGTAAAATGAAGCACGAACGTACACACAACAATATTTCTAAGATCACCAACCACGCATATTCAAGCTGCAAGCAAATTCATTCTTTATTCTAAGCTATAAACCTGTGTAATTTATCACAGTTGTGATAAACCGTTTTTGTTAGAAAAATAACAACACATATTGTTTAATCATATTGTAAAAGAGATCCTTGAGATTAACCTGATTGTGGTTGTACTCAAGAAGACTTTAACAGTTGTTAAAGTAGCTTTTGTAATCTTATTGAGATTAGTGGATTAAGACCTCGTTGGAGAGAGGAGAAATCACCTTGACGGGTGGACTAGAGTAGTTTGAGATCAAACGAACCAGGATAAAAATACCGTGTCATTGAGCTGTTTTAGATCCATGTTTTCAATTCAACCCCCCCTTCTTGTGTTTTTCACATCTTCAATTGGCATCAGAGCACTTGGTCCTGAGCTTAAACACTTAACTGTGTCAGTACAAGATCTAAGCATCAGAAAAACACTATGGTGGGACCAAGCCAAAACATCAGCAATGACAATAATGAAGACAGGGACAGATTCAGTGGTAAACATCCAGTCTTTTATGGAGAAAACTTTGACTACTGGAAAGACAGAATTGAGAGTTTCTTTCTGGCCCATGATACTGATCTGTGGGACATGGTGACTGATGGATACACGCATCCTATGGATGGACGTGGTCAGAAGATAGACAGGAAAATGATGTCTGATCAGCAAAAGCGTTAATATAGAAACCACCACAAGGCCAGAACAATTCTCCTCAGCGCCATCTCATATTCAGAATATGAGAAAATATCAAACAAAGAAACTGCCAAGAATATGTTTGACTCTCTGAGAATGACGCATGAAGGCAACATTCAAGTCAAAGAAACCAAGGCCCTTGCGCTCATTCAGAAGTATGAGGCATTCAAGATGGAAGATAGTGAATCAATAGAAACTATGTTTTCAAGATTTCAAATTCTTGTTGCTGGACTAAAAGTTCTTGACAAAGGGTATTTTACTGCTGATCATGTTAAGAAGATCATCAGAAGCAAGCCCAAACAATGGAGGCCAATGGTCACAACACTTAAGCTAGCCAAATATCTCAACAAAATTTCTCTGGAAGAACTTGTTATCTCCCTCAGAAGTCACGAGATAGAGCTAGAAGAAGATGAACCTCAAAAGCAAGGTAAGCCATTAGCTTTAAAATCTAACAAAAAATCTGACTCCAAAGTTTTGAGGTTGTGGAAGAAACCTCTGATGGATCCTCATCAGAAGAAGATGAAATGTCTCTCCTCTCCAGAAGGGTGAACCAACTGTGGAAGCAGAGACAAAGGAAGTTCAAAAATCCCAGAAGATAAGAAAATCAGAATGAATCCTCCTCCAGATACAGAAGGTCAGAATCCTCCTCTGGACACAAGATCTAAAGGTTCTTCAGGATACAGAAAGCCAAAAAACAAAGATATCATCTGCTATGAATGTAACGATCAAGGGAACTACAAAAGTGACTGCCCAAAGCTTCAGAAGGAAGAGTCCAAAAAGAAGTTTGTACATAAAGGTACCTTCGGAACCCATTCCAGTGAACATACCATGGCTAAGCAGATCCTACGGGTAGGATACTATTGGTCCACTATGGAAGCATATTGTTATCAGCACTCCTGAACCTGTCATAAGTGCCAAATTTATGCTGATAAGGTGTATGTGCCTCCGGTTCCTTTGAATGTCTTGACAGATCTGTGGCCCTTTGCAATGTGGGGCATTGACATGATCGGAGAAATCAGGCCTACCGCTTCCAATGGGCATCGCTTCATCCTAGTGGCCATCGATTACTTCATGAAATGGGTTGAGGCGGCCTCCTTTTCTACTGTTACCAAGAATGTTGTGGCGAGATTTATCAAGCATAACCTGATCTGTCGGTATGGTGTGCCCGAGAGAATTATCACGGACAATGGTATGAATCTCAATAACACGATGATCACCGAGCTCTGTAAGCAATTCAAGATACATCATCATAATTCTTCTCCCTACCGGCCAAAGATGAATGGCGCTGTCGAAGTGGCTAACAAGAACATCAAAAAGATCATACAGAAGATGACGGTGACATAAAAAGACTGGCATGAGATGTTACCATTATCTCTTCATGGGTACCGTACCTCAGCACAAACGTCGACAAGGGCAACACCCTACTCTCTGGTATATGGCATGAAGGCGGTTCTACCCATCGAGGTCCAGATTCCTTCTTTAAGGAATACGAAAAACGCAGGTTTAAACGAAGACGATTGGATCAATACTCGACTTGATCAACTAAATCTGATCGATGAAAAGAGACTTATTGATGTCTGTCATGGTCAGGCGTATCAAAAGCGGATGATCAAGGCTTTCAACAAAAAAGTCAGGTGCCAGGAATATCAAGTCGGGGATATGGTAATCAAGTGCATCATACTGCCGCAAGGTTATCTCAGGGGCAAATGGACTCCCACATATGAAGTTCCATTTGTGATTAAAAATATTTTCTCGGGTGGAGCCATGATTCTGACCACCATGGACGGTGACGACCTTTCTCACCCTGTCAATGCCGACATAGTGAAAAGATACTACACATGATAAAAGACCCACTAGGTCGAATGGCCTAGCCAAAAATAAGGGCTTCTCGGCGAACCAAAAGGGTTTGGGCAAAAATAAGGGATGAAAATGAAAAAATTGTACACCCGACAAGCTAAAAACCTGATAAGGCGGCTTGGGCAAAAAAGGGTATCCCGGTGGACTGAAAACCCGAAAAGGCGGTCCAAGCAAAAGTTAGGGATGTAAAGCGTATTACTATGTCCCATTGGATCACCTTTCGATCAGACCTCAGTATCAACTGTTAAGCTCGAACAACACTAATCAATCTAGTCAGCTTCGGAAAAGCAGCAAAGTGATGAGACGCTCGAAGACATAGCGACAATAGCAGAATTGGAACCCAATGGGATTGTTGTACATAACTGTTTTCTTTTTACACAATATTATATAACTTCTGTTCTTACGGTGGCATTCTCTTACTAGAGTGTCAGCCTCCTTGTATAAAAACACCTATTATAGGCCAACTTCGAACATCAATACAAATCATTTTTACAAAAAAATATGAGTTGAATTGTAAAACTGAAAATCAATGCAATGAACAAGATATTTTTATCCTGGTTCGTTTGATCTCAAACTACTCCAGTCCACCCGTCAAGGTGATTTCGCCTCTCTCCAACGAGGTCTTAATCCACTATATTCAACTGAATATTACAAACTGCTTTAACAACTGCTAAAGCCTTCTTGATGCAAACCACAACCCGGTTTGTCAAGGAAACACTTTCTTACAAAGAAGATAAATCTAGGTGTGTGAGTGTTTTCTACAAAACTGTATCACAACTGTGATGTATACACAACTTAAGCTTATGAAACTAGATTGCTAAACAATGATTGAGTAAGGAGATATGTAGCGTTTAGCAAACTGAGAGAAGGAAGATTATGATTAGCTTTTAGGCGTGTAAAATGTTGGAGAGCATTAGCCAATTCAATCTTCATAGTCTTGTTTATATAGCACTGAGATTGTTGAACGTTGGAGCAATATTCTTGATTCAATGCTAATAACAAACTTTCCTTATCAAGCAGATCTTGTCTGGAATGAGGCCGTTGGTAATAATTTGTTTTCAATGCACAGTACCGTTGCTACTTAAAGCATGTTCTGGCTTGGCTCATTCTGACTCTGCTTAACTGCTGATGAACTGTTGTTTTCTTTATCAGAGTGTTGAGCGCAGTTCTGTTCATCAAGCTTCAGCATACACGTGAGTTAATCTTCTGATTCTGGTATTCTGATATAGCAACTTCTGATGCTGATGTCAAGAGCCAATATTCTGATGCTGATTAAGTGTGCTCTTGCTGATACCTATCAGAGTTTCTGCAAAGCAGAACATAATATTTTTAGGTAGCAAATAGTTCATACATGAATCATATAAATAATATATCTTTTCATTTTGTTATCATCAAAACTTAAACATAGGGTAGTAGATTCAAACTTTGTTCTAACAATCTCCCCCTTTTTGATGATGACAAAAACTAGATATTTTTTAATTGAAAATAACGTGAAAAAGTATCAGAGGTAACTAAATGATAAGATGAATCAGAGTAAGAGGTTATCAAAGATAAGGGATAAGAGTTAAGAGATACTCCCCCTGAGTTTATTGCTTCCCTTTTTAATTCCAAGAGTTCTTCAGGATCAGATTTTTTATTGCCTTTCTTTGAACATCAGATTCTCAGAGTTTTGACTATCAGAAGCTTTAGATCAGCATATCAGAGCAGAGCTTCAGATCAGCGTATCAGAGCTTTTATTTGTCAGAGCTTTGATTTGGGTCAAAGTATCAGAGCTTTAGTCTTCAGAGTATCATGGCGCTTTCTTGTACTTGTAGACTTAAGCAAAACAGAAAACATATTCAAGTATATCAGAGTTAGAATGTTCGAGAATTTCTGTCTTAGTAATCCGTTATTATTTAAAATATCATTCTTGTTCTCCCCCTTTTTGTCAGCAATCAAAAATTGTAAGTGATGAGCTAAAACGTTTAGAGCAGAAAAACTTGTCATATTAAAAGGTTCAGAATCAAACAAAACAGTACAACACATAATCAAAGAAAACATGAAAATGACATGAATGAAAAACTAAGGTTGGGGAGGAAGGCGTGTGAACAGGTTCTCCAGCATGGCTTTGATCTGATCAGCAGTCTCATTCTGCTTGTGTACCATGCTGACAACTGTGTCTATCTTGCTATCCTGCACATCCATCCTTTCTTTCATCTTCTGGTCATTTTCATCCATTCTTTGCTGCAGACGCATGTCATTCAGCTTCAGCTCTTCCAGAGTCTGCTTGTTCAAGGCAGCTTGAGAAACATCAGAAGCAGGGAGCTTCTGAGAGCTTTCTGCAACATCTTCTGCTTGACTTGCTTCATCTTGAATAGTCTTGTCTTCTTCTGGTTGCACCTTTGAAGCTGGCTGTTTCTCAGACCATGGCTCACTATCTAGAGGGAGCACGTCTTCCTGTGACAGTTGACTTTCAACTTCCTTCAGCAGCTTGCTGAAGTTCTGTTGTGCCTGCTCATAGTTGATATCCTGCAACTTGAGGGCTTCAGCACGTACCCAAATTCTGAATTGTGACCAGAGCTGGTCAGAGGCAGCTGGGTCAATCATTCCAGGACAGACTTGCTTCAGAGAAGCAATCCACTGCTGCAAACCTGTTTCAAAATTCATAATACCAGAGCCAACATCTGGTTGTTTTGGTTTTGGAATGGCTATTTTATTTTTCAGATCAGCAAGACGGTCAAGGATTGTTAAGTCTATGAAGGTTCTGTTGGGGTTTTCGGTGGTTTGCTTGGGAGTTGTTTATTTTGGAGATGGAGTGGGAGAATCAGAGATAATGATTGGACTGTTTGGGGTTTTGGGAGTATTTGGTGGTGTAGATTCTAGCGAGGATGGCAACTGGGCTATTGTGACTGTTGTTCCACATGGAAGCTGGATTTCCAGAGGTGATGGTTGAGGTGAATGAGGTTCAGAAGGTGGAGGAGTTGGAGTTTCAGAGTGATGAAACTCAGGTTGAGGTGATGGTGGATGAATTTCTGGTTGAGGAGAGGGAAACGGAATTGCTGGTTGTGGAGAAGTTGTTGGAATTTCTGGTTGTTCTGGAATAAGAGGTTCTTCTGGAATGGGTAAGAGAGGTTTTTCTGGTTGTGGAGAGTGGACAATTTGTGGTTCAGAGTTTGGATTAATGGAGGAGTGATCAGAGGTGTGTTGATCAATGTCAGACAACACTTTGTCAATTGCTGATGTTGTTGAGATTGTTGGTTTGGGATGTTTGGTTCGGGGTCTTCTGAGTTGAAGTGCCTCAGAAGGGTCATCTTCTGGTTCAGTTTCATCTATTGTTGGGATGGGGATTGAGATTCTATGAGAGGTTGGAGGTGGAATTGATGCTGGAATAGTAGAAGAATTTAAAACAGAAGCAGCAGATAAATTACCTCTTTTCTTGGGTGTCTGCTGGGATGATCCTTCTGAAGGTGCCTTCCTTTTCTTCGTCTTCTTCAGTGTCACTTCTGGTTGAGGTTGGTGTAGATCTTTGATCTTCAGATTGGGATCTGTACCATCAGCTTTGCACGCGTCCAGATATCTAAGAACCACCATTGGTTTGGATTCTATCTCAGAAAATAAAGGAAAGTCACTCAGTGGGACTCTTCTGCTGGTGATATCAGCAATAGGAGTAGCGCTGGGTTCCTTTTTGATATTATCTATCAACTTCATTTTCTTCAAGTTCTTCGCGTTCAGAGGCTTCCCAACCGTTGGTTCAATGATACTTAACTCTTGAGCTTCTATCAGATGCTCTATCAGCCTATTCTCAGTCAGAATATCTGATATCAACCTTCCAAAGGGTATCCAATCCCTCTTTGTTCTTTCTTCTTCCCTGGTTTCCTTCACGCTTGTTCTGAGGTGATTAAATAGAAGATGAGCCAAGTTGATTTTTACCTTCTGATTGATAAAGTAGATCAGAAACTGCTGATCTACATTTATGTAATCAGGGGAACTAGTTGGCTTCCTATGGTTAAAACACCCCAGAATTATCTTCGCCCAAACTCTGTGATGATCCTTCAGATCTTTGATCTTGCTGCTGGGCACCCCATGGGTGAAAATCCTTTCTGCTATGACGCCCACGCCAGCACATCTCTCAGCCATATCAATACAGCAGACGCCACCGCCACTGTAACCAATTAACCGTGCTATGTGATCCTCAGTGATCACAATGTTCTTCCACATAATGTAGGAGGTGACTTGATGCGTTGAAGCAGTTGCATGAATCCAGAACTCCTTGACTAACATAGGGAATGTTGGTCCAACCAACCTGTCAAAATACCTTTCCCATTTCTGTGCCCTAACTTCTTCTGTTAAATCAAAACCGTTTTCCTTCAGGCTTCCAAAATCAATGATCAATTCAGATAACACTTCAAGATTCTTCACAGGAGTGAGGAGTGTTCGGAATGGCACTTGATATTGTTCAGATGATGCTTTCTTCTGAGAACCTGCAGAAGCACTGCTGGAGGTTGCCATGTTCACACTTCGGGATTTTTGAGAAAAACTGAGAAAAAGGGTTTGCAAGAGATGAACACAGAAAAATGCAGAGAATACTTTGAGAAATAATGAGAAACTGTAAAAGATCAAAGTGAGAGGTTTAACGTGTTTAAATAGGGTTAAGAATATTTTGAAAGAGTAAACGTTTTCAATAAAGAGGAATAAAATCATGATTACGTTTTAAAAACATGATTACTTTCATTTAATGCTTGCTGATTTTGGGGGATTTGAGAAAGATACTTAAAAACGGTTACCAGACATGTGTCTCAATGCACCCAATCAGCGTTTTGCCTTCTCAGAAGCGTGCACGCGTTCTGCTTCAAAGATTTGCTGATGATTGGATGACACTTGTTTGATGTAGTGATCAGCACGTCTGTCTTTGAGCTTAGACTCTCAGATCTTTAGACTTGCATCTGATACAATCTGCATGTTCTATCTTTCTGAAAAGAGATTGATCAGAAGTTCACAGTAAAACAAATACATTCTGAAGATAAATATATGGAATTAAAACATTTTCACTCTGGGCAGATTTTCATGCTGAGATGTTTCAGAATGAAATTGAACCTATCTTCAGAAAGGGGTTTAGTGAAGATATCAGCCCATTGATGGTCTGTATCTATAAATTTTAAATTCAAAATTCCTTTCTGAATATAGTCCCTAATGAAGTGATGTTTTATTTCTATATGCTTAGCTCTAGAATGTAAAATAGGATTCTTACTTAAGCAAATAGCAGAAGTATTATCACAGAGTATAGGAATGTTACTCTCAAAAATCTGGAAGTCTTCAAGCTGACTTTTCATCCAGAGCATTTGTGTGCTACATCCTGCTGCTGCTATGTACTCAGCTTCTGCTGTTGATAGCGCAATTGTTGATTGCCTTTTGCTGGACCAAGAGATCAGATTTTCTCCCAGAAACTGGCAGCTTCCAGAAGTACTTTTACGCTCCACTCTGTCTCCAGCAAAGTCAGCATCGCAGTAGCCTACTAAACTGTAATCACTAGATTTTCTATAAAACAAACCCAGATTAGTAGTACCTTTCAGATACTTGAAAATTCGCTTAACAGCTGTTAAGTGAGATTATCTAGGATCTGATTGGAATCTAGCACAAATACAAACGCTGAATAATATATCAGGTCTTGAAGCAGTCAGATAAAGGAGAGAACCAATCATACCTCTGTAGACTTTCTGTTCTACATTTTTGCTTACCTCTTCTCTTTCCAGAATGCACGTGGGATGCATTGGAATCTTTGATGGCTTACATTCTGAGAGGTCAAATTTCTTCAGAAGATCTCTGATGTATTTGCTCTGATGAATGTAAGTTCCCTCTGGAGTTTGATTGATCTGATCTCCTAGAAAGAATTTCAGTTCCCCCATGAGGCTCATCTCAAATTCTGCCTGCATACACTTAGAAAATTTTCTTCCAAGAGAAGGATTAGTAGAACCAAAAATAATATCATCAACGTAAATTTGACAGACTAAGATGTCATTCTTAACTGATTTACAGAATAAGGTAGTGTCCACCTTCCCTCTGGTGAATTCATTTTCTAACAGAAAGTTACTTAGCCTTTCATACCAAGCTCTGGGAGCTTGTTTCAGACCATATAGTGACTTCTTTAGTTTGAAAACATGTTCTGGATGTTTTGTATTTTCAAAACCAGGGGGTTGGTGCACATAAACCTCTTCTTCTATATAACCGTTTAAGAATGCACTCTTGACATCCATCTGATACAGAGTGATGCCTCTATTAACAGCAAATGAAATTAAAAGTCTGATAGATTCTAACCTGGCGACTGGGGCAAAGGTTTCTGTATAGTCTATCCCCTCTTGCTGACTATAACCTTGTGCAACCAGTCGTGCCTTGTTTCTGATGACTTCACCTTGTTCATTTAACTTGTTTCTGAACACCCATCTTGTTCCAATGACGTTGAATCCTTTTGGTCTGGGAACAAGATCCCATACGTCATTTCTGGTGAATTGATTCAGCTCTTCTTGCATTGCCAGAATCCAGTCATTATCCAGAAGTGCTTCATTAATAGAAGAAGGTTCAATCAGAGACACAAGTCCCATGAGTGTTTCTTCAGAGTTTCTGAAGCTTGCTCTTGTTCTGATTGGATCTTCCTTTCTCCCTAAGATAGTCTCTTCTGGGTGATCCAAGCTGCTTCTGGGTAATATCTTCTGAGGTTGATCAGCAGCTGTTGTAGGATTGCTAGCAGTGCTCCTTTCAGATATTGAAGGAGTGTCTGTGTTGAGAGCTTCTGATGACTTGTCTTCAGAACCTGTAAATTCAATTTCCATACCTGCAAAAACTTCATTCCGCTTTGACTTTTCAGAGTCAAGCTTATCATCAAAACGAACACTGATTGATTCTTCCACAATCTGTGTTTCTGTATTGTATACTCTGTACCCTCTTGAGCGTTCAGAGTATCCTAACATAATACACTTTTGTGCTTTAGAGTCAAACTTGTTCAAATAATTCTTTGTATTTAACATAAAACAGGTACATCCAAATGGATGAAAATATGAAATGTTGGGCTTTCTGTTCTTCCACAATTCATATGGAGTCTTTTCCAGAATAGGTCTTATTGAGATTCTATTCTGAATGTAGCACGCTGTGTTTATTGCCTCTGCCCAGAAGATCTTAGCAACGTTTGTCTCATTGATCATGGTTCTGTCCATTTCTTGCAATGTTCTGTTCTTTCGTTCTACAACTCCATTTTGTTGGGGAGTTCTAGGACAAGAGAAATCATGCAGAATGCCTCTGTCATTAAAGAATGACTCAAAATCTTTGTTTTCAAATTCTCCACCATGATCACTTCTGACTTTAACGATTCTAAGATCCTTTTCATTCTGAACTTGGTTACAGAAGGTAACAAACACAGAGTGTGACTCGTCCTTGTGTCTTAAGAACTTTACCCATGTCCATCTGCTATAGTCATCTACGATTACTAACCCATACTTCTTGCCACTGACTGAAGCAGTTTTAACTGGTCCAAATAAGTCAATGTGCAGAAGTTCTAATGGCTTAGAGGTAGAAACAACATTTTTAGATTTAAAAGAAGGTTTTGCAAACTTGCCTTTCTGACATGCTTCACACTGAGCATCTGAATTGAACTTCAAATCAGGAAGTCCTCTGACCAGATTGAGTTTGTTAATCTGAGATATTCTTCTCATACTAACATGCCCCAATCTTCTGTGCCAGATCCACTGCTCGTTGTTAACAGACAGAAGGCACTTTACATTCTGACTTTTTAGTTCAGAAAGTTTGATTTTGTAAATGTTGTTTTTCCTCTTACCATTAAACAGGATAGTCCCATCTTTCTGACTAACAGCTTTACATGATTTTTGATTAAAGATTATATCATAACCGTTATCACTTAATTGACTTATGGATAACAGATTATGCATTAATCCATCTACTAGCAGAACATTATTAATAGAGGGAAGATTTCCATTACCTACAGTTCCAGAGCCAATTATCTTTCCCCTCTGATTGCCTCCAAAGCCAACGTGGCCTCCAGGCTTAAGCTCCAGGCTTTGGAACATATGCCTTCTTCCCGTCATGTGTCGCGAGCAGCCAGAGTCCAGGTGCCATGACTGGTGTTTCTGACTTGCTGCTAAAGATATCTGCAACATGTATTATTTTATCCTTAGGTACCCAGATTTTCTTGGGTCCTGATTTGTTAGTTTTACCAAAACTCTGGTTGAATTTTGGTTTCACAGAGTACTTACTGCTAGTGTATTTAATATCATGTGTGTGACCATACACAAAATGTGAATTCAGAGGAGTGTGTTTAATGGTTAAATCCATGACATTCTTTGGTGTAGGAACCTTACCTTGGTATCCTATTCCCTTCCTTCCGTTTCTGCTAACTCCATAGATCATTGAAGCCATTTTGCTTCTATCTATGCTTTTAGCGAGGAACTTCTGGAAACTGTGATCATACTCCTTGATGATCTCATCAGCGTTGCTGGGAGTTTCAGAAATTGGTTCCTTCTGAGAGTTTTGTAAAGTATTTTCTAATTTTGAAATCTTATTTCTCAGCTCAGAATTCTCCAATTTGAGACTCTCAGTCTTATTAGAGTCAGATTCAAGATTCCTTTTCAGGTCTCTGAATTTAACTCTAATTTGCTGATACCTTTCCAGAATTTCATTAAGGCTTTCAGCAAGTTCAGCCTTGGTAAAATTAACAGCAAAGTTAGGAAATACCTCTTCAGTATCTGATTCTGAGTCTGATTCAGAAGCTTCACTATCTTCTGAAATGTTGGCCATGAGAGCTATGTTGGCTCTCTCATCATCTGATTCTGAGTCAGCTTCAGACGAGTCAGAGTCATCCCATGTGGCCATGAGACTTTTCTTCTTTTCTCTTCCAAACTTCTTTTTGGGCTTTTCCCTCTAAAGCTTTCGGCAGTCACTCTTGTAGTGTCCTTGGTCATTGCACTCATAGCAGATGATGTCCTTGGTGTTTGGCTTTCTGCTACTTGAGGAGCCTTCAGATCTTCTGTATCCAGAGGAAGAATCTGTCCTTCTGTATCTGGAAGAGGACTCGTTCTGATCAGATCTTCTGGGATTCTTAAACTTCCTTTGCCTCTGCTTCCACAGTTGATTTAGTCTTCTGGAGAGGAGGGAGAGTTCGTCTTCTTCTGATGAGGATCCATCAGATGTTTCTTCAACTGCCTGCAAAACTTTAGACTCGGATTTTTTGTTAGATTTCAATGCTAAAGGCTTACCTTGCTTCTGAGGCTCGTCAGCTTCTAGCTTTATCTCATGACTTCTGAGGGAGCTTATAAGTTCCTCCAGAGTAATTTTGTTGAGATCTTTTGCTAGCTTCAGAGCTGTAACCATTAGTCTCCACTGCTTGGGTAAACTTCTGATGATTTTCTTGACATGGTCAGCAGTAGAGTATCCTTTGTCCAGAACCTTGAGGCCAGCTACCAGAATCTGGAATCTTGAGAAC
Organism: Vicia faba; assembly: GCA_948472305.1. Classification (NCBI taxonomy): domain Eukaryota; kingdom Viridiplantae; phylum Streptophyta; class Magnoliopsida; order Fabales; family Fabaceae; genus Vicia; species Vicia faba. The sequence goes on along the minus strand of OX451735.1, from coordinate 1,428,511,112 downwards.
ATTGTTTCAATGGATTCAGATTCTTTCATTTTAAACGCCTCATACTTCTGAATGAGCGCCAGAGCTTTAGTTTCTTTGACCTGAACGTTGCCCTCATGCGTCATTCTGAGTGAGTCAAAAATGTTCTTTGCTGTGTCTCTGTTGGAGATCTTTTCATATTCAGTATAGGAGATGGCGCTGATAAGGATGGTTCTGGCCTTGTGGTGATTCTTGAAGTCACGCTTTTGTTGGTCAGACATTGTTTTTCTATCAATCTTCTGACCGCTTGCATTCACAGAGTGCGTGTATCCATCTGTCACCATATCCCACAGATCAGCATCATGTGCCAGAAAGAAGCTTTCAATTCTGTCTTTCCAGTAATCAAAGTTTTCTCCATCAAAGACTGGAGGTTTGCCGCTGAATCTGTCTCTGTCCTCATGGTTGTCATTGCTGGTGTGAGAATAGTTTCCTGCCATTGTGTTTTTCTGACGCTGGATCTTGTACTGACACGGTTAAGTGTTTTAGCTCAGAACCAGGCGCTCTGATACCAATTGAAGAAGTGAAAAACACAAGAAGGGGGGGTTGAATTGTAAAACTGAAAATCAATGCAATGAACAAGATATTTTTATCCTGGTTCGTTTGATCTCAAACTACTCCAGTCCACCCGTCAAGGTGATTTCGCCTCTCTCCAACGAGGTCTTAATCCACTATATTCAACTGAATATTACAAACTGCTTTAACAACTGCTAAAGCCTTCTTGATGCAAACCATAACCCGGTTTGTCAAGGAAACACTTTCTTACAAAGAAGATAAATCTAGGTGTGTGAGTGTTTTCTACAAAACTGTATCACAACTGTGATGTATACACAACTTAAGCTTATGAAACTAGATTGCTAAACAATGATTGAGTAAGGAGATATGTAGCGTTTAGCAAACTGAGAGAAGGAAGATTATGATTAGCTTTTAGGCGTGTAAAATGTTGGAGAGCATTAGCCAATTCAATCTTCATAGTCTTGTTTATATAGCACTGAGATTGTTGAACGTTGGAGAAATATTCTTGATTCAATGTTAATAACAAACTTTCCTTATCAAGCAGATCTTGTCTGGAATGAGGCCGTTGGTAATAATTTGCTTTCAATGCACAGTACCGTTGCTACTTAAAGCATGTTCTGGCTTGGCTCATTCTGACTCTGCTTAACTGCTGATGAACTGTTGTTTTCTTTATCAGAGTGTTGAGCGCAGTTCTGTTCATCAAGCTTCAGCATACACGTGAGTTAATCTTCTGATTCTGGTATTCTGATATAGCAACTTCTGATGCTGATGTCAAGAGCCAATATTCTGATGCTGATTAAGTGTGCTCTTGCTGATACCTATCAGAGTTTTTGCAAAGCAGAACGTAATATTTTTAGGTAGCAAATAGTTCATACATGAATCATATAAATAATATATCTTTTCATTTTGTTATCATCAAAACTTAAACATAGGGTAGTAGATTCAAACTTTGTTCTAACATGGTGTGCCCGAGAGAATTATCACGGACAATGGTATGAATCTCAATAACACGATGATCACCGAGCTCTGTAAGCAATTCAAGATACAACATCATAATTCTTCTCCCTACCGGCCAAAGATGAATGGCGCTGTCGAAGTGGCTAACAAGAACATCAAAAAGATCATACAGAAAATGACAGTGACATAAAAAGACTGGCATGAGATGTTACCATTATCTCTTCATGGGCACCGTACCTCAGCACAGACGTCGACAAGGGCAACACCCTACTCTCTGGTATATGGCATGAAGGCGGTTCTACCCATCGAGGTCCAGATTCCTTCTTTAAGGAATACGAAAAACGCAGGTTTAAACGAAGACGATTGGATCCATACTCGACTTGATCAACTAAATCTGATCGATGAAAATAGACTTATTGATGTCTGTCATGGTCAGGCGTATCAAAAGCGGATGATCAAGGCTTTCAACAAAAAAGTCAGGTGCCAGGAATATCAAGTCGGGGATATGGTAATCAAGTGCATCATACTGCCGCAAGGTTATCCCAGGGGCAAATGGACTCCCACATATGAAGGTCCATTTGTGATTAAAAATATTTTCTCGGGTGGAGCCATGATTCTGACCACCATGCACGGTGACGACCTTTCTCACCCTGTCAATGCCGACATAGTGAAAAGATACTACACATGATAAAAGACCCACTAGGTCGAATGGCCTAGGCAAAAATAAGGGCTTCTCGGCGAACCAAAAGGGTTTGGGCAAAAATAAGGGATGAAAATGAAAAACTTGTACACCCGACAAGCTGAAAACCTGATAAGGCGGCTTGGGCAAAAAAGGGTATCCCGGTGGACTGAAAACCCGAAAAGGCGGTCCAAGAAAAAGTTAGGGATGTAAAGCGTATTACTATGTCCCATTGGATCACCTTTCGATCAGACCTCAGTATCAACTGTTAAGCTCGAACAACACTAATCAATCTAGTCAGCTTCAGAAAAGCAGCAAAGTGATGAGACGCTCGAAGACATAGCGACAATAGCAGGATTGGAACCCAATGGGATTGTTGTACATAACTGTTTTCTTTTTACACAATAGTATATAACTTCTGTTCTTACGGTGGCATTCTCTTACTAGAACGTCAGCCTCCTTGTATAAAAACACCTATTATAGGCCAACTTCGAACATCAATACAAATCATTTTTACAAAAAAATATGAGTTTTTGTCCTTTTCTGTTTTTTTTACAAAAAATGTCCAATGATTTATTCTTGACATATGCATTGAATATGGTTACTGCTCATAAATATTTACATAAGAAACGGAAAGACAATTGCTCGTAACTTAAGAAACATGGGCAAAAATAAGAAATGTCAAACCCGACAGTTGCTCTATCCAGCGGGTACTAGGGCAGAGACAGCTTTGGAGCACAGTCATCAGTATATACAACCTTGTAACATTTGTATTCCCCACAGAGTAGAGGTAATCAAAGTATTGATATCTGTTCTCTCAAAACAAGAAGTAATCTCCCTAGCTAGGGTCGTCCAGAAACCTGACATCTATATCCCCCAGTCGAATTTCATAATCGCGAGCGGATCATCATAAATTATTATCTCCCCAAGCAGAGTTTATTTCTCTAGATACAGAAGCTCAATCCCCAATAAAGCTTAACAGAGTCATTCCCCCGCAGAGATATTCTCATACAGAGTCTCTCCCTGGTAGAATATTCATAAACAATAAAGAGAAAATCTCCGACACAGTCTTTTCCGTTCGCCATCCCCAACAGAAGTGGAAGAATCACAGTTCTCTACAACAGTCAGGAATGTTAAACTTTCCAGCAGCAGTCAACGATTTATTTTCCCAGACTCAGAAATGTCACAATAGCATTTCACGTTCATACATCATGACGTGCGCATACATATTGCATACAACATAATCTCATTTATTTTGAGAACGTCATCACACAATATATTTCACGCATCGCATATAATTAATCTAACAGTTCAAGATTAAACTCATGAAGCTATACATGTTGTAATCCCTACTATCTAGGCTTTCATTTCAAAGTAACCCTACTACCCAGGTTCCTTCTCATAGCCTAACTATCCAGGCTTTTGTTTCGAAGTAACCCTACTACCCAGGTTCCTTCTCATAGCCCTACTATCCAGGCTTTCGTTTCGATGTAACCCTACTATCTAGGTTCCTTCTCATGGCCCTACTATCCAGGCTTTCATTTCGAAGTAACCCTACGACCCAGGTTCCTTCTCATGGCCCTACTATCCAGGCTTTCATCTCGGAGTAACCTTACTATCCAGGTTCCTTCTAGTGGCCCTACTATCCAGGCTTTCATCTCGGAGTATCCCTACTACCCAGGTTACTTCTCATAGCCCTACTATCCAGGCTTTCATATCGAAGAAACCCTACTATCCAGGTTCCTTCCCATAAGCCCTACTATCCAGGATTTCATCTCGAAGAAACCATACTATCCAGGTTCCTTCCCATAAGCCCTACTACCCAGGCTTTAATATTGAAGAAACCCTACTATCCAGGTTCCTTCCCATAAGCCCTACTATCCAGGTTCTTTCTCCCTTATCTCCAGACAACAGTTTACAACACTGTAAGGACCCGACCAGATACGGTAAATTTCACATTTCCCCAGTAAATCGCTATACAACCTGGACCCTGACCAGATATGCGTTCTACTTTCACCTCCTCAATCAAGAGTTAATTCCCCATTAGAGTAATGGACAACCGAAGTTCCTAGACTCTACTTCCCGGGACATAAATCAACATTCCCCCGCGAAGTCCTCCTCAACAGCAGGTACAAGAATTCTTGCCAAGGAATCCCTTATGCAACCGATCTTTCCTGGATGGCATCTTTAAGCCCATCTCCAACGATTCTCCGTCGCCTTCCAAATGGAATCTGTAAGCCTATTCCCGATATCACCAATCAGTATTACTTCATGCGAGTGCAAATTTCTGGGCACTCTAGTGTTCAATCATCTTCCACCTTCAGATCACGAAAGGCAGACCAGCCAATCTACATCCTCAGGCTTAAGAAGATTGTACAGGGGCAGCTGTTGCACCCCAAAATTTGCCCTCTCCTTTCTCAAAGGATCATCCTGGACCCTCAGGTTTTCTTCTATCAAGTTTCAAGTCTTGAATTACAACTTTTCAAGAAAATCATTCACAAGGGAAAAATGGTCAAAAGCACTAAAAAGTCAAACTTTGACTTTTAGATCAAAAATCAAGTTTCAATAATTATATTTCATCAAGACATGAAATTGGTTCATCAAAAAAATCAGAAGTCAGAAATTACTTTGAAAAAAAAAGAAAAAAATAAAATTTCTAAACATTTAGAAAATTTTCTAAGTGTTGAGAGAATATGCTACTTCAGAACTTCTGAGCCAGCCTCCATGCAAGTGCAGTCAGAACTTCTGGTCCTCACGATATTGATGACGCCAGGATCATTGTCTTTCGCAACTTTGTCTTTGATAGCCAATAGATCTTGCTTGACGTCGTGTTAATAGACGTCAGCCCCATAGTTCCTGGGAACAACTTTATCCGAAGAATATGGTATTGGCCCCAGCATGGTGATAATTAGGGGAGCAGATTTTGGAACAAATGTAATCCTGATGGGTCTTTTGGTGGAGACCCTGGGAGGATTGTCAGAAATGGTGATTATTGAGACATCTTCACATGAATTTATGGCAAGAGGAACTTTTTCAAATAGGATTTCTTTATTAGCCATCAGGCGTTGAACGCCCATCTTCACTAACAGACAACCATTTGATAGAGACATGCATAAGAGACAACTTTCATCACAACCCGAAAACAGACCGACTTGCAATAGATTATGTTTAATAGTCAAAAGGGGAGTAGTTAAATCATCCACAGAGGAAACAAAACAATCATCATTAACAACATTGATACCTTGACCATGTTTGGGCATTGGGGCCGTTATTACATTAGGTGTTTCTAGGGGGTGAAACTCAATCTTTTTCGCTTTGATAAGGTCTTGTACGTTATTCTTCAAGGCCCAACAATCGTTTCTATCATGCCCCGAACTTTCAGAATGATAGGCACATCGAGCATTCGGGTTGTAGCAAGGAGAAGCGGTATTGGGAGCTTCCTTTAGAGTTACTAGATTGGACTTCAAAATATGTGGAAAAACTTGGGATAAGGTCATGTTGATCCGGGTGAATCATCTCATGGGCGCCTTTGTCCTACGTTGATAGTTTCGCTGTTGATTTAGTACAGGATTGGAAATCATAATATCCCCTACCGTCGGGCGACGTTCAGTTTTATTTTGATTCTCGTGGTCATACGAAACACTGACCTCCTTCTTTTCGGTAAAGGGTTTCTTAATTGTGCTCGAGGATACATCTCTTTGAATTTTTCCACTCTTTATACTAGCTTCTACCCGTTCACTAGTCATGGTTAGTTCAATAAATCCAGTCGAAGATCTTCCGATCAAATGGTTGAAGAATGGACCAGATAATGTGCCTAAGAACATATCCACCAGTTCTCTTACAGATAGAGGGAGTTGGACTCTTCCCGCGAGATCCCTCCATTTTTGAGCATAAATTTTGAAACCTTCACCGACACCCATAGACATGCCTTGCAATTGTGTTCGAGTTGGAGCTAAGTCAGCATTATACTGGTATTGCTTGAAAAAAGCGGTGGCTAAATCTTCCCAATTACGAATATTGGTTCCTTCCAACTGATAGAACGAATCCAACTGCGTCCCTTACAAACTTTCTTGGAAGAAATGTACCCATAGGTTCCTATCTGCAGTATGGGGTTGAATTTTCCTGACGTATGACCTTAAATGTAGCTTTGGATAAGAGACACCGTCATATTTAGCAAAAGTGGGGACCTTGAATTTCTGAAGGATGACAATCGCTGAGACAACTCCTAGCTCTTCGAAATCCAATCCGGGTACCCTCTGGATCTCCATAGCATTGAGGCGATCCTCCGGCTGCTTGTATTTATCGTCAGCTGGGGGATACTGTTCTTCAGAGTAGTCCCCTTCTTCCTCTTCTTCAGACTCTGGGTTGTCATTTACTTCCTTGTTTTTCCCTTCTTGATTATCTCCTTCACCCGACGAGGTTGCGAAATCTAGAGTTCGTCTAGCTGGTCCTTTGAACCTTCTTCCCAGATTCAAAACACCGAATGGTTACTTGGTTTTCTTCTTCTTCTTCTCTTTGATCAGCAAAGTTTTCAAATCCTCTTGTCCTTTGGCCAAAGCCAAGAACATTTGTTGGAATTGAGTGTTCTGTGCTTGAAGATCCTTTACTGTCTGTTCAATATCCATCTCACTGAAATAAACAGTATAAAGAAAAGGAGACCTGTTGTAAGAAACTTGTTTGTGCTATGATGAATGAAAATGCATATGCAAACAATTTCAAGGAAATTAGAGATTTAAATTTGTTTAGACAAAAAGGAAACACACGTTATATTAATAAATCCATGTTCGAGTACATTATGCCTTTTTGGGCTTACAATGAAAGAAATAAAAATACAAAAACTCCTAAGACAAAAAGGTTGAGCGCATCCTTTTTGGTGCGATGTAGGAGTTCAAACTCCGCTCTTAATGAAGCTGCTTGGTGAGTTTCAGAACTTTCTTCTCACTGGCATAGAATTGGGACTCGAAGGTGTCTCGTTCTTCCTTTAGATGAATCCAAACCTTTTACAAGTCTTCAAGAGAAGCAGGCATGTTGGGGTGAAGGACAGTATACGGTACATCTCCTTCAGCAACAGGCTCCATGATAACAGGGAGGATGGAGGGGTAAGGCATTATGAGACTCTGAGCACGAGCTTGCACCCACCTAAGATAAGGCTTAAGGGGAATAGAGTTTTTGTGTCCCAATGTCCTACTGTCCACCTTGTTTACCATCCTCCAAGCTCGTATAAACCTCTGACGAAAGCCTTGATCGTCGCTCTAGTAGTCGAACACCACACCTTGGATGAGCGAATCATGTGGACCATCTCTATGTGCGTATCCAAACTATCGCAGAGCTAAGAAAGGGTTATAAGTGATACCCCCCCAAACGCAAAGAAGAGGGACATTAGGGAATTCTCCATAACGGTCGATGATAGTAATGTCCCCCAAGGATCGAGAACACCAGTGGATATCCGAATGTATGAGTGACATCAGCCTATTGGACCATCTCAAGCCTTACTCATTCTTCACAATAGATCTAGGGAGATGCGAAACAAACCATCTGGCCAACAGAGGAGTACAACACATGAGGGTCCCTCTTCTCTTCATGGTGCGAGAGTGGAGAGAATGCAAGATATCTCCCTACAAAGTAGGTACTGGATTGTGAGATAAAAAGATTTTGACAACATTCACATGTATAAGTTGGTCAGGATTTGGAAATAGTACCATCCCATAGATGAGAAGACCCAAAATTTCTTCGAAAGCTTGTAAATCCAGAGTGTTCCAACAGTCATGAGCTTTTTCCAACAAGAACTTGGCTAGGAACCCTTTGACACAACTTCTTGTTTCCCAATTAGCTGTGACGTCAAATTGTTGCAAGTGTAAAGCTCGGGAAAACTCTTCAGGGCCTGAATCCCTCTCAGTACCATTGAAAGGTAGTTGATCGAGAATAGAAATTCCCAAGAGTTGACAGAATTCTTCCATAGTTGGTACAAGCTGGTAATCGGGGAAGGTAAAGCAATGGTGCAAAGGGTCAAAGACTTGGAAAAACACCTTCATCATATCATCACCAAAGCTTGAGGTAACCAAGTTGAGAAGTCATCCATGTCTTTTGGTGAACAGAGAATTCTCAGGGACCCTTGATGCTAACTCTTTGAGCTAAAAAGGTACTCATACGATATTGACTTGGATTGTATTCCTGCGAGTGGGAATCATGTCCTCCAAAACAGAACAAAGATGAATCTCCAAATCCTTGAAATGGTTAGTCTAAAATGCTATGGTATGATGGAAAATAGTTCAAGATTCAACATCTCAACTCTTCTCCCTACTGGACGAAGATGAATGGGGTTGTTGAAGCGACTAACAAGAACATCAAAAAGATTGTGCAGAAGATGATGATAACATACAAAGATTGGCACGAGATGTTACCGTTCTCTCTTCATGGGTACCGTACCTCAGAACGAACTTCGACAGGGGAAACACCTTACTCTCTGGTATATGGCATGGAGGAAGTCCTACCCATCGAAGTCCAGATACCCTCTCTCAGGATTATGAAGGATGCGGGTTTGAACAAAGGCGACTTGATCCAAACCCGACTTGATCAGCTGAATCTAATCGATGAAAAGAGACTTACTGCTATCTGTCATGGTGGAACCACCCGGCCGAACCTGTCATCTAGATGTAACGAAACATCAATGAGGTCGCCACCAAACGTCTTTTATCCCTCCGAAAGGGAAAGGTAAACATCGAGAAAACCTGGAAAGGGAGAAATCACGGTCTTTCGACCGAGAGATCGGGTAAGGGAGTCTGTTACGCGAGGGGAAGGTATTAGCACCCCGCACGCCCGTAGTACTCTATGGTATCCACTCTTGTTGTCTAATCTAATGGGTGTGGTCAAATCCTATGTCTATGGCTTAAAACTAAAAAGGGAATGCATGCGAAAGAAAAGGAAACAATGTAGGGAAAATAAAAGTTATGCTCGACTGGGCCCTACCCCAATGCCTACGTATCCCTTTTAAGGAATCAGAGCAGCCGTAGTTTGGCTAAAATATTTTGGTTGGTTTGTGTTTTTTAGTTAAGACAATAAAAACAGTCAAGATGGCAAAACATAAAATAAAACAACAAATAAATAAGATGATAAAACATCGGCTAAATAATAACAAAGTAACATGTCAAAGATGGCGAAACATCAATAAAACAGATGAAAAAACATCACACCTAACAATGATATTGAGAATCAAAGTAGGATACCAAACATGTGCAATGGCGAAACATCGGCTTCAAACAAATGTGCGATGGCGAAACATCGGCTAAAATATAACAAGGTATCATGGCAAGGATGGAGAAACATCAATAAAACGGATGACAAAACATCACACCTAACAATGATATTGAGAATCAAAGTAGGATACCAAACATGTGCGATGGCGAAACATCAGCTTCAAAAAAATATGAGATGGAGAAACATCGGCTAAAAGATAACAAGGTATCTTGGCAAGGATGGAGAAACATCAATAAAACGGATGACTAAACATCACACCTAACAATGATATTGAGAATCAAAGTAGGATACCAAACATGTGCGATAGTGAAACATCGACTTCAATCAAATGTGCGATGGTGAAAAATCAGCTATAATATAACAAGATATCATGGCAAAGATGGCGAAACATCAATAAACCAGGTTTTAAAAAAAATCATGAGGCGCACAAACAAATAGGATTTATTTGTATCTTTTACCTTGAAGAAGGGTTTGAGTTTATTAGAGGTGTTTTATGATTTTCCAAGAAAACAAATTTTGTTTTAAGATGCAAAATGCAAAGGGAGAGAAAAAAAAACTAAGGGAAACTAGCCTAGCACTATCCCTAGTGTTATCGTACAATGATTGACCCTAAAGTTGAGGATAAAGGAAAATCCTATCCTATGTTAGCATACATGGATTCCTACCTTAATCAACATGTCAAAGGAAGCTTAACAAAACTATCCTATAGGGAACAGTCAATGAGAGTGAAGTCGTGATCTCAATTTATAAATTGAGTGACTCATCGATCAACAATTAAAGAAAGAAAACAATAAACATCCTATAGGGAACATGCATTGAGAGCGAAGTCGTGATCTCAATTTCTAAATTGAGTGACTCATCGATCAACAACTAAAGAAGAAAACAATAAAAATCCTATAGGAAACATGCACTGAGAGCGAAGTCGTGATCTTAATTTCTAAATTGAGTGACTCATCGATCAAAAGTAAAAGAAATAAACACAACATATGTATCAAACAAAAACAGAGGGTCTCCTGACATATATCAGCAACAGAGGTCCCATCATGCAATCAGAACTATACAAAATTAAAAAAGAAGAAAGGAAATAGTGCAATACCAAACGGATAACTATCTGTAGCAACTGAGCAAGAACAAAAGAAACCCAGAGAACTTCAAGTAAGCTGACATCAACAGACAAATCAAGTTAGAAATTACGCCATCAGGATGTAAGTATTGAGATTATCAGATATGAACAGATCCCATGGGCCATGTATAGCATTCATAATCACATATATATATCCTGCATAGAATATCAAATATACCAAGCACAAGAGTAGTACAAATGTAATAAATTGTGTTTCACAAATAAAGTAGGTACTGGATTGTGAGATAAAAAGATTTTGACAGCATTCACATGTATAAGTTGGTCAGGATTTGGAAATAGTATCATCCCATAGATGAGAAGACCCAAAATTTCTTCGAAAGCTTGTAAATCCAGAGTGTTCCAACAGTCTTGAGCTTTTTCCAACAAGAACTTGGCTAGGAACCCTTTGACACCACTTCTTGTTTCCCAATTAGCCGTGACGTCAAATTGTTGCAAGTGTAAAGCTCGGGAAAACTCTTCAGGGCTTGGATCCCTTTCAGTACCGTTGAAAGGTAGTTGATCGAGAATAGAAATTCCCAAGAGTTGAGAGAATTCTTCCATAGTTGGTACAAGCTGGTAATCGGGGAAGGTAAAGCAATGGTGCAAAGGGTCAAAGACCTGGAAAAACACCTTCATCATATCATCACCAAAGCTTGAGGTAACCAAGTTGAGAAGTCATCCATGTCTTTTGGTGAACGGAGAATTCTCAGGGACCCTTGATGCTAACTCTTTGAGCTAAAAAGGTACTCATACGATATTGACTTGGATTGTATTCCTGCGAGTGGGAATCATGTCCTACAAAACAGAACAAAGATGAATCTCCAAATCCTTGAAATGGTTAGTCTAAAATGCTATGGTATGATGGAAAACAGTTCAAGATTCAGCATCATAACTCTTCTCCCAACCGGACTAAGATGAATGGGGTTGTTGAAGCGGCTAACAAGAACATAAAAAAGATTGTGCAGAAGATGACGGTAACATACAAATATCGGCACGAGATGTTACCATTCTCTCTTCATGGGTACCGTACCTCAGAACGAACGTCGACAGGGGAAACACCTTACTCTCTGGTATATGGCATGGAGGAAGTCCTACCCATTGAAGTCCAGATACCCTCTCTCAGGATTATGAAGGATGCGGGTTTGAACGAAGACGACTTGATCCAAACCCGACTTGATCAGCTGAATCTAATCGATGAAAAGAGACTTACTGCTATCTTTCATGGTGGAACCACCCGGCCGAACCTGTCATCTAGATGTAGTGAAACATCAATGAAGTCGCCACCGAACGTCTTTTATCCCGCCGAAAGGGAAAGGTAAACATCGAGAAAACCTGGAAAGGGAGAAATCACGGTCTTTCGACCGAGAGATCGGGTAAGAGAGTCTGTTACGCGAGGGGAAGGTATTAGCACACCGCACGCCCTTACTACTCTATGGTATCCACTCTTGTTGTCTAATCTAATGGGTATGGTCAAATCCTATGTCTATGACTTAAAACTAAAAAGGGAATGCATGTGAAAGAAAAGGAAACAATGTAGGGAAAATAAAAGTTATGCTCGATTGGGCCCTACCCCAATGCCTACGTATCCCTTTTAAGGAATCAGAGCATCCGTAGTTCGGCTAAAATATTTTGGTTGGTTTGTGTTTTTTAGTTAAGACAATAAAAACAGTCAAGATGGCAAAACATAAAATAAAACAACAAATAAATGAGATAGTAAAACATCGGCTAATTAATAACAAAGTAACATGTCAAAGATGGTTAAACATCAATAAAACAGATGAAAAAACATCACACCTAACAATGATATTGATAATCAAAGTAGGATACCAAACATGTGCGATGGCGAAACATCGGCTTCAAACAAATGTGCGATGGTGAAACATCGGCTAAAATATAACAAGGTATCATGGCAAGGATGGAGAAACATCAATAAAACGGATGACAAAACATCACACCTAACATTGATATTGAGAATCAAAGTAGGATAAAAAACATGTGCGATGGCGAAACATCGGCTTCAAAAAAATGTGAGATGGCGAAACATCGGCTAAAAGATAACAAGGTATCTTGGCAAGGATGGAGAGACATCAATAAAACGGATGACAAAACATCACACCTAACAATGATATTGAGAATCAAAGTAGGATACCAAACATGTGCGATGGTGAAACATCAACTTCAATCAAATGTGCGATGGCGAAACATCGGCTATAAGATAACAATATATCATGGCAATGATGGCGAAACATCAATAAACCAGGTTTAAAAAAAACGCCAAGAGGCGCACAAACAAATAGGATTGATTTGTATCTTTTACCTTGAAGAAGGGTTTGAGTTTATTAGAGGTGTTTTATGATTTTCCAAGAAAACAAATTTTGTTTTAAGATGCAAAATTCAAAGGGAGAGAAAAAAACAACTAAGGGAAACTAGCCTAGCACTATCCCTAGTGTTATCGTACAATGTTTGACCCTAAAGTTGAGGATAAAGGAAAATCTTATCCTATGTTAGCATACATGGATTCCTACCTTAATCAACATATCAAAGGAAGCATAACAAAACTATCCTATAGGGAACAGTCAATGAGAGCGAAGTCATGATCTCAATTTCTAAATTGAGTGACTCATCGATCAACAATTAAAGAAAGAAAACAATAAACATCCTATAGGGAACATGCATTGAGAGCGAAGTCGTGAACTCAATTTCTAAATTGAGTGACTCATCGATCAACAATTAAAGAAGAAAACAATAAAAATCCTATAGGAAACATGCACTGAGAGCGAAGTCGTGATCTCAATTTCTAAATTGAGTGACTCATCGATCAAAAGTAAAAGAAATAAACACAACATATGTATTAAACAAAAACAGAGGGTCTCCTGACATATATCAGCAACATAGGTCCCATCATGCAATCAGAACTATACAAAATGAAAATAAAAGAAAGGAAATAGTGCAATACCAAACGGATAACTATCCGTAGCAACTGAGCAAGAATAAAAGAAACCCAGAGAACTTCAAGCAAGCTGACATCAGCAGACAAATCAAGTTAGAAATTACGCCATCAGGATGTAAGTATTGAGATTATCAGATATGAACAGATCCCATGGGCCATGTATAGCATTCATAATCACATATATATATCCTGCATAGAATATCGAATATGCCAAGCACAAGAGTAGTACTAATGTAATAAATTGTGTTTCACAAATAAAATAGGTACTGGATTGTGAGATAAAAAGATTTTGACAGCATTCACATGTATAAGTTGGTCAGGATTTGGAAATAGTACCATCCCATAGATGAGAAGACCCAAAATTTATTCGAAAGCTTGTAAATCCAGAGTGTTCCAACAATCTTGAGCTTTTTCCAACAAGAACTTGGCTAGGAACCCTTTGACACCACTTCTTGTTTCCCAATTAGCCGTGACGTCAAATTGTTGCAAGAGTAAAGCTCGGGAAAACTCTTCAGGGCTTGGATCCCTTTCAGTACCGTTGAAAGGTAGTTGATCGAGAATAGAAATTCCCAAGAGTTGAGAGAATTCTTCCATAGTTGGTACAAGCTGGTAATCGGGGAAGGTAAAGCAATGGTGCAAAGGGTCAAACACCTGGAAAAACACCTTCATCATATCATCACCAAAGCTTGAGGTAACCAAGTTGAGAAGTCATCCATGTCTTTTGGTGAACGGAGAATTCTCAGGGACCCTTGATGCTAACTCTTTGAGCTAAAAATGTACTCATACGATATTTACTTGGATTGTATTCCTGCGAGTGGGAATCATGTCCTACAAAACAGAACAAAGATGAATCTCCAAATCCTTGAAATGGTTAGTCTAAAATGCTATGGTATGATGGAAAACAGTTCAAGATTCAGCATCACAACTTTTCTCCCTACCGGACGAAGATGAATGGGGTTGTTGAAGCGGCTAACAAGAACATCAAAAAGATTATGCAGAAGATGACGGTAACATACAAAGATTGGCACGAGATGTTACCATTCTCTCTTCATGGGTATCGTACCTCAGAACGAATGTCGACAGGGGAAACACCTTACTCTCTGGTATATGGCATGGAGGAAGTCCTACCCATCGAAGTCCAGATACCCTCTCTCAGGATTATGAAGGATGCGGGTTTGAACGAAGACGACTTGATCCAAACCCGACTTGATCAACTGAATCTAATCGATGAAAAGAGACTTACTGCTATCTATCATGGTGGAACCACCCGGCCGAACCTGTCATCTAGATGTAATGAAACATCAATGAAGTCGCCACCAAACGTCTTTTATCCCGCCGAAAGGGAAAGGTAAACAGCGAGAAAACCTGGAAAGGGAGAAATCACGGTCTTTCGACCGAGAGATCGGGTAAGGGAGTCTGTTACGCGAGGGGAAGGTATTAGCACCCCGCATGCCCGTAGTTCTCTATGGTATCCACTCTTGTTGTCTAATCTAATGGGTGTGGTCAAATCCTATGTCTATGGCTTAAAACTAAAAAGGGAATGCATGCGAAAGAAAAGGAAACAATGTAGGGAAAATAAAAGTTATGCTCGATTGGGCCCTACCCCAATGCCTACGTATCCCTTTTAAGGAATCAGAGCAGTCGTAGTTCGGCTAAAATATTTTGGTTGGTTTGTGTTTTTTAGTTAAGACAATAAAAACAGTCAAGATGGCAAAACATAAAATAAAACAACAAATAAATGAGATGGTAAAACATCGGCTAAATAATAACAAAGTAACATGTCAAAGATGGCGAAACATCAATAAAACAGATGAAAAAACATCACACCTAACAATGATATTGAGAATCAAAGTAGGATACTAAACATGTGCGATGGCGAAACATCGGCTTCAAACAAATGTGCGATGGAGAAACATCGGCTAAAATATAACAAGGTATCATGGCAAGGATTGAGAAACATCAATAAAACGATTGAAAAAACATCACACCTAACAATGATATTGAGAGTCAAAGTAGGATACCAAACATGTGCGATGGCGAAACATCGGCTTCAAAAAAATGTGAGATGGCGAAACATCGGCTAAAAGATAACAAGGTATCTTGGCAAGGATGGAGAAACATCAATAAAACGGATGACAAAACATCACACCTAACAATGATATTGAGAATCAAAGTAGGATACCAAACATGTGCGATGGTGAAACATCGACTTCAATCAAATGTGCGATGGCGAAACATCGGCTATAAGATAATAAGATATCATGGAAAAGATGGAGAAACATCAATAAACCAGGTTTAACAAAAAAGCCAAGAGGCGCACAAACAAATAGGATTTATTTGTATCTTTTACCTTGAAGAAGGGTTTGAGTTTATTAGAGGTGTTTTATGATTTTTCAAGAAAACAAATTTTGTTTTAAGATGCAAAATGCAAAGGGAGAGAAAAAAACAACTAAGGGAAACTAGCCTAGCACTATCCCTAGTGTTATCGTACAATGATTGACCCTAAAGTTGAGGATAAAGGAAAATCCTATCCTATGTTATCATACATGGATTCCTACCTTAATCAACATGTCAAAGGAAGCTTAACAAAACTATCCTATAGGGAACAGTCAATGAGAGCGAAGTCGTGATCTCAATTTCTAAATTGAGTGACTCATCGATCAACAATTAAAGAAAGAAAACAATAAACATCCTATAGGGAACATGCATTGAGAGCGAAGTCGTGATCTCAATTTCTAAATTGAGTGACTCATCGATCAACAATTAAAGAAGAAAACAATAAAAATCCTATAGGAAACATGCACTGAGGGCGAAGTCGTGATCTCAATTTCTAAATTGAGTGACTCATCGATCAAAAGTAAAAGAAATAAACACAACATATGTATCAAACAAAAACAGAGGGTCTCCTGACATATATCAGCAACAGAGGTCCCATCATGCAATCAGAACTATACAAAATGAAAATAGAATAAAGGAAATAGTGCAATACCAAACGGATAACTATCCGTAGCAACTGAGCAAAAGTAAAAGAAACCCAGAGAACTTCAAGCAAGCTGACATCAGCAGACAAATCAAGTTAGAAATTACGCCATCAGGATGTAAGTATTGAGATTATCAGATATGAACAGATCCCATGGGCCATGTATAGCATTCATAATCACATATATATATCCTGCATAGAATATCGAATATGCCAAGCACAAGAGTAGTACAAATGTAATAAATTGTGTTTCACAAATAAAGTAGGTACTGGATTGTGAGATAAAAAGATTTTGACAGCATTCACATGTATAAGTTGGTCAGGATTTGGAAATAGTACCATCCCATAGATGAGAAGACCCAAAATTTATTCGAAAGCTTGTAAATCCAGAGTGTTCCAACAGTCTTGAGCTTTTTCCAACAAGAACTTGGCTAGGAACCCTTTGACACCACTTCTTGTTTCCCAATTAGCCGTGACGTCAAATTGTTGCAAGAGTAAAGCTCGGGAAAACTCTTCAGGGCTTGGATCCCTTTCAGTACCGTTGAAAGGTAGTTGATCGAGAATAGAAATTCCCAAGAGTTAAGAGAATTCTTCCATAGTTGGTACAACCTGGTAATCGAGGAAGGTAAAGCAATGGTGCAAAGGGTCAAAGACCTGGAAAAGCACCTTCATCATATCATCACCAAAGCTTGAGGTAACCAAGTTGAGAAGTCATCCATGTCTTTTGGTGAACAGAGAATTCTCAGGGACCCTTGATGCTAACTCTTTGAGCTAAAAAGGTACTCATACGATATAAAAAGGTACTCTTTGATCAATGGTGAATAAAATATGAATTTTTGAAATTAAGTCCTTATTTTCAAAAATTAGAAACTTTTAGGGTTTCTTCATGAACAAGTTTTAACCCAAACCTCAACCTTTTTGATCCAATGATCCAAATGGACTTGAAATATGAAAATTAAACCCTTGAATTGATGGTTGACCAAAAATTCCCTTTGTCAACCTTGACTTTGACTGATTTTGACCAAAATGACCATTTTTCCCCTTTGAATCAATTGATCCACTTCCCTTAAAAATTGATGATCAAAACTTCAAACATATGATCTTCCAAATATATATAGGCCATGTGCAAATTTCACTTCAAAATTCTCAAGAAATCTTGATGAAATCCCAAACCCTAGTTTTGGTTAACACCTTTAGGAGACTGATGAATCAACTTCAAAACTTCAAATCCTCTGGATATCTTGACCAATTTCTTGTACAAAGACTTTTAAAATACCAAAAAGATGTTGTAGCTTCCAAATCAAGACTTTCTCATGCATCAATAGCCTTGCTCAAACAAAACCCTAATTTGACTGGTGAATCAAAAGAGTGATTCTTCTTATAATCAAACACAAACTTCAATCCTTTGATGATCCAAAGAGATGGATAAGATATCTTGAGATATGAAATAACTTTTGAGCTTGAAAGATCCATAGGTTTAGATGATAAGGTTCTACTTGAGCAACTTGTCAATGCAATCAATCTTCAAAGCTTGAGGAAGACTTGATAATCAAACTACTTTGATCCCATCACAATGTATGAATGCAATGCAATATGATATTCATGATGAAACATAAGCCTAAATCAAGAGGGTAAATTTTGGGGTGCAACACATGGTCAGACGTATCAAAAGCGAATGATCAAGGCTTTTAACAACAAAGTCAGACGTCAAGAATATCATGTCGGGGATCTAGTGATCAAACGCATCATACTACCGCAAGGTGATTCCAAGGGCAAATAGACCCCTTCATACAAAGGGCCATTTGTGGTTAAGAACATTTTTTCGGGAGTAGCTATGATTCTAAGTACCATGGACGATGACGACCTCCCTCACCCCGTCAATGCGGACACAGTGAAAAGATACTACGCATAATCAAAGACCCGCTAGGTTGACTGGCCTAGGCAAAAATAAGGGCTTCCCGGTGAACCAAAAGGGTTCGGGCAAAAGTAAGGGATGAAAATGAAAAAAAAACTGTACACCCGGCAAGTCGAAAACCTGAAAAGGCGGCTTGGGAAAAAAGGGGTATCCCGGTGGACCGAAAACCCGAAAGGGCGGTCCAGGCAAAAATTAGGGATTAAAGCATAACACTATGTCTCATTGGATCATCTTGCAACCAGAATTTGGTATCGACTATCAAGCTCAAACGACGCCAATCAATCTAATCAAACTTCGACCAAGTAGCAAAGTGATGAGACGCTTGAATATATAAAGGAAATAGCAGAGTTGGAACCCAATGGGATTGTTTCACATAGCTGGTTTTCTTTCTTTTTAAACAAAATTGTATAAATTCTGTTCTTTCGATGGTGTTCTCTTACTAGGACACCAGCCTCCTTGTACAAAACGCCTATTACGGGCCACTTCAAAAATCAATACAATTCATTTTTACGAGAAATTTCAAATTGTTTTTCTTTTTTTTTGTTTTTTTTTTGCAAGAATGTCCAATAATAAATTTTTGATATATGCATTTGAGAATAATTGCTGCTCATAAATATCTACATAAAAAGCAAAAGACAATTACTCATAATTCCAGGAACAGGGAAAAACAAGAAATGCCCAAACCTTACAGTTACTCTGCCCATCAGGTGCCGGGACAGAGCCAGCTTAAGAATATTACTAGTGATACATACACTCCCGACAGAGTAAAAGGTATCTAAAGACAATGATGTTAACTTTCCCGAATAGGACATAACTCTCCCCAGTTGAGGTTCGCAATCGCGAGTGAGTCAGTAAATTTTTCC
Organism: Vicia faba; assembly: GCA_948472305.1. Taxonomy (NCBI): domain Eukaryota; kingdom Viridiplantae; phylum Streptophyta; class Magnoliopsida; order Fabales; family Fabaceae; genus Vicia; species Vicia faba. The sequence goes on along the minus strand of OX451735.1, from coordinate 1,428,491,860 downwards.
CCAAGCAGAGTTTATTTCTGTCACAAGCAGAAATTCAATCTCCAACAGAATTCATTATCACCAGCAACGGAAATTCATCCCCAGCTGAGTTTATTTCTCCAAATCGGCAGATCTATCAATAGAGTATCTCCTCTCCAACAGAGTCATTCCCCGCAGAGTTACCCTCAGACAGAGTCTCGTCCCGCATAATATTTACCAGCCAATGGGAAAATCCCTAGCACAGGCATCGTTGTCCACCATCCTCAACAGAAGTAGAGGAACTGTGGTTTTCTACAACAATCAAGAATACCATTTCTCATACTCTCTAAATAGCAGTCAGGGATATATTTCCCCAGACTCAGATTATTATATCAGCATTTCATGTTCATACATCATGACATGTGCATACATCACATATAACATAGTCTCATTTATTTTGAGAACGCCATTACACAATGCATCTCATGCATTGCACATAACTAACCTTGTATTTCTTTCAGGAAAGACAATTATTATCAACAAATTCCAGCAAGTCCATGATAAAAACTCGAAGCTAAATAGAGTAATCATCGGCGCGACAAGAGTAACCCTACTATCCATGTTCCTTCTCACAGCCCTACTATCCCGGTTTTCATATCAAAGTAACCCTACTATCCAGGTTCCTTCTCCCATCCCTACTATCCCGGATTTCATATCGAAGTAACCCTACTATCCAGGTTCCTTCTCACAGCCCTAATATCCAGGCTTTCATATCGAAGTAACCCTACTATCCCGAATTTCATATCAAAGTAACCCTACTATCCAGGTTCCTTCTCACAGCCCTACTATCCAGGCTTTCATATCGAATTAACCCTACTATCCAGGTTCCTTCTCACAACCCTACTATCCAGGATTTCATATCGAAGTAACCCTACTACCCAGGTTCCTTCTCACAACCCTACTATCCCGACTTTCATATCGAAGTAACCCTACTATCCAGGTTCCTTCTCACAGCCCTACTATCCCGACTTTCATATCGAAGTAAACCTACTATCCAGGTTCCTTCTCACAGCCCTACTATCCCGGCTTTCATATTGAAGTAACCCTACTATCCAGGTTCCTTCTCACAACCTACTATCCAGGCTTTCATATCGAAGTAAACCTACCATCCAGGTTCCTTATCACATCCCCACTATCTAGGCTTTCATCTTGAAGTAACCCTACTATCCAGGTTCCTTCTCATAACCTTACTATCCGGGTTCTTCCTCTCTTATACCCAGACAACAGTCCACGACACTGTAAGACCGGGACCCGATCAGACACAATTGGTTTCGCATTTCCCCAGTAAGTCGCGGTGCAGCATATACCCCGACCAGATACGCAGTTCACTTCCTCTTCCCAAACCAAAATTATTCCCCAGTAGAGTAACGGACAATGGAAGCTCCTAAAACTCTATTTCTCTCAAGACAGAGACCAACATTCCCCAATGGAGTCATCCTCAAACAACAAGGGATACAGGTTCTCGCAAAGGAATCTCTTGTGCGATCGACACCTGTAGGTGGCATCTTTAAGCCCATCTCCGAAAATTCTCTTGCAACCTCTAAATGGAATTTGTAAGACCATTCCCGATATTACAAATCAAGTGCCACTTCATGCGAGTGCAAATTTCTGGGCACTCTAGTGTCCAATCATCTTCCACCTTCAGATCACGAAAGGCAGACAAGCCAATCTACATCCTCAGGTTTAAGAAGATTGAACAGGGGCAGCTGTTGTACCCCAAAATTTCCCTCCCATATTTCTCAACACATGGCAAGTGAGGTCCCAAAATTACTCAAGGAAGTTAAAGAGTTGACCAAACAAACTCTCTCCTAAGGCAGTCTACCTCAAATTAGGGTTTCTATTTTTCATCAAGATATGTGAACCAAAAAGGACTCAAATGCTCACCATTGTCCTAATATGTTCTCAAGATCATCCATGTCAAGTTTCAAGCCTTGCATAAGATGTTTGCTCATTTAATTGCTCAAGTGTCTGAAAATCAACTGTACAAGGTCAAAAGTCAACTGTGGCCCACATACAGTCAAACTTCAAGATTTTTGGTCAACATCCTCATTTTAAAGTATTATCCATAATTTGATCAAGGGTTGATCATGATTCCTCAAGGATGGCTCACAATTCATCAAAACCCAAAAGTTGCTAAATTAGGGTTTTGTAGGAAAAGTCAACTTAACTTTGAACAAGCATAACTTTCTCATACTTTATCAGAAATGACCCATCCAAAGCTCATTTTGAAGAGGATGAAATTCTATACAATTCATCTTCATCTCCCAAGTTCAGAATATGCACTCACAAAAAGATAGGAATTTTGACATTATAGGTCCTTTTGAAAAGTCAACAAAAACACCTTTTGGGTCAAAGCTTCATACATGAACATGGAAGACTCAATTGAGATGAGACCAAAAGGGTTGCTTATATGACATCCTAAGATTTATGAAAAGTCCAAGAACACATATCTAGGGTCAAAATTGAGAGAGTTATGCATTGGCCAAGTTGACTATTTTTGCAAAATTGCCAAAAGTCAAATGTGCTCAAATTTGCATTTTTTGCCAAATGGGCCCAACTTTTTATGCTTGCACTTCAATTATAATGTGGTCCATGACTCAAATACTTATACACACATTATTTTCTTCATTTTTCAATTTATTTTTATTTTTCATTAATTAAAAAGTGAATTAAATCAAATAAATGATGAAAATTATCAAAGATATGATATGATTTGATTTGTTTTTTTTATAGATTGACAACCAAGATATGCTGAGCTTGCATGATCAATTCGAATCAATAAAAATTGGTACAAGAAAGTCATGATTGGCATGAAAATAGAAAGATATCATACAAATTGAAAATCAAATGAAATATCATCAAAGCTTCAAGATTCAATCTGTTTTGCAACCCTAATTCATTGAGGGGTATATAATGAACAAGAACAAAGCAAAATAAAAGGGTTGAACAGTCGTGCAGAGCAAAAGCAAAACTAAAAAAAAATTCAAGGAAAAGTGGTGATCCAATTTCTATCCTAGAGGTCAAGTAGAGCAATTCTCACAATACCGATAGATTCCTGGACATCTCTAGAAGGGTTTTCAACCAATTGCAAGTTTTCTCATGCTTGGAATCAAAGGTACAGAAGTCACGGTTTGCCTAAAAAATTCGTTTTCGTTTTCATTGATTTATACATCATTTGCATGTTTTAATTATATATTCTTGTTCCTTATTGAGTTTGCAACCTAATCATTCTATTCAATTGCATTTTTGATGACTCTATGTAAAACTGCCATGGCCAGGGTTTCTTGGTTAGTTTTAGGGCTTTGCAATACAGGTTAAATTGGACGTTGATTCCGGTACCATGATACTCGTGAGGATGAGACGAGTTGATTGGTACCAGCCATGGTCATTTATCTTACTTGTAGACAATTTTTGAGGTACACAGGTTTGTATCTACAGCGCAACGTCCATAGGTAAAAATATCTTGGGCTAAAACGACGGCTGGGAGGAAGAAGATGATGCGTGGCACTCCCTGGTTGGGTGGTTTGAATCTTAGCGCGTTTTTTCCAATAACCATTATCTTTCATATATTATAGTTTGTTTTCGTTATATGTACAAACAAGTCAAGTAGCTCAGTTGGTAAGCATGTATGGGAAATATTCCTAAAGACCTGGGTTCGATCCCCAGGTCCCAACCTTTCTTTGCATTATTTTGTTTCATGTGATCAGGTGCACTGCTTGTCAGGATGTCCACCATATGCCCTCAACATCTGGCCATTAAACACGACTCTAGCACAAATCCAAGGCTTCTCCCCCGAAGGACTACCATGTGCCCCAGGTCAACATGGACACTAGATCCAGCAAAGTCAAAACGGGCCATCAACCTTGGGCCCAGAAAATTCATATTCCAACCCCCCAATTGCTAAGCACAGGCCCATTATTCCTTTCTTTTTCTTTTATTTTATTTAAATCTTTCAATACTTATTTATTTATTTTTTTAATTCACAATTTAATCTTTTTATAAAGTCATAAAATCAATAATTCACAAAAATTAGGATTAGTTTTTTTATTATTATCAAAATTAATTTAATTTAGTTTAACTTAGGAAATTGTAATTTGTTTTCATAAATAAAATAAAATAGAAAATTAGGTTATATCTTTATTTTATTTTATTTTCTCTTTTTTCCTCAAATAAATAAAAATACAAAAATAGGTTTTTTAGAATAATTAATTTATTTTTCTTAATTTAAATTTAATTAGAATTAAGATTTTCCTTTTTTTATTTAATTAGTTCATTATTTTCTTGAATAACAAAACATAACAAAAACATTTTTTTAATCAATCGTCAATAGGTTTGGTCAAGGGTCAAAACCCTAGTCGCTTCGTATTTAATTCGCCGCGCGTTTATTATTTTTGATAATATTTTTGTAACTGCTCACTAGTTAGTAATAATTTAATTTAGGGCTTTTATTTATCACTTTTTCCCCGGGTTTTTGGCTATGTAATTAATCCCTCTCCCCGAAGCTCTGTAATAGCATAGATTTACTTTCTCGCACTTTTAATTTCTGTAAATATTTAAACTGTTTAGATGTATGCTAATAGGATTGTATGGCAAAAATGCATGACAAATTAATACGGTTAGAAAACAATAATGTGAAAAGATAAATAACTGAAACAAATCACTCGCACATATCACTCTTAGGGTATACTCTCACTTCGGTTGCCTTCGGTAAACGATCATTAAGTATAGGGTGTCTTAGTGGTTGCCCTCCTGTCTAAAAGATCAAATGTCTCATTCGAATGTTGCCTCGGAAATGTTGCCTCGAATATGATCTTAAGACTCTAGGGTTATTACTAAGGTATCCTAACATTGCTTTAGTGATCGTACGTCCCTTTCTAATTGACCCTTACAACTCCAACGATGGTGCTACCTATTTCTAAATAGTAGGATAGCGTTGTCTAAAGGAAACAAGAATTGAAACGATCTTTTTTCGAGTAGGTAGATGCTAGTAGGTACTTGCTCAAATCAAAGCTTTTCACACTTACACTTTTCAAACAAAATTTCAAAACAAACTTCGTCACACCTTTGAGGATTGATACAAGGGTTATCACGAAGTAAGACATTTTCAAAACAAAGCACATACACAAGAAATTTTTAAAAATGATGAGCAAGTTACCTAAGAGCCCATGGAAAACCATGGATAAAAAGGGTGCTAATACCTTCCCTTTCTATAATCTACCCCCCGTACTCAGAGTATCTCGAAAAAAAGATTTTTTCTATACTTTTTTCCTTTCCGGTTGGATAAAATAAAAGTCGGTGGCGACTCTTGCTTACCGCGACATTTTGCTAACACAGAACACAAAATGCAAACCAGCATTCAAACAGTCGGTTCTGCCACCGTATCACACCATCATATTCCTAGAGAGGAAAATCAAATGGCGGATGCTTTGGCAACTTTGGCGTCTATGTATCAATTGAATACTTGGAATGATGTGCCTCGTATCATAGTGTGACGTCTGGATAGACCAGCCCATGTATTTGCAGTAGAGGAAACGTCAGATGAAAAGCCTTGGTATTATGATATCAAGCATTTTCTCCAAACTCAAGAATACCTGTTGGGTACGTCAAATAATGATAGAAAGACCTTAAGAAGGTTAGCAGGTAGCTTTTTCCTTAATGAAGATGTGCTATACAAAAGAAATCATGACATGGTCTTGCTCAGATGTGTGGATAGACACGAAGCAGACATGTTGATGCATGAGATCCATGAAGGTTCCTTTGGTACCCATGCCAATGGAAATTCGATGGCAAAGATGATGCTTAGGGCAGGATACTATTGACTAACAATGGAATCTGACTGTTACAAATTTGTGAAGAAGTTCCACAAATGTCAGATGTACACTGACAAGACTCATGTTCCTCTGACGCTTCTCAATGTTATTACGTCCCCGTGGCCTTTCTCTATGTGGGGTATTGACATGATTGGAATGATTAAACCTAAGGCGTCGAATGGACATTGTTTTATCTTGGTAGCGATTGACTATTTCACCAAGTGGGTGGAAGTAGCTTCATATGCTAATGTTACTAAGCAGGTGGTAGTACGCTTCATCAAGAACAATCTTATTTGTCGGTATGGTGTGCCAAGCAGGATTATCACTGACAATGGCTCGAATTTAAATAATAAAATGATGACAGAACTTTGTGAAGAATTCAAGATTGTCCATCATAATTCATCTCCCTACAGGCCAAAGATGAATGGGGCCGTCGAAGCTTCTAATAAGAACATTAAGAAAATTATCCAGAAGATGGTTGTTACTTATAAAGATTGGCATAAGATGCTTCCTTTTACTTTGCATGGGTATCGTACATCCGTCCGTACTTCAACAGGGGCAACCCCGTTTTCACTTGTGTGTGGTATGGAAGCAATGCTCCCCGTCGAGGTTGAGATTCCCTCTTTACACGTGATAATGGAAACCAAGTTGTCAGAGGATGAATGGATCCAGAACAGGTTTGACCAGTTTAATTTGATTGAAGAAAAGAGAATGATGGTCTTGTGTCATGGTCAGTTATACCAAAAGAGAATGAAGAAAGCTTTTGATTAGAAGGTCAAGCCTCGTGAATTCAAAGAAGGAGACCTCGTGCTCAGAAAGATCATGTCTTTTAACGTTGATTCTAGGGGCAAGTGGACTCCCAATTATGAAGGCCCATATGTTGTCAAGAAAGCATTCTCTGGCAGTGCATTGATTCTTGAAACTGTGGATGGCGAGGAGTTCCCACGTCCTTCGAATGCTGATGCATTCAAGAAATACTTCGCCTAAATAAATAAAATAACAATTCTCTAAGTTGAAAACCCGAAAGGGCGACTTAGGCAAAAAGGAGCGTCTCGGTAGGCTGAAAACCCAAAGGGGTAGTCTAGGCAAAAATTAGAGACACAAACAAAATAAATCTTCCTAGTACGTTGAAAACCCGTAAGGGCAGCCTAGAGAAAAGTTAGGGATTTCTTGGCAAGTAACTGCGTCAGACAAGACTTGATCATTGAAGCAATAATCTTCTCAGATTCGCATCACACTTTGACCGAAGTCTTTGCTCAGGAGTTCGAAGTTGTTAGCGAAAATAATGGTCATTGTATTTCAATGTATCTTTTCCATATATTTACCATTTTTCAAACTTTGTAATCATCCATGAGGTCTCGCCATTCGCAGACTACCATTCTATTAATAAAGTTTGAGCCTTTATCCAATTATTTTTAGTTCTTACTTTATTTTATTTGCAAAGATTTCATTTATTATCGATAGTAATTTTCAAAACAAAAAGACCTAATAGTAAAAAATGTTTTGAAAAGAATTTACAAATTACCTTTTGCTTCTGATGTTGTGATTTGAGTTGAACAAAAGTGGTGATTCCAAGGATGAAGGAACTCCTAAGTTTCGAAAATTTCTCCAAGAATGATTTCCCTGGTTGCACTTGCTGATATGTGCGTATTCCATTTATGATACTGCTTCTTAGGATAGATGAATCTCATACAAGATGATATATGGTGTGGCATTTGGGTTTATGTTCCCATCTTTCCACAGTTAAGTCTTGGTTCAGATTGTCTTCAAGCAGCTATTTGATGTTGGGTTTGTGATCCCATCCTCCCCAGTCAAGTCTTGATGCATACTCCCTCGACTGAGTGTAATCTCTTTCCATAGTCGAGTGGTGATCAAGCAAAGATTGCAAAGTTATAGAGTATGTTATTAGTTGTTAAATTCTTTCTCCCTTTATGTTGAGAAGTAAAGCAGAACCTCTCACAGGATATTACACCCTCCAATAATGATATTATTATTGGTGTGTGCTTCCAAGAAACCAGACAAGGGAGATATACCTTCTAAGAAGTTTTGAGATAAGCATCTAGTCCTTGGGTTTTCTCTCATTGTGCGCTGAGTTTGATTTAAAATCCCCGTGAGCTGACCTATTATTGTGATGTTAACTTCTTAATTCTCCAAATGAGTAGAGGATGACGGTTCCCTCTAAAAGTTGTTATCCCATGAAGTTTCATGATTTCTCTCCAGAAAAGTTTGTGCAATTATTATGCTTCTCTTCCGTGTGTGCGATTTCTTTTCCCCAATGAAGTTAGTATAACAATGTCCAGTTGAAACATTAATGACATAGTTTTTCATCTTCCCTAGTGAAGTTTGTATTGACATCCCCGGTTGAAGTCTCGATGATGTGGTTTTCATCTTCCCTAGTGAAGTTAGTTTTGGAAGCTCCAGGTGAAGTACAAACGACGAAGCATTGGCTTCCCCTATCAAAGTCCGTATTGATATTCCCCGGTGAAACCTAGAGGAGTTTATGATATTCCCGCAACTTTACTTGTTGCTAGTTAGGTGATGCTTTGATTGTTTTCAAGTCGTGTTCTTCCCAATGAATTTAAGCCGTGAAATAGGACTTTGTTTCATCAGTTGATGCTTATTCTCCTATGGAATCTTCATCCTGGATGTGACTTGTCCAAGTGTTGTCTTCACCGAAAGTCGGCTTTGTCTGGTTATGCCCAGTGCATTGTGGTTGTTTTTCCAGCATATATATGATAACATTCATACATTCATATATACATCATGCATAGCTGAATAAAAATTCATTTCTCATTTGCATTCATTGATGTTTTGTTGGTATATTATTTTATTTGTAGAGTTATGTTATCCTCTCTCCAATAGAGTTGTCATCTTTAAAGAGAAACTGTATATCCTTGCAATATTCCCCACTGAATTATCCCTCGTGGAAGAATTTTGCTTCAGCCTTCCTATTCAGTTTATTATCTGGATGGAGTGTGATCCCCTTTTGAGTTTATTTCTCATCGGGTGTTGTCTTGGTTGATTATTTCATTCCATTTTATTTCTGGTTTGAATCTGTAGTCCTCGGTATTATTATTATTCCGACTTCTGCAGGCTTCGAGCCTTGATTTGAGAATGTGCATTTATTTTTGCACGTAATGTTTTTTTTCTCCTCAACAGGAATGTATTAGTATCTCCACAGGAAATCAAGTTTCATTTCTCGCCAGTCTTATTACAATTCCTTCTTAAACAACAAGTGACAAGTCTCTTTATTTGAGCAACCTGTTCTTTCCTAGTAAGTCTGTTAAGGCTAGAGAAGATGTTTTTTTCAATGAATGGTAATCTCGTCATTATGGGAGATAGTTCGTTGATGAAGATTGTTTTTCCAATGAATGGTAGCCTCGTCATTATGGGAGGTGGTTCGTTGTGGAAATCTATATCCAGGGGAATGTTAGTCTCGTCATTATGGGGAGATAGTCCATTAATGAAAATTTGTTACTCCAATGAATGGTAGTCTCGTCATTATGGGAGATATCTTGTTGTTGAGTTTGACTATACTTCAATGATAAAGAAATTTCGTTGAAAGATTCATACAACAACATTTTTACCCTTTCCAGGTGAAATACCCTGGTTAAAGAAGAAACTGAGACCAGTTCATGGCTTATGGACAGGATCGAGGGGAGGTTTATCTGATTCTCCATCAAATGGTATCTCTTCGAGGAGGTTTCGTAAGAAAAGTTTGTTGAGAAATTTTTACAAGTGGTAGTATCTTTATTTGAGATAGCTTGTAGTTTTACCCTTTCCAGGTGAAATATCTTGGTTAAAGAAGAATTTGAGACCAATTCGTGGCTTATGGTCAGGATCGAGGGGAGGTTTATCTGATTCTCCACAAATGGTATCTCTTCGAGGAAGTTTCATAAGAGAAGTTTGTTGAGAAATATTTACAAGTTGTAGTCTCATTATTTGAGATAGCTTGCGTGTTTCCCTTTCTAGGTGAAATATCTTGGTTAAATAAGAAACTGAGACCAATTTGTGGCTTATGGTCAGGATCAAGGGGAGATTTATATGATTCTCCATCAAATGGTATCTCTTCGAAGAAGTTTCGCAAGAGAAGTTTGTTATGAAATCGTTGCAAGTGGTAGTCTCTTTATTTGAGATAGCTTATATTTTTACCCTTTCTAGGTGAAATATCTTGTTAAAAGATGGAGTTGAAACCCATTCTAGGTAGAACGCCCGAATTTTGAGAAACTCATTATTATTCTTTGAGACCTCACCTTCAGTAAACGTTGGTGTATCTTTCATATCTCTACCTTCAGTAAATGTTGAAGTATTCTCTTTTCTCCATACCCTCAGTAAAAATTGGTAGTTCACTTTCAGTAAACGTGGGTGTATCCTTTGCTTGTTACCTTCAATAAATGTCGATAACTCACCTTCAGAAAACGTTGGTGTATCTTTCATATCTCTACCTTCAGTAAACATTATTGTTATTCTTTAATCTCTATTTAAATTGGAAGTCGGTAGTTCACCTTTAGTAAACGTCAGTGTATCTTCTATTTATTCACCTTCAATAAAAGTCGGTATTGATTCTATGTTTTTTCTACCTTCATCTTTGAGTTGGTAGTTCAGTATCATTCGTAGTCGACATTTATCTCTTCCTCCTCATTGGACCTTACTCCGATTCAGTTGAGTTGTTTCAAGCCATAAGTGCTAATGCTAAATCTTTGATTACCCGACATAGGTACTGATACCAATCATTCACTTGCTAGTCTAGGTGTTGATGTTTATCATTATCTATGAGCCGGTATTATCTTTCTCGTTTCTGTTTGCTCCATTCTATTTAGTAGTTGCCGATCCTCTGTATTGATGTTGCTCTCATTTTGCTATCTCCTCTATGAGTGTATAGTTCACAGTTATCAGTTAATCGTTGTTATTCTCGTTTTGTTGAGTTGATGTTATTTTGTCTCTTCTTTAGACCTTACCCTAGTAAAGTATAGTCTACTTTTTCCCAAAAGAGTTAATTTGTCTCCAATGGATTCAAAATTCCATCCCCAAAGTCGTGTTGATCCCCAGAGATTTATTTTCTTGGTTGAACTCTCTCAGTCTGTTGATTTTATTTCAAATCTCCAGTGTGTTTTATTCACCTACATGAAGTTTATATTTTACATCCATAATCATAAGCATCGCATGGAATTTTAGGGCCAAAAATAGGGCTTGTTTTATATTTAAGTATCTTCAATCACGTTGAAATGAAGATTTTAACCTTCGTATCTCCAGATAGAAGACACTTAAATAAGGGCAGCTGTTATACCCCAATTTTTCCCCCCTAAGATCCCTCATCATATCATATATATTTCATGCATATCATTAATTCCATGGCTACGAGATCAACAAAGAGGCTCTTGACATCAGGGTTCTTTCCCTATGGATTATGGTTGTATTCTTACTCAAAGTGGATTCAAATGGTGCTATCATTATTCTTGGTATGAGGTTAGGGTTTTGGATCTCAAGCAGCATAGGTGTCTTCATTAACAAGGTTCCTTTAGATATAAGGTTTTCTTCATCAGGGTTCTTTCAAGGAACAAAGGCATTAGGGTTTAACTCAGTCAGAGAATCAGGAGTTCTCTTCATTTTGTTCTAGGTAGAGGTTCTTCCATGGAGGTTTATTGGATTAAAGTCTCACCTCAAGGCTACATTAAGCATTACTCTTTCCCCATTGTGAGTTCATCCTCATCATTTGGGTTTTATCCTGATCGTTGTACCTCCAGACATTCCTTTCAGGAAGTTTAGAGGATTTAGTTAAGGACTTATTTCTGGTGATGTTACTTGTTAATGCGCTAAGGATTGGTTGAAATTTTCATTAAGTCAAGATGTTTCTTGTTGCTTAAGCTATGAATAAGTATCTCATCAATCTTTCAAATAGAATTTGTCTGGCTTCTTGAATTCTAAATTCAACTGAAGATGAGTTTCACTAGTCGAACATGACACAAATGGTGTATTTTAGAATGCTTCGTGATCAAGGCATGCCTCGTGGTTTTGCAAGTATTCATTTAAAATCTTAATGTGCAAAGTGTTGTATGGATTACTCGATTGCAAGTTCAAATGGGTTCAATTTCAACTGTCAAGAACATTGTTCAGCATTTTCAAAGTCGTACTCATCATCCGTTATTCAAGTTTGAAAGTGCATTTATTCAATATCATTCATTCATTTCAAGTCCTTTTATTCAAGGTCATCCAAGTATGTTTGAAGACCATTTTTTTTAAAATTCAAGGCATGAGTTCAACTTCAAAGCTCAAGGTTTAATGTCATCATTCAACAATACCCATTCTTGTTTAGCCATTGTGTTATATTCATGTCACCAAAGTAGTATGCCAAAGTTTGGTCATTATGTGCTTCAAGTGAATGCTGCTAAAACATGTACACAAATTATCCAAATTCAGCATCATTTATTCAAATTTCATAAGTCCATATACAGTGACATTCAAATTGCAAACCAAATTTCATTACCAAACCAAATATCTGTAACACTATTACTAAATACAATTGTTTCCTTTCCATTACATCAAGAATTACAAAAAAAAAACATGCAAAAGTTGGCTTCAGGCCTGCGATTATCTTTGCTCCAAGCTTCCATTTTTCAGAAGGTGCATCCCACTATCATCAAACTTTAAGCTGTGTAATGAATCGGTGGCCCTGCTCATGCCTGAGTATGCTAAATCCTGTTGTAAATCAAAACAAAGGGAAATATAAGTCAAGTCAAGAGTTAACACACTGCAAAATCAGTTCGAGGCTAGCTGTTCAATAAAACCAGCTGTCGAATCGACCTTGCATCATTTGAAAATAGGATCACTAACTGTGACATATAAAAAAAACTCCTATAACCGATTAACAGAAATTTCTAGCTAACTAACCCCCTAATAGAAAACTAATTGTTAAAACGAATCTAAACTAACTTCCAACCATCTAACTGTTTCTAACTACCTACAATAAATCAGAAAATTAGCACAATAAAGGGATTAATAGAATGATAGTTTCATAACAAACTGTTATAACATAAATTAAAATCACTTACAGAGTCTCTAACTGAATTGAAAGTCCTAACTAACTTTGAGAGAGTGACTAACTGACTCATCCTCACCCTTCATCTTCTAACCAACCTCTCAATCAAAGGGTTTAGATGAATTCTCCCTCCAGTATATGTACTCTTCTCCCTCCAGATTTCAGAGGGATTCTCTTTTTTCCCACGATTAATTTTGACAACAGGAATAACAGAAAATTTCCATACTCACCTTCATTGAATCTCCGATCTTCAACCTTGATTCTGTTCATTCTCCTGTCTTCTACAACCTTCAATTCTTCCATAATCTTCACCTTTCAATCATCGGCCTCAATCTTCAACGACAAGAGTAATAACCACGACGACTCAATTGACAGGACCTCGCAATTGAAATGTGAATTCAGAAACACGAGGAAAATCAGTGCACAAGCTCACAGAATATGAAGAATAAGAAGAAGAATAGGGGAAGTGAAAAGGAGATTCATACTTGAATATTGCTTCACTGGGTCTCTCACAACCGTCGTTACATTTAAAAGGGAACCTCCGCCAGGTAACCACTCAAACTCTTTCTGTGTAGCTTGAAACACGTATCCATCGACCTCACGATGTAGGTTCTTAGGCATTTAGGCTTCAGAGATAGGGGAACATGATGAAGTTATTATAATTGAGTAACAAATTGGCGATGAGGACAGTTGGTCGGAGAAGTGTGAAGATCGCGGTGGATGCAAACGCCACCGTGAATTGTTTGTGAAGAAGAAGATTGAATTTTGAACGGAGGCAGTTGTGTGAAAGAGATAAAGATTAAGACGGAAGCCAAGCAGAGAGAGAAGCGAATACTAAAGCGTTGGCTGGAGGCGTTGCGTTTTTGGTCGGAGAAGAGGTGAGATAAACACCATCGATTTGAGATGAAGAGAGAGAGAAGATGATGATCATGGTACCGAGACAAGAGGAAGGCAATCGGAAATGAATCATAACGGGGGTGGATCGGAGAGAATAAGAGTTGCACCGTTCAATTGGAGAAGAAGAATAGTTGAAGCTGGACAGTCACGAACTATTAACCCTAATCCCTTTTTTTCCTGTGTTTTTGTTTAATATTTTTTTTACTGTTATTTGTTTTTTTTATATATGTTGAAACAAAGAATTAAATTGGGATATGGATCTGGATAATGGAAGTTGTAGTTGGATCAAATCCATTCTTTTAAGCCCACATATTCTTCTTTTTTGGCATGAGTATAACATGACAAAAAGGTGCAGGTGGACCGCTATCTTGCTTAGGCCCACAATTGGGTTTTTGTTTTTGAAGCCTTAAACTTTTAACAAACAAAAAATAAGCTTTGAATTTTAGCATGGGTGTTGTACCCCAATTTTCGCCCCTAAGATTCCTCTATCATATCATATCAACTCAATCATAACAAGATCACATTAGGGTTGGTTCTTCATCTTGCTCTATCTCCTATCTTTAAGTTTTCTCTTGAGGAATTTCCAAGCACCTTGGTTGTGTATCTTGTATATGTGTTGTTGACTAATCTTTAATCAAAATACAAAAAATATTTGTCTTTGTCTTTGCACAATTTGTGTTTTGTAGGTACCAAGTTGAAGCATCCAACAAATAAGGCTTTCCAAGTTGCTTTGATCCTATTGTGGCAAACAAATCCAGCATGCATCGACCCATAAAGGTATGCATCGACTCATTTTTGAGGTGTATAACCAGCATGCATCGACACATGCATGTATGTATAGACTCATCTTGTTTGTTTAACAAGTATGTGTCGACACATACGTGTTATGTATCGACTCATGCAGTTTATGTGGTTCTGTAATGAGTTGAAACAACAGTATGTATCGTCACATAGAGGCATGTATCGACACATGCTGTGTTATGCAACTAGGATGTATCAACACATACCCTCTATGTATCGACTCATAATAGCAAAAATGCACGTGTTTTTTGAAAAAGGCCAGCAAATTCAAATTGTTATCATTTTGGCTCCAATTTTTTCTGCATAATTTGAAATTATATCATTAATTCAAATTTGGCTCCAAGAATCAATTACCAAATTACCACTAATCCCAATTCTAAAACTCTATAAATAGAGACCTCATTTCATTAAAATCACAAGCTTTTGACAGCCAAAATCATCTTGCTAAAAAATCTCTCAATTCTCTCCATTTTACCAAATTCACTCAAAGCTCCATTTTCAAAAATTAGTAAGCTTTGCATTGAAGCTTACTAATATTTGAGCTAAATCTTCATCCAAACACTTTTTCTCCATCAATTCTCTACATCTAAGCTTTGGTGATTGATCCTTGTTGTTGAATTGAAGTAAATTCTGAAGTTATTTGATAATCCTCTAATTCTACCTTTGGTAAGTTGGATCATCATCTTTAAC
Source organism: Vicia faba (assembly GCA_948472305.1). Classification (NCBI taxonomy): domain Eukaryota; kingdom Viridiplantae; phylum Streptophyta; class Magnoliopsida; order Fabales; family Fabaceae; genus Vicia; species Vicia faba. The sequence continues at coordinate 1,428,476,608 of OX451735.1, read as the reverse complement.
AATGTGATCTCTTGTGGTGGTTTTTATTCATTGAGCATTCTTTTATAACTCCATTAGTGCTATTTTCTCAAAATTTGCTGGAATTTTCAAGCTTAATTGGATCCATGATCATAAGGTGTTTGATAAAAAGTTGGAACAAGAATTTGATCTTTAAAATGCTATTTTCTACAGATTTTTAACAGGTTGCAATCAATTGTGGTAACATTGCAATTGTTTGTCACAAAAATTGATTTGATAAAAAACTGCACTGATGCAATAGGTTATTGTCTAGGCACAATTGATTGTAACAGTGCCAAAAATGCTTTTGTTGCCTTATTTTGGGGTTATTTTGACTCAAATATTTTTCTGCACTCTCTTTGATGGATAATTTGGATTGCAATTTTAAATGTCATATTTGTTTTTAAACTCAATGAACTTTGTGATGTAGATGAAGTTGGATAAATGTTCATCAATTCAAATCTACCTAAGAATGAATTATTATTTTTGGTGCTTTAGATTAATGATATGTTTAATACTGTAATCCATCTAGAGGAGTGGTTGAATTTAAAGATGAAAGAATTTTGAAATGGTAATCCAAATTAGCTTATCATTCCCCTCCCTCTTTATCTTGGCCCTTTCTTTTTTAATTTTGCTACATGTTAAGGGATGGTGATCTCTATATCATTTATCCAAACATGAAGTACATAGATTGCTATTGACCGGCCTCTAAATAGGTGCGACTTCTACATAAGTCCACTTACGATTGCTTAACATAGCGCTAAATTTTGACCTGATTCGAATAAATGATCATTCGTGGCCCAAACTTATGATTGCAAGCCCAAGTATATTAATTTGATCTCTTTGATCCAATAACCTTGAGATTCATTGTGTGGAGGCTTTGGTTCTACCAATCCTCTAATGGATCTACAACAATTTTGGTCAACGCGGATCACTTAAACATCGTTGATCATTAAAAGTTATTTTTTGAGGATTCCAAAATGGATGATATACTTGACAAAAAGCAAATGCAACTTGTTGTGTGGAGGCTTTGGTTCTACCAATCCTCTAATGAGTTTCAAATGCAAGTTTCAAGATGATCATCCAACTAACCACTAATTTCTAACAATTGACTTTACTTCATGCTTTTATTTTTTTTATGCTCTATGTACCTTTTAATTTGAGCATTTACATTTTCATGCCATTTTTATTTGGCTCATTTGAGCATTTACTTTTATGTCATTTTTATTTTTGCTCACTTGAGCTTTTCTTTTCCTTTTAAAGACACCTAATAATCAACATGAACAATAAAAATCTTTAATAATATTTGGACTATTTGGTTACTATCCTTGGCATTATGGAGCATTGGACTTCTTGGACTTAGGATTAGAGACCATGGCCTATCTTGGAGATTTTGTAACCTTAATTCATGTTTTGTCTGGAGTTCTTGAGGTTTACCTCGAGACATTGGTTTGTTTGTTTGTTTTGTGTGCATGTTTTTGTGATTACATACTTTGTTTGTAATTTGGAATTCACCCGTATACAGCCGTTACTCTGCCCAATTTTTTTGAAGACTTAAAACACTTGAAGTTTGTTTCTCTCAAGAGGTCTAGTATCTTTGCTTTGCTTGGTTTCAATCTAAAGAATGGGAATTCTATGTTGACTCATAATGTCAAGTCTTAGCTTCTTGTTGGTTAGATGGTTCTTATCCCTAGCTTTTACCTTATGCTTTAGGATAGTCTCTTCATCTCCTCCCACATTCTTTAATTTCAAAAATCTTCTCCCTCCTTTTGAAAACTCTTCTTGTTTTGAAACTTGAAACACTTTCATAATAAACTTAGACTTAGGTCCATGCATTTTCAAAAAAAATTTCATGAATAAATTTCAATCAATTTAATAATACCTTGACATTTTTTGTGAGAAGACTAAAAGTCAATCAATCTCATTTCAAACCATTTTTGCCATTTTGGCTTTTATCCTTAAAATTTTCTTAAAAGATTAGACTCTTCTCAATCCTTGTAGTGATGCAAACAACTATACTTCTACAATATGTAGTGAAGTGAGATATTTTCCACTTGGGTGTTGAGTGAGACATTGTTGATTTTAAAATCCAAGCCATATCCTCCACTTTGAGATGATGCAAATTCTCCTTTCTCATGATTGTGGGTAGTAAGTATGTTTTCCACACGGACAATGTCGATGATGTCTTATCTCATAAAATCAACCAACACATTTGTGTTTCAAATTTTTTAAAAGAGGAACTACGTGTACCATGATCCCCTATTGCACGAAAGGTGGTACGTAGGCACTAAAGGTTCGCAACCGCGACGGGTGTAAAAATCATAAAAAATATATTTATTTTCTCACCTCCACCATCCATTTTTTTTCTTCATATAACACATTTTTATAGCCAAAATATACAGATTTTTCAAAGAGGTTCCTGCGGAGTACCGTAGATGTTTAGGGTCCTAATACCTTCCCTTTGCATAACCAACCCCCGTACCTTGAATCTTTCCCCCTTTTTTTTGGGTTATTCGCTCTTTTCCCATTCCTTTGGAAACAATAAAATGCGGTGGCGATTTTTATTTTGATTTGTATAAAGTCTAGTCAATCCAATGGCTGAGTCTTGAACATTTCTACCGCTACAGAAAAATGGCTACTCTGCTGGGGACAAATCGACCTCTTGCTGGTCCATCCCTAAGTGGGTTGAGCCTATCTTTGTTTATATCTATATATGTGTTATTGTGTTTATGTGTTATATTTTGTATATATGTTTGTCTGGATTTTCCTCGTTTACAGGGTGCTTGGTGATTACTCATAAGTCCTATACCCGGACTTGGGCAAACTTTAAGATAGGACAAGAGGTATAGTCATGTTAACTTTGAGGGAGTAATCCCAAAAAAGGAGGCATGAGATCCCCCACTCAGTGGAGGCCCCTTTGACTGTAGTGTCGTTTACAGAGTAATCGGGAAGACGTACTGCTTTTAACCTGGGAGCCTGCCGAAGTTGAGGACCGTAGATTACCTAACCCATCTTGGCCTTTTAGGTGTAGTGCGGAAGCTATGACGGAGTAATCCGGAAGTAGTTGTCACGCGATACTACGCTCGGATGAGTCTTTCTTGAGAATATTACTAATTACCGAGTTAATCGGGAAGTTGGTAATATCCGAAGGAAGGATGTAGACTCTGGGAACCTCTTAGAACCTTGTTCGGTAGGTGATAACTTTTTAGACCAATACCTTATGGGTAGTATCTTCGACCTTATGCTCGTGACGTTGAACCTATGAACCCTATATGTAGGATCTTGTGTGTGATTGTTGCATCATGCATCCATGCACTCATAAGCATCTTTTGAAGAAAATAATATTTCAAGGGATTTAAAGGTTGACTATTTGTAAATGTCTCAGGTGCTTGTAAACAATGTTTTCTGGAAAGAGAAAGATCGGGAAATATAGTTTCAAGGATCCTAAGATAGATGAGTTGATCAGTCTAATTCCAGAGATCCAGTGTCCTGCAGACTTTCGGAAGAAGTATGGATCCATTATTCCTCTCATGAAGCTAAAGATGAAGGAGGGTATTCTCTCAACTTTGGTCCAGTTATATGATTCAGTGTATCACTGCTTTACTTTTCCCGATTATCAATTGGTGCCAACACTGAAAGTGTATTCTTATCTATTGGATTTACCTGTTACCGATTGTGTTCCTTTTACTGGTTTGGAGGGTGAGCCGAAATCACATGAGATTGCTGCTTTGATTCATCTAGGGAAGTCTGAGGTGGAAGCCAATATGACTACCAAAGGAGGGATTAGAGGATTACCAGCTCAATTCTTATTGGAGAAATCTCGTTACTTTGCCAGGATGAAGAGTGCGGTTGCTTTTGAGGCCATCTTTGCTTTACTCGCCTATGGATTATTCTTATTCCCTAATGTGAATAAGTTTGTCGACATTAATGCTATAAGGATTCTCATGATTGGAAACCCGGTTCCTACACTGTTTGGTGATGCTTATTACTCTGTTCATCTTCGGAGTTCCTATCATGGGGGAATAATTATCTGTTGCATGCCTCTGTTGTACCGGTGGTTTATCTCTCATATGCCTCAGTCTGATGCTTTTTGGGATGTCAAGAAGGAACCTCGTTGGGCTCCTAAGATTATGGCACTTACTCACTCGCATATTGATTGGTATCATCGAGCTTACCAGGATGTGGAGATTATTGACAGTTGTGGTAGTTTCCCCAAGGTGCCTCTTCTTGGCACAAAGGGAGGAATTAACTATAACCTTGTTCTTGCACGGCGATAGCTTGGTTATCCGATAAGGGATAAACCAAATAGTATTCATCTGAGTAGTTTCTTTCTGAAGGAATGAGAAGACCACAGGGAAGCTAGGGAGCAGATTGTGAAGGCCTGGTGTCACATTCATAAGAAGAGTAGGAAGGATTTGGGACCTAGAGGTGTTGTTTCTTTGGAGCCATATCTTCAGTGGGTTCGATCGAGAGCCATTGAGTTGAAGATGTCGTATACTTGGGAGACACCCATGCCTGATTTTTTTGTGAAGACCACTCCTCCTATATTAGATGATCTGGAAGAGTTGCAGCTTGCTTTGGTTAGGATGCAACAAGAAATGGATGCTTGGAAGAACAAGTTCCAAACTTTAGAGAGTTCCTAGAGAGTAGACCTGAAAGAGAAAGATGATTTGATCGAGATCTTTAAGAGTCGAGCAGTGGAGTCTATGGAGAGGCAAGGGGATTTATTTTCTCCTCAGCCTCAAACAGGTGCTGATTATTCACTTCCTGCTTCAGATAATTGGAAGGAGGTTGCCATCTGACATGTGGAAGAAAACAAGAGGTTGAGGGCTCAGATCGCCAGGCTCACAGGGAAGCGCCAACATATAGATCGATCTCCATTAGTTCCTCTTCTCAGGATTTTAGATTGTATTTTCATCTTGTATTTGGGATCATTGAAACTTGTAATCCATTTTGAAGTTATTATAATGAAAATTTTCAAAAGCTTTATTACTTGGATGTTTGCAATATGTCTATAAACCATAAATCCCTTGAAATATTAAATGATAAAATAAAAATATCCATATGCATTTGCATATCATGCATCATATTGTACATATTTCTTGCATTTGTTATGCATGTCCAAATGTGTTACTCAGCTTCTTTACTTCACCTCAGCAAGCTAACTCATCACTACAACACTCGGGCTAATTTCAAAAAGAAGATGGACAACTTAGAATAGGAGAATCACGAGCTGCGCGAAGAAGTTTCTGCTTTGAAGGCTGGCTTGGCCAACTTGACTATTCTGATGGAAGCTCTGGTGGCTACTCAAAATCAGCCACCGAGTGTTCAACCTCAACCAACAAGGGAAAATGCTGAAGTTCCTACTGTTCCTGTATCCGCTACTCCGGCTGTTGTTCAAAACCGTGTGCCTCAGGGTTATCCGTGGGGAATTCCAGAGAATTTTGCACCTGAAGGTTTCAATCTTGGCCCTCAAGATGCTCCGGTGGTTCCAAATGTTGTTACTCCTGCACCTCCTGTGGTGCATATTGTTCCTGCTGCACCTCCTTCGGTGAATTTGGTTCCATTTGTTAATGAAGATGTGTGTCGTCCTTTCCCTCCGCTGAGTGAAGACTTGGGTCTTTATGACAGAATGGATGATTTCTAAGAGAAGTTTGATAGAATGCAGAAAGAAATGAAGGTTCTTCGGGGAAAAGAGTTATTTGGGCAGAATGTGAATGAACTGTGTTTGGTCCCGAATGTTAAAGTGCCTGCTAAGTTCAAGGTCTTGGAGTTTGAGAAGTATAAGGGCAACACTTTCCCTCGTGCTCATTTGGTGATGTATGTAAGAAGAATGTCTACCCATACTGATGATCAGCATTTGCTGATTCACTTTATCCAGGATAGTTTGACTGGCGCAGCGTTGAAATGGTATATGAGCTTGGACAACGCCAATATCCATACTTTTAATGATTTGGGAGAAGCATTCATTAAGAAATACAAGTACAATGTGGACATGGCGTCTGACCGTGACCAGCTTAGGGCCATGGTTCAGAAGGACAGAGAATCGTTCAAAGAGTATGCGCAAAGATGGCGCGAAGTGGCTGCACAAGTGATTCCGCCCCAAGTGATTTTATAGAAATGGTAGGAATGGGTGTCCGCCTAGAAGAGGCAGTAAGAGAAGGCCATTTGACAAAGGGTGAAGGACCCGGAGGGGTGAAAAAGACAGCTTATGGGTTTACAAAGAAGAAAGAGGGGGATACAAATGCTGTTATGCAAGGGAGAAGAGTAAAAGCTCCTAAGAAGAATTATCAGCGTCATCAGCAAGTCGCCTCAGTTACTCCTGTTATGAATGCCGCTTCGAATACTGCTGCTTATCAAAGACCGTCCCAGCAGGGAAACCAAGGGTATAATCAGAGGAGGGAGAACTATGATCCTATTCCCATGAGTTATGCAGAGTTATTACCAGCATTGGTTCAGAAGAAGTTGGTCCAGACACGACCACCTCCCGTTGTACCATCACCATTACCTTGGTATTACAAAGTAGACCAGACGTGTGCCTTTCATCAGGGAGCACCAGGGCATAATGTGGAGAATTGTTATCCTTTGAGGATTGAAGTGCAAAGGTTGGTGAAGTCTGGAATCTTATCTTTCAAAGATGTGGGACCTAATGTGAAAGACAATCATCTACCCAAGCACGGGGGAGTGAATGTTGTAAATATGGTGGCCGGTTGTCCTGGTGACTTTCGAATTTTTGACATTAATCTAGTTAGAGGAGATTTAGTGAAGATGCACGCAGACCTCTGTGAATTCAGTTATTATACACATGACCATGCCGGTTGTGCTAGTTGCAGTACATATATACAGGGTTGCGAAAAGATAAAGGCTGATTTACAGGAGATGGTGGATGAAGGTTTAATCCATATAATCAGGCCTAGGGTAGAATATGAAGAGGAAGTGAATATGGTTTCTGAATGTCCGGGTGAATTCAGAATTTTTGATTTGGATCATTTGAATGAGGATCTAGTAAAATTGCCTGCTACTTTCTGTCGTACTGCTGGTCAGGTAGAACACCAATATGGATCTTGCATAATTTGTTGTCGAGACCCCCGAGGATGTTCTATTGTGAGGGAAGGTGTTCAGTTGCTGTTAGACAATGGAACTATCAAGATCACAGGTCAGAGAGATGATTATCATGAGATTGATATGGTTGAAGTTTGTTTGATAGAAGAAGAGTCAGAGGAAGAGTATGCCTCCGCGGTTGAGTATTTCTCTTCAGACAAAGATTTGTTTTCCAGAAATGACTTTTTGATGGCTGATTGTGTTGAGGAAGGGTGAATGTCATTGTACCTTGTTTTGGTGCACCCACTCATCTTGAGGTGGAGCACTATAGAAAACCCGCTATTGCCCCATTGGTAATTAGTCTGCCAGGTCCTGTTCCCTATGAATCATATAAGGTTGTGCCTTACAAATACAACGCTAAAATCTTGGAAGATGGGATGGAGATTCCCATCTAGCCAATGCCAGATGTTGGAAATATAGCTGATAATAGCAGGGTGACCCGTAGTGGTCATGTGTTTGCGCCGGTTATTCGAAGAGATGTTGTTGTTGGAAAGAAGTGGATGATATCTTGAAGATAATTAAAATGAGAGACTACATGATTGTAGATCAGCTATTGCAGACTCCTTCAAAGATATCTATCCCAGCTTTGTTGATGAATTCCCCTGCTCATAGAGAATCACTGATGAGAGTACTTGACCAAGCTTTTGTGGAGAATGACATGCCGTTAGATCAGTTCAGCAGCGTAATTAGAAACATTACGTCATCTAAAAATTTGAGCTTCTGTGATGATGAGTTACCAGATGAAGGGAGGAATCACAACCTGGCCCTCCATATATCTACGAATTGCAATAATGATTCACTGTCCAATGTGCTAATTGATAATGGATCCACGCTGAATGTTATACCGAGGAGTACCCTCTTGAAGTTAAAGTATCAAGGAGCATCTATGCGCCCGAGTGGCATCATTGTGAAGGCTTTTGATGGGTCGAGGAAATATGTCATTGGTGAAGTGGACTTGCCCATCCATATAGGACCACATTTGTTCTTGATAACCTTCCAAGTTATGGACATTATTCCCGTATATAGTTGTTTGCTTGGTCGACCATGGATACACGAAGCAGGGGCTGTCACTTCAACTCTGCATCAGAAGTTAAAGTTTGTGCGTAAAGGGAAGGTAGTGATCATAAATGGGGAACAGGTGTTGTTGATATCCCATCTATCCTCTTTCAGTATTGTAGAAGCGGATGAGGCTGTTGTTGGAACCCAGTTCCAAGCCCTATCTATTGACAACATAAGGAGGAATGAGAATTCTATGGTTTCGCTGAAGGACGTGCAACAGGTTGTGCGCAATGGTCGTAATGCAGTTTGGGGACAACTGGTGGATCCACCCGTGAAAAAAAACAGAACTGGTTTGGGTTTCTCTTCGAAGATTGGCAAAGGCGAAAGTTTGAAGTCAAAGTCTTGTGTGAACAATTATCATGATGTTTTCCGCAGCGGAGGCTACCTCCATCCAATTGGTTCTGGAATTAATGTTGTTGAAGAAGATGAAGCAGAGCAGGAAGTATCGAATTTTGTGACGCATGGAGTCCGAGTTCAGAACTGGGTTTCCATTGATATTCCTTCTTGCATACATATTTCAAAGTAATTTGTTTTGTTAATTTGTTTCTTTCTTTTGAAAAGCTTTCACTCTGCCCAAGGTGAAACTATTGTATGGGCTTATCTGTTTGCTTTGACTGTTAAGATCATTAATAAAAGTTGTCTTTGCTTCCAAAAATATGTCTTTATTTTCTACTTTTTCTTGGGAAATGGTAATCAAATAAAAAACCCTTTCAAAATAAATCATAACTGAAAATTAATCTACATGATCACTTGTTATATGTGTCAGTTTCTAAAAGCAATCATAAATCACATGTGCAGATTAATTAAAAAACCCGTTCAATACAATGACCCTGCACCCTCTCCTAACTTTAATTGTCCTGTGTTTGGGTCCGAAGAAGAAGATTATGATGAGATTCCAGAAGAGGTATCACGGTTGCTTGAGTACGAGGAAAATACCATTCAGCCATATAAGGAGCCTTTGGAAGTGATTAATTTGGGTTCAGAAGAATATCTGAAGGAGGTTAAGATTGGAGCATCGTTGCATCCTTATGTGAAGAGCGGGTTGATTCCAGACATTGTTGAGCATCATTTTCCGTTGAAGCCAGAGTGTCCGCCAGTTAAGCAAAAGCTAAGAAGAACCCACCCAGATATGGAAGTAAAGATCAAGGGGGAGTTCCTAAAGCAGATTAATGCTGGTTTTCTTGTAACGTCAGAGTATCCTCAATGGATTGCCAATATTGTTCCAGTACCGAAAAAAGACGGAAAAGTCTGCATGTGCGTAGATTACAGAGATCTAAATAAAGCTAGTTGAAAAGATGATTTTCCATTGCCTCATATTGACATGTTAGTGGACAGCACAACAAAATTCAAGGTATTCTCGTTCATGGACGGATTTTCTGGGTATAATCAAATAAGAATGGCTCCAAAGGACATGGAAAAAAAAACAACGTTTATCACACCCTGGTGAACATTCTGTTACAGAGTGATGCCCTTCGGGTTGAAGAACGCTGGTGCAACGTACCAGAGGGCTATGACAACCCTATTCCATGATCTGATGCACAAGGAAATTGAATTATATGTTTATGATATGATTGCCAAATCCCAAAATGAAGAAGGGCATATAAAAGATTTGTTGAAGTTGTTTCAGCATTTGAGGAAGTATCGTCTCCGCTTGAATCCAAATAAATGCACCTTCAGAGTTAGATTGGGGAAATTGTTGGGTTTTTATTGTTAGCCAGAAAGGAATTGAAGTTGACCCTGATAAGGTCAAAGCAACTCAAGAAATGTCGGCACCAAGAACTGAAAAGCAAGTCAGGGGTTTCCTCAGGCGTTTGAATTATATCTCCAGATTTATTTCCCACATGACTGCAAAGTGTGAACCGATCTTTAAGTTGTTAAAGAGAGATCAAGGTTGTGTGTGGATGGATGACTGCCAAAGGGCACTTGAGAGTATTAAAGAGTATCTGCTTGAACCTCCTATCTTGCTCCCTCCCGTAGAAGGAAGACCGCTGATTATGTATCTAACAGTGTTAGAGAAATCCATGGATTGTATTCCGGGACAACAGGATGAAACAGGGAAGAAAGAGTTCGCCATTTATTATCTCAGCAAGAAGTTCACTGATTGTGAGTCACGATATTCCATGTTAGAAAAGACGTGTTGTGCTTTGGCCTGGGCGGAAAAGCATTTGCGGCAGTATATGTTGAATCATACCACTTGGTTGATCTCCAAAATGGATCCAATCAAGTATATTCTTGAGAAGCCTGCTCTTACTGGGAGAATTGCCCGCTGGTAGATGTTGTTATCTGAATATGATATTGAGTACCGCACTCAAAAAGCTATCAAAAGTAGTGTGTTGGCAGATTACCTTGCTCACCAGCCGGTGGAAGATCATCAGTTTGCAGAATATGAATTCCCCGATGAGGATGTGATGTTCCTGAAAGTGAAAGATTGTGATGAACCATTGCCTGAGGAAGGCCCCGACCCTGAATCTCGTTGGAATATGGTATTTAATGGAGCAGCGAATGCTTATGGTAAAGGAATTGGTGTTGTGATCATCACTCCTCATAGATCGCACATTCCTTTTACTGCAAGGTTGACATTTGATTGCACTAATAATATGGCGGAATACGAGGCTTGTATCATGGGTCTTGAGGAAGCTATTGATCTCAGAATCAAAATTCTAGATGTGTATGGAGATTCAGCTTTGGTAATAAATCAGATTAGAGGAGAATGGGATGCTCGTCACCCTGGCTTGATCCCTTACAAAGATTATGCTAGAAGATTACTACCCTTCTTCAATAAAGTTGAATTCATCACATTCCTAGAGATGAAAATCAAATGGAGGATGCTCTGGAAACTATGGCTTCCATGTATCAAGTGAATACTTGGAATGATATACCCCGTATTACAGTTCGACGGCTGGATAAGCCCGCTCATGTGTTTGCAACAGAGGAGGTAGCAGATGAAAAACCTTGGTATTATGATATCAAGCATTTTCTTCAGACTCAGGAATACCCGATTGGTGCATCGAGGAAAGATAGAAAGACACTGAGAAAATTGGCAGGCAGTTTCTTCCTCAGTGAAAATGTGATATACAAGAGAAATTATGACATGGTCTTGCTCAGATGTGTGGATAGACACGAAGCAGACATGTTGATGCATGAGATTCATGAAGATTCATTTGGCACTCATGCTAATGGGCATTCGATGGCTAAAAAGATGCTAAGGGCAGGTTACTATTGGTTGACAATGGAGTCTGATTGTTACAAATTTGAAAAGAAGTGCCATAAATGCCAAATCTATGCAGATAAGATCCATGTGCCTCCGACACTTCTCAATGTGATTTCCTCCCCCATGGCCTTTCTCTATATGGGGTATAGACATGATCGGGATGATAGAACCCAAAGCTTCAAATGGACACCATTTCATCTTGGTAGCAATCGACTACTTTACCAAATGGGTAGAGGCTGCTTCTTATGCCAATGTTACCAAACAGGTGGTTGTGCGTTTCATCAAAAACAATCTTATATGCCGGTATGGTGTGCCGAGCAGAATCATCACTGACAATGGCTCAAATTTGAATAGCAAGATGATGACAAAATTGTGTGAAGAATTCAAGATTGTCCATCACAATTCATCTCCGTACAGGCCAAAGATGAATGGGGCAGTTGAAGCTGCTAATAAGAATATCAAGAGAATTATCCAGAAAATGGTGGTTACTTATAAGGATTGGCATGAAATGCTCCCTTTTGCTCTGCATGGATATCAGACATTTGTCCGCACTTCAACAGGAGCAACCCCGTTCTCCCTGGTATATGGAATGGAAGTTGTACTCCCTGTTGAGGTAGAGATTCCCTCTTTGCGTGTGATAATGGAAGCCAGGTTGACAGAGGCTGAATGGGTCCAGAATAGGTTTGACCAACTGAATTTGATTGAAGAAAAGAGAATGACAGCTTTATGTCATGGGCAGTTATATCAGAAAAGAATGAAGAAAGCATTTGATAAAAAGGTCAAACCTCGTGAATTCAGAGAAGGCGACCTCGTGCTCAAGAAGATCATGTCTTTCAACACTGATTCTAGGGACAAGTGGACTCCCAATTTTGAAGGCTCGTATGTTATCAAGAAAGCCTTCTATGGTGGTGCATTAATTCTTGAAACTATGGATGGAGAGGAGTTCCCACGTCCCATGAATGCTGACGCAGTCAAGAAAGACTCCGCCTAAAGAAATAAAAGAACAACTCGCTAAGTTGAAAACCCGAAAGGGCGGCTTAGGAAAAAAAAGAGCGTCTCGGTAGGCTGAAATCCCGAAAGGACGGTCTAGGAAAAAATTAGAGACATAAACAGAATAAATTTCCCGCTAAGTTGAAAACCCGCAAGGGCAGCTTAGGAAAAAGTTAGGGATTTTTCTTGGCAAGTAACTACGTCAGACAAGACTTGATCGTTGAAGAAACAATCTTCTCAGATCCTCACCATACTTCAACAGAAGATGCTGCTCAGGATTTCAAAAGTTGTTAGGGAGAATAGTGGTCATTGTATCTCAATGTATCTTTTCCATTATATATTACCATATCCCAAACTTTGTAATCATCCATGGAGTCTCGCCATTTGCAAACTACCATTCTATTAATTAAATTCGAGCTTTTGCCCAATTCTTTGTGTTCTTATTTTTATTTAGCTTGCAAAGACTCCATTTATTACTGATAATAACTTTCAAAGAAAAAAGATTAAAAAGAAAAATTGACTTTTCAAAAATAAAGACATCTTTACAATTCAATTTACTTTGGGATTTGTGATGAAACAATGACAACAAAAATGGTGATCCCAGGAATGAACAAACTCCGGTTTTTTTAAGAAGTTTTACTTCCTTCATGAAGGTTTTACTCAGGTCATCTTGTTGGTGTGCACAATCTTTGTGTGTTTCTCAGATAGTTAAAGACGATACCAGTTGGTGCAAAGTACAGTGTTGGGTTTGTGATCCCGTCATCCCCGGCCAAGTCTTGGTTCGCTTTTTATTTTGGGTTTGCATGGTTAGAATCCTCCGTCCCAAGATTCCCCAGCGAAGTTTTCCCATATGATGAAAGGAAGACTATACTAGGGCAACTTATGTTGGAGTAGGTTTGTATGATATGAAGACTCAATCCAATATTCTCCAGTGAAGGCCTCGTTTATTTGATAGAATTCCTTTCTCCCTAAAGAATTTGGTGCAATAGTTACTCTTGAAGTACGTATCTATGGTTTCCCCAGTGAAGTACGTATCTCTGGTTTCGCCAGTGAAGTACGTATCTCCGGTTTTTCTCCAGTGAAGAATGTATCTTGGTTTCCCCTCGATGATGTGGTTTTGACCTCCCTAATGAAGTCAGCTTGAAGTCCCCATTAGATGTCTCGATGATGAAGAATTATCTCCCTTAGTGAAGTCTGTATGTTTTTCTTTCTTCAAAGTGAGCCTGAATTCCCCAGTGAATGTTTTGAAAATTTGGTTTCCATCTTCCTTATTCAAGATCAGTATTGAAATCCCCAGTAGGAGTACGCACCGTGAAACGTTTGTTTTCCCCATTGAAGTCTGTGTGCTATTCTTCGGGAAGGTTATCCCAGGGCATCTCTTATTGGAATGAGTATTCATGATGAAAAAGTTTTCAATCTGCATTTTTTTCTCCAGGGAGGTAGATTTGAATTCCCCAGTGAGGTTTGATTGTCTCGGCGTCAGCCTGCTTTATTTGAGGCTGGTCTTGCAATCTCCAGTAGGCATGTTGCTTTTGAAAAACTGATTTCTCCGATGAAACCAGAAGAAAGATGTTCTATCCCGGTATCTGTTTGATTTAGCTGCATCCGGATTATGTTTCTCCTCAGTGAAGTAAGGACAAGCAATAGGTTTGGTTTCCGCAGTTGCCTTTACCTTTCTTGGATTGATCTTTCTGGTTGAAGTTTAGCCCAATGTTGTTGGTACCTGAGACGGTTTTGTTTGTACTGATTATGTATCCTTTTACCAGCATATGTACGATATCACTCATACATTCATACATACATCATGCATTACTACAAATCATTTTTTTATTGACATTATGTTCTAACCTTCCTGCAGCGCTCCTTGCTTAGTTGGATTTGGTTTTCCCTCTTGAGTTTATTTCTCAAAGGATGTATCTTCGTTGGCCTTCTTGCTCCAGTTTGTGTCTAATTGGATTCGTGGTTACATGACGATATTATTTACTCTGGATTTCTGAGAACTTTGAGTTTTGGTTTGTGCATTTATTTTGCACGAGAAGACTTTATCTCTTTAGCAGGAATACCGTGGCATTTCCCCAGGAAGCCATATCTCTTTCCCCAGGAAGTCATATCTCTTTCCCCAGGAAGCCATATTTCTATCCCAATAAAGTCATCTTTCTTTGCATTTCCCCTTGATAATGAGTGGATGTCTCTTTATTTGAGATAAGTTTGCATATTACCCTTTCCAGGCAGAGTGCCTTGGTTAAAGAAGAAGTTGAGACCTGTTCCAGGTGAAATACCAGAATTTTGGGAAAACTTATGATATTTTCAAATCTACCTTCAGTGAAAGTTGGTAGTACATCGGCAGTGAACGTCGGTGTTTCTTATCTTTTTGCTATCATCAGTGAACGTTGGTAGTTCCTCGTTAGTGAACAACGATGGTGTGATATTTTAAAATCTACCATTAGTGAACGTTGGTAGTGCATCGGCAGTGAACGTCAGTGTTTCTTATCTTTTTGCTATCATCAGCGAATGGTGGTAGTTCCTCGTCAGTGAACGGCGATGGGATCATATTTTAAAATCTACCTTCAGTGAACGTTGGTAGTGCATCGACAATGAACATTTGTGTTTCTTATCTTTTTGCTATCATTAGTGAACAGTGGTAGTTCCTCGTTAGTGAACGGCGATGGGATGATATTTTCAAGTCTACCTTCAGTGAATGTTGGTAGTGCATCGGAAGTAAACGTCGGTGTGTCTTATCTTTTTTCTATCATCAGTGAACGGTGGTAGTTCCTCGTCAGTGAACGGCGATGGTGTGATATTTTAAAATCTACCTTCAATGAACGTTGGTAGTGCATCGGCAGTGAATGTCGGTGTTTCTTATCTTTTTGTTATCATCAGTGAATGGTGGTAGTTCCTCGTCAATGAACGGCGATGGTGTGTTTTGTACCCAAAAATTTGCCCTCCCATATTTCTCAAAACATTTCAAGAATAATCTCCAAGTGGATCAAGATTGCTCAAGAGTTGGACAGTCAAGCTACCCCCTAAGGCAGTCAATTCAAAATTAGGGTTTTATGTTGCATCAAGGTCCTTACATCCAAATGACCTCAAGTGCTCCCCAATGTCCTAATATGTTCTCAAGATCATCCATGTCAAATTTCAAGCCTTGTAGAGTAAGTTTGGTCAGTCAATTGCTTAAAGGGTCCCAAAATCGACTGTGCTAGGGCAAAAGTCAACCGTGACCTAAATACAGTCAAACTTCAAGATTTTTTGTCAACATTCTCATTTTGAAGGATATTTCATCATTTGATCAAGGGTTGATCATGATTCATCAAGGATTGCTCAAGATTCATCAAGATTCAAAAGTTGCTAAATTAGGGTTTTGTAGGAAAAGTCAACTCAACTTTGACCAAGAATAACTTTCTCATACTTTATGAGAAATGACCCATCCAAAGCTCATTTTGAAGAGGATGAAATTTCCTACAATCCATATTCACACACCAAGATCAAGAAGTGCACTCACAAAAAGTTACAAATTTGGACATTATAGCTCATTTTTGAAAGTCAACAAAAACACCTTTTTCTCCAAAGCTTATAACTTGATCATGGAATATCAAAATGATATGAGACCAAAAGGGTTGGTTATAGGACATCTCAAGCTTTCTAAAAAGTCCAATAACATTTCAAGTGGGGTTATAGGACATCTCAAGTTATGCATTGTTGAAGTTGGGAAATTTTGCAAAATTGCCAAAAGTCAACTATCCCTAAAACTTCAAATTTTGTAAAATGGGCCCACTTTTTTCCACTTGATTTGATCTTGTCACACTAACTATCAAATCCTAAAACATCAATGCACAAAGATTCAAGACCTATTATTTGAGCTAATCAAATGCTCATTACATATACAAGCTAGAGGCACACGAATCAGAGGTTGGAGGCTGCAAAATCACAAGAACAAAACTTGGAAAATTGTCAAAAAAGCTTGAAACTGAAATCCCACCTAGAGGCCAATTCAGAACCAAAACTCAACGTGGATCAATTGCTGGTCAATCACTGAGTGAGAGGCAATCAAAAGCAAGCTCTTTCCCCCCCTCAATCTTGCTGTAAGTCTCTCTGAAAGTCGCTCTGCACTTGAAATTGTATCCTCATATTCTTGCACTTTCTTGGCAAAATCCTTACATATTCATGCTTATCGTTCCATTTAGAAACTTTCTGCATCATTTGATTGTGTTTTCATGAGCCATAGACCCATACCCGAACCTAGGGTTTTGGAAGCTTGTTTTTGGGCTTTTTCTTTGCAGGAAAAATTGGAACCAATAATGGACATAGACGTGTTCAGGAGGAAGAGACGATCATGACTATGGTCTTGGAATTGATTTTTATAGCCTAGAACTAATTTTAAGATGCAGCTATGGATTTAGCTGCGGATGTAAATCCACAGGTAAAAAAAACCAGGTTTTAGTGGAGAAGACGAAGACGTGCCTCCTCCCTATTGGGCCATTCATAATTCGCGCGTTTTTTTGTTTTAATTATGGAATTTGTTTTGTTTTCTAATATATTAATTGTTACCTAATCCATTAACTAATGAAACACATTGGCTCAGTGGCGAAGGCATTAGTGTGAGATCCAACAGGACCTGGGTTCGAATCCCAGGTCCCTATATTTGCATATTATTATTTTTCTTCAGGAAATCCAACGCGTTTTAGGAATTGTGGACTACCATACGCCATCAAATATCAAAGCACCAGATGGCCCAAGGCCAGATCTGGTGACTCAGATTGAATGTCTACCATGGGACAAAGTCAATGTGCGCATGTGGAATCAGGAGAGGTCAATGCAGGCCAATTCAAATGGGCCAAAAAATTACAATTCTCACCCCTGATCTAGGCCCAAAACCCCCTTTGGTTATTTATTTTTCTATTTCTTTCTTTATTTATTTATTGTTTATTATTATTTTTTATTTTCTAACTAACCAATTAAAATCTTTTTCTCATAAAATCAAAAACCAAAAAATATATTTTATTTATTAAAATTAAATTCAGCATTTTGTTTTTGTAAATAAATTAATTCAATTAATTTAGTTTTAATTAGGTGTAACTTTTAATATTTTTTGCAATAATTAAAATCAATTTAGATAATTAGGTTTTACTAACATTGATTAATTTATATTTATTTCTTTAAATATCCAAAAATCCAAAAATATCTTTTTTCTTAATTAATTTATTTATTTATTTAATTAACTTAGTTTACTTCCTTTTAATTAAAAAAAAATAACCAAAAAATCTTTTCTTTAATAATTAAAGGGTCAAAACCCTAAAAAAAAAAACTTGCCCGATTTAATTTCTCGCCCGCGATCCATTTATGATATTGATGTAATTGTTTCCCGGAATGTAATAGTTTAATAGGCCTATAAATATTTTTATCGCTTTATTTAATTTCCGCATTTTAATTTCAAGGGTTGTTTTTGGCGATGTAAATACCCGACACCTTGTAATAGTTAGATTTAATTTCCGCAATTTAATTTCCGCAACTTATAAACTGTTAGATGTTTGATAATAGGGAATGCATGACAAGCTCAAATGTTAACCCTAAAATTAACATAGATAACCGTTGACACGTACAAAGATAAAATTAACCGAAACAACACACTCGCACATGCGCACTCTTAGGGTACACCTCACTTGGTTGCCTTCGAACGTGGTCATTGAGTATAGGAAGTTTTAGAGGTCGCCCTCTTGTCCAAAGATCATAGTTTCCTCGAAACAGTTGCCTCAGAAAAATGATCTAAGACATTAGGGTTATCGCTAAGGCGTCCTAACATTGCTTTAGTGACCACACGTCCCTTAATCGAATTGACCCTTAAAACTCCAACGACGGTGCTACCTACTCATTCATAGTGGGATAGCATTGTCTAAAGGACATTAGCACATATTTATTCCTTTTTTCGAGTAGGTAGATGGTTCTTGAGTACTTGCTCCTTTCAAAACAAAATAAAACTTTTCGCACTTACACTTTTCAAACACAAACTTCTTTCAAACCCACAAACACAAAGAAAAAGCAAATTTTTGAAAACACTTTGCGCAAGTACCTAAGAGCCCGTGGATAACCACGGATAGAAAGGGTGCTAACACCTTCCCTTTCTATAATCTACCCCCCGGACCCGAGAAACATCTCAAAAAAGGAATTTTTCTGTGCTTTTTTCCTTTCCTTGTTGGATAAAATAAAAGACGGTGGCGACTCTTTCTTACCGCGACATTTTGCAAAAACAAACGCAAAACACAAACCAGCATATAAAAAACAGTCAGTTCTTTCCCACAGTATCATATAACTGGCGACTCTGCTGGGGACTTTATAAGTGGTGTGTACCTTAGGATTAAATCATTGTGTTTTCAATTGTTTGCTTTGTATGCTTTATATTTATGAGCTTGTATCGGAGTTACTATAGATCCTAACCCGGATCTGGGGGAACCCTTTAGGTAAGTAGCAATAAACTGTGAGGGAACTGTACGGCGTACACCGATACGGTTGAAGCAGTAGCTACATTGGTGTGGCACTTTAGTCTGTATCGATATCCCTTGTGTTGGAACGAGGAGAATATGGGTCTTCTAAGGGGTCATTAAGCACCAAATGACCTTAGAACCTTTAAATTGACCAACTTGGCCATAGAACAGTAGCAGTATGCTACACTCATTGAGACTAAACTCTCGCGATGATTCTGGCCGCAAGAAAAGGTTGCTAAACTGGAATTATGACCGATTGAGGGTAGTCAGTGATATTGAGATCCTCTAGAACCCGATTACTATTTTTAGGACAGGTTTAAACCAACTGAACTGAAAGAGGGTAGTACCTAAGCTCCTTGCCAGCTTGAAATCTAAGGGCTCTCTGTGTGACTTGTGTGCCTTTACCATGTTTGCTATTTGTGGATACTTGTAGTGTGCTTACTATCATGACATCATGACATCATAACATTGCATACATCTTGCATTGGACTAACCTATTTCAAAGACAGGAGGGATTCATCTTTGTTCTGTTTTGTAGGTCATCATGATGCCCATGCGTAGGAATACCATCCGGATCAACTTTGTCCAGGTTCCCACCTTGCTTAAAGATTTGGTTGCAAAGATGCCTGATACTACTTCCTTCCTCAGGAGACATGGTTATCTTCTCAGTTTGGTCACCTCCAAATTGGACGAGCAGGTGATGAGTGTCCTAGTCCAGTTCTATGATCCGTTGTACCATTGCTTTACTTTTTAGGACTACCAGTTGGTTCCCACCCTAGAAGAGTTTTCTGAGCTGCTTGGTATCTCTGTTCTGGAGCAGACCCCATTTACTGGTTGGGAGAAGATCCTTAGGTCGGAAGAGATTGTTGCAGCCCTTCATATGACAAAGGAGGTGGTAATGGATAATTGGGAGACTAGAAATGGAGCAAAGGGCTTTCTAACTAAGTTCTTGGTTGGTAAGGCTAATTATTTCTAGGATAGTCTAGACTTCAAAGCATTCGAAGATATTCTGGATCTTCTGATATATGGCTTGGTATTGTTTCCGAATCCTGACTCCTTTGTTGATGTGAATGTGGTGAAAATCTTCATCTCTCGTAATCCTATACCCACTCTCTTGGGTGACATCCTTCATCAGCTTTATGCCCGTACTGCCCGAAAGCGGGGAACCTTGATGTGCTGTGCTCCATTATTGGCGAGGTGGTTTATTTCGCACCTCCCTAAATCAGTGCTGAAGAACAAAGAAGGCATAGGCTGGGCCTATAGGGTTATGTCTCTTTCCCATAATGACATTATCTGGACTATCAAGGGTATCGATGAAGTGGCTATTATTGATCGATGCGGGGAGTACCCCAATGTTCCCCTGGTAGGAACCAATGGAGGAATTTCTTACAATCCATGCTTGGCCTTACGTCAATTTGGGAGAGCCAGAAGAGAAGGACCTCATGAGCTGCTAATGCCTAGTATCATCTTTGATTTTCAAGGGGATAACGACGAGCAACGCCGCAGATTCATAAGGGCTTAGGATAGAGGTCACAGATCTGATCCACACGAGATAAGCCCAAAGACTTCACTTCCGATGGAGCCATATCTCAGATGGGTCTGTATCCGTGCCCAAAAGCTGGGTATGCCTTATGAAGCCGTCTGGCCTATCATTGTTGAAGTTGCTAATGAAGAAGGGGTTCTGCCAACCATCCTCCATCCTCATATGCCCACTGACATTGGGGCACTGAAAAGGTCTTGGATGCAGCTGAGAGAGGAACGAGATTCTTACCGAGAAAAGTTCAAAAAGCAAGAACAGAAGATCCAGAAGTTGACTAGGCAGTTGGAGAACGAGCGGATTCTTAATGACTATGTCCGCACCTACAAGTACAGACTATGGTAGCACTGATTGGCTTTTGATTTACTTTTCAGTATTTCCTTTCTTGTAACGCCTTAAGGGCAATTTGTTGAACAATTTGAATTTCAAAGTTTATCTAATAAAGTGTGTTTCCTTTCTTGAATCTCTCGATTGTCTTTGAAATCATGTCATACGCATTTCATCCCATGCACTTCATAAACAGGTACCCACTACAGGTCTCTTATCTTTTTCGCTGTTTATTTCAGCACTCATCATGTCTGCTGAACCTTCAACTGAGCAAGCAATCAAGGCCTTACAAGCCTAGAATGCCCAATTTCAAGAGCTGTTCATGAATCTAGCTAAGGGTCAGCAAGATCTGAAGACCCTGATTCTGAAAGAGAAGAAGAAGAAGAAGAAGAGGACAATCTTGTTTAACACAGGTCACAGGTTTGGAAACAGGCTACAGAAGGAAGTTGATTTGACCACCTCATCTACAGGGAAAGATAGTCAGGAAGAATGGAGGGCTTCTAGCCCTATGGTCTCCGACAACGAGACGGACTTCGACGAAGACCAGTATCCTCCGGCCGAGGATAGATACAAACAACTGGAAGACCGGCTGAGTGCTATGGAAGTTCAAAAAGTGCCTAGTCTGGACTTTGGTGATCTGAGTCTATCATCTGGGGTGGTGATTCCCCACAAATTCAAGGCACCAACCTTTGCTAAGTATGACGGAGTTTCTTGTCTGAAGCTGCACCTCCGGTCATATGTAAGGAATATTCAGCCTTACACCGCTGATAAAAACCTATGGATCCACTTCTTCCAAGACAGTCTCTCAGGGACTCATCTTGAGTGGTTTTATCAGTTGGACGGAGCCAGTATCCGCAGTTGGGAAGATTTGGCTACTGCTTTCTACAGGCAGTACCAGTACAACTCCGACCTCGCTCCCACGCGTACCCAACTCCAGGGCATGTCAATAGGAACGGGTGAAGGTTTCAAAGATTATGCTCAGAAGTGGAGGGACCTCGCCGGAAGAGTACAACCACCCTTGGCTGATCGGGAGCTTGTGGATATGTTTCTGGGGACCTTGTCCGGTCCATTTTTCAACCATTTGATCAGAAGCTCTTCATCTGGGTTTACAGAGCTTATTATGAACGGTGAAAGCATTGAGGATGGTATTAAGACCGGTAAGATACAAAAGGGTGTTTCATCAAGCACCGAGAAGAAGCCTTTTAAGAAGGAGTCCAGTGCTGTCTACAGTTCGAAAAGACATAATAGACCTGAACACCGCCAAGCTGTTAACGCGGTTGTTATTTGAAAACCTGCTGGTGCTGCTCCGCACAACAATCAACAAAAGGACGAGAGACCTCGAAGGCAATTCACCCGTATCAACATGACCTTATCTCAGATTCTGCCACAATTGCTAAAGACCAACCTGGTGATTCCAAGGGAAGCCCTGAAGAATCCAAATACAACATCACCGAAGTTTAACCCTAATGTCCGCTGTGCTTATCACTCTGATAGCCCGGGGCATAATATAGATGATTGTTGGGTTTTGAAGAACAAGGTACAAGACTTGATTGATGCGAATGAGATCGAGTTCAGAGCACCAGAAAAGCCTAAACAAGATGCAGGGGTGAATGCTATCGGGGATGACGATGATGAAGAGTTTGATATTGACATTTGGATCTACCCGACTACCAATGGTGGATTAAGCAACTGGACAGCGAAGGATTCTATGCCCGTTTCTGTTATCACCCAGTAATGAAACCTTTTGTTTTGAATTTGTAACAGACAATATGTTGAACTTTATGGCCCGGTGTCTTACCCGGGGCATCGTGGCTTCATTTGTGAGGGCTTTATGTGTGTCATTTTCATATATCATTAATAAAATCATTGGACGTTCTTGCATTTCAAATTTTGCGCTCCTTGTTTTTCTTTATTATATATTAGAAAACAGCTATTTTACACACACTCACATATACAGGTCTACATCCACTCTGGATCCTACTGGTAACGACTCTGCTACTGCCAGTTATGACTTCGAAAATCCGATCAACTTAGCCGAAGATGAAGGTGAAGATGATTGTGAAGTGCCTGGTGAACTTGCAAGATTGTTACTCCAAGAAGATAGGGCTATTCAGCCGCACGAAGAGCCGGTGGAATCAGTGAATCTGGGTACAGAGACAAACAAGAAGGAAGTTAAGATCGGTGCCAATCTAGAGTTTGTGTGAAGCAACGGTTGATTCAGATGCTGCATGACTATGTTGAGATCTTTGCCTGGTCTTATGAAGATATGCCTGGTTTGGATACTGATATTTTGGTTCATCGCCTTCCTACCAAGGAAGAATGTCCTCCAGTGAAACAGAAGGTCCGCCGAATGCGCCCAGAGATGTATGAGAAAATCAAGGCTGAGGTTATGAAATAGTTTGACGCCGGTTTTCTAGCAGTTACTTCTTACCCTCAGTGGGTGGCCAACATGGTTCTAGTACCGAAGAAGGATGGTAAGGTCCGAATGTGTGTTGACTACAGGGATTTGAACAGGATGAGCCCCAAAGATGATTTTCCTCTACCTCATATCGACGTCCTGGTTGACAACACCGCTAAGCACAAGGTATTCTCCTTTATGGATGGTTTCTCCAGTTATAATCAGATTAAAATGGCTCCCAAAGACATGGAGAAGACAAATTTTGTTACTCAGTGGGGTACCTTTTGCTACAAGGTCGTGCCTTTTGGATTGAAGAATGTTGGGGCAACGTATCAGCGTTCCATGGTTGCTTTACTTCATGACATGATCCATCATGAGATTGAAGTATACGTCGAAGACATGATTGCAAGATCCCAGACTGAGGAGGAGCACCTTGACCATCTGCAGAAGCTGTTTGACAGGCTTAAGTTGTACAAGCTGAGGTTAAACCCGAACAAGTGCACCTTCGGGGTGAGATCTGGTAAGCTGATGGGTTTTGTCGTAAGCGACAAAGCTATTCAAGTGGATCTGACAAAAGTGAAAGCCATATAGGAGATGCCAGCTCCCAGAACAGAGAAAGAAGTCAGAGGCTTTCTGGGACGACTGAACTACATTTCCCGATTCATCTCACACCTGACTGCTACTTGCGAGCCAATCTTCAAGCTGCTAAAGAAAGATCGAGTAGTACGTTGGAACGATGAATGTCAGGCCACTTTCGAAAGGATCAAAGAGTATCTCCAAGAGCCACCTATTCTGATGCCACCAGTTGACGGGAGACCTTTGATCTTATACTTGACAGTACTCGACAACTCAATGGGGTGTGTGCTGGGTCAGCATGACGAGTCTGGCCGGAAAGAGCATGCTATTTATTACCTTAGCAAAAAGTTTACCGACTGCGAGATCTGATACTCGTTTCTTGAGAAAACTTGTTGCGCTTTGGCATGGGTTGCTTGCCGGCTGAGACAGTATATGTTGACTCACACTACTCTGTTGATATCAAAGATGGATCCAATCAAGTATATCTTCGAGAAGCCTGCCTTGTCTGGAAGAATAGCAAGATGGCAGATGATATTGACTGACTATGACATCCAATACACGACTCAAAAGGCAATCAAAGGAAGTGTGTTGGCAGACCATTTGGCACATCAGGCAGTGGATGATTACCAGTCTATGAACTTTGAATTTCCGGATGAGAATATCATGTTGGTAACTGATTGCGAGACACCTGGACCGGATGAAGGTCCCGAGGAAGGATCCCGATGGTCTATGTACTTTAATGGAGCTTTAAATGCTTTGGGTAATGGCATTGGCACCGTGATCATATCTCCTAAAGGCTCTCATACTCCGTTTACCGCCCGACTATGTTTCAACTGCACCAACAATATGGCGGAGTATGAAGCGTGCATCATGGGCCTTCGAGCAGCAATTGACCTAAGGATTAAGTTTCTAAGTGTCTTCGGAGATTCCGCTCCCGTGATCAGTCAGATTAAAGGCGAGTGGGATATGAAACACCCAAATCTTATTCCTTACAAGGAGTATGTATTGACGTTGCTTCCCCATTTCGAGGAGAAAACCTTTGAACACTTCCCTAAAGAGGAGAATTAGTTGGAGGACGCGCTAGCTACGATGTCTTATATGTTCAAGGTCAATTGGGACAATGAAGCTCCCTGAATTATCATTGAAAGATTGAACGAACCTGCACATTGCTGTGACGTTGAGACTGAAGAGGTAACAGAAAAACCCTAGTTTCATGAGGTGAAGAGGTATCTTGAAGCTCAAGAATACCCCGAGGGTTCATCTGTTAATGACAATAAGTTTCTGAGAAGGTTCGCGGCAAAGTTCTTCATAAGCAATGACATCCTTTACAAGCGCAACCATGATTCGAACTTACTACATTGTGTGGATAAAAATGAAGCAAAAAGGATCATGGCAGATTTACATGAAGGTACTTTTGGGACTCATTCCAGTGGACACACCATGGCAAAGAAGATCCTATGGGTAGGATACTATTGGTCCACAATGGAAGCTGACTGTTATCAGCATTCTCGGACATGTCACAAGTGCCAAGTCTATGCTGATAAGGTGCACATACCTCCAATACCTCTGAATGTCTTGACAGCACCTTGGCCTTTTGCAATGTGGGGCATTGATATGATTGGCGAGATCAGACCTATGGCATCCAACGGGCATCGTTTCATCCTGGTAGCAATTGATAACTTTACGAAGTGGGTTGAAGCAGCTTCCTTTGCTACCGTAACCAAGAACGTCGTGGCGTGGTTCATTCGGCACAATCTAATTTGTCGATACAGCGTACCAGAGAGGATCATTACGGACAATGGTACCAATCTTAACAACCAGATGATCACTAGGCTCTGTGAGCAGTTCAAGATAAAGCATCACAACTCTTCTCCCTACCGGCCGAAGATGAATGGGGATGTCGAAGCGGCTAATAAGAACATTAAGAAGATTGTGCAGAAGATGACGGTGACATATAAAGACTGGCACGAGATGTTACCGTTTGCTCTTCATGGGTACCGTACCTCAGCACTGACGTCAACAGGGGCAACACCCTACTCCTTGGTATATGGTATGGAGGTTGTCTTGCCCATTGAAGTTCAGATACCCTCTCTTTGTATTATGAAGGATGCAAGTTTGAGCGAAGATGACTGGATTCAGACCCGCTTGATTAGCTGAACCTAATCGACGAAAAGAGACTTACTGCTATTTGTCATGGTCAGACGTACCAAAAATGGATGATCAAGGCATTTAACAAGAAAGTCAGACGACAAGAGTATCGAGTTAGGGATCAGGTAATCAAGCGCATTATCCTACCTCAAGGTGATCCCAGGGGTAAGTGAACCCCTACTTACGAAGGGCCATTTGTGGTTAAGAACATTTTCTCAGGAGTAGCTATGATTCTAACCACCCTGGATGGTGACGACCTTCCTCACCCCGTCAATGAAGACATAGTGAAAAGATACTATGCATAATCAAAGACTCGCTAGGTTGACTGGCCTAGGAAAAAATAAGGGCTTCCCGGCGAACCAAAAAGGTTCGGGCAAAAATAAGGGATGAAAATGAAAAACTGTACACCCGGCAAGTCGAAAACCTGAAAAGGCGGCTTGGGAAAAAATGGGTATCCCGGTGGACTGAAAACCCGAAAGGGAGGTCCAGGAAAAAATTAGGGATCAAAGCGTAACACTATGTCTCATTGGATCACCTTGCATCCAGACTTCGGTATCGACTATCAAGTTCGGACGACACTAATCAATCTGATCTACCTTCAACCAAGTAGCAAAGTGATGAGATGCTCGAGGACATAAAGGCAATAGCAGAGTTGGAACCCAGTGGGATTATTCACATAGCTGTTTTGTTTTCTTTTTACAAATTGTATAAATTCTATTTGTTCGGCGGTGTTCTCTTACTAGGACGTCAGCCTCTTGTACAAAAAACGCCTATTTACAGACCAAAACTTCAAATCAATACAAATTCATTTTCAAACAAATTTCAAACTGTTTTTCTTTATCTGTTTTGTTTTGCAAAGAACGTCCAATGTTCATTTTTGATATATGCATTTGACATTAATTGCTGCTCATAAATATTTACATGCGAAACAAAATATGAATTACTGGTAATAGCAGAAACAGGGCAATAAGATATGTCCAAGCTGTGTAGTTGCTTTGCCCACCAGGTATAAAGGTATATTCAGCTGAAGAATATGACTGAGATACCTTCACTCTCTGCAGAGTAAGACAGTAATGGTAGATCTCCCAGCTGAGACTTGCAACTATGAACGAATCAGCAATACTCTCCCCAAGAAGAGTTGATCTACCATTAGCACTAGAGAGGCTTGATATCCCCGACAGTCTTAATATTCCCCAACGGAGTATAATAATATTCCCCGGCAGAATATAAGATACCCTAGTGGAGTCAATATTTCCCCAGCACGGTCTGAAAAAGCTTCCCCAACGGAGTTGAAGTATCATCCCCAGTAGACTCTGGAAGTTTACCCCCAGCGGAGCACAAAAATAAATCTCCCCAGCCAAGTTCAAAGGATCATTCCCAACAGAATTCAGAGGATCATCCCCACAAAAGTCTAACAGGTTTATCCCCAGCAAGTTGCAACTGAAAGATCATCCCCAGTGAAGTTCTTTCCTTTCACAAACAGGAATTCAATCCTCAACAGATTTAATATCACCAACAACGGTAATCCATCCCCAGTAGAGTTTATCGTTGAAATCTTCAGCAGAGCATATCTTCCCTACAGAGTAATCTCCTCATCAGTTTATTCCCCAACATAGTTATCTTCTCCTGCAAGTTTATTCTCTCAATCATCTTCGTTTATCATCCCCAGCAGAAACGAAGAATCCAACTCTATTCTCCAGCAGCTATCCGGGATTTATTTTCCCCATCTAAAGCATTACACTTCCATACATCATGATACATGCATATACGCATCATACCATACAACCTCATTTATTTTGAGAACATCATTGCTTGATCCATATCATGCATTGTATATAACTGACCTTTACCTTTAAGGAAAGATGCAGTTAAGTTCTAAGCTATGTCAAAGACTTTTGTCTGGTCCAGTTAAATCGATTCCTAAAGATTTTTCTGATGCCGATCCAGTCAAAGTTATTCCAAGACCTTGTCTGGTCCAGTTAAATCGATTCCTAAAGATTTTTCTGATGCCAATCCAGTCAAAGTTATTCCAAGACCTCCTCTGGTCCAGTTAAATCGATTCCTAACAATTTTTCTGATGCCGATCCAGTCAAAGTTATTCCAAGACCTCCTCTGGTCCAGTTAAATCGATTCCTAAAGATTTTTCTGATGTCGATCCAGTTGAAGTTATTCCAAGACCTTGTCTGGTCCAGTTAAATCGATTCCTAAAGATTTTTCTAATATCGATCCAGTCAGAGTTGATCCAAGACCTCCTCTGGTCCAGTTAAATCAATTCCTAAAGATTTTTCTGATGCCGATCCAGTTGAAGTTATTCCAAGACCTTGTCTGGTCCAGTTAAATCGATTCCTAAAGATTTTTCTGATGTCGATCCAGTCAAAGTTGATCCAAGACTTCCTCTGGTCCAGTTAAATTGATTCCTAAAGGTTTTTCTGATGTCGATCCAGTTGAAGTTATTCTAAGACCTTGTCTGGTCCAGTTAAATCAATTCCTAAAGATTTTTCTGATGCCGATCCAGTCAAAGTTAATCCAGGACCTCCTCTGGTCCAGTTAAATCGATTCCTAAAGATTTTCTGATGCCGATCCAATTAAAGTTATAAGACCTTGTCTGGTCCAGTTAAATCGATTCCTAAAGATTTTTCTGATGCCGATCCAGTCAAAGTTAATCCAAGACCTCCTCTGGTCCATTTAAATCGATTCCTAAAGATTTTTCTGATGCCGATCCAGTCAAATATATTCCAAGACTTTTGTCTGGTCCAGTTAAATCGACTCCTAAAGATTTTTCTGATGCGGATCCAGTCAAAGTTAATCCAAGACCTCCTCTGGTTCAGTCAGATCGCCGATAAGATCTCCCTGATTCGTTTTCCAGTCGAAGTTCAGACCACCTATCAACAGTCTCCAAATGGAATCTGTAAGCCCATTCCCGACATCACCAGGATGATACCACTTCATGCGAGTGCAAATTTCTGGGCACTCTAGTGTTCAATCATATTCCACCTTCGGATCACGAAAGGCCCGAAAGCCAATCTATATCCTCAGGTTTAAGAAGATTGAACAGGGGCAACTGTTGTACCCCAAAATTTTCCCTCCCATATTTCTCAAAACATTTCAAGAATAATCTCCAAGTGGCTCAAGATTGCTCAAGAGTTGGACAGTCAAGCTACCCCCTAAGGCAGTCAATTCAAAGTTAGGGTTTTGTGTTGCATCAAGGTCCTTACATCCAAATGAAATCAAGTGCTCCCCAATGTCCTAATATGTTCTCAATATCATCCATGTCAAATTTCAAGCTTTGCAGAGGAAGTTTGGTCAGTCAATTGCTCAAAGGGTCCAAAAATCGATTGTGCTAGGGCAAAAGTCAATTGTGACCTAAATACAGTCAAACATCAAGATTTTTTGTCAACATTATCATTTTGAAGGATATTTCATCATTTGATCAAGGTTTGATCATGATTCATCAAGGATTTCTCAAGATTCATCAAGATTCAAAAGTTGCAAAATTAGGGTTTTGTATGAAAAGTCAACTCAACTTTGACCAAGAATAACTATCTCATACTTTATGAGAAATGACCCATCCAAAGCTCATTTTTAAGAGGATGAAATTTCCTACAATCCATATTCACACCCCAAGATCAAGAAATGCACTCACAAAAAGTTACAAATTTGGACATTATAGGTCATTTTTGAAAGTCAACAAAAACACCTTTTTCTCCAAAGCTTATAACTTGAGAATGGAATATCAAAATGAGATGAGACAAAAAGGGTTGGTTAGAGGACATCTCAAGCTTTTTAAAAAGTCAAAGAACATCTCCAAAAGTTCCAAACTGAAGAAGTTATGCATTGTTGAAGTTGGGCATTTTTGCAAAATTGCCAAAAGTCAACTATCCCTAAAACTTCAAAATTTGTAAAATGGGCCCAATTTTTTCCACTTGATTTGATCTTGTCACACTACAAACGTGTCCTATCTTCAGTCTTGTGTCCATTTATTAATTTTTCTATTTTATTTGATTTTTATTGAATTAATTCATTTTAATTCAATTTAAATCCAAATAAAATCCTAATATTGATCACTTGGAATCTTTTTGATTGATATAGGTCTTAATTGTCATCATGGACATGATCAAATCCGTATCAAGCCATATCATGAACAAAAGGATGGAATTTGGACAATTTTGGAAGGTTTTCATTGGAGGATCATATCAAATCCTAAAACATCAATGTACAAAGATTCAAGACCTATTATTTGACCTAATCCAATGCTCATTACATATAAAAGCTATAGGCACACGAATCAGAGGTTGGAAGCTGCAAAATCACAAGAACAAAACTTGGAAAATTGTCAAAAAATCTTGAAACTGAAATCCCACCTAGAGGCCAATTCAGAACCAAAACTCAACGTGGATCAATTGCTGGTCAATCACTGAGTGAGAGGCAATCAAAAGCAATCTCTTTCCCCCCCCCCCCCCCCCCCCCCTCCCCCTCAATCGCGATGTAAGTCTCTCTGAAAGTCGCTCTGCACTTGAAATCATAACCTCATATTCTTGCACTTTCTTGGCAAAATCCTTACATATTCATGCTTATCGTTCCATTTAGAAACTTTCTGCATCATTTGATTGTGTTTTCCTGAGCCATAGCCCCATACCCGAACCTAGGGTTTTGGAAGCTTGTTTTTGGGCATTTTCTTTGTAGGAAAAATTGGAACCAATAATAGACATAGACGTGTTCAGGGGGAAGAGACGATCATGACTATGGTCTTAGAATTGATTTTTATAGCCTAGAACTAATTTTAAGATGCAGTTATGGATTTAGCTGCGGATGTAAATCCACAGGTAAAACAAACTAGGTTTCAGTGGAGAAGATGAAGACGTGCCCCCTCCCCATTGGGCCATTCATAATTCGCGCGTTTTTTTGTTTTAATTCTGGCATTTGTTTTGTTTTCTAATATATTAATTGTTACCTAATCCATTAACGAATGAAACACATTGGCTCAGTGGCGAAGGCATTAGTGTGAGATCCAACAGGACCTGGGTTCGAATCCCAGGTCCCCATATTTGCATATTATTATTTTTCTTCAGGAAATCCAACGCGTTTCAGGAATTGTGGACTACCATACGCCATCAAATATCAAATCACCAGATGCCCCAAGGCCAGATCTGGTGACTCAGATTGAATGTTTACCATGGGCCAAAGTCAATGTGCGCATGTGGAATCAGGAGAGGTCAAAGCAGGCCAATTCAAATGGGCCAAAAAATTGCAATTCTCACCCCTGATTTTGGCCCAAAACCCCCTTTGGTTATTTCTTTTTCTATTTCTTTCTTTATTTATTTATTGTTTATTATTATTTTTTTATTTTCTAACTAACCAATTAAAATCTTTTTCTCATAAAATCAAAAACCAAAAAATATATTTTATTTATTAAAATTAAATTCAGCATTTTATTTTTGTAAATAAATTAATTCAATTAATTTAGTTTTAATTAGGTGTAAATTTTAATATTTTTTGCAATAATTAAAATCAATTTAGATAATTAGGTTTTACTAACATTGATTAATTTATATTTATTTCTTTAAATATCCAAAAATCCAAAAATATCTTTTTTCTTAATTAATTTATTTATTTATTTAATTAACTTAGTTTACTTCCTTTTAATTCAAAAAAAATAACCAAAAAATTTTTTCTTTAATAATTAAAGGGTCAAAACCCTAAAAAAAAAACTCGCCCGATTTAATTTCTCGCACGCGATCCATTTATGATATTGATGTAATTGTTTCCCAGAATGTAATAGTTTAATAGGCCTTTAAATATTTTTATCGCTTTATTTACTTTCCGCATTTTAATTTCAAGGGTTGTTTTTGGCGATGTAAATACCCGACGCCTTGTAATAGTTAGATTTAATTTCCGCAATTTAATTTCCGCAACTTATAAACTGTTAGATGTTTGATAATAGGGAATGCATGACAAGATCAAATGTTAAACCTAAAATCAACATAGATAATCGTTGACATGTACAAAGATAAAATTAACCGAAACAACACACCCGCACATGCGCATTCTTAGGGTACACCTCACATGGTTGCCTTCGAACGTGGTCATTGAGTATAGGAAGTTTTAGAGGTCGCCCTCTTGTCCAAAGATCATAGTTTCCTCGAAACGGTTGCCTCGGAAAAATGATCTAAGACATTAGGGTTACCTCTAAGGCGTCCTAACATTGCTTTAGTGACCACACGTCCCTTAATCTAATTGACCCTTAAAACTCCAACGACGGTGCTACCTAGTTATTCATAGTGGGATAGCATTGTCTAAAGGACATTAGCACAGATTGATTCCTTTTTTGAGTAGGTAGATGGTTCTTAAGGACTTGCTCCTTTCAAAACAAAATAAAACTTTTCGCACTTACACTTTTCAAACAAAAACTTCTTTCAAACCCACAAACATAAAGAAAAAGAAATTTTTTGAAAACACTTTGAGCAAGTACCTAAGAGCTCGTGGATAACCACGGATAGAAAGGGTGCTAACACATTCCCTTTCTATAATCTACCCCCCGGACCCGAGAAACATCTCAAAAAAAGAATTTTTCTGTGCTTTTTTCCTTTCCTTTTTGTATAAAATAAAAGACGGTGGCGACTCTTGCTTACCGCGACATTTTACAAAAACAAACGCAAAACGCAAACCAGCATATAAAAAACAGTTAGTTCTTTCCCACCGTATCACAGTGTGATATTTTAAAATCTACCTTCAGTGAACGTGGGTAGTGCATCGACAGTGAATGTCAGTGTTTCTTATCTTTTTTCTATCATCAGTGAACGTTGGTAGTTCCTCGTTAGTGAACGGCGATGGTGTGATATTTTAAAATCTGCCGTTGGTGAACGTTGGCAGTGCATTGGCAGTGAATGTCGGTGTTTCTTATATTTTTGATATCATCAGTGAATGTTGGTAGTTCCTCGTCAGTGAACGACGATGGTGTGATATTTTAAAATCTACCGTCAGTGAATGTTGGTAGTGCATCGGCAGTGAACGTTGGTGTTTATTATCTTTTTGCTATCATCAATGAATGGTGGTATTCCTCGTCAGTGAAAGGCGATGGGATGATATTTTAAAATCTACCTTCAGTGAATGTTGGTAGTGCATCGGCAGTGAACGTTGGTGTTTCTTATCTTTTTGCTATCATCAGTGAATGGTGATAGTTCCTCGTCAGTGAACGACGATGTCATGATATATTTTCTCTTCTACCTTCAACTATTGAGTTGGTAGTTTACCGTCATCTATGAGTCGGTATATCTTTTTGTATCTACCTTCAGTGAATGTTGGTAGACATCGGCAGTGAACTTCGATGCTTGTTATCCTCCTCTCTGATTCAATTCTTTTGGTCCACCAGTGATTTATTTTCCTGGTGGGGGATTGCTTGTTTCTTCATTTTGGTTGTATCCCCAGTGATACTTTGCGTCTCTTTTGCTCTATCCATTTGAATTCATAATCATAAACATTGCATGGCATCTTAGAGACAAAAATAGGGCTTGTTTTATATTTAAGTATCTTCAATCGCGTCGACACGAAGAACTCTAACATTCGTATTTCCGGATAGAAGACACTTAAATAAGGGAAACAGTTGTACCCCAATTTTTTCCCCTAAGATTCCTCTATCATATCATATCAACTCAATTATAACAAGATCATATTAGGGTTGGTTCTTCATCTTGCTTTATCTCCTATCTTTAAGTTTTCTCTTGATGAATTTCCAAGCACCTTGGTTGTGTATCTTGTATATGTGTTGTTGACTAATCTTTAATCAAAATACAAAAAATATTTGTCTTTGTCTTTGCACAATTTGTGTTTTGTAGGTACCAAGTTGAAGCATCCAACAAATAAGGCTTTCCAAGTTGCTTTGATCCTATTGTGGCAAAAAAATCCAGCATGCATCGACACATAAAGGTATGCATCGACTCATTTTTGAGTTGTATAACCAGCATGCATTGACACATGCATGTATGTATCGACTCATCTTGTTTGTTTATCAAGCATGTGTCGACACATAAGTGTTATGTATCGACTCATACAGTTTGTGTGGTTCTGTAATGAGTTGAAAGAACAGTATGTATCGACACATAGAGGCATGTATCGACACATGCTGTGTTATGCATCTAGGATGTATCGACACATACCATCTATATATCGACTCATAATAGCAAAAATGCACCTGTTTTTTGAAAAAGGCCAGCAAATTCAAATTGTTATCATTTTGGCTCCAATTTTTTCTGCATAATTTGAAATTATATCATTAATTAAAATTTGGCTCAAAGAATCAATTACCAAATTACCACTAATCCCAATTATAAAACTCTATAAATAAAGACCTCATTTCATTCAAATCACAAGCTTTTGACAGCCAAAATCATCTTGCTAAAAAATCTCTCAATTCTCTCCATTTTACCAAATTTACTAAAAGCTCCATTTTCAAAAAGTTAGTAAGCTTTGTATTGAAGCTTACTAATCTTTGAGCTAAACCTTCATCCAAACACTTTTTCTCCATCAATTCTCTACATCTAAGCTTTGGTGATTGATCCTTGTTGTTGAGTTGAAGCAAATTCTGAAGTTATTTGATAATCCTCTAATTCTACCTTTGGTAAGTTGGATCATCATCTTTAACAATGTGATCTCTTGTGGATTTCTGGTTTTGATTCATTGAGCACTATTTTATAACTCCATTAGTGCTATTTTCTCAAAATTTTCTGGAATTTTCATGCTTAATTGGATCCATGATCATAAGGTGTTTGATGAAAAGTTGGAACAAGAATTTGATCTTTAAAATGCTATTTTCTACTGATTTTTAACAGGTTGCAATCAATTATGTTAACATTGCAATTGATTGTCACAAAAATTGTTTTGATAAAAAACTGCACTGATGCAATAGGTTGTTGTCTAGGCACAATTGATTGTAACAGTGCCAAAAATGCTTTTGCTGCCTTATTTTGAGGCTGTTTTGACTCAAATGTTTTTCTGCACTCTCTTTGATGGATAATTTGGATTGCAATTTTGACTGTCCAATTTGTTTTTAAACTCAATGGACTTTGTGATGTAGATGAAGTTGGATAAATGTTCATCAATTCAAATCTAGATAAGAATGAATTATTTAATTCATTTTTGGTGCTTTGGATTAATGATATGTTTAATACTTTAATCCATCTAGAGGAGTGGTTGAATTTAAAGATGAAAGAATTTTGAAATGGTAATCCAAATTAGCTTATCATTCCCCTTCCTCTTCATCTTGGCCCTTTCTTTTTTAATTGTGCTACATTTTAAGGGATGATGATCTCTATATCATTTATCCAAACATGAAGTACATAGATTGCTATTGACCGGGCTCAAAATAGGTGTGACTTCTACATAAGTCCACTTATGATTGCTTACCATAGCGCTAAATTTTGACGCGATTCAAATAAATGATTATTCGTGGCCCAGACTTATGATTGCAAGCCCAAGTATGTTAATTTTATCTCTTTGATCCAATAACCTTGAGATTTATTGTGTGGAGGCTTTGGTTCTACCAATCCTCTAATGGATCTACAACACTTTTGGTCAACGCGGATCACTTAAACATCGTTGATCATTAAAAGTTACTTTTTGAGGATTCCAAAATGGATGATATACTTGAAAAAAAGCAAATGCAACTTGTTGTGTGGTGGCTTTGGTTCTACCAATCCTCTAATGAGTTTCAAATGCAAGTTTCAAGATGATCATCCAACTAACCACTAATTTCTAACAATTGACTTTACTTCATGCTTTTATTTTTTTTATGCTTTATGTACCTTTTAATTTGAGCATTTACATTTGCATGCCATTTTTATTTTGCTCATTTGAGCATTTACTTTTATCTCATTTTTATTTTTGCTCACTTGAGCTTTTCTTTTCCTTTTAAAGACACCTAATAATCAACATGAACCATAAAAATCTTTAATAATATTTGGACTATTTGGTTACTATCCTTGGCATTATGGATCATTGGACTTCTTGGACTTAGGATTAGAGACCTTGGCCTATCTTGGAGATTTTGTGACCTTAATTCATGTTTTGTCTGGAGTTCGTGAGGTTTACCTCGAGACATTGGGTTGTTTGTTTGTTTTGTGTGCAGGTTTTTATGATTACATACTTTGTTTGTAATTTGGAATTCACCCGTTACTCTGCCCAATTTTTGTGAATACTTAAAACACTTGAAGTTTGTTAGAGGTCTAGTATCTTTGCTTTGCCTGGTTTCAATCCAAAGAATGGGAATTCTATGTTCACTCATAATGTCAAGTCTTGGCTTCTAGTTGGTTAGATTGTTATTATCCCTAGCTTTTACCTTATGCTTTAGGATAGTCTCTTCATCTCCTCCCACCTTCTTTAATTTCAAAAATCTTCTCCCTCCTTTTGAAAACTCTTCTTGTTTTGAAACTTGAAACACTTTCATAATAAACTTGGACTTAGGTCCATGCATTTTCAAAAACATTTTCATGAATAAATTTCAATCAATTTAATAATACCTTGACATTTTTTGTGATAAGACTAAAAGTCAATCAATCTCATTTCAAACCATTTTGGCTTTTATCCTTAAAACTTTCTCAAAAGATTAGACTCTTCTCAATCCTTGTAGTGATGCAAACAACTATACTTCTACAATATGTAGTTAAGTGAGATATTTTCCATTTGGGTGTTGAGTGAGGCATTGTTGATTTTAAAATCCAAGTCATATCCTCCACTTTGAGATGATGCAAATTCTCCTTTATCATGATTGCGGGTAGTAAGTATGTTTTCCACACGGACAATGACGATGATGTCTTATCTCATAAAATCAACCAACACATTTGTGTTTCAAATTTTTTAAAAGAGGAACTACGTGTACCCTGATCCCCTATTGCACGAAAGGTGGTACGTAGGCACTAAAGGTTCGCAACCGCGGCGGGTGCAAAAATCATAAAAAATATATTTCTTTTCTCACCTCCACCATCGATTTTTTTTCATATAACACATTTTTATAGCCAAAATATACAGATTTTTCAAAGAGGTTCCTGTGGAGTACCGTAGATGTTTAGGGTGCTAATACCTTCCCTTTGCATAACCAACCCCCTTACCTTGAATCTTTCCCCCTTTTTTTTGGGTTATTCGCTCTTTTCCCATTCCTTTGGAAATAATAAAGCGCGGTGGTGATTTTTATTTTGATTTGTATAAAGTCTAGTCAATCCAATGGCTAAGTCTTGAACATTTCAACCGCTACAATGGGCCTAACGCCCTTACTCCATATGCACCCCTGACTTCAGCATAACACCCCCTGACTCTTTCTAATTTCTTTAGTTAGCTTTTGTTTTTTTTAGTTTAATTTTCTAAAAAAATAGTAATAAAATACATATAATAAAAATAATAAAGAATTTAGATCTTATGAATACCTCTTATAACTTTTAGGTAATAAATTACAAAAACTAATAAAAATTTATTAGATTTCTCATTTGATTTTTAGGAAATTAATCCCTAATTTTTTCGATTACTTGAAACTTGTGATTCACCTTTACTTGTTGAGTTGAGTCTTATGCAGAATCATTTTTAGGTATACGGATGTATTTGGATTCCGATTGTGATTTATTTTCACATCGATGATGCTTCGAAACCAATTCCGAGCATTCGATCTTTGACTGTTTGTTTATTGATGTCATCTCGCACAAAGTATTTCAGGTTTCTTTCCATTGGTTGTGCTTTTTGTGGACTTTATTGTTCGTTTGGTATTATAATGCTTCCAATTTATTTTTCTGCGCATTAATCGCTTTCTAGATATCATGAGAAGTAGGAAATAAAGAGCGTGCGCTCGAAGTCACTGTTTAAAGACTTGTAGTAGGCATTCCGCACTTCATTTATCATATGTGTTGTGCTTGTGTTTTTTTCCTTTCTTGTTGATCGATGAGTCACTCAATTTAGAAATTGAGATCACGACTTTGCTCTCAGTGCATGCTCCCTATAGGATTTTATCGCTTTCCTTTATTTCTTGTTGATCGATAAGTCACTCAATTTAGAAATTGAGATCACGACTTCACTCTCATTGTGTGTTCCCTATAGGATATTTTGTTAGATTTTATTTGGCATGGTAACCTTTATAGGATCACTCATTGTATGATATTAGGTTAGATTTAGATTAGTCTCCCTTTAGAATTTTCTTTCACCTTTGTCATTTTCATTAAAACAAAAACTTCTTTTTCTTGAAAACTTCAAGTCACTTAAAGATTACTGATGAGAGTCATACCATTGTTGAGTATGGGAAATGATAAGCGAGTTTCTTCTCGATCTTATTGTTCCTCCATTCTAAGCCTTAGTGTGGTTCAAGTCTCAAAGACTTACTTCATGAATAAGTAGAGAAATGGCTAATATCTCTCTCTTGAGATTAACTAACCGTTATTTGAAGCTGTTGTACCCCAAATTTTGACCTAAGATACCATCTCCCATCTGCATCATTACATTGCAAGTGTTTTGACCTATTTTTATCAATTTTCAAAGCAGATTTAAAATTCATAACTTCTTCAAGTCAAGAGCTGTTTATTTTTTGAACGCTAAATTTATTAATTGATCAATGCTAAAACAATGTTTATTAATTATTTATTATCTTAAATTTAAATAATTGGAATTTATTTTCAATTATTATATAATTTAAAGATTTATAAATAATAAAGTAAATATTTGAAAAGAAGTTTATTAATTGATCAGACGATGTGTATTAATTATTTATTATCTTAAATTTAAATAATTGGAATTTATTTACAGTTATTATATAATTTAAAGATTTATAAATAGTAAAATAAATATTTGAAAAGAGTTTATTAATTGATCAACAATGTTTATCTAATTATTTTTTATTCTAAGTTTAAATAGTTGAAATTTTATTTTCAGTTATTATAATTTAGAAGAATTATAAATAATGAAGTAAATGATTGAAGAGAAGTTAATTGATCAATGATGTTTATTTAATTATTTATCATTCTAAATTTAAATAATTGGAATTGATTTTCAGTTATTATATAATTTAAAGAATTATAAATGATAAAATAAATAATTGGAAAGAAGAAAAGAATTAACTGAAATAATAGAATTTTATTCATCTTTATTCTAATTATTACAATTGTTGTTTAAATACTGTATTATGTACAAAATATTTACAATGACAATTACATAAAATGTTTAAAGTAAAATAAAAACTATTTTTCTAAGATTCTAAATCTTCATCTTCTATCCAATGCTTCTTTAATGCTCATTTGATTTTACCTGCAAAAGAATTAAAAGAAAAGTCAGAAATGAATATAATTAAAAGCAAAAAAAAAATTAATTTTAGCGTTCATCATTAAAAGCAAACGGCTGGAATCAGTTTTTTACCCTTTTTGCAAATCACGAGATTTCTCCCGGTTCACAAAAAGGGATGAATTTTTATTGATAAAAATGAATGCACAAGTTAAAAATATGCACAAATTCATTTTTTGGTCAAAATTGCACATTTAATTGAAAACTGCATAATTCAAAATCCAATGCATATTTCAAAAGCAAAACAACATATGCATTTTCAACACAAGCCAAATGCAATGTAACTAACTGTCATGTGGGAAGAGGCCAAAAACATAAGGCTCCCATGCTGTACATGTAATTGACAAAGAGGAAGTGTGCAAATCAAACTATGCAAGACAATATTTCTATTTTACATCATTTTCCAGCTTTCACTTTTTCAGAACTTAAAGTACATACATCATTTTAATGTCAATTATACTAGAGAGAGAGAAGAGAGGAAGAGTGTTGGGTTTTACAGGTTTTGGCCTTAGGCAGGAAATGGATACAAAACAAACAGCAGTAACACAGTCAAGAAAATGGGAAGCATAGAAAAAGAATAGAGACAAACTGATTGAAGCAGTAATGTGCAGAGGCATCAAAAGAAAATGGTTAAAATATTCATAACCTGAATCATCTAAGGCCAAGCCAACTAACTGTTATAACAACACAAAAACTCTTCAAAATTAAGAGTTCACAACCTGTTTTGAAACCTCCAAAAAGAAAACTGTCAAACAAATACAAAACCATTTCTCAAAGTCTTAAAGCAAAAAACCAGTATAGTCTGCTGCCTCAAGATCAAAACCGAAAACATGGCCTAAAAGAATCAAAAAATACAAAACTGTCCAGCCTAACCAGAAAACCAGAAAAGCCTCAATCAATATGGCCTAAAACCATAAAACCTGTTGCCTATCAAAGGCCAAACCTGCTTAAGTTTTGAACCAGCATAAACCATAAAGGCCACAACCTAAAACCTGTCAAGCCTAACATCCAAACCAGTAAAACCTTTCAAGCGCACAAACAAACACCCAAGGGCCTGAACCTGCTAAACTTCATCTGTCATAAACCTGCCTGAAGCCTTCAAGCCTCTCGAAAAACACCAATAAAGCCTTACAGCCAAGAACACCTTCAACCTTGAACCAAAAGCATAAACCATAAAACCAATTTCCAAACCCACAAAAGGCCCTCAGAATTTCTTCATCATTGGGCTATCAAACCCAACATTTCATACATATCATAAGCATACATATCAGAAGCTCCAAAGCATCAAGACAGTCGTTCAAGGCAACAGAAGCAAGGCCAAAAGAAGAAGGAAAAGAAGTAGACAAAGGCTACCAAGAAGAAGAAGATAAAGTTTTTTTCGTTTTCAGAGTTTTCATCACTAAACCAAAGGGACAAAGGAACGAAATACTGGGAGCAAGCCACAGCATCGCGCTTCTTTCCTCCGCCATCGAGCCTCCGTAACGCCTCTCCCTCCTCCTCCATAAAGGTAAACTTGATTTTCTCTTTCCCTTTTCACAATATCAACAAAAATCATGTAAGAAAAACGAAGTCAGAATCAAAATGAACATCAAATCATAACATGCAAAATCATAAAAACTTAATGCGTTAATGGGTGAATCGTTACCTTCACACCGTATCGTTGAGCGACACACGAAGAGGAAGGTTGAGGACGTTGGTGGCTCGGGCAAAGGCAAGTCAGAGGCGGACATGAGAGCAACGCATGAGAGCAGCGAAGAAGGCAAAGGCAAAGAAGAACGCGAGATGAAGAAGACGGCGCAAAACCTTAACCCTAATCTCTTTTCCAAAACTAAAACAAATGTTTAACCCTAAAACAAATTATGAAGCATGTTTGGACTTTACCCGTTTCCCTTAGCCACAAGCCCAAACGATTCCACAGCACACCCCCTTATTTCTGTTTGTTTTCTGATTAGGCCCCTTGGAACCCCTTTAGCCCATGTAATTAGTTTATGTTTTTACCCCCTTTGATTCTTGATACCCCTTTTTTCTATTTGATTTCCTTAGCTTTTTTTTTAGAATTATTGTTAAGTTAGTTAATTAGTAACTTAATAAAATAGAGGTAGTTTAATTAAACAAATTTTAAGTAATGTGACCAATTTTATTAGTTTAAACTTTAAGATTAATTTAGTAATTTTTAGTATTCCCTTTTTTAATTAGACTTAAGTTAGTAGCTTTTAAGTTTTAATTTAGTTTAATTATTTAATAACTCTTAAAAATAATACTTTTATTAATATTAAAAAAGACATAAAAACATAAAAAATTAAAACATGTTATTCTCTTTAATTAATTCCCTCGCTTTAGTTAATACTAATACAAAAAAAATGTAAAAAAATAGAATTTAAGAATTAAAACATTTTATCTTTTCTTTAATTAATTCTCTTGCATTATACCTATTAAACAAAAATACAAAAATGCATGTTCACATCATTTAGTCTTTTATTTAATTGTTGTATATCACTTATCTATCTAATTTTCTGTTTAATTATTTCATCGTTATTTGGTTTTTCTGTTCATGTCTAAATCCAAGGGAAAAATGATTAAACTGGTCGACTTCATGTCCTCGAGTCCAATCACGCGAACATTTTCATTTCATTAAAACTTAGGACAATTTCTCTTCAAATATTCGATCTTTTCAAAACTTATACCTTTTAAGCCAAAACTTCGACATTAGGTCGTCGCACCTTCAAAAACCCGTCCGTACCCCTTTTCGGCCAAAACAATTTATTTTTAATCAAACGAACATTTTAATAAAAAGATATTTCAAAAGGTTCCTATAGAGTACTATAGATACATTGGGTGCTAATACCTTCCCACTGTATAACCAACCCCCGAACCATAGATCTCTTTTCAAAACGCCTTGTATTTTTATTACTTTTAAAAAGTATTATTTTACATTGCATATTTAGGGTTTTATTTCGCTCTTTCCCCTTTTCCCTTGGAAATAATAAAGCGTGGTGGCGACTCTTGCTTTTGTGAGACGAATTAATCAATAATTCGATCTCCGATTTACCCCGCTACATTTTTTATCGCTACAGCAGCAAAAAATACCAACCAACACAAACTCTTTTGCCTTTGGGCTTTTCTTTCAAATTTCTTTCTAAAAGGACATGTTAAGTCACTTCTGTGCTGACGCGTAAGTCTCCAAAGGTCGAGTTGCGGAATAAGGAGATATTAATATTGTTGATTAAAAAATACAAACAAATAAAATATGTGAGCCAAACTATGGAGTTCTGATTCATTAAAAGGGATACGTAGGCATCTGGTCACGGGGCTCAGCCGAGCGAAAGTTTGTAAATATTTCCTTCTTTTCCCTGTGTTTTCTTTGAATACATTCCCTCTTAGTTTATAACTCTTAAGCATTAGATTGAACACACCCTTTGATTAGAACAACGAGACTGGATCCCGTAGAGTACTATGGACGTGTGGGGTGCTAATACCTTCCCCTCGCGTAATCGACTCCCTTACCAAATCTCTCGGTCGCAAGACCTTGATTTCCCTTTTAGGTTTTTCTTCGATGATTTTCCTTTCCCTTTTGTGGGATAAATAAATACTCGGTGGCGACTTCATTGGTTTTCCCGCTACATATTCCCTAGTCCGACATAAATGTCTTGAAAAAGACCTTGATTTTCGCTATCCTCCAGATTACGATGCTGGTTGTTAACGAGAGCATCCAACTCATCCTGTCGATGATTCACATTCGTAATGACCTCCATGAATTGGGTCATCTGAGTGGCCATATGGGCCCTAATTTTGGAGAGTTCATTCTACACTTATTCCATCTGACGCGGTAGGTTATTTCTGGTTGGATACCCGTGAGTAGTCATTTTCAAGAAATATGCTAAAAAGAAGCAGAACCCAGAGATAAGAAACCTTCGAAATAATCGAAGCCAACTGAATAACCTGTCATGAAAAATGCATGAATTATACGAAATGCATAATATGTTATTCGATTCCAGGGTATTCAAGAGTTTTGTCGACTATATGGATAGAACAAGTGACATGATTCGGAGAAATAATAATAATAACACGCAAACAAGAGATGAGCAATAATCGTGTTCATTCTATTTAAAAGATTCTGAAATAAGGTTCATACAGTAATAGGAAAACATGGTCCATTGTGCATAAAGAAAGAAGGCCCCGTCCAACAATTGTGGCGGTGATCCATACAATCAAGGACATAATAAGAATAGAACAATCATGAGGGTGGACCCCTCATCTCAATGTTATGCAAAGGCCCTGCTCGCCCGAAGTAAGCTGCACTCTATCCTTTAGTTCTTCTGAACAACTCGTTATTCTCTTCACTATCTGGTTTGCTTGAAAAGCTTTTGGTCACTTCATCCTTTTGGTACATATACTTCTGGAGATCCTGACACCGATCAAGCAGCTTATCGCATTCCTTGCATCCTGGGAGTGGAATCAGCTGTGGAGAACTCTCCACACTCTTCACTCTGATTTGAAGCTTCTCATTGTCCAACTTGACATCTTTGAGTAGTCTTTCCAGTTTCCCGATTCTTTATTTGTTCATGGTGTCTACCTTTTGTAGCTTCACACACTCACAAGGCTTTCTTTCAGCATCTCCAACTACTTCTCTGTAGTCTTCAGCAAGCAAAGACACTTATCCATTTATACCAGACCTTCGTTTTGTTTTCCTACTTCCGTAATTCCCTTTGGCAAATGTTTTGAGCTTATGGATCGTATTCAGCTTGTCGACCCGAGCGTCGTATAGTTTCATCTGTGAATCCATATCCCTTTGATGAAGTTCCATATTCTCGACCTGGACTTGATTGAACTCTTCCATAGGCACAAATTCCGACAAAATGAGAGGAGGTTTCTCATACA
Source organism: Vicia faba (assembly GCA_948472305.1). NCBI lineage: Eukaryota > Viridiplantae > Streptophyta > Magnoliopsida > Fabales > Fabaceae > Vicia > Vicia faba. The sequence continues at coordinate 1,428,432,605 of OX451735.1, read as the reverse complement.
GTGGGTTCTCATTCTTGAATGGTAACCCAGTGGTTTTCACTCTTTTCTTCACCCATTCCACATAAGGATCTTTGGACACAATGACTTTCTTCCCTATGGATTCCATGTTCCTTTTACGGACCTTTGTCCAAGCATACTTTATGATTGATAGTAATTCTGGATTAGTCCCTTTTGCAAAATACACAGTCAGCACAATCTCTGAATCTTCAGGTCGGTCACTCATGACATACCCTAACTGTCAGAAATCCAAGACGGGATTATAATTGATACAACCTCGAGTACCCATGAAAGGAACAATTGGGAATGCACCACAGCTGGTAATAATGTTTGGACCCTGACCAGTGATACAATGCCACTTAATGTCATAAGAAGTGAGTGCAACCAGTCTCTTTGACCAGGGGAGAGAGTCCTTAGTATCAATGGACGGCCCCTTCATAGGGAGATGAAGCATGATCCACCTGTACAACATATGTTGACAAATATTGACTAACCCTTTCTTGTTGTGTCTCGATTGAATGATGTAATAAGTGTCCGCCAGTAATATGGATATCTGATTCTTATTCATGAAAACACATATAGCCGCTAAGTCCATAAACTCCTTCTTGTTGGGAAAAATAATTGTGCCATAGATCATGAAAACAAACAATGCATTAAAAGTGATCCAATTTTATCTTTTGACCACTTATTATGCTTTCCATTCTAAGAATGCTAAAGTGAAACCGTAGACACCTTCATTAGTCTCCCAGTTTTCTTTCACTTATTTTATGCTCAAATAAAGAGTACCTGCAATATGTTCTTATCTGATTTTCTCAGGTGTACAGGCAAATGGAACATGACTGTTCACCTTCAGATCTAGGAGATAAGAATACTCCTCCAGGGTGGGAGCAAACTAGAAGTCTTGAAAAAGTAAAGCATCTCAACTCTGAATCGTAGAACTAGAGGAGAGTCGCTAAAGATTTCTTATCAACGGGGTAAAGAAACCATAACAAACTACCATAACTGTCGACAAACCTCTTTAAATTATCATCGTCTAACAAAGTTCTCAACATCTTTAATGAAGACGTGTCAGTCTTGGGAAAATTGAACTGTGAGTGTAGCGGTAGAAATGTTTAAGACTAAGCCATTGGATTGACTAGACTTACACAACTCAAAATAAAAATCGCCACTATGCTTTATTGTTTCCAAAGGAATTGGAAAAGAGCGATTAACCCAAAAAGAGGGGGAAATATTCAAGGTAAGGGGGTTGGTTATGCAAAGGGAAAGTATTAGCACCCTAAACATCTACGGTACTCCACAGGAACTTCTTTGTAAAAATCTATATATTTTGGCTATGAAATGTTGTATAAAAAATAGATGGTAGAGGTGAGAAAAGAAGTATTTTTTTAATGATTTTTTCACCCTCCGCGGTTGCGAACCTTTAGTGCCTACGTACCACCTTTCGTGCAATAGGGGACCAGGGTACACGTAGTTCCTCTTTTAAATTTAAAAAAAAACACAAGTGTGTTGGTTGATTTTATGAGATAAGACATCATCGTCATTTTCCGTAAGGAAAACATACTTACTACCCACAATCATGAGAAAGGAGAATTTACATCATCTCAAATTGGAGGATATGGCTTGGATTTTAAAATCAACAATGCCTCACTTAACACCCCAGTGGAAAATATCTCTCTTCACTATATATTGTAGAAGTATAGTTGTTTGCATCACTACAAGGATTGACAAGATTCCAATCTTTTAAGAAAAGTTTTTAAAATAAAAAGCCAAAGTGGCAAAATGGTTTGAAATGAGATTGATTGACTTTTAGTCTTTTCACAAAAAAATGTCAAGGAATTATTAAGTTTATTGAAGTTTATTTATGACAATGTTTTTAAAATGCATGGACATGAGTCCAAGTTTATTATGAAAGTGGTTCAAGTTTAAAAACAAGAAGAGTTTTCAAAAGGAGGGAGAAGATTTTTGAAATTTAAGAAGATGGGAGGAGAAGAAGAGACTATCCTAAAGCATAAGGTAAAAACTAGGGATAAGAACCATCTAACCAACAAGAAGCCAATATTTGACATTATGAGTCAAGATAGAATTCTCATTCCTTGGATTAAAACCAAACAATCAAAGATACTAGACCTATTGAGAGAACCAAACTTCAAGTGTATTAAGTCTTCAGAAAAATTGGGCAGAGTAATGGCTGTATACGGGTGAATTCCTGATTACAAACAAAGAATGTAATCACAATAACCTGCGCACAAAACAAACAATCAACCCAATGTCTTAAGGTAAACCTCAAGAACTCCATACAAAACATCAATTATGGTCACAAAGTCTCCAACATAGGCCAAGGTTTCTAATCCTAATTCCAAGAAGTCCAATGCTCCATAATGCCAAGGATAATAACCAAGTAGTCCAAGTATCATTAAAGCCTTTTTTAGGGTTCATGTTGATTATTAGGTGTCTTGAAATAGAATAGAAAGGCTCAAGTGAGCAAAACAGAGATAACAATGATATAAATGCTCAAGTGAGCAAAATACAAATAACATGAAATGTAATGCTTAAAGTAAATGGTACATAAGGCATAAAAAATAAAAGCATAAAGTGAAACAAATTAATAATTAGTGGTTAGTTGGATGACCATCTTGAAACTTGCATTTGGAACTCATTAGGGGATTGGTAGAACCAAAGCCTCCACACAATAAGTTGCATTTTCTTTTTGTCAAGTATATCATTCATTTGGACTCCTCACAAGTACCATTTAATGATCAACGATGTTTAAGTGATCCGCGTTGACCAAAAGTTTTGTAGATCCATTAGAGGATTGGTAGAACCAAAGCCTCCACACAATGAATCTCAAAGTTATTGGATCAAAGGGATGAAATTAACATACTTGGGCTTGCAAACATAGGTTTGGGCCACGAACGATCAGTTATTCGAATCGGGACAAAATTTATCCCTATGTTAAGCAATCGTAAGTGGACTTATATAGAAGTCGCACCTATTTTGAGGCCGGTCAATAGAAATCTATGCATCATTTGATTTGAGACATGATATAGAGATCATGCTCCAATAACACTTATTGCAATAAGAAAAGGATGAAATTAAGAGGGGTGAGAAAGAATACAAACCACATTTGAATTAAATTTTAATTAAACTTTTATTAAAATCATTCATCCATTTTTATGGAGTTAAACTCAACACCATGGATCCAATGATGTTAACAAAGTTCATAATAAAAAATTCAATCCAAGATCAGCCAGAAAATCATCACAAAATAATATTGCATTTAATATATACATTAAAAAAGGTTTTAAAATAGAAATAAAAGAGAAAAATATCAACTATATTTTTATAAAAAGTAAGACCATAGAAAAATCAGAAAAGGACTCAAATATTTTTATAAAATTTTTGGTAGTTTTTTAAAGTAAGAAACTATTTTTTTAATTAAAATAAATGAGTAAAATAACCAAAAATGATAAAAGAAATACCAAAGTCATAAATAAAAAATAAATGAGGTCACAATATTTGTCACAATATCATTGGATCATTCCATAATTTTTTCAGAATATAAAAATGCATAAAAGTATTTTTAAACATTTAAAACAATTCAAAGAATGTTAAAATTTATAAAAATATCAAAACACAAAATAAAATTGTGAAAAAACGAATTTTCTGTGATTTTTTGAAGGTTAAAACAATTAAATATAAAAATAAAAAAATAAAATAAAAACCAAAAAGATTTGGACCAATGGATGAGAGTCAAAACACGTTAGTAATCAAATCCAAGGGATCTGGCACACTGTGCATATCATGGTCATTAGTGAATAAAACACTGGATCAATTATTAAATCAGAAATTAAAAAACAAAACAAGTGGCGCGCCTTCATTGGTTGGAAAATGATATGTTTGTCATCTTCAACCTCCAACCAACGTGAATTGCAGGTCTCTTAAACTGTAAAATCAGAAGCTCAGACCTATGCCATTCGCTTCGTCTCTTCAAGACGACGAGAACCACACCTTCGCGGCAAATTTATATAAATTGTAGCTCAAACAATTTGGAAGGAAATTTTTGAAAAGGTATTTGAAATTTCATGGTCAAAACGTGTTTCCAGATAAAATTAAGTGTTGCGACTAGAACCAGGGAAATAAGAGCATCACAATGATATCAATGTTTTGAAGAATTGATGGAGAAATCTACCTATTGAAGTTGAGTTACAGAGCTCTGAAACTGAAATTCTATGGAGAAATATAGGGAACGATTCTTGAAGGTAATTGTATGGTTAGCTTCAGGGAAGATCAAGGAAGGTGAATTGATAGAAAAATTAGATTAAAAAAGGCTTGAACACTTATTACGAAGTTAGAGAAAATTGAGTTATGAAGCAAGTTTGGTAGGGTGATTCTGGCTAATCACGCTTGAGGAAATGAATGGGGGAGGACCATCTATTTATAGGAGAATGAATGGGATCCTCAAGCATGTGAAATTATGAAGTTTGGAGGGAAATCGTGGGAGGTTTGTAACATGAACAAAGTGTGACTTGTTTAGCATCAAAACTCAGCCAAATCGTGCGTTTCACGATGCTAAACACCTATGGAAAGTTTCTAAACATGATTAGAGGCAAAAACGCATGGAAAACTTGTGATTAGAAGCCATAACAAAATTTTCAAAATCTGACTTGTGATGAAGCTTCAATTTCAAGCTACCAATTTCAAAACATTGGCATTTTCAACTCAAGGGGTCTTAGGGCATGATTCTTGATGCTATAGAAATTTGAGGTTACAAGCTTTACAATGGAAAAAGAATGGAGTTAAATGCATGCTTGAGCTGAAAGTTGCATTGAGTCAAAGTTGGGGAAAAAAGGTTGACTTTCCATAATTAGAAATATTTCAAAATTTTCTTCAAAAGTGACCTATAATGTTTTGCATCCAAACATGGCCTTCCACTTGGAATTTTCTCTTGACCAAAAAAGATGGCATGAAATAGACCTCTTGAATGACATTTTGAAACTTGAACCATTCAAAATCTCCAAAAATTGATAGAGTTATGAATTGCTGAAGTTGGCAAAAAATCATGAAATGACCTATAATCTTTTGTATCCTTAGGGCATCTTCCATCCATTTTCTTACTTTACACATAAAAGAAGGAATAAAGTTAACATCCTCAAGATCATTATGGAAAAACAGTGGTCTCATGGTGATAAAAATTGACAAATCTTTGATCATTTGAAGTCACACATGAGAAAATGAGGGTTCATCTGGAGGACTTGTAATCTTTCTTCATCATCAAGTTTCTTCCACATGAAAACTACTTGAAACTTTTGAAGTTATTTGCTAATGACCCTTTGAAGAGAAGGATGTATTTATAAGAACTCAAAAATACCAAAAGATGAGCAAGATACTTCTTTTAAGTTCAAAACCCTAGCTCCTAGACTAAGAAAATGCTTTGAGGAACTTTGACAATTTTAACCAACCTTCTTGTACCAACACTCTTGCTTTGTAAATAGAAGTTCTTGAGGATGATAATAAGAACTAATAGCCATCAAAAACACTTCCATATCTTGAGAATTTATATAAATATGCACTTGTGATCAATGGGAACAAGACCTTGTCCAATCATGACAACTTCTTCCATCAACCCCTTGTACCTTTGAATCAATTTGATAACTTTGAAATGTGATGTACCCAAAATAAACCTTGCCATGCCATTTCTTGAAAAACAACTTCAATGGCGAGGTTTGTAGTTCTCAAGCTTTATTGACTAGGGCATGGAAATAAACTCATGAACCCATGGATCAATTTGCTAAGCCACATTGCCTTTACCTTCATTATTAACAACTAAGACCATACAACATTGCATTTTATTAACTAGAAATAAAATCAAGACAAAAAATCCATGATCACAAAGGAAAACAAGTCAAGATGCTTGGTGATTCCTCAAAGAGCAAAACTAAAGATAGAGAGGAGGACAAAAAGCCCTAATGTGATCTTGTTGTGATTGAATCAATATGGTATGATGAAGGGATCTTAGGGGCAAAAATTGGGATACAACAACTGCCTTTATTTAAGTTTCTTCTATTCGAAGATACGAAGTTTAAAAATCTTCGTGTCGACGTGATCCAAGATACTTAAATATAAAATAAACCCTATTTTTTACCCTAAGATGCCATGCAATGCTTATGAATATGAATGCACATGGACAACTTCAAAGGGACGCAAAACACCAGTGGGGATGTAATAAAATAAAGAAACAAAAGAGAAATCCGACTAGGAAAATAAATCATTGGTGGATCAAAAGACCCGACTTAGAGGATGATAAAAAAGTCAAAGGATACACCAACTTTTACTGAAGGTGAAACTACCAACGTTCACCGAGGGTAGAAGGAGAAAAGAAAATAACACCACCAACATTCACTGAAGATAGCAAAAAGATAACAATCACCAACTTTCGCTCAAGTTGACCTACCAACTTTCATTGAAGGTAGAAGGAAAAGAAATATCATAGCACCACCATTCACTGACGATGAACTACCAATGTTCACTAAAGGTAGAAGGAAAAGAAATATCATAGCACCTCCGTTCACTGACGATGAACTACTAATGTTCACTGAAGGTAGAAGGAAAATAAATATCATAGCACCACCGTTCACTGACGATGAACTACCAACATTCACTGAGGGTAGAAAGAAGATAACAATCATCGACGTTCACTGCTGATGACCTACCAACTTTCACTGAAGGTAGAAAGAGAATATATCATAGCATCGCCGTTCACTGATGATGAACTACTAACGTTCATAGAGGGTAGCAAAAAGATAACAATCATCGATGTTTACTGCCGATGACCTACCAACTTTCACTGAAGGTAGAAGGAAAATATATCATAACATCGTCGTTCACTGACGATGAACTACCAACATTCACTGAGGGTAGCAAAAAGATAACAATCATCGACATTTACTGCCGATGACCTACCAACTTTCACTGAAGGTAGAAACAGAATATATCATAGCATTGTCGTTCACTGACGATGAACTACCAACGTTCACTGAAGATAGCAAAAAGATAACACACACCAACTTTCACTGAAGGTGACCTACCAACTTTCACTGAATGTAGAGAGAGAATATATCATAGCATCGTCGTTCACTGACGATGAACTACCAAAATTCACTGAAGGTAGCAAAAAGATAACAAGCACCAACTTTCACTGAAGGTGACCTACCAACTTTCACTGAAGGTAGAGAGAGAATATATCATAGCATCGCCGTTCACTGACGATGAACTACCAACATTCACTGAAGGTAGCAAAAAGATAACAAGTTTTTTCCCAAAATTCTGGCGTTTCGCCTAGAACGGGTCTCAACTTCTTCTTTAATCGAGGTATTCTGCCTGGAAAGGGTAATATATAAGTTGTCTCAAATAAAGAGACCACCACTTATAAATATTTCTTAACGAACCTACCCTGTTGTATTGGACGACTAACTATCCACTCATAGAGAACATAGTAAAGGAAAGCAACATCGACTTTTATGGGGAAATACAAGTTGTTCAAATAAAGAGACCTACTATTTGCCGTTATGGAGACTTGAAAAAAAGACTTCCTGGGGAAATGCCGACATATTCCTGCTGGGGATATAAAGTCTTCTCGTGCAAAATAAATGCACATTCTCAAACCAAAACTCGAAGCTTTTAGAAATTCAAGGTAATAATATTGCTGGGAAACAAAGATTCAATCCATAAATAAACTGTAGTAAGACGGTCTACCAAAATACATTCTTTGAGAAATGAACTCAAGAGGGAAACCCAGATCATCTAGTTGAGGAGCTGTGTAGGACAGATAAAGCAAAAAGTCTTCCACGAGGGGTAACTCAGTGGGGAAATTGAAAGAATATACACTTTCTGCTTAAAGCTGATACTCTATTGGAGAGAAGACAACACAAATCTGCAAAATAGGGAAATATCTCAACAAAATATTAATGGATATGAATGAGCAATGATTTTCTAAGTTTAGCTATGCATGATGTATGTATGAATGTATGAGTGCTATCGTGCATATGCTAACAAAACAAACATATAGTACTAGGGATAAATAAACAAAACCAACTCGGGCGCAAACAAAACTCCGCTAAATCACATCAAAGACAATCATTCCATAAGAAAATATGCACCAACTGAGGAAACAAAGTCCTACTACATGGCTTAACCTTACTGTGGAGAAACATAACATAGCGACAAAACAGTACAGATACAGGGATATAACATCCTTCTCCAGGCTTCACCAGGGAATAGCACTCAGACTTCAATGGGGAAATAAATATTTTCAAATGTAACACTTCTACCGGGGATTGCAAAACTAATTTCAAATAAAGCCGATTGACACCAAATCATCAAATCATTCACTGGGGAATTCAGGCCCATTTTGAAGGAGGAAAAACATAAAAACTTCACTAAGGCACATAACGCTTCAACATCGAGACACCTATTGGGGAATTTGTGCTGACTCCATTGAGGAGATCAAACACCACATCATCAAGGGGAAACCAATATACGTTCTTCACTGGGGAAACCAGAGATACGTGTTCTTCGAGAGTAATAATTGTACCAACTTCTCTGGGAAACGAGGACTTCTATCCAATAAGCGAAACCTTCACTGGAGAAATCTTGGATTGAGTCTTCATATCATGCAAACTCAAAAAAGAAGAAAAAATGACCCAAGACTTGACTGGGGACACTGGAGTCACAAACTCAATATAACGAAAACATCTTGAGAAAACCTTCCTGGGGAAACAAAACTTCTCAAAACCACTGCAGTTCGTTCATTCATGGGATCACTACTTTTGTTTTCCTCTTGAATCACAAAATCTAAAGTAAAAGTAAATTGTAAATTCTTTTTGAAAAACAATTTTGTTATTTAATCTCTTCGCTTTGAAAGTTATCATCAATAATAAATAGAGTCTTTGCAAGCTAAATAAAACAAGAAATACAAATAATTGGGTAAAAGCTCAAATTTCATTGATAGAATGGTAGTCTGCGAATGGCAAGACTCCATGGATGATTACAAATTTCAGAAAATGGTAATATATAATGGAAGAGATACATTGAGATACAATGACCATTATCCCCTCTAACAACTTTTGAAATCCTGAGCAGCAGCTTCCGTTGAAGTATGGTAAGGATCCAAGAAGATTGTTGCTTCAATGATCAAGTCTTGTCTGATGTAGTTACTTGCAAAGAAAATTGCTAACTTTTTCCTAAGCTGCCCTTGCGGGTTTTCAACTTAGCGGGAATTTTTTTTTTATGTCTCTAATTTTTGCCTAGACCGCCCTTACGGGTTTTCGGTCTACTGAGATGCTCTTTTTGCCTAATCCTCCCTTTTGGGTTTTCAACTTAGCGAGCTGTTCTTTTTTATTTCTTTAGGAGAAGTATTTCTTGACTGCATCAGCATTCATGGGACGTGGGAACTCCTCGTCATCCATAGTTTCAAGAATTAATGTGCCACCAGAGAAGGCTTTCTTGACAACATACGAGTCGTCAAAATTGGGAGTCCACTTGCCCTTAGAATCATCATTAAAAGACAAGATCTTCCTGAGCACGAGGTCGCCTTATCTGAATTCATGAGGCTTGACCTTCTTATCAAAAGCTTTCTTCATCCTCTTCTGATATAACTGCCCCTGACACAAAGCTGTTATCCTCGTCTCTTCGATTAAATTCAATTGGTCAAATCTATTCTGGACCCATTCAGCCCCTGACAGCTTGGTTTCCATTATCACACGCAAAGAGGGAATCTCAACCTCGATTGGGAGTACCACTTTCATTCCATACACAAGGGAGAATGGGGTTGCTCCTGTTGAAGTGCGGACAGATGTCCGATATCCATGCAAAGCAAAAAGGAGCACTTAATGCCAATCTTTATAAGTAACAACCATCTTCTGGATGATCTTCTTGATATTCTTATTAGCAGCTTCAATAGCCCCATTCATCTTTGGCCTGTACGAAGATGAGTTGTGATGTACAATCTTGAATTCCTCACAAAGTTCTATCATCATCTTGTTGTTCAGATTCAAACCATTGTCGGTGATAATTCTTCTCGGCACACAATATCGACATATAAGATTATTCTTAATGAAGCGCACAACCACTTGCTTAGTAACATTAGCATATGAAGCAACTTTCACCCATTTGGTGAAGTAATCAATTTCTACCAAAATAAATCGGTGTCCATTCGATGCTTTAGGTTCTATCATCCCAATCATGTCAATACTCCACATAGAGAAAGGCCACGGGTAAGAGATCACATTGAGAAGTGTCGGAGGCACATGAACCTTGTTCGCATAAATCTAGCATTTATGACACTTCTTTGCAAATTTTTAACAGTCAGATTCCATTGTCAGCCAATAATAACCTGCCCTTAGCATCTTTTTAGCCATCGAATGTCCATTGGCATGAGTTCCAAATGAACCTTCATGAATCTCATGCATCAACGTGTCTGCTTCGTGTCTATCCACGCATCTGAGCAGGACCATGCCATAATTTCTCTTGTACAACACATTTTCATTGAGGAAGAAATTTCCAGCCAATCTTCTCAATGTCTTTTTATCTTTATTTGATGCACCAATCGGGTATTCCTGAGTTTGAAAAAAATGCTTGATATCATAATACCAAGGTTTCTCATCCGCTACCTCCTCTGTTGTAAACAAATGAGCGGGCCTATCTTGTCACCGAACTATAATTCGAAGTATATCATTCCAAGTATTCACTTGATACATAGAAGGCAGAGTTTCCAGAGCATCCGCCATTTGATTTTCATCTCTAGGAATGTGATGGAATTCAACTTTATTAAAGAAGGGTAACAATCTTCTAGCATAATCTTTATAAGGGATCAAGCCGAGGAGACGATTATCCCACTCTCCTTTAATCTGATTTATTACCAAAGCTGAATCACCATACACATCTAGAATTTTAATTCTGAGATCAATAGCTTCCTCGAGACCCATGATGCAAGCCTCATATTCTGGCATATTATTAGTACAATCAAATGTCAACCTTGCAGTAAAAGGAATGTGTGATCCACGTGGAGTGACAATCACAACACCAATTCCTTTACCATAAGCATTCACAACTCCATCAAATATCATACTCCAGCGAGATTCAGGATCAGGACCTTCCTTAGGAAATGGTTCATCACAATCTTTCACTTTCAGAAACATCACATCCTCATCAGGAAAATCATACTTCACAGACTGATAATCATCAACTGGTTGGAGAGCAAGATAATCTACAAACACGCTGCTCTTAATAGCTTTTTGAGTGCGGTATTCGATGTCATATTCAGATAACAACATCTACCGGCAAGCAATTCTCCCAGTAAGAGAAGGCTTTTCAAAAATGTACTTGATTGGATACATTTTGGAGATCAACCAAGTAGTGTGATTCAACATATATTGCCGCAAAGGTTTTTCCTCCCAGGCCATAGCACAACATGTCTTTTCCAGCATGGAATATCGCGATTCACAATCAGTAAAATTTTGACTGAGATGATAAATGGCATACTCTTTCTTCCCTGTTTCATCCTGTTGTCCCAGAATACAGCCCATGGAATTATCTAACACTGTAAGATACATAATCAATGGTCTTCCTTCAACAGGAGGGAGCAAGATAGGAAGTTCAAGAAGATATTCTTTAATACTTTAAAATTCCCTTTGGCAGTCATCTGTCCACACATAACCTTGATCTTTCTTTAACAACTTAAAGATTGGTTCACACGTTACAGTCATATGGGAAATGAATCTGGAGATATAATTTAAACGCCCGAGGAACCCTCTGACTTGCTTTTCAGTTCTCTGTGCTGGCATTTCTTGAATTTCTTTGACTTTATCAGGGTCAACTTCAATTCCTTTACGGCTAACAATGAAACCCAACAATTTCCCTGATCGAACACCGAAGGTACATTTATTTGGATTCAAGCAGAGACGATACTTCCTCAAATGCTGAAATAAATTCAACAAATCTTCTACATGCCCTTTTTCAGTCTGGGATTTAGCAATCATATCATCAACATATACCTCAATTTCCTTGTGCATCAGATCATGGAATAGGGTTGTCATAGCCCTCTACTACGTTGCACCAGCGTTCTTCGACCCGAAGGGCATCACTCTGTAACAGAATGTTCCCCAGGGTGTGATAAACATTGTTTTTTCCATGTCTTCATGAGCCATCCTTATTTGATTATACCAGAAAAATATGTCCATGAATGAGAAAACTTTGAATTTTGCTGTGATATCCACTAACATATCAATGTGTGGCAATGGAAAATCATCTTTTGAACTAGCTTTATTTAAATCTCTGTAATCTACGCACATGCGAACTTTTCCGTCTCTCTTTTGTACTTGGACAATATTGGCAATCCATTGAGGGTACACTGATGTCACAAGAAAACCAGCATTAACCTGCTTTAGAACTTCCTCTTTGATCTTCACTGTCATATTTGGGTGAGTTCTTCTCAACTTCTGTTTGTTTGGCGGAAACTCTGGCTTCAACGGTAAACGGTGCTCTACAATATTTGTATCTAGACCAGGCATATCTTGGTAAGACCAAGCAAAAATGTCCACATACTCTTTCAACAACTCAATCAACCTGCTCTTCACATCAGGATGCCGTAACACTCCAATCTTGACTTCCTTCGGATCTTCTTATGAACCCAAATTGATTACTTCCAATGGCTCTTTATATGGCTGAATGGCATCCTCCTCTCGCTCAAGTAACCATGAGACCTCTTATGGGATATCATCATAGTCTTCTTCTTCGGCCCCATACACAAGACATTCAAAGTTGGGAGAGGGTGCACGGTCATTGTATTCAACGGGTTTTTTAATTAATCTGCACATATGATTTATGATTGTTTTTAGAAACTGACACATATAACAAGTGATCATGCAGATTGAATTTCAATTATTATTTATTTTGAAAGGTTTTTTCTGATTACCAATTTCCAAGAAAAAACCAAAAAAATAAAACACAATTTGGGAAACAAAGACAACTTTTATTATTGATTTTAAAAGTCACAGCAAACAGATAAGCCCATACAATATTAATACTTTCACCATGGGCAGAGTGAAAGCTTTTTAAAAAGATTAACAAAACAAATTACTTTGAAACATGTATGAAAGAGGAAACATCAATGGTGATCCAGTTCTGAACCCTAACTCCGTGCCTCATAAAATTTGGCATTTCGGGCTTTGCTTCATCTTCCACAATAGCATTAATCCCGGAAACAGTTGGATGAAGATAACCCCCGCTACAGAAGATGTATTGATACTTGCCTGCAACAGACTTTGGCTTCATGCTCTTACCTTTATCATTCTTCACAGAGAACCCCAAGCCAACTCTATTCTTGTTTACAGGTGGATCCACAATCTTTCCCCATATTTCACTATGACCATTACGCACAACCTGCTGCGCATCTTTAAGTGAAACCATATAATTATCATTTCCCCTTATGTTGTCAATGGATAAAGCTTGGAACTGGGTTCCAACAGCAGCTTCATCCGCCTCCACAATGCTGAAAGAGGACAAATGGGATATCAATAATGCATGTTCTCCATTTATAATCACCACTTTTCCTTCGCGTAAAAACTTCAGCTTTTGGTGTAAAGTCAAAGTGACAGCCCCTGCCTCATGTATCCACGGCCGTCCCAGCAAGCAGCTATAAGCGGGTACAATATCCATGACCTGGAAAGTAATCTGAAACAAATGTGGGCCTATAAGAATAGGCAAGTCCACTTCACCAATAACAGATTTTCTTGATCCATCAAATGCTTTCACAATAATGCCACTTGGGCGCATGGGCGTTTCTTGATATTTCAACTTCATAAGTGTACTCCTTGGTACAACATTCAAAGTTTATCCATTATCAATCAACACATTGGATAGTGAATAATTCTTGCAGTTTATAGAGATGTGGATGGCCAAGTTGTGATTCCTTCCTTCATCTGGCAATTCATCGTCCCAGAAACTCAGGTTATTACATGACATAATGTTCCCCAATATGCTACTGAATTGGTCTATAGGCATGTCACTTTCCATAAAAGCTTGGTCCAATACCCTCATCAAAGATTCTCTGTGAGCAGAGGAGTTCATAAATAAAGCCAAGATAGATATTTTTGAAGGAGTCTGCAGTAGATGATCTACAATTCTGTATTCGCTCATCTTGATTATCTTCAAAATATAGTCCACCTCTTTTTCTAGCGTAGCTCCACTAGATTCACCCACTGCCTTCTTGGGTTCAACATTTTCAACAATTTTCTTTCCTGTACTAACATCTCTACGAACAACTGGTGCAAATATACGACCGTTGCGGGTCACTCTGCTAGTCTCAACAATATTTCCAACATCAGGCATTGGATGGATGGGAACTTCCACACCATCTTATAAGATTGTAGCATTATATTTGTAGGGTACAGCCTTATCTGACTTGTAGGGGATACGACCATACAAACTAATCACCAATGGAGTAATAGCCGACTTGCTATGATACTCAACTTCAAAATGGGAGGGTGCACCAAAACAAGGCACAATGACGTTTACCCCTTCTTCAACACAATCAACCATTATGGAGTCATCTCTGTAAAACAAATCCTCATCTGAGGAGAAAAACTCATCTGCAGAGGCATACTCATTATCCGACTCTTCTTCAGCCAAACAGACCTCAATCACATCAACTTCATGGTAATCATCCCTTTGACCTGTAACCTTGATGGTTCCATTGTCTAACAATAACTGAACACCTTTCCTCACAATTAAACATCCTCGAGAGTCCTGGTAGCAAATTTGGCAAGATCCATATTGATGTTCCACCTGACCAGCCATGTGGCAGAAAGTAGCATGCAATTGTACAAGATCCTCATTCATATACTCCACATCAATAATTCTGAACTCACCAGGACATCCAGAAACCATGTTTACCTCCTCTTCATACTCTTCCCTAGGCCTGATTATGTGGATGAGTCCCTCACCCATCATCTCTTGCAAAACATCCTTTATCTTGTCGTAACCCTGTATGTTTGTACTACAAATAGCACAACCGTCATGGTCATGCGTATAGTACCTAAATTCACAGAGGTCTGCATGCATTTTCACCAAATTTCCTCTAACCAGATTAATATCAAAAATCTGGAAGTCGCCTGGATAACCGACCACCATGTTCACAACATTTTCTCCTCCATGCTTGGGCAGAGGATTGTCTTCACATTTGGGCCCACATCTTTGAAAGATAGAATACCTAACTTCAACAATTTATGTACCTCACTCTTCAAAGGATAACAATTCTCAACATTATGCCCTGGTGCTCCCCGATGAAAAGCATATGTTTGGTCCGCCTTGTAATACGAAGGCAAGGGTGATGGTACAACGGGAGGTGGTCGGGTCTGAACCAACTTCTTCTGAATTAACGCCGGAAGTAACTCTGTATAAATCATAGGGATAGGGTCAAAACTCTCCCTTCTATGATTATACCCTTGATTCCTCTGCTGGGGTGGTCTTTGATAAGCAACGATGGTTGGTGCTACACCAACAACTGGAGTAACTGAGGCGACTTGTAGATGACACTGATAATTTCTTCTAGGAGGATTAACCCTCCTCTCTTGCATAAAAACATTTGTATCTCCTTACTTCTTCTTGGTAAACCCATAGGATGGCTTCTTCGCACTTCCAGAACCTTCACTCTTCGTTAAACAACCCTCTCTTACAGCCTCTTCTAACCGGATACCCATGCCTACCATTTCAGTAAAGTCACTTGGCGCACTCGCCACCATCCTCTCATAGAAAGCACCAAGAGTTTTCAAGAAAATCTTAGTCATCTCCTTCTCTTCCATGGGAGGAATCACTTGGGCGGCTACCTCACGCCATCTCTGTGCATATTCTTTGAATGATTCCCTATCTTTATGGACCATGTCCCTGAGTTGATCACGGTCAGGCGCAATGTCCATATTGTATTTGTATTGTCTGATAAATGCTTTGCCCAAGTCATTGAAAGTATGGATATTGACACTGTCCAAACTCATATACCACTTCAACGCAACACCAGTCAAACTATCTTGAAAAAAGTGAATCAACAGACATTGATCATCAGTATGGGTAGACATTCTTCTTACATACATCACCAAATGAGCACGAGGGCAAGTGTTTCCCTTGTACCTTTCAAACTCTAGGACCTTAAACTTTGCAGGTATCTTAACATTCGGGACCAAGCATAATCCATTCACGTTCTGCCATAATAACTCCTTTCCCTTGAGGGCCTTCATCTACCTCTGCATCTTGTCAAACTGTTCTTGAAAGTCATCCATTTTGTCATAAAGACCCAAGTCTTCACTTGGTGGAGGAAAAGGGCGACACATATCATCATTAACAAATGGAATCATATTCACCGAGGGAGGTGCAACAGGAGCAACATGCACCACAAGAGGTGCAAGAGTAATAGTAGTCTGAACAACTGGAGCTTTTTGAGGACCAAGATTGAAACTTTTAGGCGCTAAATTATCTGGCATTCCCCGTGGACACCCTTGAGGCATGCGATTCTGAATAACGGTTGGAATAGCAAACACAAGAACATCCAGAGATTTACTAGTAGCCCTTTTTGGTTGAGGTTGAACACTTAGTGGTTGATTTTGAGCAGCCACCAGAGATTCCATCAGAGCAGTAAGATTGACCATGCCAACCTTCAAAACATAAACCTCCTCGCGCAGCTTACGATTCTCTTGTTCTAAGTTGTCCATCTTCCTTCTGAGATTAGCTTGAGTGTTGTAGTGGTGAGATAACTTGCTTAACAAAGTAAAGAAGCTTGGTAAGACACCTTGATATGCAAAGAAATTCAAGAAATATATGCAATATGATGCATGATGTGCAATGCACATGATTTATTTTTTAATTAATATTTCAAGGGACTTAAAGATTTATAGACACATTGCAAATATCAAAGTAATAACATATTTGAAATACTGAAATTTTTTATTATAATAACTTCAAAATGGATTACAAGTTTCAATAATCCCAAGTACAAGATGAAAATCAAGTCTAAAACCCTAAGATAAAAAGCTGATAGAGATCACTCAATACACTGACGCTTCCCTGTATGCCTAGAAATCTGAGCCTTCAACCTCTGGTTTTCTTCCGAATATCTGGTGGCAACCTCCTTCCAATCACCTGAATCAAGAAGTGAGCAAATAGCATCTAACTAAGTCTTAGGAGAAAATAAATCCCATTGCCTCTCCATGGTATCTACCGCCCGACTCTCAAGAATCTCAATTAAGTCGTCTTTCTCCTTCAAGTCTGCTCTATAGGAAATCTCTAAAGTTTGGCACTTATTCTTCGAAGCGTCATTTTCTTGCTGCATCCTGACCAAAGCAAGTTGTAGCTCTTCTATATCATCAAATAAGGGAGGAGTGGTATTCACAAACAAATCAGGCATAAGTGCTTCCCGAGAATACGGCATCTTCAATTGAATAGCTTTCATTTGGACTCACTGAAGATAAGGTTCCAAAGAAACATCCCCTCTTGGTCCCAAATCTTTCCTACTCTTCTTACGAATGTGACACCAGGCCTTCCTAATCTGCTCCCTGGCTTCCTTATGGTCTTCTCCCTCCTTCAGAAAGAAACTACTCAAATGAATACTATTTGGTTTATCCCTCATCGGATAACCAAGTTGTCTTCGTGCAAGAACAGGGTTATAGTTAATTCCCCCATTTGTACCAAGAAGAGGTACATTGGGGAAACTACCACAACTGTCGACAATCTCTACATCCTGGTAAGCTCGATGATACCAATCAATATCCGAGTGATTAAGTTCCATGATCTTAGGAGACCAACGGGGTTCCTTCCTGATATCCCAAAAAGCATCAGACTGAGGCATATGGAAGATAAACCACTGGTACAACAGAGGCGTGCAACAGATAATCATCCCTCCATGATAAGAATTCCGAAGATGAATAGAGTAATAAGCATCTCCCAACAATATAGGAACTGAGTTTCCAATCATGAAGATCTTGATAGCATTAACGTCAACAAACTTATCCACATTAGGAAATAAGAACAACCCGTAAGCAAGTAGAGCAAAGATGGCCTCAAAAGTGACTGTACTCTTCATCCTGACAATGTAATGAGATTTCTCCAATAAGAACTGAGCTGGTAATCCTCTAATCCCTCCTTTAATAGTCATGTGGGCTTCAACCTCAGACTTCCCCAGATGGATCAAAGCAGCAATCTCATGTGATTTTGGCTCACCCTCCAAACTAGTGAAAGGAACACGATCGGTAACAGGTAAATCCAACAGATAAGAATACTCCTACAGTGTAGGCATCACCTTATAGTCAGGTAAAGTAAAACAATGATACATCAGATCATAGAAGTGGAACAAGGTCGAGAGAATACCCTTCTTCATCCTAAGCTTCATGAGAGGAATGATGGATCCATACTTCTTCCGAAAATCTGCAGAACACTCAATCTCGGGAATTAGACTGATCAACTCATCTATCTTAGGATACTTGAAACTCTATTTTCCGGTATTTCTTTTTCCAGAATCCATGGTCAAAAGGTACCTGAGATATTCACAAATGGTCAACTTTTAAGTCCCTTGAAATGAAATTCCTTCAAAAGATGCTTATGAGTTCATGGATGCATGATGCAACAATCACACACAAGATCACACATATAGCGTTCATAGGTTCAACATCACGAGCATGAGGTTCAAGGTAATACCCATAAGGTATGGTCTAAAAGTTATCACCTGCCGAACAAGGTTCTAGAGGTTCCCAGAGTCTACATCCTTCCTTCAGATATTACCAACTTCTCAATTAACTCGGTAATTAGTAATATTCTCAAGAAAAACTCGTCCGACCGTAGTATCGCGTGACAAATATTTCTGGATTACTCTGTCATAGCTTCCGCACTAAACCTAAAAGGACAAGATGGGTTAGGTATTCTACGGTCCTCAGCTTCAGCAGGCTCCCAGGTCGAAAGCAGTATGTCTTCCCGATTACTCAGTAAATGACATTACAGTCAAAGGGGCCTCCACTGACTGGGGGATATCATGCCTCCTTTTTTGGGATTAATCCCTCAAAGTTAACATGACTATACCGCCCGTCCTATCTTAAAGTTTTCCCAAGTCTGGGTATAGGACTTATGAGTAATCACCAAGCACCCTGGAAACCAGGAAAATCCAGATAAACATATAAACAACATATAACACATAAACAACAATAGCACATATACAGATATAAACAAAGATAGGTGCAACCCACTTAGGTATGGACCAGCAAGAGGTCAATCTTTCCCCAGTGAAGTCGCCATTTTTTCTATAGCGGTAGAAATTTTTAAGACTAAGCCATTGGATTGACTAGACTTACACAAATCAAAATAAAAATTTCCACCGCGCTTTATTATTTCCAAAGGAATGGGAAAATAGCGAGTAACCAAAAAAGAGGGGGAAAGATTCAAGGTAAGGGGGTTGGTTATGAAAAGGGAAGATATTAGTACCCTAAACGTCCACGGTACTCTACAGGAACCTCTTTGTAAAAATCTGTATATTTTGGCTATAAAATGTTGTATGAAAAATAGACGGTGGAGGTGAGAAAAGAAGTATTTTTTTTAATGATTTTTGCACCCGCCGCGGTTGTGAACCTTTAGTGCCTACGGACCACCTTTCTTGCAATAGGGGATCAGGGTACACGTAGTTCTTCTTTTAAATTTAAAAAAAAAAAAACACAAGTGTGTTGGTTGATTTTATGTGATAAGACATCATCGTCATTGTCCGTATGGAAAATATACTTACTACCCACAATCATGAGAAAGGAGAATTTGCATCATCTCAAAGTGGATGATATAACTTGGATTTTAAAATCAACAATGCCTCACTCAACACCCAAGTGGAAAATATCTCACTTCACTACATATTGTAGAAGTATAGTTGTTTGCATCACTACAAGGATTGACAAGAGTCCAATCTTTTGAGAAAAGTTTTTAAAGTAAAAAGCCAAAGTGGAAAAATGGTTTGAAATGAGATTGATTGACTTTTAGTCTTTTCACAAAAAAATGTCAAGGCATTATTAAGTTGATTGAAGTTTATTTATGAAAATGTTTTGAAAATGCATGGACATGAGTCCAAGTTTATTATCAAAGTGGTTCAAGTTTAAAAACAAGAAGAGTTTTCAAAAGGAGAGAGAAGATTTTTGAAATTTAAGAAGATTGGAGGAGAAGAAGAGACTATCCTAAAGCATAAGGTAAAAGCTAGGAATAAGAACCATCTAACCAACAAGAAGCCAATATTTGACATTATGAGTCAAGATAGAATTCCCATTCCTTGGATTAAAACCAAACAAGCAAAGATACTAGACCTCTTGAGAGAACCAAACTTCAAGTGTATTAAGTCTTCACAAATATTGGGCAGAGTAACGGTTGTATACGGGTGAATTCCAGATTACAAACAAAGAATGTAATCACAATAACCTGCACACAAAAAAACAAGCAACCCAATGTCTTGAGGTAAACCTCAAGAACACCAGACAAAATATCAATTAAGGTCACAAGTTCTTTAACATAGGCCAAGGTTTCTAATCCTAAGTCCAAGAAGTCCAATGTTCCATAATGCCAAGGATAGTAACCAAATAGTCCAAGCATCATTAAAGCCTTTTTTAGGGTTCATGTTGATTATTAGGTGTCTTGAAAAAGAATAGAAAGGCTCAAGTGAGAAAAACAAAGATAACAAGGATTTAAATGCTCAAGTGAGCAAAATACAAAGAACATGAAATGTAATGCTTAAAGTAAATGGTACATAAGGCATAAAAAATAAAAGCATAAAGTGAAACAAATTAATAATTAGTGGTTAGTTGGATGACCATCTTGAAACTTGCATTTGGAACTTATTAGGGGATTGGTAGAACCAAAGCCTCCACACAACAAGTTTCATTTGCTTTTTGTCAAGTATAACATCCATTTGGAATCCTCACAAGTGTCATTTAATGATCAACAATATTTAAGTGATCCGCATTGACCAAAAGAGTTGTAGATCCATTAGAGGATTGGTAGAACCAAAGCCTCCACACAATGAATCTCAAAGTTATTGGATCAAAGGGATCAAATTAACATACTTGGGCTTGTAAACATAGATTTGGGCCACGAATGATCATTTATTTGAATCGAGACAAAATTTAGCGCTATGTTAAGCAATCGTATGTGGATTTATATAGAAGTCGCACCTATTTTGAGACCGGTCAATAGCAATTTATGAATCATTTGTTTTGAGACATGATATAGAGATCATGCTCTAATAACACTTAGTTCAATAATAAAGGGATGAGATGAAGATGGGTGGGAAAGAATACAAACCACATTTGAATTAAATTTTAATTAAACTTTTATTAAAATCATTCATCCATTTTTATGGAGTTAGATTCAACACCATGGATCCAATGATGTTAACAAAGTTCATAATAAAAAGTTCAACCCAAGATCAGCCAGAAAATAATCACAAAATAATATTGTATTTAATATATACATTAAAAAAGGTTTTAAAATAGAAATAAAAGAGAAAAATATCAACTATATTCAAATTATTCAAGAAACAAAAATTAAGACCATAGAAAAATCAGAAAAGGACTCAAATATTTTTATAAAATTTTTGGTAATTTTTAAAGTCAGAAACTATTTTTTTTAATTAAAAGAAATGAGTAAAATAACCAAAAATGATTAAAAAAAATTCCAAAGTCAGAAATAAAAAATAAATGAGGTCACCAATATTTGTCACAATATCATTGGATCATTCAATAATTTTTGCAGAATTTAAAAATGCATAAAAGTATTTTTAAACATTTAAAACAATTCAAATAAAGTGAAAATTTATAAAAAATATCAAAACACAAAATAAAATTTCGAAAAAATAAAAATCAGAAAGAGAAGAATCAAAAATATTTTTCATAATTTTTTCAGATTTTTTGGACTAAAAATGAATTTTTCTGTGATTTTTTGAAGTTTAAAACAATTAAATATAAAAATCAGAAAGTAAAATAAAAACCAAAAAGATGTGGACCAATGGATGAGAGTCAAAACGCGTTAGTAATCAAATCCAAAGGATCTGGCGCGCTGTGCATATCATGGTCATTAGTGAATAAAACACTGGATCACTTATTAAATCAGAAATAAAAAAAAACAAGTGGCGCGCCTTCATTGGTTGGAAAATGACACGTTGGTCATCTTCAATCTCCAGCCAACGTGAATTGCAGGTCTCTTAAACTGTAAAATCAGAAACTCAGACCTATGCCATTAGCTTCATCTCTTCAAGACGAATACAACAACACCTTCGCGACAAATTTATATAAACTTTAGCTTAAGCAATTTGGAAGGAAAATTTTGAAAAGGGATTTGAAATTTAATGGTCAATACGTGTTTCCAAATAAAAGTAAGTGTTGTAACTAGAACCAGGGAAATGAGAGCATCACAATGATATCAAAGTTTTGAAGAATTGATGGAGAAATCTACCTATTGAAATTGAGTTGCAGAGCTCTGAAACTGGACTTCTATGGAGCAATATAGGCACGATTCTTGAAGGTAATTGTATGGTTAGCTTAAGGGAAGATCAAGGAAGGTGAATTGATAGAAAAATTGGATTAAAAAAAGGCTTGAACACTTATTATGAAGTTATAGAAAATTGAGTTATGAAGCAAGTTTGGCAGGGTGATTCTAGCTATTCAATCTTGAAGAAATGAATGGGGAATGACCCTCTATTTATAGGAGAATGAATGGGATCCTTAAGTGTGTGAAATGATGAAGTTTGGAGGGAAATCGTGGGAGGTCTGTAGCATGAACAAAGTGTGACTTGTTTAGCATCAAAACTCAGCCAAATCGTGCGTTTCATGATGCTAAACACCTTTAGAAAGTTGCTAAACATGATTAGAAGCAAAAACACGTGGAAAACTTGTGATTAGAAGCCAAAATAAAGATTTCAAAATCTAACTTATGATGAAACTTCAGTTTCAAGCTACCAATTTCAAAACAATGGAATTTTCAACTCAAGGGGTCTTAAGGAATGATTCTTAATGCTCTAGAAAAATGAGGTTACAAGCTTTGCAATAGAAAAAGAATGGAGTTAAATGAATGCTTGAACTGAAAGTTGCATTGAGTCAAAGTTGGGGAAAAAGGGTTGACTTTCCATAATTAGAAATATTTAAAAAATTTCTTCAAAAGTGACCTATAATGTTTTGCATCCAAACCTGGCCTTCCACTTGGAATTTGCTCTTGACAAAAAAATATGGAATTAAATAGACCTCTTTAATGACATTTTGAAACTTGAACCATTCAAAATCTCCAAAAACTGAAAGAGTTATGAATTGTTGAAGTTGCTAAAAAATCATGAAATGACCTATAATCTTTTGTAACCTTAGGGAATCTTTCATCCATTTTCTCACTTTGCACATAAAATAAGGAATAAAGTTCACTCCTCAAGATTATTATGAAAAAAGAGTGGGATCATGATGATAAAAATTGACCAAGTTATGATCATTTGAAGTCACATATGAGAAAACAAGGGTTCATCTAGAGGACTTATAATCTTTCTTCATCATCAAGTTTCTTCCACATGAAAACTCCTTGAAACTTTTGAAGTGATTTGTTAATGACCCTTTTAAGATAAGGTTGTCTTTGGAAGCACTAAAAAATACCAAAATATGAGCAAGATACTTCTTTGAAGTTCAAAACCCTAGCTCCTAGACCAAGAAAATGCTTTGAGGAACTTTGACAATTTGACCAACCTTATTGTACCAACTCTTTTGATTTGTAATTATAAGTTATTGAGGATGATAATGAGAACTCATATCCATCAAAACCACTTCCATATATTGATAATTTAGAGAAATATGCACTTTTGATAAATGGGAACAAGACCTTGTCCAATCATGACAACTTCTTCCATCAACCCCTTGTACCTTTGACTCAATTTGATAACTTTGAAATGTGATGAACCCAAAATAAACCTTGCCATGCCATTTTTTCCAAAACAACTTCAATGGTGAGGTTTGTAGTTCTCAAGCTTTATTGACTAGGGCATGGAAATAAACTCATGAACCCATGGATCAATTTGCTAAGCCACATTGCCTTTACCTACATTATTAACAAGTAAGACCATCCAACATTGAATTTTATTAACTAGAAATAAAATCACGAGAAAATATCCATGATCACAAAAGAAAACAAGTCAAGATGCTTCGTGATTCCTCATAGAGCAAAACTAAAGATAGGGAGGAGGACCAAAAGCCCTAATGTGATCTTGTTGTGATTGAATCGATATGGTGTGATGAAGGGATCTTAGGGGCAAAAATTGGGGTACAACAGTTAGTATGCTTGGTAATTTATGGACCGTCATCAGTGTTGTAATCCATCTCTGGAAAAGACATGAATTTAGAAATACCCTGGAACAAATAATGCATATGCAAGTTAGATAAACACATTATTATTCTGACACACATTTTTTATGAAAAATAAATATGCCATGATGCAACAGTCCAGGATCAAGGATTCCACTGCTGGATAATTTGCTGAACTGCCGAAATAAATGGCCAACATGATAAGGGAATACTTCAAAACATAACCAGGCGAACAATAAGTCATCAACAATATCAAGTCACCATCAGAAACACAAAGTCACTATCAAGTCACTAACAGTACCTTTGATAATAATTCTCTCTCTTCTCATGGGTAAATCTAAGGTCAAGGTAAGGCAACGGTTAGTCAAGGTCGTAGGTTCTCCTAAAAATGCTATCAACGCATAACATACGTGATGGTGATAGCACCCTCATTTGAAACCTATCCTGACAGTGGCTCTAATGATCGACGTGATAAAGCATATCGCCTACCCATTGTCATGAATCTCCACTATAATCCTAGGGTGTCCTATGGTTGTAAGTTGGCCTGGGTATTGGGTCTTTTACCTTTTGTAACACCCACCCACAGAGAAACAGCAAAATATCTAGAAGTATATGGAAAGCGATAAAATACATGCATAAACGTATGCAAGCAGTATATATATAAAACTGGAAATAACTAGAAGTAAATAAACACCCAAAGCTGTAAACAAACAAAATTTAGGATCGACTTCAAGCTGGACCATCAATTGGTCAATTTGTCTCTAGTGAAGCCACCAGCTAAAACGATCGGCCGAACATCGACTAATAATATATCAATGAAGTCACCATCAAACATTTTTATCCCATAGGAAGGGAAAGGTGAACATTGAGAAAACCTGAAGGGGGTGAGATCACAGTCTTTTGACCAATAAATTGGGTAAGGAAGTATGTTACACAAGGGGAAGGTGTTAGCACCCATCACGCCCATGGTACTCCATGGTATACACACTTGTTTTCTACTTATATGGGTGTGTTTAAGCTATGTCTGTGATTAAAAGAGAAAATGCAAAAGGAATGCATGAAAAAAAGAAATTCGGAGAAAAGAAAGAAGTATTTACAACTTGTGTTCGGTTAGGCTCCGCCACCTCTTTCCTACACATCCCTTTCGAAGAATCAGAGCGCCTTAGTTCACCTCACATGTTTCTGTTTGTTTTGTATATTTTAATGGAACAATATTAAGTTTGCATTCTACCTGCAGCTTGACCTTTGGAGACTCACGCATATGGATAGAAAGGAATTAACATGCTAAAAAAAGTGCCCAGAGACGGATGATGCTATATTCGCGACTCTAGAAAGTAGACATGGTGCAACCCGGCCTTTGGGGAATTACGCATCGTATTGTATAGAGGAGGAAAATAACATATCTATTTTGAAGTTTGAAAATCCAAGAGGCGAGAAAAGAGTTTGAATTTGTTGGTGTTTTTTACATTGAAAAAGGGTTTTTATATTGTTAAAGTGTTTTGGAATTTGCCAAGAAAAAGGAGTTTTAGTTTTAATGCACATGCTAAAGGGGAATAAAAAAGCCTAAGGGAGACTAGTCTAGTTTCTAAGCCTAATGTTATCATACAATGATGGTCATATGATTGAGATTGAAAAAGAAGGGAAATTTCTATCTAATGTTATCACACATGGATAGCAAGCCTAGTGTCTATCTGGAACACACTCATCCAAGGGTCTAACCAACCTAAGGTATTCTAGGAACAAACTCATTTGAGAGTGAACCCTCTTAGTTTCTATTTAGAATGCACTCATATCAAGAGTAAACCAAAGGTCCTAAAAGAGCACGACATAAATGATAAAATTAAATTTGGTATATACACTAGAATAAGCGCATGTGAGAGTAATATGGGCAACATCTATTTGGAACAGACTCATATCAAGAATCAAACTAAAACCAAAACCTCTTAGGAACACCACATACCGAAGTGAACCATTCGAATAATATATGAATATATCTTCTATTTTTGATGATTCTTTTGACAAAATGTAAAGTGAGAAATGTAAATGGGACAAACTCATATCGAGAATGAACCAAGACCAAAGCCTCTGAGGAACACTACATACGGAAGGTGAACCAGGCGCATAATAACTGATATGTCTTTTTGTAACTTTGCCAAAATTGTAAACAGTAAATGCAAAAGGAACACAGGGACGATGAAGGTCAGTATACAAAGGCTAGGTCTCCCGAGTGGAAGGATAGAGGTGATAGAGGAATAGGTTAAAGAAGAGTGAATAATAGTTTATAGTAGTAAATGTGAGGATGGGTTTTCGAAGGAGATCTATGGATCGAGAGAGAGGGAGTATGTGTTTTTTTTTTCTTTTTTCCTTTCAGATCTGCCTTTCATTCCCCTTTATCGTGTTTGATCCTCTTGTTATAACAAACCCTATCTCTTATCTAAATAGGTATCAACTAAAGACCAATAAGCCCTCACATATATCATTTAATTATAAACAAAATAAATCAAAAATACATTCTTTGAATGAAATTAAAATATAAAATATAAAATAAACACAATTTTTTAATATACATTTATTTTTATAATTAAAACCAAACTAAATTATAAAAATAAATAAAAAATTCAAATTTTTTATATTTTTCTTAATAATAAATAATAATAAAAAAATAATATCTAAAAGAAAAAAATTGATAAAGCTTTAAATCGAAAAATAAATGTAAATGTGCAAAAAATGCAAAGATACGAATAAAAATTAAACGGATATAAATGAGAAAAATTCGGGGTAGAATTTGGGGTATAACACTTGGTTTATGATTGACATCAATTTTGCTAAAACATGGTTCACAACATGATGTTGTGACATATGTCTTGACATGTTGGTAAGACATCTTAGAAGATAGATGTTGTGATAGATGTCGTGACATGTTATACCATAACATTATACAGTTCATGTTTTAAAATCTTGGAAGACTTGTTTTTATAATATGAAGATTTTGTATGGTTTTAATACTCATATAGTCGCAACCAATGAAGGATATTTTAGAAACTTTGCAGATTTGAGTTGGTTTCATAAAAAGGATATTGGAGACTTTTTAGGAAACTTTGTAGATTTGTTCATATTTTATGGAGAAGATTCTAAAGATGATTTACAACAGGAAGATTGGATTTCTTTGAAGAGTCCAAGCCCATACTACAAGAGTCTTTTTATAAGGACTTTATAATCCTAAAATCACTTGTAGAAGTCGTGTGCATGAGATAAAGGTTTAGGGTTTTTAGTTTGTTCTTTGTTTATTGTGATCCACTCTATTCTCTTTTGATAATCAGAGTTTGACTGATGTTTAGTTGTAAATCACTCATGAGATTTTAAGCAAAAGTGGATTGTGCATAAAGTTTTATATTTTTCATTAGTCAAAAGTTTTTTAGGAAGACTGATATTGTCTTGGAAGAGTGTCTTCTATATTTTGGTTATTGTTGAGAGTTGGTTACTAGTTTGTGATTCGTGGAAAGTGAGATGGGGTTCTCATATCTAGGAGTGTCTTAGGTAGAAGTTCCATTGGTAGTGATTAGAACAGAAGTTGTAAACATGGGTTGTTTAGGCTTCTAACTAATACTATTATAGTGGATTTCCTTCCCGGCATGGATGCCTCTAGAGTAGGTGATGTTGCACTGAACTGGGTTGACAATTTACTTGTGTTATTTATTTCCAAGCAATATATTTTATCTACATAAGTGTTTTTATTATTGTTACTGATTTGATCCTATTTTTGTAACATCTGGTTCAACATTTGGTATTTGTGTGCCAGAATTTCAATTGGTAACAGAGCAGGCACCATGTTCTATTTTGGGTGAGCTACAGAGAATGTATTTTCTAATACTATGGACAAGGAAGGATATTTCAATAACATACCACCATTCTTAGATGGAACAAATCATGACTATTTGAAGGCTCGTATGGTAGCATTCCTGAAATCTATGAATATCAAAACTTGGAAAGCTGTCTTAAAATGTTGGAACCACCCTATTGTAAAGAACAAATATGTGATGGAATATTTGAAACCAAAAGAGGACTGGTCTAAAGAAGAAGATGAAATTGCTCTTGGAAACTCGAAAGCTTTGAATGACTTATTTAATGGTGTTGAAAAAATTATTTTTTGGTTGATAAATACATGTACTGTGGCTAAAGTTGCAAGGGAAATTCTCCGAACCACTCATGAGGAGACTTCAAAAATTAAGATGTCAAGACTTCAGCTTCTCATTACTCAATTTGAGAATCTCAGGATGAAGAATGATGAATATATTCATGACTTCGACATGAGCGTTCCTCATATTCCCAACTCTACCAGTGCCTTGGGAGAGAAGATATCATAAGAAAAGCTTGTTAGAAAAATTATCAGGTCTCTACCTAATAGATTTGACATGAAGGTGACGACCATAGAAGAAGCATAAGACATCAACAACATGAGAGTATGTGAACTTGTTGGGTCATTTCAAACATTTGAATTGGCTATTAGTGACAAATCTGAAAAGAAGAACAAGAGCATAGCTTTTGTTTCCAACAATAAAGATAAAGAGGGCCAATGTGACCTAGATACTGAGGAAGGAATGTCACATGTCATTGTGTTACTTGAGAGGAAATTTAACAAGGTACTGAAGATAATGGATAGAAGGGAAAGACCTAATGTCGTGAACATCTTATGTGATATCAACAAGAACTAGGATTTTCAAAGAAAACCCATAACCGAGGAAATGTCCAGTCAAGATAATGGTATTAAGTATTTTTAATGTGAAGGTTTTGGTGACATTAAGTATGAATGTCCCACCTTCCTCAAGAAACAAAATAAATGTTTTTTTGTGTCTTTGTCTGATGATGATGATGAATCAGAAGATGAAACTAAAGTTGAGAATCTCAAGCATGTGTTTGCTCTCAGTGGCAGATGGGGATCTGATGCAGAATATTGTGATGAGAATTATCTTTATGAAAATCTGGATGTGTCTTACAAGGAGCCATGTGTCAGTTTTGATTAAAGCTATAAGATAGAAAAATATCATAAAAGAATCATAGCTCAACGGAAGAATGGAAGGGAGAAACTTCTGAGTACTGTGTATGATCTTGAAAATGAGGTAACTTTCCTAAATTCCAAACTTAACAATATGACCAAATCGTTGTGAAGGATGGACAATGGAACTGGTATTATGAAAGAGACTGGAAATATGAATGTTAATGATCAATCTGCTTATCAACAAGGTAACGTGTTTGTAGAAAGGTTCACTCATTCTGAAAATAGGAAAGTGATCACTATGTCCACCCACATGTTACAACATCCTGGCAAACATCATAAAACTCTAACTAAGGCAAAGTCCTTACCTTGGAGATGTAATTATTATGGTGAGTATGGTCATATAAAGCCTTTTTGTTACAGGCTTTGTGGAGTTCAAAAACCTCCAGTTCATTTTAAGGTTAATCTTTTAAGTAAAAAGAGAAGA
The DNA here is from genome assembly GCA_948472305.1 of Vicia faba. Taxonomy (NCBI): domain Eukaryota; kingdom Viridiplantae; phylum Streptophyta; class Magnoliopsida; order Fabales; family Fabaceae; genus Vicia; species Vicia faba. The sequence continues at coordinate 1,428,402,739 of OX451735.1, read as the reverse complement.
TCTAAATATAGAGATACTAATCTTATAGCCCATACTTCTTTAATAACTTCATCTAGAGAAGATTGGTACTTTAACAATGGTTGTTCTAGAAATATGAAAGGGGTTCAGGAGTTTGTGGTGAATATCATATCTCATTCTAAAGGTTTTGTCACATTTAGTGATGGATCCAAAGGAGAAATTAAAGAGTTAGAAATCTATAATTTAATAACTCCCATATCCTAGAATATGTTCTTCTTATGAAAGGTATATCTACTAATCTAATAAGAATTAGTCAGTTGTGTGATCAAGGTTTATTAGTCATCTTCTCAGAATCAGAATATTTGGTCACACATGAGGAAGATGTTGTTCTAATGAAGAAAAACAGGTCTAAAGACAATTGTTATTTGTGGGTCCCTCATGGAAATACCTATTCTTCCACATGCTTAATAAACAAGAAGGATAAGTTGAAGCCATGGCACAAGAGGCTTGGACACCTACATCTCAAAGGTATGAAGAAAAACATATCTGAAAAAACTGTTGGAAGTCTACAAAAACTCAAGGTTGAAATAGGTAAAGAATGCAGTGAGTGTAAAATTAGGAAGCAAATCAAGATGTCACGTCCAAATTTGCAACATGATACTACTTCAAAGAGGTTAGAAATTCTTCGTATGGATTTAGTGGGACCTATGGAGGTTACTAGTTCTGGTGGAAAGAGATATGTATATGAAGTTATGGATTATTTTTTGATCTTGCCGGTTTATCAGAACTTGCAAGGTGGCCAAATGATGATCTTCTGTCGGGATGGAATGTTGAAGAGGAAAAAAGGAGTTGTACCTGTAAGGCACTCTGATGATTAAGTAAGTGTGGGAGCAAAGAGATACAAGCAAAGTATTAGGGTTTTTATGGTGAATAGTGAATATCCGATACCCGTCCCTCACATATGTGAGGGCTTATATAATTCCCCTGGCGCATGGCCATTGGTTCCTATTTTTTGGCCTAGATATGCGGGTCCACAAAAATAGGTAACTAGCAGGACTTGGTCATATTAGGTAGGTGTGCCCGTAACTAGCGTATATTTCGGAGGCGGAGGTAGGTTACGCGCAGCAGTCTGGTCGGTTCCTGGTTGTCTGGGACACTTGAGGTCGGTCAGATTGAAAGGTGCTATTCGATCATCGTAGGTCAGTACTGGTCCAAGAGGGAAAACGATCAATGGTGCCCAACATAGGGCGAGGGAGCTCGGGCTATGATCGCACGAGTTGTACCAAAGGAGGGGGAAGACTAGGCCCACTCTAGCCATTTTGCCAGTCTAGAACATTTCCTATTTTTGGGCCTAGATATACGAGTCTGCAAAAATAAGTAACTTCCAGGACTTAGTCATACCTGGTAGGTATGCCCGTAACTAGTTGTTAGTTCTGAGGAGGAGGTAGGTTACGGGCAGTAGTCTGGTCGTTCCTGGTTGTCTGAGCAACTTGAGCTCGGGAAGACTGAGAGGTGCTTGTCGATCATCATAGGTCAGTGCTAGTCTAAGAGGGAAAATGATTGATGGTGCCCGACGGAGGGTGAGGGAGCTCGGGCTGTGGTCATAGGGGCCGCACCGATGGAGTGGGAAGACTGGGCCCACTCTATCCGTTGGGCCAGTCCAGAACATTTCCTATTTTTGGGCCTAGATATGCGAGTCCTCAAAACTAGGTAACTACCAGGACTTGGTCATACTGGGCAGGTGCGCCCGTAATTAGTCGTTAGTTCCGAGGAGGAGGTAGGTTACGGGCAGCAGTCTAGTCGGTTCCTAATTGTCTGGGCGACTTGAAGTCGGGCAAAATGAGAAGTGTTCGTCGATCATCGTAGGTCAGTACTGGTCCAGGAGGGAAAACGACTGATGGTTCCCGATGGAGGGCAAGGGAGCCCGGTCCAAGGTCGCACGGGCCGCGCCGAAGGAGGAGGGCAGACTTGGCCCACTGTAGCCGTTGGGCTAGTCCAGAACCCTTTTAAGATGGACTTAGGTGAACTATATCAAAGAAAGATTAATTATCCTTGAAATCCTTAAAGAACTTTTCAAATGCATTCAAAGAGAACAAATGAATAAGATGGATCCTAAAAGAACTAAGGGGATATTTATGGATAACAGAGGTTATATGATCTTTAATTCAAGAACCAAAGCCATAATGGAAACTCTAAATGATGTGGCTGATGACTCTACCATTCAACAATTGGCTGATGTCAAAAAGGATGTTGGAACATCATCTCAACAGACTGATGATCTAGAACATGAGGATGACATTGAGTCCAACATTGAGTCTACAGGGTATTATGATGATAGATAGAGTGTTTATGAAGGATTGTTCTTCTTGGGGAATAATCTCAATTATAGTTCATTATGTACAAAGCATAATGTTGTGATACTATATTGTGATGTGTTTATGATTGATGTTAAGGAAGCATAATGTCAAGCAAGATGTCATGATACTATATTGTGACAATCTAACTTCTATCAACATATTTAAGAATCTCACTCAACATAGCAGGAAAAAGCATGTTGACCTACGCCGTCATCTTATTAAGTACCTTATTGAAGACAAAATAATATTTTTTTGGGCATGTGACCACTAAAGAGAAACTGGAAGATATATTTTCTAAAATTTATCAAGAAAATAATGTTGAAAAGGTAAGGGGTGAAATGAGAACTTAACTACTGATAATTTATAGCAATTACATATATGGAAACATGTAAATGATATTTTCTTTTCCATCAATTTGGTTGTGCACGGAACTCTAGGGAAAGCTTTACAAACTTTATGTATTTTCTTCTCTACACTCCATTTTAAATTTTTCTTAGGAATGTTGAATCTTGTGTTACTGGAAAGAAATATAACTCTATGATAAGGTTGTATCTTGGTCCTTCTCAAACTCCCAATGTTGAATCTAATGTTGGAACTTTTGTTAAAGGGTCTGTTATTTCAAATGTAGTGGGTAATAATAGAACAACTGAAAAATTTATCTCTAAGAATGTGAATGATATGAATGGCTCTGATGATGTAGTCCTTTCTAAAATTATTGTTCCTGAACCTGACACTGATGTTGTGACAAATGTTACAACATTCTTGGACCAAACTGATAATCCTCATATTAAGGCTCCTAATTCTAAAGTAGAATCAGTTATCAGTGAAAAAGTTATGTCTAAGAAAGAGAAAAATTTTGTTTCGAAGAAGCTTAAATCTAATTACATAATCAATGTAGATGAGCAAGATTCTAATAATGAGTTTAAAGGGGAGAATTGGACTCCTGGATTTGCCAAAAAACTGAAGAGTTTGAAAGAGGAGGCTCTAGTGTCTGAAAGCAAGTCCTCTAAGGATGCTGCTGAATATACTAAAGGGAGGAGCAAGGTTGTTGCTTCTGCTAAAAAAATTAAGGAAGAGTATTGAACTGACTCTAAGTATGATGTTGAACAAAAATTTCAAAACATCATTCATATGAAGAAAGTTGTTGTGAAAAGGATCTCTACAAATGTGCATGAAGTTCCCATTGATAACATCTCTGAGGAATATCTTGGAAAATGGAAGTATATGTACCAAAGGAAGTTGGTTTTGGAAAGACAGCTTGGTAAAGATGCTCTTTACTCTAAGGAGGTAGTGGATCTAGTTAAAGTAGCTAGGTTGATGAAGAATATTGTTGACCTTAAGAAATATTCTAAGGTGCTGATAAGGAACTCATTGTTAACATTTCAAAGGAATGTGTCAGTAAGATGAGTAAGGAGTTGAGGAAGGTTTATGATAGAGGTAAATGTGTGAAGGTTACAATATGATGAGCTAATATTTTTTTTGCTCCTAATAAATATAGGGCTAATTTTGTCAAATTTTTGCCAAAAAGGGGGAGTAGAATATCAAATATATCAGTATCCATATCAGTATTTATTTTGAAGTTGGGTAGTTTGTAATGTGTGGAATAACTTGTGGCATAATTTCATTTCATGTTTATGATGTATGGTATGGTAGGTTGAGAAGTCATACCTGATGTTATGAGAAGCTAGTTGGTATTCATTACAATTTATGATTTCGTCTTTCATTCTATTTGGACCTATTGTGTGTAGCATCTGATCTTGTTGTTTTTTTATGCTTGTGGATATTTTCTTAAGGGGGAGTATTTAATCTCTATGTAATAGGGTGTGTTTTTGATTCTATGAGACAAGAGGAGTACTATAAAAAGGGGAGCATGGTGATGTTTGTGCTGAGAGGCTAATTTTCTCAGTTGGTGTGTTGCAGTTTCTCTATTTTCTTTGTGATGTCATACAAAATTGAATGTCATGACATCAGGTTTCTGGTTGTATTCTGGAATGTGAGAGTTTTTAATTCTGTGTGTGTGTGAGGTGAAAAAATCGTTTGAAATCATTAAAAATCAATGAAGTCGCTATCGAACATTTTTTATCCCGCGGAGGGGAAAGGTGAACATCGAGTAAACCTGAGGGGGTGAAATCAAGATCAAACGACCGAGAGATACAGGTAAGGGAGTTGATTACGCCGGGGGAAGGTATTATCACCCCTCGGGTCTGTGGTACTCCATGGGATCCACTCTTGTTGTCTAATCTAAAGGGTGTCTCTAAAATCTAAAAGCTAAGTTGTAAAGGGAATGCATGAATGCAAAGGATTATATGCAAAAAAAGAAAGTTTTTATTAGTCGTGCCTGCCATGGTTGCGAACCTTTGTGCCTACGTACCATATACCGTGCAATGAGGAACAAGGCACTCGTAGTTCCCCTCAAAAGTTTTGGTGAGTTTCAATATTTTTATGGATAATGCCATGTTCGAATCCTTGAGGTTAGGATTGCAACTCGTGCTTGGTGTTGCAGCTTGTAAGAGACTCATGCTCGAGCACTCGCTCACTTAGTATTTCCATGTTGCTTGAACTTGAAACAACATACCCTTACCGAAAAGGTTTTAAAATAAAATGTCTGAAGACAAAAAGAGTTTGCATTGGTTGGTGTTTTTTACCTTGAAGAATGGATTTAAGTATTATTAGAGTGTTTTATGAATTTTCCAAAGAAAAAGGTTTTAGTTTTAAACATGCGAAAAAGGAAGAAAAAGTATAAGGGGGACTATCTAACATTTCTGTAATGTTATCATACAATGATGGTCCTAGAGTTAGGATTAACAAAAGGGAAACATCTACCTAATGTTAACATGCATGGGTAACCATCCTATGGTCTACTTAGTTTGATGTTAACCAATAAAGAACTAAGAATCCTATAGGGAACATGTGATCAAACAATAGCAATCGATAACTTAATCAAGCTAAGAATGTAAGCACACAACACTTGAGCAGTATCCACTCACTCAAGAAGCCAACACTATCCATGACATCGTGTCGTCAAGGTAGGACAGAGGAGAGGGAATAACACCTAGCCATGATAAGAAATCACCAAGGTAGGATAGGGTAATGGGACACCTAACTAGGATATCACATCATCAAGGTAGGATGAGGGGAAGTTCCTGACCACAAATATCTTATCATCTAGAAAATAAGGGGTAATGAAAGCAACTTTTAACCAAGGTACTCTATCACTGAGGCAAGAAGTAAAGAGATGGGAATCGACTCTTAACCAAGATATCGAATAATCGAGGCAAGAAAAGAACAAAGAATGAATCATCATAAGCAACTAAGCACCTTACCAAGATATCAAGGATCGAGGTAGGAGATAGAAGACAATAATGAGATCACTTAGAAACAACAAGCGTTAACTAATGCGAGATCAAGAGAAAACATGAGGTTTGATCATGAACCCTCCTCCACTTGACCAACTCGATACAAGAGCAACATGGTTCAATAGCATCGACGTTACGACGTGTGCTACGAACGACCTGGGGACTAGAAATGGAGGGGTTGATTGCGGACCCTCTGTCGCCTATGTCTCCTTTTGAGGACTTATCAATGGGGAAAGGGAATGGGACGCCTTCATCGAGGTCTTTGGAACAAATGTAAACATATTGAATTGTAAATAAGCACAAGTAGGAATTGTCTTAAACAAGGTATTTAAATAAACTAGATTTTCCTCAAAGGGACTCCCATAACATGCATCTCTAGTCCTACTTCTCATGGCATCAGAAAAGCGATAAATGCGGAGAGAAAATAGACAACAAATTTACTAAACGGATAACAATTTGTGTATGCTAAGTAGAAGCCAATGAAACCCGAGAACCTCACGAGCAACTAGCATCAACAACAAAATAATCAGAAATTCGGCGTGCGGAATATGCATCAAAGCACCAATGTGAAAATAAATCACAATATGGAATGGGTATTGAACACATCCGAATATCAATCAGTACACCTGCACAAGATATCGATCCAGACAAGCAATAACAAAACTAATACGGAATATGTATCGTACACATCCGAATATCAACAGTATACTTGCACAAGATATCTATCCAGATAAGTAACAACAGTGTAATACAAAATTTGTATCGAACACATCTGAATATTAAATAGTACACTTGCATAAGATATCGATCCAGACAAGTGATACACAAATATATCATCTCATGGAATGAGAACAATAGCCAAGCGTATCGTACCCAAGTTCAAACCACATCAAAAGTGTATTAAATTTCTTTTCAATCGAATAATTAAACGATAATTACACTATTGAAAGCCATCTAAAAGTACCTTGAACAAGTCAAAAAACACATTAGGAATAACAAGGAAACACAACCGAAGTTATGAGTTTACATCACTACCTAAATTAAGGATGAATTATGAAGAAATGGAATCCAAACATGCATTGGAATATTAACATCAAGAACCAGGCAGCATTGTCGTATCATATAACATAGCACAAAAACATGGTATAAAAACAACCAAACATGGTACCAACATCACACAATCATGTTAACAAGCTCAAATATGCAACGAGTATGAATTAAATCAACGTGTACAAGTGTTTACCAATGCGGGGCAGCCATGACATAACACGCAAAATCTCAACCAATTGATTAATTAAACTCAACAATATATTATTCAAGTATTAAACTCAAGTGCACATGCAAAAATGATATTCCGGACAGCTACATATCCGTTCACGAAATGCAAAAAATTTCGATTTAAAATCAACTTCAATTGATACCAGTATCAACCAAAAGCTAAACAATGACTAATTACGTATTACGCATAAATTAAATCAATGTTTTACATGCTTTTAATTCCGGGACAACACTATGTAACCACATAAAATAAGTCAGAAAATAGTGTCGGAACCACCAAAACTCATCAACAATACTCATTAAATGATCAATTATATACAAGTAATCATCAAATGAAAACAAAATTGATATGTACACGAGAAATTAATTCCCAGACAACACCGCATTAAAATGCAAAACGACTTGGAAACTTGAATTTTAAATGGTAAAACTCAACACTGATAGCTTAAACTAAACAAAATCAAATTGTTTGTGCATGGAACAACAATTAAAGCCTTGATTACAACATATTTGAATGTTCCGGGCAGCATTATTCATTAGTCGATGAATATCTAAAAATTATTTTACAAAATGAGTATCAAAGTCACAAATCGTGGCCTAAAAGCTTCAAATAATTGTAATGAATGAAATTCGCATTAGTGCCATGACGTTCCGATCACAAACAGCTAAATTCAAGTGTTAACATATTTATTTGAATTGAAAACTTAATGTATAAAAAAATTGAATTACCATTCAATTCGACTCAAGAATTATACCAACTCATGAATTAGACATTATTCCTCAACAAAAATCCAACATCGACGTAATTATCATCACAAACCGTCAATTCCACACAAATTGACATTAATCAACATTATCAAAATGTAACTGGATTAAATCTCAAGGTTCTCATGAATTTACCGAATACTCAACCAATTCCGGATTTAAATATAATCAACAATTCAAGAATTAACCAATATAAGATTCAATTTCAAGAAATCTACAATTTCAATTATCTCAAACTCAATTTAATTTCAACAACTCAATCAATTCAAGAATTTCTCAATAAGCAATTATTCACCTTAATCAATTATTCAATTAAATCAATAAAAGCTATGAAGAATTACCGAAATAACGAAACAATTAGCAAAGAGAGGAGATGTTGGCTAGAAATTTCACGATGCCGGAGGGAGAATGCCAGAAAAATCATGCAAGAAGGAGGAGATTGAGGCACAATCACGCTAAGAGAGGGAAGGCGAACAAGAGGCTGCTCGACGGTGCGACGAAGGGAATCAGAGGGAGACCTGCGGTTCGGTGGAGAGTGAGGTGCACGGTGGTGCGGTGCTTGGCGGGAGAGAGGAAGAGATCTTGAGAGAAAAAGTGCTTTTGAGGGGAAAGGTTCTTTTTGTTCTTGAGTTTGAGAGAGAGAGAGAGAGAGAGAGAGAGAGAGAGAGAGAGAGAGAGAGAGAGAGAGAGTAGAGAGAGTTATGTGAGTTTTTTGAGAGTGAACTTTAGCAAATGACTTGTGTGTGTGTAAAATAGAGAGGAGAATGGAATATATACTCTTGACAATTTGGGCTTTGGTTTAGGCCAAGAGAAAGCCCAATCAATTTATTCACAAAACTGAATTTTCAGTGTCAGTAAATGTAGTTAAACGCAAAATCCGCGAGCTCGCTAATAACCTTGCAAAATTTCGACGCGAGACCAACACCAAAATCATAGATGATGAAATTTGTGACGTCGTCCCGAAAGAACAAACGCGATATGATAAAAAATGAGCAAGTTATGAATTTTTGTTTTGCGAGAAATCAGACAAAAAAATCTGCAACACAACTTATTTCACCGGTCAACTTGAGAAACGAAAAATAACTGAATCCTTCGGAGTACAGTTCGAACTCGGGACCTGAAACAAAGTTGTAGCTAACTAAATTTATGATCTCAAGCTTCGATAACCATCCTGATACAATAAAAATAGAGAGAGTTATGATTTTTACAATATCGAGAAATAGTGAACCAAAGCTCCAATTTTGCTGTAAAATTATCTGTTAATTTGTGATTTCAGAGATCTTCGGCAGAGAATTGGCCCTCGAGTCGAACATACGAAATATGAGGGACACCATGACGGAATTTACACCTGAAGAGCCAGTCCAAAGTGTCGAATCGGGTGAAATATATGAATTGTTGAAGGTCTAAAAAATAACGGTTCAACACACTTTTTTCACTGTATTTTCCACCATATATTTTCAACGTATTTGCGCATTCGAAATCCTTCTTAAAAGAATTAGATCTAGGTCTGAACACGTGAATTGGAGAAGACACCAAGAGGGATTTTATGGCTGAAGAACCATTCAGAAATGTTGAGCCACATGAGAGTTAAAAATTTTCAAACATCTGAGCCACAATTGACCAACAAACCCAAAACTCTGATTATTTAAATCTTCTGCGGTCTTCCTCACAAAATTGGCCTTCGGTATGAACATACAACAAATAAAGAACAGAAAGACAATTATAATGTCCAAAGAACCATCGAAAAATCTTCTGACCAGAAGTTATAAATTTATGAAACTCACTGTGACGAACAAACTTTTAATTCATACTACTCTGGACTGAGCGAAGCACTTGATTTTCTCTGCCGTTCAAGGCATGTTGGAACACACGGGACCTTGGCATGATGATGACTTGATTATACACATATTGAATAGCCTGAGGAAGGATATGAATGCTTCGAACAACGAAATAAACATCTTCGGTAACCTGACGAAGCTTGAGAGAACTATCTTGATCCCATAACCACATAATCAATGCTATGTATGCATGCATATGGTAATGAACTATAAGCCAAAAATGTTTAAATGATTAGGGTAAATTTTAGGGTATAACATCTGCTCCTATTCAATTGTCTTAAACTTAGAGTGAGATTGGCATCAGCCTTTCGAGCGATAAGGTGGAAAGGGATTGAATACAAATATGAACCAAATTTACACTCTGAATTAGAGCAAGTTGCATCTACAATGGTAACCGTATTTTGGTAGCCTTGTGGTATCGAACCAAAAGAAAAAAAAATTGCGATCGGAGAAGAATAATAAACACTAAACTCGAACTAAGAAGACTAGTGACCGCTAGACATGGAAAACGAGATCAATGACCACTGAGCTCGATCTAAGAAGACTAGTGAACACTAGACTCGAGAAGATACCAATGACCATCAGATCCAAAAGAGGAATACCAATACAAACTAGTCTTGATCAAATCGGAACATTACCGTGTGAACCAAAACCATTAGAACATTGATGAAACGCTGGGGATCAAGCAAAGGTAACGAGTGACCACTCGACCTTAGGAGTACTACAAAGAATGTGTCTGGGAGAAACTGGACCACAAACAGAGCAAAGAGTGAACACTCGCTTAAAAGAGACTAGTGACCACTTGACCTAAGAGTAATCAATAGGATACCAATGAACATTGTATCCAGAAACAAGGTGAATACGTGATAACCTCAAACCGGGGAGAACCAGTAACCACTAAAACTGATCAAGGAATTAAAGATACAAAGAGACAAGTAACCACTTGACTTCGGAGCACCTAGTAACCACTAGACTCTAACGAATAGCAGAACACTATATTCGAAATCAGGTAACAAGTGACAAACTTAACCTTGATAGGAATTGATGACCACCATACCTACAATTGTTACACCAGGGAATAACTGGATCGCAAACAAGGCAAACAAGTGACCACTCAATCTAAGAAGACTAGTAGCGACTATGCCCTTTAAATATTTGGGGAGGACTAGTAAGCACTAGACCCATGAATATTAGTAACCACTAAATTCTAGGGGTGCCAAAGAGTAACCACTCGATCTAAGAAGACTAGTAACCACTAGACTCTAAAGACGTGAGGAGGACTAGTAACCACTAGACCTGAGAATACTAGTAACCACCAAATTCTAGGTGTGCCAACAAGTAACAACTTAATCTAAGAAGACTGGTAACCACTAAACTCCAAATATGTGGGGAGGACTAGTAACCACTGGACTTAAGAGGTGGTGCACCATGGAAAAAACTGGATCGCAACCAAGAAAGTGAGTAACCACTCGATCTAAGAGGAACTAGTAACCATTAGACTTTGGGGATATCAATAACCATGAGTTGAATCACTAGGGATAATGGAAACAACATCAACTTATACTTTAATACATGATTGTATTCTTTGTTTTGGAGATAACAATGACTATTGGAAATGAGATAGATGACAAGTAAACACTTAACCTAAAGAGGAATTGATGAACATCAAACACGAGAATGATACGCCAGGAAAGACCGGGTCACAAACCAAACAACGAGTGAACACTCGGTGGAAAAGGGTAAGGTAACTATCAACACCAGCTATGATAAATGACGAAAGTGTAAGGAAACCGATTGAGGGAACCCATATGAATATTCTCGCGGGGATGTGTGAATCGACTAGGGATAAAGGAAATAACAATTGGCTTATAATTCAATGCATGTTTGAAATATTTATGAAGTAACATTCTGACACGAATAGAAACAGTACAAATTTGAGTATATGCAATATAATGATGCATGTTTAGATGCTTCACTGAGGAATAACACATCGGAATAAGTAGTAACCCTATGCCATATTCGGATAGGTCTTGCAAAAATAAATTTCCAACTTCACTAGAGAGAACCACAGCTGCACATTTTGAGCAAGGACGTCGCTGAAGATTGGATGCCACTGAGGGATACCAATATGTTTCAACCGGGGAAATACAAAAGATCTTGATAAAGAAAAATCTCAAATTCTTCTGATATGCGAGGAAAGAATCGACTGGGGAGCAAAGAATTTTTCAATCATGACTTACTGGGGAATGAGGGGTGTCCCTCAATTGGTGAAAGTCCCTATTTAACGGATAACCATCTATCAACAAACCTAAACATGAGAACATCCATTGGGAGATTCACCGGAGGACGAGAGAATTCTCAGAAGAAATCTGGTCAGCACATACCGCACTAGGGAATCGCAACATTCTGTTAAGAACTCCTTATCAATTAAAACATTCCAGTGGAGGGTTCTCTGTACGATAGTCTATTGTAGAGAAGAAAACTTCAAACCTCATGGGGAAAACAACTTACTTGGAGAGGACAACCTTCTTGGATACGGACGACCCTCGAAATTTATCTTCTGTTGGGGAACTAGTATTAAATCTCCTGTCACCGAGGAATAGGGAAATTCTTAGAAACACACTCACCGGTGCAGACTGAACCTGAACAAACAACGAAGGAAGATATTCACAAACACCAAAATCATTGTGAAGAAGCACTTCCAGAAGATTAACTAGGTATAAACTTCAATAGGAAGAAACATACTCGCCTATCCTCCACTGGGAAAGCAAGTCACTTCATAGGGATATATCAAAAGTTCCTCACCGGTTGATGGAAACCGTTCTTACCAAAAACTTTTAAAAAACATGAAAACCACACTGGGGAGATGCGAACCTCACGGGGCGATACAAACTGTACCAAGGGTACAGACTTCTCTAAGGAGATACTGATTTAACTAAGGAAATAATGAGCTTTACCAGGGAAATATGGACAACACTGGGGAAGAATGAGTTCCGTGAAGAAAATACAAGCCACACCGTGGAAACTGCATGTTGTAATAGAGAAGTGAATATTCTCAAGGGAGGTATCAACTTCAAAGGGGAAATATGGACCACGCCGAAGAAGTGTAGACTAAACTGGGGAAAGGGATTGTTGCACCATATCCCACAATATACATTACTCTTGGGGAATAAAGAGCTCCTGAGATAACTTCTCGTAAAGTAATGAGTGTACTGAGAAATCACCTTGTGGATTTTTAACCAAACGCGCTTTACTGGTAGGTGTTCCTTAATTCCATGAGGGTGTATCAAATACCTGCGAATAAATGATAGTTCATGCAAAATGAAACCCTCAGAGTGCCCCAAATATAGCATGACAACCCTGTCTACCAACCAGGCCACACAAGTTCTTAAAACATTTTCAAATGTTTTTTATTTATCATGCGTAAGACCTCCACATTTTTACATGCAATGTTTTATCAAAAAATGGACGTCTTTTTTTGCAAACAAACCAGTAAAAAGTAAAAATAAAGGAAAGAATCTTTTTGAATGAAAAGAAACTTCTTTTATTGATTGAATATCAACATGTAATTAGGCGAGTACATCCAGATGCAATCCCTAAAAGAGGTAATTGCAAAAACAAAATCAAAAGAGAAATACAATAATGGCAATGTAAATGGGTCGTTCCAGGTTCAAATCCTGCTATAGCCCTTATAACCTCGACTATCTCATCACCTTGCTCTTTGAAGAAGATGATTGGAATGATATCTACCCTTCAGGGCTGTTAACTACAATAGTGTCATGAAATCAAAAATCTGATGCCAGACGTAGTCATTCGCTTTCAAATTCCTAACTTTTTCCTGGATTGCCCTTTCGGGTTTTCGATCCACCGTGATACCCTTTTTTTCCTAAGAAGCTCTTTCAAGTTTTTAACTTACTGGGTGCACTTATTCTTTTCATTTTTTACACTTATTTTTTTCCCTAATTTTTTCCCGAACTTTTTATTCATTTTTTATGTTCCCTGGGATGCTCCTTTTTTCCTGGAGCGTCGACTCTACGGGTCTCTTTTTTATGTGAAGTATTTTTTGACTATGTCTGTGTTCACAGGGAGTGGGAAGTCTTCACCATCCATTGTCGTAAGAATCATGGCACCGCAAGAGAACACTTTGTATATGACAAATGGCCCTTCATAGTTGGGGGTTCACTTACCCCTGGGATCACCTTGAGGAAGAACTATCATCTTCAACACGAGGTCACCATCTTCATAACTCTGAGGGTGCACCCTTTTGTCAAATGCCTTTTTCACCCTCTACTGATACACTTGACCATGACACACTCATCTTCATATTCATCAAGCTCAACATATTTCATAATCTTGAGAGAAGGAATCTCCACTTCCACAGGTAAGACCGCTTCAGTTCCATACACAAGCGAGAACGGGGTTGCCCCAGTTGAAGTACACATCAAAGTATGATAGCCATTTAAATCGAAAGGCAGCATCTCATGCCAATCTCTATAGGTTACCACCATCTTCTTCATAATCTTCTTGATGTTTTTATTAGTCGCTTCACCATCCCCATTCATCTCTGGGCAATACAAAGAAGAATTATGATGCTTGATCTTATAAGTCTCGTAGAGCTCTTTCATCATCTTGTTATTGAGGTTAGATCCATTGTTGGTAATGATCTTCTCAGGACTCCCATAATGACAGATAATTTTGTGTTTGATAAACTGGGCAACCACTTGCTTGGTAACATTTTCATAGGATGCAGCTTCAACCCACTTGGTGAAGTAATCAATGGCAACTAGAATGAAGCGATGACCATTGGAAGCAGATGGCTTAACCTTTCCGATCATATTAATGCCCCACATTACAAAAGGCCATGGAGAAGTCAAGACGTTCAGCGAAACGGGAGGGACGTGCACCTTGTTAGCATATACTTGGAACTTGTAGAAAATTCGAGTGTGGTTATAGAAATAATTTTCCATAGTGGATCAACAATAACCAGCTCGTAAAATTTTCTTATCCATGGTGTGTCCACTAGAATGAGTTCCAAATGCACCTTCATGCATTTCCTCAATGATATATGCTGCTTCATTCTTGTCTACGCATCTGAGAAACATACCATCATGATTTCTCTTGTACAATGTACCATTGCTGAGGAAAAACTTTGCTGACCACTTTCTCAAAAACTTCTTGTCTGTAACAGATACATCTTCAAGATACTCTTGAGCTTCAAGGTACCTTTTGATATTGTTATACCATGGATTACCATCCACATCTACTCCATCTTCAAAACAAAATGATGGCCCATCCAATCTCATAATAGTAATTGAAGGCGCTTCATTAGCCCACTTTACTTTAAAGATGGATGACAAAGTAGCCAAAGCATCAACAAGATTATTTTCTTCCCTCGAGATATGCTCAAATGTAATCTCCTCAAAGTAAGGAATTAGCTTCATAACATGCTCTCTATACAGAATTTGATTTGGATGACAAGTCTCCCAATCTCTATTAATCTAGCTTATAAGAAAAGTTGAATCACCATAAACCTTCAGGAACTTGATTGTTAAGTCGATTGTAGCTTCAGTGTCGTAGATACAAGCTTCATATTCTTCCATATTATTGGTACAATCAAAAATTTTTGAGAAGTGAATGGAATATGAAAACATGTAGGGGAACTGATAACAGCTCTATTGTACCCCAAAATTTTCCCTCTCATTTCTCAAAGGATCATCTTGGACCCTCAAGTTTGATTCCATCAAGTTTTAAGTCTTGGATTACAATTTTTTAAGAAAGTCATTCACAAGGGAAAAATGGTCAAAAGCACACTCAAAAGTCAAACTTTGACTTTTGGATCAAAATCATGTTTCAACAATCATATTTCATCAAAACATAAAATTGGTTTCTCAAGAAATCAAAAGTCAAATTACTTTGAAAAAAAATCAATTTTTTAAACACTTAGAAAAATTTCTAAGTGTTAAGAAAATATGGCAATTTCAGAATTTCTGGGCCAGATTTCACGCAAGCGCAATCAGAATTTGAAAAGAAGGTTCAGAACATGACTCTTCAATCAGAACATTTGGAAACTGTGTTCTTCGATCATAACATGACTCTTGAGCATATGGAGGCTACATTCTATGCTTCGACCAGAGCCTCACTCTTCGAATCTCACTCTGGTTTTCTGCGATCAAAACATTACCAAATCCCAAAACCTCGTTTGAGCAGCCTGTTGCACTGCTATAGCACAGTCCTTCAACCAACTGCCACAACACTCCAAATTGCTGCTAATCTAGTCCACGCCTGCATTTTTCTCAAACCCTAAATTTGCACCAAATTAGCATATGAAAGTTGTGCTTGAAAAGAAATGAAACAGTATGCCAAAAGGGTTTAATTCCCATTTGTTTTTTCCCCCAAAACCACAGTAAACTCATCTATAAATAAGTTGTTCCATCACACGTTCAAGGGGCTGGATTTTGAAAAGAGGGAGTGATAAAATACAAAGAAAAGAGAGAGAAAAAAGAAAATATTCAAACATTCTCAAAACCTAGAATTCTCAAAACAATATTTTTGTTCTTCCCTTTGAACCAAAGAACATAACATTTTCTGTTTCGTTTCTTGCTGACCCCAGAACATTCAGAGGCAGCAGCTCAGGTCCCAAACACACGCTTCAGATTTAAGGTAAGTCATTCTGACTTTGAATCTTTCATTCATAACATCATCAAATATGTAAATATCATAACGTTGGTACTGACCATATTATTGCCCGAGTAGAAAAAATGTGGATAAGAACTTTTTGAAGAAAACTAGGATAAGAATTAGGATTAGAAATTCTATAAACTGTCGTGTTTTTTATCTTCTTGTTTTGCTATTGTTAAGAACTGAATTAGTTGCAGATGCTCTGGCTAATGTGAGGAAGGAGGTGAAATTTAACACCGAACTTCTGAGTTTTGTTTCCCACTGTTTTGACACAACATCAGAACTTCTAGGTTTTCTCTCACTGTTTTAGCATAGCATCAGAACTTCTAGATTTTTTCTCACTGTTAACATAACATCAGAACTTCTAGGTTTTTCTCTCACTGTTTTAACATAGCATCAGCACTTTTGATTTTTGCTCACTGTTGCAATATACTAGAACTTCTTGGCTTTCTTACTGTTTTACCACACACAAAACTTCTAGGCTTTCATAATATTTTAACACACACAGAACTTCTAGGCTATCTTACTGTTTTAACACACACAAAACTTTCAGGATTTTCTCACTATTTTAACACTCAAAACTTCAGCGCGCAGCAACCCATAACTTATGTTTTCCTCTAACGTTTCTTTCAGGACTTCAGCGTGCAGAAACCCAGAACTTCTAGTTCCCTCTGAACTACAGCGGGCCCGACATCAGAATTTCTGATCCCTCTTATTTTTGTTTTTCAGCAACGTGCTGATCCTATTCTCGTTATCTTTCCTTTTCTTTTTTATTCTTATTACTTTCAGCATTAATACTTTTTTTAATATAACAAGACATAAAAAAATATTTTCTTTTTATTAATTAATTATTTTCCTTTTTATTTATTAAGACAAAAAACAATTTTCAAAACAAATCCTTTTGTTTTTCTTGTATGGTACAATTCAATATGGTTGTAATAGATAATTAGGATTTAAATTCTTGTAGATCCCCATTTGTAAATATGTACCCCATCCCTGAAATGATGTAATAGTTTAGGATTTATTTTCCGCATTTTATTTGGTTTCATATTGTTAGTAATTATGATGTATGGCAAGATAAAATCAACGAATAGATAACCCTAATCAAAGACTAAATGCATGTAAACTAAACACACTTGCACATTAGCACCTCTAGGGTAACTTCACTTTGTTGCCTTCCGGAAAATAGTCATGTCCCTCGAATATGGGCGTTTTAGCAAAGACCCTCGATAAAAGATCGTAGTCCCTCAATGACCCTTAATATTGCCTTCTGTAAACGATCTAGTCCCTAAACGACATTTATAAAACGTCCCATAGGTTGCCTTCTATGACTATGCAAACGTCCCACACCCATCCTTTCACATCCAACGATGGGGCTTCTTACCAAATCAATGGTAAGATAGCAACGTCTAAAGGAGGATGAAAATAACATTCATGACCTCTTGAATAGGTAGGTTGCTCCTAGTTGCTTGCTTGCTCACAACAAAAACATTTTATACACCAACACTTTCATTTTGAAACATTTTTAAAAGACAAACACTTTGTACGCGTTCTTATAGAAACAAGAACCATTATAAAGACACCTTTTCAAATTCGCTTTAAAAAACACATTCCACAAAATATTATTTCAACTATTTTCCAAACAACACTTTGTACACGTTCTTATAGAAACAAGAACCATTATAAAGACGTTTTCAAAATACTTTCGAAACCCACACCACAAGAACATTTTCAAACAAAAAGCAAGTGATCTAGCAAGCAACTAAGAGCCTGTAGATAACTACGGATGAAAAGGGTGCTAACACCTTCCCTTTTCATAACCTACCCATTGAACTCAAGAAAATAATCTCAAAGGTATTTCCCATTCTTTTCAACCTTTCCTTATTGGATAAAAGAAAAGTCGGTGGTGACTCTTGCTATCCGCAACAATTGAGATGAAACGTAAAACACCCAAGTCAGTTCTTCCACCGAGTTACAAAACTGGCGACTCTGCTGGGGAATTACTTAAAAGTGGGGTTACCTTAGGGCTAGATCACCTTTAATTGCTTTTCATTGTTTGGTTTGTTTGCTTTACATTATGGTTCCTTGTTTGGGTTTGTTTTGATCCTCTACCCGGATTTGGGGCACCTTTTTAGGTAAGTAGCAATAAGTTGTGGAAACTGTGCGGGGTATACCAACATGGTCTAAGAAATAGCTACGTTAGTGTGACACATTTGTTGGTACCAGTAGCCCTTGAGTAGTCAAGCAGAATACGGGGCCGCTGGGTGGTCTCATGAAGCACTAACTAACTTTAGAACCTTACTTGAACAACTTGGCCATTAGCAAGTAGTGAGGTAGCCGACTTTGGTGCAGTCCGAAATTGGTTGATACTCGATACTACGCTCATTGAAATCAGACTTTCGGGATATTTCGATCGCTAATAAAGAGGATTGCGCTAAAACAATGCCCAATAAAGAAAGATCAGTGATATTGAGATCCCCTAGAACTTGTTACTTTCTAGGACAGGTTGAACCAACTAACTTCAAGAGGGTACTTACCTATAAAACCTCATGCAAACCTAATCCTAAGGATTTGTTTATTTAACTTGTGCATGTGCTTGTACATAACATCATGACATCATGCCATAGCATTTTAGACTAACCATTTTAAGGATTGTGAGATTCATCTTTGTTCTGTTTTGTAGGATATGACTCCCACTCGCAGGAACACAATTCAAGTCAACCTTGTACGAGTACCTTTTCAGCTCAAAGAGTTAGCATCAAGGGTCCCTGAGAATTCTCCATTCACCATAATACATGGACGACTTCTCAACTTGGTTACCTCAAGCTTTGATGAGGATATGATGAAGGTGCTTTTCTAGTTCTTTGACCCTTTGCACCATTGCTTTACCTTCTCCGATTACCAGCTTGTACCAACTATGGAAGAGTTATCTCAACTCTTGGGAATTCCTATTCTCGATCAACTACCTTTCAACGATACAGAAAGATACCCAAGCCCTGAAGAGGTTGCCCGAGCTTTAAACTTGCAACAATCTGATGTCACGACTAATTGGGAAACAAGAAGTGTTGTCAAAGGGTTCCTAGCAAAGTTCCTGTTGGAAAAAGCTCAAGATTGTTGGAACAATCTGGATTTATGAGCTTTCAAAGAAATTTTGGCTCTTCTCATCTATGGGTTGGTACTATTTCCAAATCCTGACCAACTTATAGATGTGAATGCTGTCAAAATCTTTTTATCTCACAATCCAGTGCCTACTTTGTTGGGAGATATCTTGCATTCTCTTCACCCTCGCAACACGAAGATAAGAGGAACCCTCATGTGTTGTACTCTTCTATTGGCTAGATGGTTTGTTTCACATCTCCCCCGATCCGTTTTGAAGAACGAGAAAGGTTTGAGATGGTCCAATAGGCTGATGTCACTCATAAATTCGGGTATCCACTGGTGTTCTCGATCCTTGGAAGACATTACTATCATCGACCATTGTGGGGAAGTCCCTAATGTTCCTTTTCTTGGCATTAGAGGAGGTATCACTTATAACCCTTTATTAGCTTTGTGACAGTTTGGGTATGCACGAAGAGATGGTCCACATGATGCGCTCGTCCAAGGTGTGGTGTTCGACTACGAAAGCGATAATAAAGGCTACCGTCAGAGGTTTACACGAGCTTGGAGGATGGTAAACAAAGTGGATAGTAGGACATTGGGACACAAGAATTCCATTCCCCTTGACCCTTACCTTAAGTGGGTACGAACTAGTGCTCAGAATATCGTAATGCCTTACCCCTCCATCCTCCTTGTCATCATAGAGCTTGTGGTTGAAGGAGATGTCCTGTATACTATCCTTCATCCTAACATGCCTACCTCTCTCGAATACTTGCAAAGGGATTGGATTCAGCTAAAGGAAGAATGATACACTTTCGAAGCCCAATTTTATGCCAGTGAGATGAAAGTTCTGGAACTCACTAAGAAGCTTCATGAAGAGAGGAGTCTGAACGCCTACATCGCGCCAAATAGGATGCGATCAACCTTTTTGTCTTAGGAGTTTTTGTATTTTATTTCTTTCATTGTAACCCCAAAGAGGCATGATGTACTCGAGCTTGTATTTATTAATGCAACGTGTGTTCCTTTTTGTCTAAAGAAAATTTAAATCTCTAATGTCCTTTAAATCATTTGCATATGCATTTTCATTCATCATAACACAAATAGGTTTCTTACAACAGGTCTCATTATCTTTCTACTGTTTATTTCAGTGAGATGGATATTGAACAGACAGTAAAGGATCTTCAAGCGCGGAACGCTCAATTCCAAAAAATATTCTTGGCTCTAGCAAAAGGGCAAGAGGATTTAAAAACTTTGCTGATCAAATAAAAAAAGAAGAAAGCGAAGAAACCATCCTGTGTTTTGAATCTGGGAAGAAGATTTAAAGGACCAGCTAGACGAACTCTAGATTTCGCAACATAACTCTGAATGACGTGTACGCCCCCATATGCGTATGACACCCCCCATAAGCTTTTAGGCGCCCAGAAATGGAGAAAAGGCCTAAAATTGCTCTATTTAACCCCAGAATGTGAATTTCACTGGGCTGGACGATTTTTGATGACACAGACACGTTTAGAAGGCTGGAGAACTCATATTTATGCGCATGATCAAGGTTTTAATGAGCTTCTTGTGATTGAATACTGGATTTCATCATATTATCTGTAATGTTTACACCTTGTATTTTGTTTTTGTTGAATTCTATGAGTAGCTACCCCCCCCCCCCCCCCAATGCTAAGGTGTGTCCTTGACCTGGATTTGTTAATGATTTTCATTTGAACCTTATAATAACAATAATTTCTTCTCTATTGAATTTAGTTTTGATTTGTTCTTAATTATTTCTCTTTCAGAAAAATTGAGATTTGATTTACGGTTAATAGTTAGGCAGAACTGTCAATGTTAACGCTCAATTGAAACTATCATGTAGTAGATATCACCTAGGACTAGTGATACCCTATAAGAACCAAATTTTTCTTCCTAAATTAATTCTTAATTTTATCTATAGTTCAATATGGACATAGGAGTTAATTTTAATGTTTAAAGGATTAATCACCAAGGACTTAGCAGTATACATTCTTGAGAATCAGTAATCAATAGTTTAGAAAATATTATTGCAAGGTCGGGTTACAATTATCAATAGATATGATCATAAACCTTCACTAGCATGTTTACTCGCATATACTTAAATCTATTCAACTCTTATGTTTACTTTAATTTATTGTTTTATTTATCAATGGCAAAAACTCCAAACTAAAACCCAAAAAGCTTTTGTTTATCTAGATTAAAACGATAACTCTACATCACCATGCAGTCCTTGAGATCAATAATTTGGATTTCCTATTATTACTACATTGGTGAGTTAGTTCACTTGCTAATTTACCAATCAAATTTTGGCTTTGTTGCAGGGGATTGCCAAAGATTGTTACCAAAATTTAAATTTTATTTTATTATAAAAAAATAGTCATATTATTTTTGCTTCATGAATTCTTCTATACTTTTATACTAATAAAGTGTCTAAATTTTGTAATCATTTATTATTTTGATACATTGCCACTTGTAACAGTCACGGACTTATTTTACCCAAGCCAAAGATTTTATAGAAGCTATCAATGCGCTTCAACAACATATCGCACATATGCATCATTTACAAAATATCATAGCATATGCATACTGAACACATATAACATTTTCATTCATTGTGAGAGCATCAGTACACAATGCTCTACATACATCATGACATTTCATAAAAACTAACCTTATCTTCTTCAAGGTTAGTTTGCGAGCAGATTAATATTGTTAACAATTTATCATCCTTTAGACACAATCAATCGACGATTCATTCTGATGATCTTTTAGATACAGTCAGGCGTAGACTCATTCATATACATATTCTAGATATAGTTCAGATACAATCGAGACGTGGATCCATTCTGATACACACTCTGGTACTAATTCCAGTTACAGTTCAGATATGATCAAATCGTAGATCCATTCCGATATTCATTCCAATATATCTTCCAGATACAGTTCAAATATGATCAAGACGTAGATCCATTCTGATATTCATTTTGGAATATCTTTAGATACAGTCAGACGTAGACTCATTCTAACACGGTTCTTAGATACAATCGGGTGAAGACTCATTCTAATCCTCTTATAGATACATTTAGGCATATACTCATTCTAATACGGATCTCAGATAGAATCGGGCGAAGACTCATTCTAATCCTCTTATAAATACTGTCAAGGCATGGACTCATTCTAGAACATCATTCAGATACAATTGCAACCTAATATTTCATTGTGACACTGCCCAACACATCTGCTAGAAACAGTCGGACACGGGCTCATTCCAATATACTTCTCAGATACAATCGAACATAGACTTATTCTGATACTCCTATCAATATACGCTTTGGATGGCATCTATAAGCCCATATCCAACAAAACTCTATCACCTTTCCGAATGGCATCTTTAAGCCCGTTCAAGTAATACTATCAACCAACAGTGTTACTACGTACACATGCGAGTGCAAATTTCTGGACACTTAAGTGTTCAATCCTCTTCCACCTTCAAATGTAAATGTCGAGCATGCCAATCAAACTCCTCAGGTTTAAGAAGATTAAACAGGGGTAGCTATTCTACCCCAAAATTTTCCCTCCCATTTTCTTCAATATATCTTATCTTGCTCTAGGATATTCAGTTGCTCAAGGTTACTAAAGGTTTGATCAGGAAAACTCTCCTCCTAAACAGTTGACCTATAACTATGGTTTTAATTTTCTCAAGGAAAATTAAGCTTATAATGCCTCATGTAGATTTCATTGTTCCGCAGATGTCTCAAGGAATGCTCATGCCAAACTTGCATCTCATGTTTGCTTAGTCAATTGCTCAGATTACTGAAAATCAACTGTATTGGACAAAAAGTCAAATGTGGTCAATTTAAAATCATACTTCAAGATTTTGGTCAACTTCAACATTTTGAAGTCACATTCATCATTTGATCAAGGGTTAATCATAATTCATTAATAAAATTCAAGATTCATCAAAAGTCAAAAGTTACTAAATTAGGGTTTTCTTAAGGAGAAGTCAACTGAACTTTGACCAAGAATAACTTTCACATGCTTCATAATATTGTTCTTAACCAGAGCTCATTTTGAAGAAAATTGAATTCTCTACAACTTTGTCCCTTTAAGCTCATGTCCAAAAAATGCTTCATTTGAGAGATATGGGCCAAAACATTATATGTCATTTCAAAAGTTAACAAAAAGACACTTTTTGTCAATGCAATTTACATCAAGATAAATTCTTCAAATGGAAAAATGACCAACATAGAGATTATAGAGGAGATCTTGGGATTTCCAAAAAGTCCTTTATATGATAAGAATTGAGAGAGTTGTTATTGGTGCAAGTTGGGCAATTTTGAGAAAATGCACGAAACCTAAATTGATCAAACTTGAATTTTATTAGGCTTATGTTTCAAGGTCCAAGCGTGTTTTGTAACTCATAGGGAACCTCTGAATCCATGCATTCACCCCCTTTGATTTTTATTCCATTTATTTTTGATTTTATTTATTTAAATTCAAAATTAAATAGAATAAAATCAAGGCTTTCATTCAAAGGTCCAACCCCAATCTTTTTGACCTAATTCAGGATCTATATATTCTTCATTCAGACAACAACAAATGACACAAAAAACCTTGCAAGATCAGCTTCCAAAAATTCCAAAAATCATCCAAACTAGGCCAAACTACAAACCCTACTTTCAGCCTCTCTCAAAGAAAGACAACCCCCCCCCCCCCCCCCAATCTATTCTAGAAGTATTATAGGGTAAGAATTGATTGATTGTGATTATCCAAATAGCATGAAACAAGCACAAATTCCTAGCCGGTTTTCGTTTTACATGAAATTCATATTGTCATTTTTATTACGTTTTGATGCATCCTAACATTAATAAAATTCTTCTTAGATGTCAATAGGCAAGTTTGAACCATCACATGGCCCCCATAATTCCCGGAGGGAAGGTTGGCATGTTTGAACCGTTTTAGGTTTTTTGTGTCGTATCTCATCATACAGGATGTTTTAGCCATAACCAAGGGTACCATTGAATTTGCAAGGCCTAAATTAGGGGGGATACGGTACCTTTGAATCGTTAACACTCTTTATTTTGTAGGTACAAGAAAAGGAGTCGTCGGAGAAGACGACCGAAGCTAGGTCTCCAGCGCTTCTCAGGTCTAGTGATTTTGTGTATTATATAATTAATTGTTTTCATTGATGTACTAGATGACAGAGCCACCCAAAAGGCAAGCATGTGCATGACAGGGAATTGATACATTAGGGCTTGGGTTCGATCCCTGCCTTTTGATATTTTTCTCATAATTTCCAATGTTTTACAGGTTTATTATATGTTGCGTTGATTCCATCTTCCTAACACTAGCGCGCGCTTGCCGAAGTGGTAAGCCATGTTGTTGAAAGGGCAAAGGGTGTGGGTTCAACACCCACCTCTCGCATTTTTCATATTTTCTTTATTTCTAACCTTGTTTGTTATTTCTTCCTTAATCCTAACTCTAATTCCTTTTTAACCTTAATTGTTTTCTTCACAAACCTAAAAATAAACTTTTTTCTAAAAACCCTAATTAATTAGGTTTTAGGTTTTTTTTAATTAACCTTTTTTTAATAATCTAATTAATTAGCCTTTTTCTTTTAATTTTAAAATAATTAAATTGTTAGGTTAATCATCATCATAAATTTATTTTCACAAAAAAAAACCTAACAAACATTCAAACCACTTTTCTTTTTCTTTCGTTTTTATTTTATATTTCTTAGATCAAGTGTATAGGGCGTGTTTTCTATGTAATAGCGTAGCTTTCTTTTTTTCACACTTTTTCTATTATGTAATTGCTTCCGAGATGTAATAGTTTTAGGTTTTATTTATCGCACCTCTATTATGTAACTGCCCTGAAGCTCTGTAATAGCCTAGGTTTAAATTTCCGCCTTTATCTTATGCTACTATATTTACTATATTGCTGTTAGTAATTAGGTTTTATGGAAAGATAAAAACAAACGCTAGAAAACCCTAAATTCAAGACTAAAATAACTGAATCGAACACATTTTCACACTTGCAACTCTAGTGTAGCCTCTCTTTGTTGTCTTCGGAATAAACGACCATCTCCCTCGAAAGTGGGGATGCTTTAGCAAAGACCCTCGAATAAAATATCATAGTCGCTCGATAACCCTTCGACGTTTCCTTTTGAAAAATGATCTAGTACCTTATGAAATTGCCAAAACATCCTTACAGGTTTCCTTTAATGAACGAACAATGACCCTTCGATTGTCTCTTAACATCCAACGGATAGGGCTTCCTACTAACTAATGATACGAATAGCACTATCTATAGAGAAGGAAAATTACAAGAACGGCCTTGAGTAGGTTGAATACTTTTAATCACTTGCTCACAAACAAAACATTTTTCTCACATCACACTTTCAAAACAAACAAATATTTTTGAAAACACTTTGTATACATTCTTGCGGACTGATACAAGAACCATTACAAAGTTCGCCTTACATTGGCATTTCAAAATATTTTCAAACACACAGAAAAATCAAGTTTTAAAAAGTGAGCTAAGCGATTAAGAGCCCGTAGATAACTACAGATGAAAAGGGTGCTGGCACCTTCTCTTTTCATAACTTACCTCCCGTACTCAAAATCTATCAAGGTCTTTCCTGCTCTTTATACCCTTTCCTTAATGGAATAATGAAAAGTCGGCGGTAACTCTTGCTTGCCACAACATTTGCGATAAAATGAAAAACAAGTCGGTTCTCCCACTGTATTATAGAACTGGTGACTCTACTTGGGAAATTCTTAAATAAGAGGGGTTACCTTAGAGACATTGATCACTTTTATTTGCTTTAAATTGTTTGCACTATCTGCTTTACTTTAAAGGGTTGCTTGGGTTTATTTACTTGTAAGATCCTACACCCGGATCTAGGGATGCCTTAGGTAAGTAGAAATAGATCATGAAAATTGTACGGCCTAGACTAATATGGTTGAAGTGATGGCTACGTTAGTGTGACACTTTGGTTTGTATCGATGTTCCCTAAATCAGTCGAGGATAACATTGGGCAGCTGCTTGGTGTCATAAGCACTAACTGACTTTTAGAACCTTGATTGACTCATCCTTGCCATTAGAAGGTAGTGAGATAACCAGATTTGGTACAGTCCAGGGTTGGTTGATTCTCGATGCTACGCTCTTTGAGATTCGACTTTCGGGATATTTTGGTGGCAAGTCACTTGTTGTGCTAAAATAAAACCTGCAAGAAAGATCGGTGATATGAGATTCCTAGAACCCGTTTAGTATTTTATGACAGGTTGAACCAACTTAACTTCAATAAGAAAGTTTACTTACCTACGGACCTCCTGCAAGCCTCTAAACCTAAGGCTCTTGTGTGATTTGTTTGTGTTTGCTATCTGTTTAATTATAACATCATAACATCATAACATCATAACACAACATTTTAACTAACCATTTCAAGGATCTTATCATGATTCAGATTTATAGCAAGGGGCAAGAGGATTTATTTTCCTATAATCAAGTGCCGACAAAGACTGAAGTACATTATTTTGAGTTAGAGGCTAGGACCCACTTGACATGGTGAGCTTGATTCTTATAGAAGGATATTCAAAGACAAAGACACAAAGTTCTTTAAACAAAGCTTCAGCCAGACTCAATTTATGACATTTTCCTTTTGTTTATCCTGCGAGATCCTTAAAAACATTGCATTAACATCCACATACCATACACATCATATCATAACCGTTATTCCCAAAACAGGTTTTCTCATCTTCTTGTTGTTAATTTCAGGTAAAAGATGGTTCTCGAACAAACTGTCGAAGATCTTCAGACCCAAAATGCTCAATTTCAACAGATGTTCCTAGACTTAGCCAATGGGCAGGAAGAGCTAAAGACCCTCATCACCAAAGAGAGGAAGAAGAAGACTAGAAAACCAGTTGACATCCTTAACATGGGAAAAAGGTTCAGAGGTCCTCCCAAACAAGCTCAAGACTGTGATATCCTGTCAAACAAAGATGACAACCAAGGTGAAGATGGTAAAAATGTGAAGGTTTATAGGGGAAGCAACCTCGGTTCTGGCTATTATTCTGATGAACAGTATCCTCCCGCTGATAAAAAATACAAACAACTAGAAGATCGTTTAAATGCGGTGGAAATCCAGAGAGTTCCCGGGTTGGATTTTGAAGAGATGAGTCTAGTCTCGAAAGTTCTCATCCCTCACAAATTCAAGGTCCCTAATTTTGCAAAGTATGATGGTATTTCCTGTCCAAAGCTTCGTTTGAGGTCTTATGTCCAGAAGATTCAACTTCACACTGCCGACAGAAAGTTATTGGTAGATTTATTTCAAGAGAGCCTATCTGGGACACAATTGGAATGGTTATATCAATTGGAAGGAACCAATATCCGTACTTGGGAAAACTTGGCTTATGCTTTCTACAAACAATACCAGTACAATGCTGATCTTGCACCAACCCGTGTGCAATTACAGAGTATGACTATGGGTTTAAACGAAGGCTTCAAAGAGTATGCCCAGAAATGGGGAGATCTGGTAGGAAGGGTTCAATCTCCATTATCTGATAGGGAGATGGTTGACATGTTTGTGGGAACTTTGACAAGTCCTTTCTTTAATCATTTGATTGGAAGCTCTTCATCAGGGTTCATCAAGTTGATATTAATAGGGGAACATTTTGAAGGTGGAATAAAAAGCAGAAAGATTCAAGTGACTGCGTCTTCAAGTATTATAAAGAAGATGTTCAACGGAAAGAAAGAAACTAATGTTGTGTATGGCCAAAAGGGTCGTGCTAGAAGTGACCACAACCAATCTATACGAGTTCTGCTAATTTCTAATCCTGCACCAGTGCAACAACATCAACAAGGAAATCATCGTAGGTCAGACACACCCAGGAGACAATTTACCAAGATCAACATGCCATTATTCCAGTCATTGCAACACCTACGAAAAGCAGAGTTGATTATGTTGGGAGATCCTCCTCATAACCCCAACACCTTCTCTCCTCGGTACGATCCTAATGTAAGATGTGGTTATCATTCCAATAGTTTTGGACATGACACAAATAGCTGTTGGGGTTTGAAAAATAAATTTCAATATATGATGGACTCCAAAGAGATTCAATTTGATCCTCCCGAGACCACCAATGTGATTACCACTCTTATTCCTAAGCACGACAAAGGCATTAACACTATTGATGATGTTTCTTGTGTTTCCACTGTAATCAACTTAACTACTCCCCTCTTGATTATTAAGAAGAATCTGTTGCAAGTAAGTTTATTTCTGGGTTGCATTGAAAGATGCTACTGCTGCGCAGCCCAACCGAATGGCTGCAAACTGCTGAAAGTAGTTATTCAGCGTCTGATGGATAACCATATAATTCTAGTTGAGAAGACTCCTTCTATTGAAAATTTGTTTCAAGACTTGGAGCTTTATAGGGTATATGTAATTTCCGATACTTTTATAAGGATCAATTCCAAAGGCCCTGTAAATATTACGGATTAACCTAGAGGATCTCCTATGATAACCACCGCACCCAGACTAATCCCATATTCCTCTAACAAGGCTATCCCTTGGAATTATGGGCCGACGTCTTCTACCATGGCATCAAGCAAGAACCATTGACTATTGCAAGTGAAGTTACTGATTCCAACATTGACAATATTGTCGAGACCAGTAAAGTTACTAGAAGTGGAAGGGTTTTCTCTCCAGAAATCCCTCTGAAGACTGTTGCTACACCAGTTCGTGTTACCGCTGCTGAGTCAACTACTGAGACTCGGGGCAAAGAACAGATGACTGAGTCTACCCAGACTGGGGCAACTAAAGAAGTTACCGCTTAAGATACCTCCAAGCAAGAGATGGAAGAAATACTAAAGATCATCTGGAAAAGTGACTACAAGATTGTTGAACAGCTGGGGAAGACTCCCTATAAGATATCCATGTTATCCTTTTTGTTATGCTCTAAAGACCATGCTCAGACTTTGGTGAAGTTATTGAAATATGCCCATGTACGGAAAGAAATTTCAGTTGACCAATTCGAAAATTATGTTGTTAGCCTGACGACTGATAATGGGTTAGGCATTTATGATGCTGATTTGACTCCTAAAGAAAGAAACCATAACAAGGCCCTGCATGTCTCCATTGAGTGTAGGGGCACTACCTTAGCTCATGTGTTATACGGTTTCCTCATTAAATGTTCTACCGAAGTGTGCTCTAGACAGGCTTGACTGTGAAGGGGTTGTGGTGAAACCTAGTGAATGTGTGGTGAGAGCCTTTGACAGTTCAAAGAGGATGGTGCACAGAGAGGTGTATCTTCCGATAAAAGTAGGTTCTCAGGTTTTAGACTCTACCTTCTTTGTGATGGAAATTTGTCGGTCCTATTCCTGTTTACTTGGACGCCCTTGGATTTATGGGGCAGGCGCTGTTACTTTTACGTTGCATCAAAAGTTGAAATATCCGGTGAAAGGAAACATTGTTATAGATTATGGTGAAGAAGAGTACATGGTGAGCCACTTGAACTCCTTCAAGTACGTTGAGATGGGCGGAGAATTCATCAAAGCTCCCTGCTAGACCTTTGAGGTTATCCCTCGGACAACTACTGTTACTGAAGATGTTTATGCTGTTCCTAAAGTTACCAGGGCTCTTCCTAGAATGGATTCTTTGAAAGACGCTAGAGCTACTACTTGGGGTCAGCTTCCCTACATTCTGTACAAGTCTGAAAAGTTTGGTTTGTCTTTCACTACAGAGGCTAAGAGGGTCGTTCATCTTGCTCGTGCTGGAAGGCCACCATTCTGCGTCAGCAACAATGGAGTCAACGCGATAGAGGATGCTGATAGTGACTATGACCTGGACAGTTGGATTTTTCCTACCACCGGCAATGAGCTCAGAAATTTGAAGACTGAAGACGTTATACCAATCTCTTTTAGTCATTAGTAAATGATATTTTCTATTTTCTTGCTTTCAAGTTTTGGTAATGTAATTTTTAGAATAATAATTTTAAGCGTTATGTCTTACCCGGGGCACAATGTTTCTTTTGTTAGGGTTGTCATTTCATTCACATATTTTCATTCAATAAATCATTGGACGTTTGCATTAAAATTTTGTGCTCTTGGTCTTTCTTTTACTTTATTACTTTAAAAACAACTATCTGTTCTTACATACACCCACACAATAAATTACAGATACATATCCACCTTGGATCCCATTGATAACAATTCTGTTATTGCCAATTATAACTTCAAAAATACGATATACCAAGCTGAGGACGAAGGTGAGGAAGATTGTGAAGTACCTAGAGAGATTGGTAGGCTCTTAATACAAGAAGGAAGATCCATACAACCACATGAAGAACCAGTTGAGATTGTGAACTTGGGTACTAAAGAGGACAAGAAAGAAGTCAAGATAGGTTCCAACCTAGAAGACAGTGTCAAAAAGTGATTAATCCAAATGTTGCGCGACTATGTTGAGATCTTTGCTTTGTCATACAAACACATGCCCGGGATTGATACTGACATTGTGGTTCATCGTCTACCGATGAAAGAAGGATGTTCTCCAATAAAACAGAAGATTTGTCGTATGCATCCTGAAATTACCGAAAAGATCAAGGCCAAGGTTATGAAGCAGTTCAATGCAGGTTTCTTAGCTGTTACATCCTATCCTCAGTGGGTTGCAAATGTGGTTCTGATGCCAAAGAAGGATGGCAAAGTGTGTATGTGTGTATACTATAGGGATCTGAATAGGTCAATCCCCAAAGATGACTTCCCACTTCCATATATTGACGTTCTGGTTGACAACACCGCGCAACATAAAGTATTTTCTTTCATGGATGACTTCTCTGGTTATAATCAAATCAAAACGAGACAAGAAGACATGGAGAAAACTACCTTCATCACACAGTGGGGTATATTTTGTTACAAGGTTATTCCTTTCGGTTTAAAGAATGTCGGCTTAACATATGAGCCTGCTATGGTAGCTTTGTTCCATGACATGATCCATCAAGAGATAGAGTTTTATGCTGATGACACGGTAGCTAGATCTTAGACTGAAGAAGAACATGTCAACCATCTACACAAGTTGTTTGAGAGATTGAAGAAGTACAGGCTGAGGTTGAATCCAAACAAGTGCGCCTTTGGGGTAAGATCTGGTAAACTCCTAGGCTTCGTCGTTAGTAGTAAAGTTATTGAAGTTTATCCTGCAAAGGTCAAATCCATCCAAGAAATGACATCTCCCCATACCGAGAAGGAAGTCAGAGGTTTCCTGGGACGATTGAACTATATTTTCAGATTTATTTCCCATTTGACCGCTACTTGTGACCCAATCTCTAAGTTATTGAAGAAAGATCTGGTAGTGAAGTGGAACGATGACTGTCAGATGGCCTTTTAAAAAATCAAGGAGTACCTCCAAGAACCTCCAACTCTGATGCCAACAATTGATGGAAGACCTCTTGTCATGTACTTAAAAATATTATAGAACTCAATGGGGTGTGTACTGGGGCAACACGACGAGTCTGGTCAAAAATAGAATGCAATATACTACCTTAGAAAAAAAGTTTACCTACTATGAAACAAGATACTCATTGCTTGAGAAAACTTGTTGCACTTTTGCATGGGCTGCTCACCGACTAAGACAGTATATGTTGACTCATACTACTTTATTGATCTCTAAGATGGATCCTATAAAATACATATTCGAGAAACCCACTCTCTCCGGAAGAATAGCCAGATGGAAAATAGTATTGACAAAATACGATATTCAGTACACTTCCAGATCACTTGGATCATCAAGTCGTAGATGGCTATCAATCTATGAATTCTGAGTTCCCGGATGAGAATATTATGCGAGTTACATATTATGAAGAACCTGGACCATATGAAGGACCTGAGCCAGGATCCCGATGGACTTTGGTTTTTGATGGAACTTCCAATGCTCTTGGCAATGGGATCGGAGCTATGATTATCTCTCCCAAGGTTTGCCATACGCCCTTCACCGCTAGACTTTTCTTTGATTGTACCAACAACATGGCAGAATACAAAGTGTGCATCATGTGTATCAAAGCTGCTATTGATATGAGAATCAAGTTTTTGAATGTATACGCGGATTCAGCCCTAGTGATCAAACAGATTAAAGGACTATGGGATAAGAAGCACCCAAATCTCATTCCTTTTCAAGAGCATGTGTTGACATTAATTACGTACTTCGACGAAATCACTTTTGAACATATTCCATGAGAAGAGAATCAATTGGCAGATGCATTAGCTACTATGTCATCCATGTTCAAAGTCAGATGGGACAACGAAGCTCCTCGAATTACCATTGAGAGACAAGATGAACCGACACATTACTATGAAGTTGATACCGACGGAGTAGAGGAAAAACTTTGGTACCATGAAGGGAAAAGATATCTCAACTCTCCAGAATACCCCGAGGGGGCATCCATCAATGATAAGAAATTTCTACGAAGATTCTCTTCCAGGTTCTTTCTGAGCAACGAAATTTTGTACAAGCGCAACCACGATTCAACTCTACTTCGTTGTGTGGACAAAAAGGAAGCTTAGAAAATTATGAAGGATGTGCATGAAGGAATCTTTGGTACTCACTCCAGTGGACATACAATGGTTAAGAAAATTCAGAGAACAGGTTATTATTGGTCGACCATAGAAACTGATTCCCATCGTCATTCAAGAACTTGTCACAAATTCCAAATTTATGCTGATAAAGTACATGTGCCTCAGTTTCCTATGAATGTCTTGACTGATCCTTGGCCATTTGCAATGTGGGGCATTGATATGATTGGATAAATTAAGCGTACCGCTTCTAATGGACATCATTTAATCCTAGTTGTTATTGATTACTTCACAAAACGGGTTGAAGCAGACTCGTTTGCTTCCATTACTAAGAATGTTGTCGCCCGGTTCATTAAGCATAACCTTATCTATCGGTATGGCCTCCCCGAGAGGATTATCATGGACAA
The DNA here is from genome assembly GCA_948472305.1 of Vicia faba. Classification (NCBI taxonomy): domain Eukaryota; kingdom Viridiplantae; phylum Streptophyta; class Magnoliopsida; order Fabales; family Fabaceae; genus Vicia; species Vicia faba. The sequence goes on along the minus strand of OX451735.1, from coordinate 1,428,369,428 downwards.
TGGTACCAATCATAACAATACTATGATTAGGGAATTCTTCATACAGTTCAGGATTAAGCATCATAATTCTTCTCCATATCGACCAAAGATGAATAATGCAGTGGAAGTCGCCAGTAAGAATATCAATAAGATCTTGAAGAAGATGACACTGACATACAAAGATTGGCATGAGATGCTGCCATTTTCTTTTCATGGTTATCTCACTTCAGTATGTACATCAACTGAGGCAACCCCATTCTATCTAGTATATGGTATGGAAGTTGTCCTACCTGTTGAAGTCTAGATTCCTTCTCTAAGGATTATGAAAGACGCAAATTTAGACGAAGACGAGTTGATTCAGACTAGGCTGGACCAGATAAATTTGATTGACAATAAAAGCCTTGCAGCTGTTTGTCATGGCCAGATGTATAAAAAATGCATGATCAAAGCTTTTAACAGGAAAATCAAACACCAGGTATACCAGGCTGGTGATTTGATAATAAAGCGCATTATCCTACCACAAGGTGATCCCATGGGTAAATGGAATCCCACATATGAAGGCTCATTTGTGATCAAAAAGATATTTTCTGGAGGTGCTATGATACTTACCACCATGGACGGTGAATATTTTCCACACCCGATGAACGCGAACATAGTCAAAAATACTACATATAAAAGAGACCTGCTAGGCTTATAGGCATAGTAAAAAATAGGGGCATCCCGGAGAATCAAAAGGGTTCAGGAAAAAATTAGGGATATATATATATATATGAACAATTGTACACCCGACAAGTCGAAAACCTGAAAAGGCGGCTTGGGAAAAAAAGGGTATCCCGGTGGACTGAAAACACGAAAGGACGGTCCAGGAAAATTTTAGGGAATAAAGCATACGACTATGTCTCGTTGGATCATCTACTTACAAAAAGCTTCATTACTAGCGTCAAGTTCTAACGGTATAAAACAATTCAATCATCTTCTTCTAACAGCAAGTGATGTGATGCTTGAAGGCATAGGGGCAATAGTAGAGTTGAAACTTGATGGGATCGTTTCTACATAGTTGTTTTCTTTGTTTTTTTTTCTACCCCTTCCCATTTTATGATGATTTCCTCTTACTAGGATTTCTGTCTCTTTGTACAAAATTGCCTGTTTTATAGGCAAATCTTCAATACAAATAAATTTTAAAATTCAAAATTACTTTACTTTCTCTGTTATGTTCGCAAAAACATCCAATGACTAAATCGAATGAAGATATGTATATGAATATTATTACCGTTAACAAATATATGCATACAAACAAAAATAGCATTTACTAAAGACCCTGGGAATTAGGATAAAGTTTCAGCTATTCTTAAAATCCCCACAGAACTACCTTCACGAGCTCATCCCCGACAGAGATATATTCCCCAACGAGTTTAATATGCCTTCAGACAGAAATCAGGGCATCTTCCAGCAGTTCACCTCCATATCCCTGAGGGATAGCTTGACATGATCATCGTCCTCAATAGATCCCCTAGCATATAAAGATTTTTTTATCATTTCTCCAGCATACGGTGGAAACTTCCTCAACACAACCTATGAAATTCCAATCAGAAATTATTTTCTCGATACAATTTACATGAATTTTATTCTCCAGTGGAGTTTATTTCTCCAACACCATAAAATCCCCGACAAACTTCTTTTCTCCAACAGGGTTTATTTCCCCAACAAATTTTATTTCTCTGATTATCGCAGTTCCCCGACAGGATTCTCTTCAAGGGCCAGATGTCATTCAGCTTTGTTCTCCCCAGAAGAATCGACATCCACAAATCAGAGGATTATCCATATCTTTGGTCCCTAGTTGGGGTACATAAGAATGAAGTCCTTCAAGAGAATGATGAACTATCAATTTTTCCTGGAATCCTTTTATCCCCAAGTTGAAGTCGAACATCCCCAGCGGAATATCCTCAAACAGAAAGCAGGGATCCCCAACAAAGACGTTTTAAAAAAGATTGAAGATTCATATTCTTCATCCCCAACAACAGTCAGGGATTTATTTTCCCCCAACCAAAGATATTATAGAAGCTATTAATGCCCTTCAACAACATGTCACACATATACATCATTTACAAAATATCATAGCATATGCATATTAAACGCATATAACATTCTCATTCATTGTGAGAGCATCAGAATGTTATGCATTACATACGTCATGACATTGCATAAAAAGTAAGTTTATCTTCTTCCAGGCTAGCTTGAGAGAAGATAAATATTGTCAACAATTTATCATGCTTCAGATACAATCAATCGACGATTCATTATGATGATCTTTTGGATATAGTCAGGAGCAGAATCATTCAAATACATATTCTAGATACAGTTCAGATACGGTCGAGACATAGATCCATTATGATACACACTCTAGTACTCATTCCAGATACAATTAAGATACTATCAAGACGTAGATCCATTCTAATACTCATTCCAATACATCTTCCAAATACAGTTCAGATACGATCAAGACGTAGATCCATTCTAATATTCATTCCAGAATATCTTTAGATACATTCAGGCATAGACTCATTCTAACACGGTTCTCAGATACAGTCGAGCGAAGACTTGTTCTAATCCTCTTATAGATACAGTCATGTGTATACTAACTCTAATACAGATCTTAGATACTGTCGAGCGAAGACTCATTCTAATCCTCTTATAGATACAGTCAATGCATGGACTCATTATAGAACATCATTCATACACAATCGCGACATAAGATTCATTATGACACTCCCTAACACATTTCTTAGATATAGTCGGACACGGTCTCATTCCAATATACTTCTTAGATACAGTTGAACATAGACTCATTCTGATACTCCTATCAATAGACGATTTAGATGGCATCTATAATTCCATCTTTGACGACGCTCTATCACCTTTTCAAATGGAATCTTTAAGCCCATTCAAGAAATACTATCAACCAATAGTGTTACTACGTACACATGCGAGTACAAATTTCTGGGCACTTAAGTGTTCAATCCTCTTCCACCTTCAGATCACGAATGGCAAGCATCCCAATCTAACTCCTCAGGTTTAAGAATATTGAACAAGGGCAGTTGTTGTACCCTAAAATTTTCCCTCCCATTTTCTTTAAGAAATCTTATCATGCTTCTAGGGTTTTCATTTGCTCAAGGTTACTCAAGGTTTGATTAGACAAACTCTCCTCCTAAGAAGTTAAACTATAACTAGGGTTTTTCTTTTCTCAAGGAAAATTAAGCTTATAATGCCTCAAGTGGATTTCATGGTTCCTCAGATGTCTCAAGGAATGCTCATGCCAAATTTTAAGCCTTGCATCACAAGTTTGCTCAATCAATTGCTCAGATGACTGAAAATTAACTATGTTGGACAAAAAGTCAATTATGGTCAATTTACAGTCAAACTTTTAGATTTTTGGTCAACATAAACATTTTGAAGTCACATTCATCACTTTATAATGGTTTGATCATGATTCATCAAGAAAACTCAAGATTCATCAAAAGTCAAAAGTTACTAAATTAGGGTTTTATTAAGGATAAGTCAACTAAACTTTGACCAAGCATAACTTTCACATGTTTCATCTGATTCTTCTCAACCAAAGCTCATTTTGAAGAAAATTTAATTCTCTACAATTATGTCCATCTAAGCTTGAGTCCAAAAAATGCTTCATTTGAGAGATATGGGCCAAAACATTATAGGTAATTTCAAAAGTCAACAACAAGACACTTTTTGTCAAAGCAATTTACATCAAGCTAAAGTCTTCAAATGGAAAAATGACCGGCATAGAGATTATAGAGGACATCTTGGGATTTCCAAAAAGTCCTTCATATGATAAAAATTGAGAGAGTTATGATTGGTGCAAGTTGGGCAATTTTGAGAAAATGCATGAAACCTAAATTGATCAAACTTGAATTTTGGGCTATTGGGCTTATGTTTCAAGGTCCATGCGTGTTTTGTAACTCATAAGGAACCTCTGATTCCATGCATGCACCCCTTTGATTTTTATTCCATTTATTTTATATATTATTTATTTAAACTCAAAATTAAATTGAATAAAATCAAGACTTTTATACAAAGGTCCAAGCCCAATATTTTTGACCTAATTCAGGCTCTATATATTCTTCATTCAGACAACAACAAACGACACGAAAAACCCTTGTAAGATCGCCCTCCAAAAATTCCAAAAATTATCCAAAGAAGGGCAAACTACAAACCCTACTTTCAGCCTCTCAGAAAGCAAGTCAACCCTCCCAATCAATTCTAGAAGCATTGTAGGGTAAGAATGGATCGATTGTGATGATCCAAAGAGCATAAAACAAGCACACATGCCTCGCCGATTTTTGTTTTACATGAAATTCATATTGTCATTTTTATTACATTTTGATGCATACTAACATTACTAAAATTCTTTTGAGATGTCAATAGGCAGGTTTGAAGCATCGCATGGCCCCCATAATTCCTGGAGGGATGGTTACCATGTTTGAACCGGTTTAGGTTGTTTGCATCGTATCTCATCATACAGGATGTTTTAGCCAAAACCAAGGGTACCATTGAATTCACAAGGCCCAATTTATAGGGGTAGGGGAGGGGGGGGGGGGGGGGGTAGGGTACCTTTGAATCGTTAACACTCTTTGTTTTGCAGGTAGAAGAAAAGGATTCGCTGGAGAAGACGACCGGAGCTAGGGCTCTAGCGCTTCTCTGGTCCAGTTATTTTTTTTATTATATAATTAATTATTTTCATTGATGTACTGCATGACACAGCTACCCCAGTGGCAAGCGCGCGCATGATATATCATTGATACAGCAGGGCGTGGGTTCGATCCATTCCTTTTGTTATTTTTCTCAAAATTTTCAATGTTTTGTCGGTTTAATACATGTTGCGTTCATTCCATCCTCCTAACACCAGCGTGCGCCTAACGTAGCGGCAAGCCATGTTGTTGAAAGGGAAAAGAGCGTGGGTTCAACACCCACCCCTGACATTTTTCATATTTTCTTTATTATTAACCTTGTTTTTCATTTCTTCCTTAATCCTATTTTTTAACCCTAATTCCTTTTTAACCTTAATTGTTTTCTTTACAAACCTAAAAATAAACCTTATTTCTAAAAACCCTAATTAATTAGGTTTTAGGTTTTTTTAGTTGACCTTTTTTAATAATTTAATTAATTAACCTATTTTTTTAATTTTAAAATTAATAAGATTTTTAGGTTAATCATGATCAGAAATTTATTTTTACAAGAAAAATTTAACAAACATTCAAACCACTTTTATTTTTCTTTCGTTTGTATTTTATATTTCTTAGTTCAAGTGTATAGGGCATGTTTTCTATGTAATAGCGTAGATTTCTACTTTTCACACTTTTTCTATTATGTAATTATTTCCGGGATGTAATAGTTTTAGGTTTTATTTTTCGTATCTCTATTATGTAACTGCCCCAAAGCTCTGTAATAGCCTAGGTTTACATTTCCGTCTTTATCTTATGTTACTAGATTTACTATATTGTTAGTAATTAGGGTTGTATGGAAAGATAAAAACGAATGCTAGAAAACCTTAAATTCAAGACTAAAATAACTGAATCGAACACATTTTCACATTTGCACCTCTAGGGTTGCCTCTCTTAGCTGCCTTAGGAATAAACGGCCATGTCCCTCGAAAGTGGGGATGCTTTAGCAAAGACCATCGAATAAAAGACCATAGTTCCTCGATGACCCTTCGACGTTTCCTTTCGAAAAATAATCTAGTCCCTTACGAAATTGCTAAAACATCCTTAAAATTTTCCTTCGATCACCGAACGATGACCCTTCGATTATCCCTTCACATCCAATGGATAGAGCTTCCTACTAACTAATGGTACGGATATCACTATCTAAAGGAGAAGGAAAAGTACAAGAACAACCTTGAGTGGGTAGAATACTGTTAATCGCTTGCTCACAAACAAAACATTTTCTCACATCAGACTTTCAAAACAAAAAATATTTTCAAAAACACTTTGTATACATTCTTGAGGACCAATAAAAGAATCATTATAAAGTTTGCCTTACATTGGCATTTCAAAATATTTTCAAACACACACTAAAAGCCAGTTTTCAAAAGTGAGCTAAGCGATTAAGAGCCTGTAGATAACTATATTAGAAAAGGGTGCTAACACCTTCCCTTTTCATAACTTACACCCCGAACTCGAAATATATCAAGGTCTTTCTTGTTCTTTTCACCCTTTCCTTAGTGGATAAAAGAAAAGTTGGTGACGACTCTTGCTATCCGCAACATTTGCGATAAAACTCAAAATAAGTCAGTTCTCCCACCCTATTAAAATATGGATATCCAACAAGAAAATCTTCAACAAAAGAGTATCCCTAAAAACTATTTTCACAACAAGGCAGATGAAAGACACGAAACTGCCAAAGTATTGGATATCATTTATGCCTTGTTAAATAAAATCGAACTAGAAATGCTTTGAATTGTTAGTACCATGCTTTTTTGGCATAGTTTTTGCTAAAACATGGTATACCTTAACATGATTGTTGTTATGTGTTTTTAGCCAAATGTCGAAGACAATGTCATGACATCCTGGTCTGATACAGTTGTTACTGTAGTTTGGTTTATTCTTGACAGATTATTAATTGATTTTGTGAGATTTAAATTGTTTATATATCACAAATTTATTGCAGGTCAAGATTTTTATATAAGGAACAAATAATATATCCAGTTGTGCACGGGTTATGGAGATTTTTATATAAGGAACAAATAATGTTGAAAACTTATATTTTGTTCCAAGAATTATGGATATTTTCTTGCACTAATTTGTGCAGCTCTTAGCATGGACAACAAGAAATATCTGGGCAAAGATTCAAGGCCCAAGGATTGCTGAAGACCATTTAAAGAAGCTACCTAGACCTAAGAGTATCAAGCATTCAAAAAATAAGGGGAATTCGTATTTTTCACTCTTGGATTTGAGGGTTCTTCAAGGAAGTTTCTGTTTTCATTGGTACGTCTTCATGTATCTCTGATACATTTGAGATGACTGATTATTGCTTGTTCATCAAGCTATTGTTCTCCTCAAAGATGTGAAGCAAGTGTTGAGTATTGATATTGAAGGAAGCTTTTAAGCAACTTTAAGTATTTGATTGGGAACTTTGTTCTTCCAATTTTATTATTTAATTTGTTGTGTCTGTGATCTATTTTGAGACAACCCCTATGATTGGGATAGGTCTTTTATCACTGCGGTGATTGGAAGTGGTATGTCGATATCTGAGACTTAGGGAGTACCTAAGTAGAAGTAACATTGGGTATGGATTAGGCGCGAAGTTGTAAACTTGGGACAAGTTTATATTCAAACTCATACTGCTTGTAGTTGACTTCCTTCCTAGCTTGGTATCCCCCAGAGTAGATGTTGTTGCACTGAACTGGGTTAACATATTGATATGTTCTTTCTGTTTCTACAAGTTATATTTATGTTTTGTTATTATTTGTTGTTCTGTCAGCAGATGTCACAACATCTGTTGTGATATTGTGTGTTGTTAAGACACCAGTCTAGACTTTTGTTTGTGTGTATGCTAGAATTTCAATTGGCATCAATAGCAGACACCATATTCTGGTTCCTGGGTGAGATTCAGAGATATATTTTATGGTGCTATGGAGAAAGAGGGAGGTTATAACAACATACCACCCATGTTGCATGGTTCTAATTATGATTGGTGAAAAGTTTGTATGATAGCTTTTCTGAAAAGCCTGAAAGGCTGTTTTGAAAGGATGGAAGCATCCTGTTGTGAAGAGCATTAATAAAGCTTGGAAAGAGATTGAAATTGACACAATATAGCCTAAAGAAGACTGGGATAAAAATGATGACAAAGAAGCTAGTGGAAATTTCAAGGCTCTGAATTCTCTATTCAATGGAGTAGACAAAAATGTGTTCAGATTGATAAGTACTTGTACGATGGACAAGGATGCCTAGGAAATACTTAGGACAACTTATGAAGGTACATCCAAAATAAAAATTTCAAGGCTACAACTTCTCTCTACCAAGTAAGAAAGCCTTAAGATGAATGATGATGTAAGTGTTCAGGATTTTCATATGAATACTTTTGAAGTGGCTAATGCATTAAGTCTCTTGGGGGAAAGAATGGTAGAAGAAAAACTGGTAAGGAAGGTTCTTAGATCTCTATGAATTTGGTAAAGTCTGGTGTTCTATCTTTCAAGGACATGGGACCTAATGTGAAAGATAATCCTCTACCCAAGCATGAGGGAGTAAATGTTGTGAATATGGTGGCCGGTTGTCCAGGCGACTTCCAGATTTTTGATATTAATCTGGTTAGAGGAGATTTGGTGAAAATGCATGCAGACCTCTATGAATTTAGCTACTATACGCATGACCATTCTGGTTGTGCTATTTGTCGTACAAACATACAGGGTTGCGATAAGATAAAGGCTGATTTACAGGAGATGATGGATGCGGGCTTAATCCATATAATCAGGCCTAGGGCAAAGTATGAAGAGGAAGTGAACATGGTTTTCTGGATGTCCTGGTGAATTCAGAATTTTTGATGTGGAGTATATGAATGAGGACCTCGTGCAGTTGCGTGCTACCTTCTGCCATACGGCTGGTCAGGTGGAACACCAATATGGATCTTACATAGTTTGTTGTCGAGACCCCCGAGGATGTTCAATCGTGAAGAAGGGTGTTCAGTTGCTGTTAGACAATGGAACTATCAAGATCACAGGTCAGAGAGATGATTATCATGAAGTTGGTATGGTTGAGGTTTGTTTAATGGAAGAAGAGTCAGAGGAAGAGTATGCCTCTGCGGATGAGTATTTCTGTTCAGACGAAGATTTGTTTTCCATAAATGACTTATTGATGACTGATTATGTTGAAGAAGGGGTAAACATCATTGTGCCTTGTTTTGATGCACCAGCCCATTTTGAAGTAGAATATCATAGCAAGCCAGTTGTTACCCCATTGGTAATTAGTTTTCCAGGTCTTAACCCCTACAAATCAGATAAGGTTGTACCTTACAAATACAACGCTACAATCTTGGAGGACAATGTGGAAGTTCCCATCCAGCCAATGCCTGATGTTAGAAATATAGCTGAAAACAGTAGGGTGACCCGTAGCAGTCGTGTGTTTGCGCTAGTGGTTCAGAGAGACGTTGCTGCCAGAAAGAAAGTTACTGAGAATGATGAACCTAAGAAGACTACAGGAGAGACTAGCGGAGCTACGCTAGAGAAAGAAGTGGATGATATTTTGAAGATAATTAAGATGAGCGACTACAGAATTGTAGATCATCTACTGCAGACTCCTTCAAAAATATCCATCTTGGCTTTATTGATGAACTCCTCTGCTCATAGAGAATCCTTGATGAGGGTACTAGACCAAGCTTTTGCAGAGAGTGATATGCCAATAGATTAATTCAGCAGCGTAATTGGAAACATTACATCATGTAATAACTTGAGTTTCTGCGATGATGAATTACCATATGAAGGGAGGAATCACAACCTGGCCCTCCACATATCTATGATATGCAAGAATGATTCTCTATCCAATGTGCTAATTTATAATGGATCCGCGTTGAATGTTATACCGAGAAGTACTCTCATGAATTTGAAATATCAAGGAACGCCTATGCGCCCGAGTGGCATCATTATGAAGGCGTTTGATGGGTCAAGGAAATCTGTCATTGGTGAAGTGGGCTTACCTATCCATATAGGACCACATTTATTTTAGATAACCTTCTAGGTCATGGACATTATTCCCGCATATTGTTGTTTGCTAGGACGGCCATGGATACATGAAGTAGGGGCTGTCACTTAAACTTTACACCAGAAGCTGAAGTTTGTGTGTGAAGGGAAGGTAGTGATCATAAATGGGGAATAAGCATTGTTGATATCTCATTTGTCCTCATTCAGTATTGTAGAAGCAGATGAAGCTGCTGTTGGAACCCAGTTCCAAGCCCTATCCGTTGACAACATAAAGGAAATGAGAATTCCATGGTTTCACTGAAGGACGCGCAACAGGTTGTGCGCAATGGTCCTAGCGCAGTTTGGGGACAAAATGTGGATCCACCCATGAACAAGAACATAACTGGATTGGGTTTCTCTTCGATGAATGGAAAAGGCGAAAGTTTGAAGTCTAAGTCGACTATGAGTGGCTATCAAGATGTTTTCCGCTGCGGAGGTTACCTTCATCCAACTGATTCTGGAATTAATGTTGTTGAAGAGGATGAAGCAGAGCAGGAAATGCCGAATTATGTGACACATGGAGTCAAGGTTCAGAACTGGGTCACTGTTGATGTTCCCTCTTGCATACTGTGATCGGTGGGAATGAGAACTGACTGTTTTTTAATGTTGGTTCGCGTTTGCGGTTGTTTTTGCAAAGTGTCGCGGTAAGAAAGAGTCGCCACCGTCTTTTATTTTATCCAACAAGGAAAGGACAAAAGCACAGAAAAATTCCTTTTCGATATTTTTTCTCGGGTTCGGGAGGTAGATTATAGACAGGGAAGGTGTTAGCACCCATTCTATCCGTGTTTATCCACGGGCTCTTAGGTACTTGCTCACTATGTTTTCAAAAGTTTGCTTTTCTTTGTGTTTGTGGGTTTTGAAAAGAGTTTTGTTTTTGAAGAGTGTAAGTGCGAAAAATTTTGTTTTGTTTTTTAAAGGAGCAAGTACTTAAGAACCTCTACCTACTCAAAAAGGAATTAAATTGTGCTAATATCCTTTAGAAAATGCTATCCCACTATTGAGGAGTAGGTAGCATCATCGTTGGAGTTTTCGGGTCAATTCGATTTATGGGACGTGTGGTCACTAAAGCAATGTTAGGACGCCTTAGTGGTAACCCTAATGTCTTAGATCATTTTTATCGAGGCAACCATTTCGAGGCAACTTTGATCTTTGGACAGAAGGACGACCTCTAAAACATCCTATACTTAATGGCCACATTTGAGGCAACCAAGTGAGGTGTACCCTAGGAGTGGCATGTGCGAGTGTATTGTTTTTTCAGTTATATTATCTTTGTATTTTTAGGTGTTCTACCATTTGTTTTTAGATCTTGTCATACAATCCTAGTTAGCATACATCTAAGCAATTAATATATATAAAGGAATTTAAAGTGCGGAAATTGTAAATCCTACGCTATTACAAGGCTTCGGGGAGGGGGATTATTTACGTCCAAAATTGGGGGAATAATAAGCAATTACAATAAAATAAACGCGCGTGAATCTTAAAAATCCTAAGCATATGATCTTTTTGTTGTTTTATTTTATTTTAGGGAAAATGTTAAATGTTCAATTAAGTCAAATTTAATTAATTAAAAAAAAATGATTAAAATTAACTCTAAAACATACCTAATATTTTTTGCATTTTTGTGTTTATGAAAAGGATTGAATTCAAATAAATCCTAAGTCTACTGATTTTAAAATTGAAGAAAATAAGTTAAAATAATTAACTAAATTAAATCCTAATTCTAAGTTATTTATTTTTATGATTTTTATGTTGATTAAAAAAAACAAACTAAAAGAAATAAACAAAAACAAAGTAAACAAAGTACAAATGGGCCAGGCAACAAAACAAGAAAAAAATATAATTCTGGAGGTCTGGGTTGAAAGAGGTACAGGCTGTCTTTCGACCCAGTGAAGAGTCTTGATCGAAGGTGCATGGGGGGATGCACTCTGAGGGTATTCGATCTGGACATGTCATCCTTCGATCTGGAAGTCCTGGGTCCAGTTCGAAGCTAAGTTGTTGAGCTTTGAAACTCTGAACAGGATCCTAAGAATATATTTCCTGCAAAAACGAAACTCATGTTAAAGGTCCAGGGGGGATTTTACCCCCCTGGTTCGAATATCCCCCTTTATTCGCACCTGCTGAATCTGGGTCTGGGTTTGTTTTATCCTGGGATTCGAAGGAGAAACTCAGATTGTGCACAAGCAATGGCACAATCTCATCTTTGCGCTGTAGCTTATATGTAGCACATTATTCACAAACAGCAGTAATAATATGAATATGCAATCAAAATGAATTTAAAAATGAGTTTGAGATTAGATATTTTTTACCAAACAGAGGTGCTTCGATCTGTAGTTCTGAGGGTGGAGGTGTTCGCTGGGTGGCAGCTTTGGCTTGTGCAAGGATTGGGTATGGCTTCCTGGAAGTGCTGATGACTTTTGGCAGCGTATCTCCAAGTTCTCAATTTTTCTATATATTTTTGTGTGTCCTTTTGCAACATTTGTGATTTCTTTATATAGAGGGGGTGGAGGGGACAGGAAGACAACGGTTTAAATGACTTTAATTATGTGTTTCACAGCCATGAATGAGAATTTGTAACTTTGATTATGTGTTTGAAAGCCATGAATGAGAGTTTGTAACGTTGGTTAAACACATGGGATCTAGTCCCTTTTTGAATTTTGAATGATATGTAACTGGCCTTCGAATGCTCCCTTTCGAACGGGCTGATAACCTCCTTCGAATGCTCCCTTTCGAATGGGCTGATGGCCTCCTTCGAATGCTTTCCAAAGCTTCTTCGAATGGACCCTTTGAATGCTTCTTCGAATGGACCTTTTGGAATTCCAATCGAAGGACACTGTTATAATGCCAATCGAAGTACTTGTCCATAATGCCAATCGAAAGGCTCCTTCAGAATACCAATCGAAGGGTCTTTCAGAATGCCAATCGAAAGCCTTGACATAATGCCAATTGAAATGCTTGTCCATAATGCCAATCGAAGAGCTTGACAGAATGCCAATCGAAAGGCTCCTTCAGAACACCAATCGAAGGGTCTTTCAGAATGCCAATCGAAGTGCTTGTCCATAATGCCAATTGAAAGGCTCCTTCTGAACATCAATCGAAGGGTCTTTCAGAATGCCAATCGAAGTGCTTGTCCAGAATGCCAATCGAAAGGCTTGTCCAGAATGCCAATCGAAGAGCTTGACAGAATGCCAATCGAAAGGCTCCTTCAGAACACCAATCGAAGGGTCTTTCAGAATGCCAATCGAAATGTACTTAAAGCACCACTCAAAAATTTTCCTTTTCATTAGGCAAGAGTTTGTGATCAACCATGCAGGGGGAAGACTTTGGAAAACATGAGAGGGCAAATTTTGGGGTACAACAGTTGCCCCTGTTCAATTTTCTTAAACCTGAGGACATAGATTGGCTTTTGAGCCTTTCGTGATCCGAAGGTGGAAGATAATTGAACACTAGAGTGCCCAGAAATTTGCACTCGCATGGTGTAATATCAGCATTGTGACATCGGGAATAGGCTTATAGATGCCATTTGGAGATTGTTGGTAGGAGGATGGGCTTATAGATGCCATCTGCAGGAGTGTCGATCGCATAAGAGATTCCTTAGCGAGAACTTGCATACCTGTTGTTGTAGAATATTCCACTGGGGAAGTCTAACTTCGTTGAGATTTAGGAACCTTCCTGTACTCCAACTGAGAGAATGCTTCAGCTGAGTTTTAGGAATCTGTCCATAATTCAATTGGGGGGAAAGATATTCATCAAGATCTAGGAACTGTCTCGTGCTCAATGGAGTATACCGCTGAGGTTATAGAACTTGTCCACACTATGACGGAGGAGAACATCAAGATCTAGGAACTGACTCGTGCTCAATGGAGTATACCGTTGAGGTTATAGTACTCGTCCACACTGTGACGTAGGGAAACATCTTCATCAAGATCCAGGAACTGTCTCGTGCTCAATAGAGTAAACCGCTGAGGTTATAGAACTTGTCCACACTATGACGGAGGAAAACATCAAGATCTAGGAACTGACTCGTGCTCAATGGAGTATACCGTTGAGGTTATAGTACTCGTCCACACTATGACATAGGGAAACATCTTCATCAAGATCTAGGAACTGTCTCGTGCTTAATGGAGTAAACCGCTGAGGTTATAGAACTGGTCCACCTGATGACGGAGGAGAACATCAAGATCTAGGAACTGACTCGTGCTCAATGGAGTATACCATTGAGGTTATAGTACTCGTCCACACTATGACATAGGGAAACATCTTCATCAAGATCTAGGAACTGTCTCGTGCTCAATGGAGTAAACCGCTGAGGTTATAGAACTTGTCCACACTATGACCGAGGAGACTGTCGAGATTGATAACCTTATTTGAAATTCAACCGACGATAATTCAATTGAGATTTAAGAACTGGTCAGATCTTCGACTAAGTTGAGAACTTTAACTGTATCTTTCCTGAAAGGTAAAGGTCAGTCATATGCAATGCATGGTATGGATCAGGCAATGATGTTCTCAAAATAAATGAGATTGTATTCGTATGATGCGTAATGCATGTCTCATGATGTATGGGAATGTGATGTTTTAGCTGGGGAACATAAATCCCGGAGCTGCTAGCGAATAGAGTTGAGTTCTTCATTTCCGCTGGGGATGATGAACGAAGATGATTGTGAGAATAAACTTGCAGGAGAAAAGAACTCCGTTGGGGAATAAACTTGATGAAGAGATTACTCTGAGGGGAAATACTCTGTGGGGGAGAGATGTTTTGTTGATGATTTTAATGATAACTCCACTGGGGATTCCGTTGATAAGCTCTGTTGGGGATTTTGATGATGACCTCTGATGGGGATTGATTACCGTTGCTGGTGATATTGAACCTTTTGAGGATAGAAATCCTGCTGGGGGGAAAGAAAGAATTTGTTGGGGATAATCTTTCCGTTGCAACTTGCTGAGGATAACCCAGTTAGACTCTTGTGAGGATAATCTTCTGAATTTGGGCTGAGGAGATGCATTTGTATTCTGCAGGGGACAAGCTTCCAGGATCTACTGGGTAAGATGACTCAACTCCGTTGGGGAAGCTTTTTTAGACTGCGCTGGGGAAATGGATCTACTAGGGGTATCTTGTATTCCTCCGGGAAACATTCTTATACTCTGTTGAGGAATATTAAGACTGTCGGGGATGCTCTTACGCTTGCTGGAGAATGTCTTTATACTCTGTTGGGGAATATTAAGACCTTCTGGGGATACCCGACCTTTTCAGGGCTGATGGTAGACCAAATCTACTTGGGGAGAGTATTGCCGACTCGTCCGTAGTTGCAAGTTTTAGCTGAGAGAGCTATCATTACTGTCTTATCCTACGGGGAGTGAAGGTATCTTAGTTATATTCTTCAGCTGAACCTACCTTGGTACCTGGTGGACAGAGCAACTGCACAGTTCGGACAATTCTTATTGCCCCTGTTTATGCGGGACAAGGTGCCTGTGGAGTCCTTGTGGATCGAGTATTATCCCAACCTATGACAAGTCTTCTTCTGGTAGGTAAGTGACGAGATGACGGGACATAGTCGTACGCTTTGATCCCTAATTTTTTCCTGGACCGCCCTTTTAGGTTTTCAGTCCATCGGGATACCCTTTTTTGCCCAAGTCGCCTTTTCAGGTTTTCGACTTGCTGGGTGTACAGATTTTTTCATTTTCATCCCTTATTTTTGCCCGAACCCTTTTGGTTCGCCGGGAAGCCCTTATTTTTGCCTAGGCCAGTTAACCTAGCGGGTCTTTGATTATGCGTAGTACTTTTTTGACTATGTCCATGCTCTTAGGATGTAGAGAGGTGTCACTGTCGGTAGTGTTGAGCTGCCATACTACCAGAAGATCTTCGTTTGATCATGCAAGATTCGTTGCTGGAATTCATGTCCAATGCCCCAAGTGATTCAGATGGAGGTCTTCCCCTGGCTATTGGGCATCTTGAGAGATTGCTTGAATCTTGACTTGACTGCCCCAGGCGTGCTGGATAGTGACGTGTCATGCCCCCTTGTTGATAGGAGATTTTTCAATGGAAGTGTCATCCTTTTTGAAGTGATTTTGTTCACTAAGAGGGTTTTTGTTCATCGGATATTCGTTGTGTGAATTTCTCCGCTGTCAAACAAATAGCCAAATGCAAACAGTGATATTCAAATAATGCAAAGTTTATGCTTGTCTCGAAGTTTCGAAAAATGTGTTTTTTAGCAGAAAACTTTTTATAAGATAAATTCAACACAAGATTTAGGGCAAAGCCTTACAGGAGTCGGGATACCTTTTGTAACAGTATGCTTTCGAACTAACCCATGCTTCAGTTAGGAATTTTGAAGGGTTGTAACGTGGCTTGGTTCACGGTTTAAGAAACAAAGGATAAAGGCTCAAAGTATATTTTTACCCACCCGCTCTTCGTGATGTTCTTCAATCCTAAACTCAGTTAATTGTGCGCCAAACTCTATTCGAATTTAGAACGAAGTTTTTGGTGATGGTTCACACAAGTTGAATTTGTTGGAAGGCATTCATTTTTGTAACATTTTTCATGTTGTTGAGGATTTGTAGCAACCTCGTTCTTTTGATTTGTTATCCCTAACTTTTGCCTGACTGTTCCTGTTTTCGAGATTACAGTCAGCGGGATGCCCCAGCTTTCTTAAGCCTCCTTTATAGGTTTTGGCTCAGTGGGCTTTTCTCTTTTGAGAGATTGACTGTCTTTGAGATAAGGAACCACCATTGTCTTTTGATTCCAGAGGAATGCTTTTGATGTTGTTCGTTGTATTATGAACTGAGAGTTTTGCGACTTCAATGCGCATCTTTTGAATTAACTGAGAGGCTACCCTGCCCCAGGTTTAAATTAAAGGTTTCAATTTGTGAAAAGAAAAACTCCGACTTATTTGGCTCAAAGGGGTTGACTAGGGATTATCTTCCTTATAACTCCACTGTTTAGGATTTGAAAGAAATGCATGTACATCGTCAGCAAGGTCTGTCCTAAAGCATACTGTATGAGATTATGGCATTGTTTCGTCATCCTCCCTCTAAAGGCTTGTAACTTTTAGCAAGAGTTGAATGTCATAAAGTGATTAAAAAGCATAGTTTAAATGTAATGAAAATGAGTGGATCAAATCAAGACAAACATATGCAATGCATTAATGAAACAAAGTTTGGAATTAGTAGATAATTGTTTGAATAACAAAGATATTACAACTTGAAAATTCAAATGAAACAAAGATGCTCTCAATGATTCGTCAAAGGAGCAGTGATTATGCTAGAGTCTCCGGAGGGTCAAACTCGATCTCTTTGGCATCAATCATGTCTTGGACCTTGTTCTTCAGAGCCCAACAGTTGTTTGTGTCATGCCCATGGGCTACCAAAATGATAAGCACATCTTGCATTCGGGTTGTAGTTAGGAGAAGAAGTCTTAGGGTTCGGATGAGGAGCCTTTAATGTAATCATCTCTTTCTTCAACATGTGTTGTAGCGCTTGAGCTAGTGACATGTTGAGCTTGGTAAATTGCCTCTTGGGCATATTTGGCTTACTCTGATCAACCCGTTGTTTATGGCAAGGTTGTTGTTGGACCCTTTAGGTAGTAGCAACTTGGAGAGGTCTATTCTTCACCAAACCAAACCCTTGTCTTCTTGGAGGCTGATCAATGACTTGGTCCCCGACTTTGAATGTTTGCTTCATGTTGTTGTATCTGTCTTGATGAAGCTGGCTGATAATGGTTCTCAGCTCTTCTTGTTCCCGAGCTAAGCCTTGGATAAGAGCCATCTGCCCTAGCATCTGGGTTCTCATTTCATCTACCTCAGCTTGCATATGTTTCAGTCGTTCGTCCTTATTGTCTTCAGGACTTTTCTTGACCAAATTCCCCATGAGGAGTGTTCTCAACTCTTCCTGCCCCTTGGATAGGTTTAGGAAGATTTCCCTGAACTGAGTCTCTTGAGTATGAAGATCCTGGTTGTCTTGTTGGAAAGCCATTGCTGAAATAAACAGAGAGAACATGAGAGACCTGTATTGGGAGACCTGTTATGCAATGATATGTATGATATATGTGTGCAATGTTTTCAAGGATCTCACGGGGTAAACAAGAAACTGTTAGAATCTGAATCTGGTAGCTTGATTGAAGGAACTTCATGTTGCTGAGAGTCATTCTTCAAGAGTCAAGCTCACCATATCGAGTGGGTCATAGCCCCTGACTCAAGTTATCATGTTTTGATCTCTAGATGGCATTGGCTAGAGGAAAATAAATCCCCTTTGCCCCTTGCTAGCCATTTGATTTACCATAACCTGCATCACAGACCCTTGAGATCCTTGAAATGGTTAAAGAAATGTTAAGGCATGATGTTATAATGTGTATGCTATGCATTTAAGCAAAAGTGTGAGGTGATGTAAGTAAGCCCTGCAATAAATCCAGATTATTGGATAAGGACTGTAAACAAAACCTGCAAGGAACTCATGTTGTCAGATAACAAGTATGTGCAAGTAGTTCAAGTTTGAAGGCACACAAGTCACACAAAAGAGCCCTTAGATTTCAGGCTTGCATGGAGTTTCATAGGTAAGTACCCTCTTGAGTTTAGTTGGCTCAAAACCTGTCCTATAAATAGTAATCGGGTTCTAAGGAGCTCAATATCATTGGATTGTTTTCTATGTTCATCGTTTTGGTTTATCCACTGAACTAGCGACCAAAATATTCCAAGAAAACAATCCTCAATGAGTGTAGTATCGAGTATCTACCAACTTTGGACTGCACCAAAGTCGGTCATCTCACTACCCCTAAAAAAGGCCAGGATGGTCAAGTAAGGTTCTAGGTCATTAGTGCTTAGTGACATCACTCAGCGGCCCCGTATTCTCTTTGATTGACTCAAAGGCTACCGGTACTCACAAATATGTCGCACTAATATAGCTATTGCTTCAACCGTGTCGGTATACCCCGCACAGTTTCCACAACGTATTGCTATCTATGAATGTTTCCCCAAATCCAGGTGGAGGATTTATAGAACTCCGATACAAGCCCACAAAATTAAAAGCATACAAAGCAATACAATTTAAAACACAAGTGATCTAATCCTAAGGTACACCTCACTTAAAAAAGCATCCCCAGCAGAGTCGCCAGTTCTGTGATCGGTGGGAATGAGAACTGACTGTTTTTTAATGCGGGTTCACGTTTGCGTTTGTTTTTGCAAAGTGTCGCGGTAAGCAAGAGTCGCCACCGTCTTTTATTTTATCCAACAAGGAAAGGAAAAAAGCACAGAAAAATTCCTTTTCGAGATTTTTTCTCGGGTTCAGGAGGTAGATTATAGAAAGGGAAGGTGTTAGCACCCCTTCTATCCGTGGTTATCCACGGGCTCTTAGGTAAGTGTGAAAAATTTTGTTTTGTTTTTTAAAGGAGCAAGTACTTAAGAACCTCTACCTACTCAAAAAGGAATTAAATTGTGCTAATATCCTTTAGACAATGCTATCCCACTATTGAGGAGTAGGTAGCATTGTCGTTGGAGTTTTCGGGTCAATTCGATTTATGGGACGTGTGGTCACTAAAGCAATGTTAGGACGCCTTAGTGGTAACCCTAATGTCTTAGATCATTTTTATCGAGGCAACCATTTCGAGGCAACTTTGATCTTTGGACAGAAGGACGACCTCTAAAACATCCTATACTTAATGTCCACATTTGAGGCAACCAAGTGAGGTGTACCCTAAGAGTGGCATGTGCGAGTGTATTGTTTTTTCAGTTATATTATCTTTGTAGTTTTAGGTGTTCTACCATTTGTTTTTAGATCTTGTCATACAATCCTAGTTAGCATACATCTAAGCAATTAATATATATACAGGAATTTAAAGTGCGGAAATTGTAAATCCTACGCTATTACAAGGCTTCTGGGAGGGGGATTATTTACATGTCCAAAATTGGGAGAATAATAAGCAGTTACAATAAAATAAACGCGCGTGAATCTTAAAAATCCTAAGCATATGATCTTTTTGTTGTTTTATTTTATTTTTGGGGAAATGTTAAATGTTCAATTAAGTCAAATTTAATTAATTAATTAAAATGATTAAAATTAACTCCAAAACATACCTAATATTTTTTGCATTTTTGTGTTTATGAAAAGGATTGAATTCAAATAAATCCTAAGTCTACTGATTTTAAAATTGAAGAAAATAAGTTAAAATAATTAACTAAATTAAATCCTAATTCTAAGTTATTTATTTTTATGATTTTTATGTTGATTAAAAAAAAACTAAAAGAAATAAACAAAAACAAAGTAAACAAAGTACAAATGGGCCAGGCAGCAAAACAAGAAAAAAATATAATTCTAGAGGTTTGGGTCGAAAGAGGTACAGGATGTCTTTCGACCCAGTGAAGAGTATTGATCGAAGGTGCATGAGGGGCTGCACTCTGAGGGTATTCGATCTGGACATGTCATCCTTCGATCTGGAAGTCCTGGGTCCAGTTCGAAGCTAAGCTGCTGAGCTTCGAAACTCTGAACAGGATCCTGAGAATATATTTCCTGCAAAAACGAAACTCATGTTAAAGGTCCAGAGGGGATTTTACCCCCCTGGTTCGAATCTCCCCCTTTACTCGCACCTGCTGAATTTGGGTCTGGGTTTGTTTTATCCTGGGATTCGAAGGAGAAACTCAGATTGTGCCCAAGCAATGGCATAATCTCATCTTTGTGTTGTAGCTTATATGTAGCACATTATTCACAAACAGCAGTAATAATATGAATATGCAATCAAAATGAATTTAAAAATGAGTTTGAGATTAGATTTTTTTTACCAAACAGAGGTGCTTCGATCTGTAGTTCTGAGGGTGGAGGTGTTTGCTGGGTGGCAGCTTTAGCTTGTGCAAGGATTGGGTATGGCTTCCTGGAAGTGCTGATGACTTTTGGCAGCATATCTCCAAGTTCTCTATTTTTTTGTATATTTTCGCGTGTCCTTTTGCAACATTTGTGATTTCTTTATATAGAGGGGTGGAGGGGACAGGAAGACAACGATTTAAATGACTTTGATTATGTTTTTGACAGCCATGAATGTGAATTTGTAACGTTGATTATGTGTTTGAAAGCCATGAATGAGAGTTTGTAACGTTGGCTAAACACATGGGATCTTGTCCCTTTTTGAATTTTGAATGATATGTAACTGGCCTTCGAATGCTCCCTTTCGAATGGGCTGATGACCTCCTTCGAATGCTCCCTTTCGAATGGGCTGATGGCCTCCTTCGAATTCTTTTCAAAGCTTCTTTGAATGGACCCTTTGAATGCTTCTTCGAACGGACCTTTTGGAATTCCAATCGAAGGACACTGTTATAATGCCAATCGAAGTACTAGTCCATAATGCCAATCGAAAGGCTCCTTCAGAATACCAATCGAAGGGTCTTTCAGAATGCCAATCGAAAGCCTTGACATAATGCCAATCTAAATGCTTGTCCATAATGCCAATCGAAGAGCTTGACAGAATGCCAATCGAAAGGCTACTTCAGAACACCAATTGAAGGGTCTTTCAGAATGCCAATCGAACTGCTTGTCCATAATGCCAATCGAAAGGCTCCTTCAGAACATCAATCGAAGGGTCTTTCAGAATGCCAATCGAAGTGCTTGTCCAGAATGCCAATCAAAAGGCTTGTCCAGAATGCCAATCGAAGAGCTTGACAAAATGCCAATCAAAAGGCTCCTTCAGAACACCAATCGAAGGGTCTTTCAGAATGCCAATCGAAATGTACTTAAAGCACCACTCAAAAATTTTCCTTTTCCTTAGGCAAGAGTTTATGATCAACCATGCAGGGGGAAGACTTTGGAAAACATGAGAGGGAAAATTTTGGGGTACAACACATACATGTTTCAAAGTAATTTGATTTGTTAATATTTTTTTACTTGAAAAGCTTTCACTCTGCCCAAGGTGGAAGTATTAATGTTTTAGGGCTTATCTGTTTGCTGTGACTTTTAAGATCATTAATAAAAGTTGTCTTTGCTTCCTGAATTATGTCTTTTTTTCTGCTTTTTCTTGGAAAATGGTAATAAAAAAACCCTTTCAAAATAAATAATAACTGAAATTCAATCTGCATGATCACTTTTTATATGTGTCAGTTTCTAAAAGCAATCATAAATCATATGTGCAGATTAACTAAAAAACCCATTGAATACAATGACCCTGCACCCTCTCTAAACTTTGAATGTCCTGTGTATGTGGCTGAAGAAGAAGATTATGATGAGATTCCAGAAGAGGTCTCACGGTTGCTTGAGCACGAGGAAAATACCATTCAGCCATATAAAGAGCCTCTGGAAGTGGTCAATTTGGGTTCAGAAGAAGATCCGAAGGAAGTCAAGATTGGAGCATCCTTGCATCCCGATGTGAAGATAAGGTTGATTGAGTTATTGAAGGAGTATGTGGATATCTTTGCTTGGTATTACCAAGATATGCCTGGTCTAGATACAAATATGGTCGAGCACCATTTGCCATTGAAACCAGAGTGTCCGCCAATTAAACAAAAGTTGAGAAGAACTCACCCAGATATGGCAGTAAAGATTAAAGAGGAGGTTCTAAAGCAGATTAAGATTGGTTTTCTCGTGACGTCGGTGTTTCCTCATTGGATTGCTAATATTGTCCCAGTACCAAAAAAAGACGGAAATGTTCGCATGTGCGTAGATTACAGAGATCTAAATAAAGCTAGTACAAATAATTATTTTCCATTGCCTCACATCGACATGTTAGTGGATAACACAGTAAAATTCAAAGTATTCTCGTTCATGGACGGATTTTCCGGGTATTATCAAATAAGAATGACTCTAGAGGACATGGAAAAAACAACATTTATCACACCCTAGGGAACATTCTGTTACAGAGTGATGCCCTTCGGGTTGAAGAATGTTGGTACAACGTACCAGAGGTCTATGATAACCCTATCCCATGATCTGATGCACAAGGAAAGCGAAGTATATGTTGATGATATGATTGCCAAATCCCAGACTGAAGAAGGGCATATAGAAGATTTGTTGAAATTGTTTCAGCATTTGAGGAAGTATTGTCTCCGCTTGAATCCAAATAAATGCACCTTTGGTGTTTGATCAGGGAAGTTGTTGGGTTTCATTGTTAGCCAGAAAGGAATTGAAGTTGACCCTGATAAAGTCAAAGCAATTCAAGAAATGCCAGCACCAAGAACTGAAAAGCAAGTCAGAGGTTTCCTCGGGCGTTTGAATTATATTTCCAGATTCATTTCCCACATGACTGCAACATGTGAACCGATCTTTAAGTTGTTAAAGAAAGATCAAGGTTGTGTGTGGACGGATGACTGCCAAAGGGCATTTGAAAGTATTAAAGAATATCTGCTTGAACCTCCTATCTTATTCCCTCCCATAGAAGTAAGACTATTGATTATGTACCTGACAGTATTAGATAAATCCATGGGTTGTATTCTGGGAAAACAGGATGAAACAGGGAAAAAGGAGTTCGCCATTTATTCTCTCAGCAAAAAATTCACTGATTGTGAGTCGCGGTATTCCATGCTGGAAAAATCATGTTGTGCTTTGGCCTGGGCGGTAAAGCGTTTGCGGCAGTATATGTTGAATCACACCACTTGATTGATCTCCAAAATGGATCCGATCAAGTACATTTTTGAAAAACCTGCTCTTACTGGGAGAATTGCCCGCTGGCAGAGGTTGTTATATGAATATGATATAGAATACCGCACTCAAAAGTCTATTAAAAGTAGTGTGTTGGCAGATTATCTTGCTCACCAACCAGTGGAAGATCACCAGTCTGCAGAATATGAATTCCCTGATGAGGATGTGATGTTCCTGAAAGTGAAAGATTGTGATGAACCATTACCTGAGGAAGGTCCTGACCCAGAATCTCGTTGGAGTATGGTATTTGATGGAGCTATGAATGCTTATGGTAAAGGAATTTGTGCTGTGATTGTCACTCCTCATGGATCGCACATTCCTTTTATTGCAAGGTTAACATTTGATTGTACTAATAATATGGCAGAATATGAGGCTTGCATCATGGGTCTCGAGGAAACTATTGATATCAAAATTAAAATTCTCGATGTATATGGTGATTCAGCTTTGGTAATAAATTAGATTGAAGGAGAATGGGATACTCGTCACCCTAGCTTGATCCCTTACAAAGATTATGCTAGAAGATTATTACCGTTCTTCAATAAAGTTGAATTCCATCACATCCCTAGAGATGAAAACCAAATTGTGGATGCTCTGGAAACTCTGGCTTCTATGTACCAAGTGAATACTTGGAATGATATACCCTGAATTGCGGTTCGACGACTGGATAGGCCCGCTCATGTGTTTACAGCAGAGGTAACAGATGAAAAACCCTGGTATTATGATATCAAGCATTTTCTCCAGACTTAAGAATATCCAATTGGTGCGTCGAGGAGAGATAGAAAGACATTGAGAAAATTGGCAGGCAGTTTCTTCCTCAATGAAAAGGTGTTATACAAGATAAATTATGACATGGTCTTGCTCAGATGCGTGGATAGACACGAAGCAGACATGTTGATGCGTGAGATTCATGAAGGTTTATTTGGCACTCATGCCAATGGACATTCGATGGCTAAAAAGATGCAAAGGGAAGGTTATTATTGGCTGACAATAGAATATGACTGTTACAAATTTGCAAAGAAGTGCCATAAATGCCAGATTTATGCAGAAAAGGTCAAACCTCGTGAATTCAGAGAAGGCAACCTCGTGCTCAGGAAGATCACGTCTTTCAACACTGATTCTAAGGGCAAGTGGACTCTGAATTTTGAAGGCCCGTATGTTATCAAGTAAGCCTTCTCTGGTGGTGCATTAATTCTTGAAACTATGGATGGTGAGGAGTTCCCACGTCCCATGAATTCTGACGTAGTCAAGAAATACTTCGCCTAAAGAAATAAAAGTACAGCTCGCTAAGTTAAAAAACCCGAAAGGGCGGCTTAGGCTAAAAAGGAGCGTCTCACTAGGCTGAAAACCCGAAAGGGCTGTCTAGGCAAAAATTAGAGACATAAACAGAATAAATTTCCCGATAAGTTGAAAACCCGTAAGGGCAGCTTAGGAAAAAGTTTGGGATTTTCTTGGCAAGTAACTACATCAGACAAGATTTGATCGTTGAAGCAACAATCTTCTCGGATTCTCACCATACTTCAACAAAGGCTGCTGCTCAGGATTTAAAAAGTTGTTAGAGGGGATAGTGGTCATTGTATCTCAATGTAACTTTTCCATTATGTATTGCCATTTCCCAAATTTGTAATCATCTATGGAGTCTCGCCATTCGCAGATTACCATTCTATTAATGAAATTCGAGCTTTTACCCAATTCTTTGTGTTTCTTATTTTGTTTAGCTTGCAAAGACTACATTTATTACTGATAATAACTTTTAAAGCAAAAGATTAAATAACAAAATTGATTTTTCAAAAAAAAAAATTTTACAAGTTACTTTTACTTTGAGATTTGTGATGAAACAATGACAACAAAAATGGTGATCCCGGGAATGGACAAACTCCGGTTGTTTTTAGAAGCTTTTGTTCCCCTCGGAAAGGTCTACTCGGGTTGTTTTCACCGTATTAGGTTCATGATTCTGGTATCCTCAGTCAAGTTTGGATTCATTTCTACTTTTTCTGAGTTTTCATGATGTGAAGTTTCAATCCATATTTTTGTCTAGTGAAGTAGGCTTGAATTCCCCAGAGAAGTTTGGATGTTTCGGTGTTAGTCTGCTTTATTTGAGACTGATCTTGTGATCTCCAGTAGGCATGTAACTTTTGGAAAAAACAATCATTTCCCTGATGACGCCTGAAGAAGGATGTTCTACCCCGGTATCTCTTTGGTTTTCTACCTCCGGATTATGTTTCTCCTCAGTAAAGTTAAAATCAGGCAGTAGGTTTGGTTTTCGCAGCTGGCCTTTACCTTTCTCAGAATGATCATCTTGGTTGATGTTTAGCCAAGTGTTATTAGTGCTCGAGGCAGTTTTTCCTGGTTGTTACCCATGTTGTGTATCTGTTTTGTCAGCATGCACACGATAACACTCATACATTCATACATACATCATGCATAGCTAAAATTAGCAAGTCATTGTTCATTGACATTTGTTAATATTTTTTTACATATTACCCTGTTTTGCAGATTTACGCCGCCCTCTTTTCAATAGAGCGTTAGTTTTAAGTAGAAAACGTATATTCTTTTAATTTCCCTACTGAGTTGTACCTCATTAAAGATTTTTTCTTTAAACCTTCTGGTACATCTCCTTGTTTGGATAAATTTGGTTTTCCCTCTTGAGTTTATTTCTCAAAGGATGTATTCTGGTTGACTGTTTCATTCCAGTTTATTTCTGGTTTGGATATGTGGTTCCCTGGAAATGCTATTCACTTTGGATTGTTGAAAACTCCAAGCTTTGGTTGCTACATTTATTTGACACAAGAAGACTTTGTCCGCTCAGCAAGAATATCACGGCCTCTCCCTAGGAAGTCATACCTCTTTCCCCAAAAAGTCATTTCCTTTTACAATCCTCCATGACCACAAATAGCAAGTCTCTTTATTTGAGACAGCTCATGTATTACCCTTTCCAGGCAGAGTGACTTGGTTAAAGAAGAAGTTGAGACCCGTTCTAGGCGAAACACCAGAATCTTGGGGAAACTTGTTATCTTTTTTCTATCTTCAGTGAATGTTGATAGTTCATCGTCAGTGAACAGCGATAACATGATTTTCTCTTTCTACCTTGAGTGAAAGTTGGTAGACCATTAGCAGTGAACATTGATGTTTGTTATCTTTTTGCTATCTTCAGTAAACGTTGATAGTTCATCGTCAGTGAACGGCGGTGACATGATATTCTCTCTCTACCTTTAGTGAAAGTTGGTAGACCATCGGCAGTGAACGTCGATGTTTGTTATCTTTTTGATATCTTCAGTAAGCGTTGATAGTTCATCGTCAGTGAACGACGGTGACATGATATTCTCTCTCTACCTTCAGTGAAAGTTGGTAGACCATCGGCAGTGAACGTTGATGCTTGTTATCTTTTTGCTATCTTCAGTGAACGTTGATAGTTCATCACCAGTGAACGGCGGTGATATGATATATTCTCTCTCTACCTTCAATGAAAGTTGGTAGACCATCGGCAGTGAACGTCGATGCTTGTTATCTTTTTGCTATCTTCAGTAAACATTGATAGTTCATCGTTAGTGAATGGCGGTGCTATGATATATTATCTTTATACCTTCAGTGAAAGTTGGTAGACCATCGGCAGTGAACGTTGGTGTTTGTTATCTTTTTGCTATCTTCAGTAAACGTTGGTAGTTCATCGTCAGTGAACGACGGTGACATATATTCTTTTTCTACCTTGAGTTAAAGTTGGTAGACCATCTGCAGTGAATGTCGGTGCTTGTTATCTTTTTTGTATCTTTAGTGAACGTTGATAGTTCATCATCAGTGAACAACGGTGATATGATATTTTCTCTTTATACCTTTAGTGAATGTTGGTAGACCATCGGTAGTGAACGTCGATGTTTGTCATCTTTTTGCTATCTACAGTGAACGTTGGTAGTTCATCGTCAGTGAACGGTGGTGATATGATATATTCTCCTTCTACCTTCAGTGAAAGTTGGTAGACCATCGGCAGTGAACGTCGATGTTTGTTATCTTTCTCTCTGCCTTTAATAAACGTCGGTAGCTTCGCCTTCCGTAGACGTTGGTGTGTCCTTTGACCATCCTACCATCCTCTCTGATTCAGTTCCCTGGGTCCACCAGTGATTTATTTTCCTAGTGGGGGGGGGGGGGGGGTGCTCCTTTGTTTCTTTATTATTGTTACATCCCCAGTGTTATTTTTGCGTCTCTTTGGTCCTGTTCATATGCATTCATGATCATAAGCATTTGCATGGCATCTTAGGGCCAAAAATAGGGTTTGTTTTATATTTAAGTATCTTCGATCGCGTCGACTTGAAGATTTTTAACCTTCGTATATCCGGATAGAAGAAACTTAAATAATAGTAGATGTTGTACCTCAATTTTTGCCCCTAAGATCCCTTCATCATACCATGTTGATTCACTCACAACAAGATCACACTAGGATTCTTGGTTCCCCTCCCTACTTTGAGTTTTGTTCCTTTTGAGGGATTACCAAGCACCTTGACTTATGTTACTTTTGTGATCATGAATATTGTTTTTTTTCTTCATTTAACTAATAAAATTCAATGTTGGTTTGTCTTGTTTGTTATCCATGTAGGTGAGGGCAATGAGATTTAACAATTTACTCCATGGGTTCATGAGTTTATTTCCATGCCATAGTCAATATAGCTTGAGAAGTTCAAACCTCACCAATGGATTGGTTTTTGGAGAATTGGCATGGCAACATTGTTTTGGTTCATCACATTTCAAGGTTATTAGATTTGACTCAAAAGTACAAGGGGTTGATTGGAGAAGTTGTCATGTTTGGACAAGGCCTTGTTCCTATTGGTCACAAGAGCATATTTCTCTCAAAATTCAAGATATGGAAGTGGTTTTGGTAGCTATGAATCTTCATTATCATCTTCAACAAATTCTATTCATAAAGCAAGAATATTGGTACAAGAAGTTTGTTCAAACTTGTCAAAGTTCCTCAAAGCATTTTCTTGATCTAGGAGCTAGGGTTTTGAACTTCAAAGGAGCATATATTTCTCACCTTTTGGTATTTTTGAGTGATTCCAAAGACATCCTTCTCTTCAAAGGGGTTTCAAAAAATCACTTCAAAAGTTCCAACAGTTTTCATGTGGAAGGAACTTGGTGAAGAAGAATGATTACAAGTCATCTAGATAGCCAAAAGTGATTCCCAAACTTGCATAGCCAGAATTACCCTGCCAAACTTGCTCCACAACTTAATTTTCTGTAACTTCAAAATCCATTCTTGACCCTTTTTTCAATCCAATTCTTCCATCAATTCACCTTCCTTGATCTTCCCTGAGCTAACCACATAATTACATTCAAGAATCATGCCCTATATTGCTCCATAGAAGTCCAGTTTCAGAGCTCTGCAACTCAACTTCAATAGGTAGATTCCTTCATTAATTCTTCAAACCTATGATATCACTGTGTTTCTCTCAATGACTTGGTTCTAGTCGTAACACTTACCTTTTACTGGAAACACGTTTGGACCATGAAATTTCAAATCCCTTTTCAAAACTTTCCTTCCAAATTGTTTGAGCTACTGTTTTATATAAATTTTGCGCGAGGGTGTGGTTGTCTTTGTCTTGAACAGACGAAGCGAATGGCATAGGTCTGAGCTTCTGATTTTACAGTTTGAGTGACCTGCAATTCGTGATGGCTGGAGGTTGACGATGACCAACGTGTCATCTTCTAACCAATGAAGGTGCGCTATCTGTATTTTTCGAATTCTGATTTAATTAATGATTCTTTATATTATTCTCTAATGACCATGATAAGCACAGCGTGCCAGATCCCTTAGATTTGATTACTAACGCGTTTTGACTCTCATCGAATGGTCCAAATATTTTACTTTTATTTTCTTTTTCGGATTTTTATATTTTAATTGTTTTAAATTTCAAAAAATCATAGAAAAATCATTTTTTGTCCAAAAAATCTGAAAAAATTATGAAAAATATTTTTGATTATTCTCTTTCTGATTTTTATTTTTTCACAATTTAATTTTATGTTTTGGTATTTTTTACAAATTTTACACTTACTGGATTTGTTTTAAATGTTTAAAAATACTTTTATACATTTTTAAATTCGGAAAAAATTATGGAATGATCCAATGATATTGTGACAAATATTGGTGACCTTATTTTATTTTTGTTTCTGAATTTACTATTTTTTACCATTTTTTGTTTATTTTACCCATTTATTTTAATTTTAGAAATAGTTTCTGACTTAAAAAAAATTACCAAAAAATTTGTAAAATCATTTGATCCTTTTTCTAATTTTTCTATGGTCTTACTTTTTATTTCTTGATTAATTTGAACATAGTTGGTCTTTTTCTCATTATTTTCTATTTTTGAAACTTTTTAAAAATCTTTTTTTGTGTATATTAAAGGTGATATTATTTTGTGAGTATTTTCTGACTGATCTTGGGTTAGATTTTAGATCATGAACTTTATTAACATCATTGGATCCATGGTGTTGAGTTTAACTCCATAAAAATGGATGAATGATTTTAATAATAGTTTGATTAAAATTTAATTCAAATATGGTTTGTGTATTTTTTCCCATCCCTCTTCATCTCATCCCCTTCTTATTGCACTAGATGTTGTTGGAGCATGATCTCTATATCATGTCTCAAAACAAATGGTGCATAAATTTCTATTGACCGGTCTCAAAATAGGTGCGACTTCTATATAAGTCCATTTACAATTGCTTAACATAACGCTAAATTTTGTCCCGATTCGAATAAATGATCATTCGTGGCCCAAACTTATGATTGTAAGCTCAAGTATGTTAATTTGATCTCTTTGATCCAATAACCTTGAGATTCATTGTGTGGAGGCTTTGGTTCTACCAATCCTCTAATGGATCTACAACACCTTTGGTCAACGCGGATAACTTAAACATCGTTGATCATTAAATGGTACTTATGAGAATTCCAAATGGATGATATACTTGACACAAAAAAATGCAACTTGTTGTATGGAGGATTTGGTTCTACCAATCCTCTAATGAGTTCCAAATTCAAGTTTCAAGATGGTCATCCAACTAACCACTAATTATTGACTTGTTTTACATTGTGCTTCTATTCTTTTTTATTCTTTATGTACTATTTACTTTTAGCATTTACATTTCATGCCATTTTCATCTTTTCTCATTCGAGCATTTACTTTCTTTCCATTTTTATTTTTCCTCACTTGAGGTTTTCTTTTCCTTTCTTAAGATACCTAATAATCAACATACACCCTAAAAAATATTTAATGGTACTTGGACTATTTGGTTACTATCCTTGGCATTATGGAGCATGGGAATTTTTCTTGGACTTAGGATTAGAAACCTTGGCTTATCTTGGAGACCTTGTGATCTTATCTGATTATTTTGTCTGGAGTTCTTGAGGTTTACCTCAATACATTGGGTTGCTTGTTTTTTTTTTGTGTGAAGGTTTTTGTGATTACACCTTTTGTTTGAAATATGGAATTCTCCTGTATACAGCCGTTAATCTGCTCAATTTTTGTGAAGACTTAATACACTTGAAGTTTGGTTCTCTCAAGAGGTATATTATTTTTTTCTTGCTTGGTTTCAATCCAAGGAATGGGAATTCTATCTTGGCTCATAATGTCAATTATTGGCTTCTCGTTGGTTAGATGGTTCTTATCCCTAGCTTTTACCTTATGCTTTAGGATAGTCTCTTCTTCTCCTCCCATCTTCTTTAATTTCAAAATCTTCTCCTCCCTTTTTGAAAACTCTTCTTGTTTTAAAACTTGAACTATTTTCATAATACACTTGGACTTATGTCCATGCATTTTCAAAAAAATTTCATAAATAAATCTCCAATCAACTTAATAATACATTGACATTTTTTTTGAGAAGACTAAAAGTCAATCAATCTCATTCCAAACCATTTTTCCACTTTGGATTTTTTACCTTTGAAACTTTTATTAAAAGATTAAACTCTTTTCAATCCTTGTAGTGATGCAAACAACTATACTTCTACAATATGTAGTGAAGAGAGATATTTTCCACTTGGGTGTTGAGTGAGGCATTGTTGATTTTGAAATCCAAGCCATATCCTCCACTTTGATTTTGATATTTTCCACACGGACAATGACGATGGTGTTTTATCTTATAAACTTGACCAACATATTTGTGTTTTAAATTTTTAAAAGAGGAACTACGTGTACCTTGATCCCCTATTGCATGAAAGGTGGTACGTAGGCACTAAAGGTTCACAACCGCGGCAGGTGCAAAAATCATAAAAAATATATTTCTTTTCTCACCTCCACCATCCATTTTATATACAATAGTTTTTATAGCCAAAATATACAGATTTTACAAAGAGGCTCCTGCAGAGTACCATAGATGTTTAGGGTGCTAATACCTTCCCTTTGCATAACCAACCCCCTTACCTTGAATCTTTCCCTCTCTTTTTGGGTGATTCTCTCTTTTCCCATTCCTTTGGAAACAATAAAGTGCAGTGGCGATTTATATTTTGATTTGTATAAAGTCTAGTCAATCCAATGGCTTAGTCTTGAACATTTCTACCGCTACAACGGGCGTGGGACGTTTGTATAGTCATAGAAGGAAACCTATGGGACGTTTTAGCAATGTCGTTTTAGGAACTAGATCATTTACTGAAGGCAACATTAAGGGTCATCGAGGGACTATGATCTTTTATCGAGGGTCTTTGCTAAAACGCCCATATTCGAGGGACATGACTATTTTCTAAAACGAAACAAAATGGGATTACCCTAAGGGTGCTAGTGTGCAAGTGTGTTTGATTTTCATGCATTTAGTCTTGATTATGGTTATCTATTTGTTGATTTTATGTCTTGCCATACACACCCTAATTACTAGCATTTATGTTTGAAAGCAATAAATTGCGGAAATGTAAAGGTCCTACGCTATTACATCATTTAGGGATGGGGGTACAAATTTACAAATGGGGGGTTGCAAGAATTTAAATCCTAATTAACTATTACGACCATATTTAAATGTACAATTCAAGAAAGAAAAAGGACTTGTTTAGAAAATGGTTTTTTGTCTTAATGAATTAAGAAAAAGAAATAAATTAATTAATAAAAAGAAAATATTTTTATGTCTTTTTTATATTAATAAAAAGGGTATTAATATTGAAAATGATAAAAAAAAGGGAAATAATGAGAGATAGGATTAGCATGCTGCTGAAAGAAAAAAAAGGGGATCAGAAGTTCTGATGTTGGGTGCGTTGTGATTTAAAAAGAAACATCAGTGGAAATCTGAAGTTCTGGATTGGTACACTCTGAGGTCCTACAAGAAACGTTAGAGGGAAAACACAGAAGTTATGGGTTGCTACGTACTGAACTTCTGAGTGTTAGAACAGTGAGAAAGTCTTAGAAGTTCTGTGTATTAAGACAGTGAGCAGAACTCAGAAGTTCAGTATGTGATAAGACAGTGAGTGAACATCAGAAGTTCAGTGTGTGTTAACAGTGAGTGAAAACCAGAAGTTCAGTGTGCATTAACAGCGAGTGAAAATCAGAAGTTCTGTGAGTGTTAAAATGGTGAGGAGAACTCAAAAGTTCTGTATTACATTTCAACTCTTTCCTCATATTAATCAGCTCGTCAACAACTTATTTAATTCTTAACAAATAGCAAATCAGAAAGATAAAAAGCACAACAATTTTTAGAAGTTCTACACCTAATTTTGAATCTAGCTTTATTCAAGAAGTTCTGACCCACAATTTCTTCTACTTATGCAATGATATGGTCAACATAAATACTATGATATTTACACATTAATGATGTTCTGAACGAAAAGATGGAAAGTCATAAAGACTTACCTTGAATCTGAAGCTTGTATTGGGGACTTGAGCTAGTGCCTTCAAGTGTTCTAGAGTCAACAAGAGCAATGGGATAGAAAATGCTATGTTCTTTGATTCAAAGGGAAGAATATAGGTTTTGGTTTTGTTTGGGAATTCTGAGTTTACGAATGCTTTACTGTTTTCTTTTCTCTCTTTGATGACTCTCGCTTTCCAAAAGCCCGCCCCTTGAACGTGTGATGGAGCAACTTATTTATAGATGGGTTTGCTGTGGTTTGGGGGGGGGGGGGGGAACAAATGGGATTTTAAACCTTTTTGGCACACTGTTTAATTGCTTTTTTCACACAGTTTTCGTATGCTAATTTGGTGCAATTATGGGGTTTGAGAAAAACGCAGGCGTGAACTGGATCAGCAGCACCTTAGAGTGTTGTAGCAGCTGGTGGCAGGACTATGCTATAGCAGTGCAACATGTTGCTCAAACGAGGTTTTGGGATTTGGTGATGTTCTGATCGCAGAAGACCAGAGTGAGATTCGAAGAGTAAGGCTCTGATCGAAGCATATGCTGAAGAGTCATGTTCTGATTAAAGAATCATGTTCTGAACCATGTTTGCAAATTCTGACTGCACTTACATGGAGGCTGGCTCAGAAGTTCTGAAGTATCATATTCTCTTAACACTTAGAAAATTTTCTAAATGTTTAGAAAATTTAATTTTTTCAAAGAAAATTCTAACTTCTGATTTTTGATGAACCAACTTCATTTAATTATGAAATATAATTGTTAAAACTTGATTTTTGATCAAAAAGTCAAGGTTTGACTTTTCAGTGTGCTTTTGACCATTTTTCCCTTGTGAATGGCTTTCTTAGAAAATTGTAATCCAAAACTTGAAACTTGACAGAAGCAGACCTAAGGGTCCAGGATAATCTTTTGAGAAATGAGAGGGCGGATTTTGGGGTACAACAACTGCCCCTGTTCAATCTTCTTAAACCTGAAGGGTTAGATTGGAAAATCTGCCATTCGTGACTTGAAGCTGGAAGATGATTGAACACTAGAGTTCCCAGAAATTTACACTCGATGATGTTGTGGTCGATTGTGTAGAGAATAGGCTTAAAGATTCCATTTGGTAAGATGATAGAGAGTTGTCAGAGATGGGCTTATAGACGCCATTCAAAGGTGATTGTTGACAGAAATTAGACATAGTCTAAGCTTGATTTCAACTGGAAAAGAATCAGAATAAATCATGGAGCGATTTATCTGAACCAGAAGAAATGTCTACCAGAAAGAATCAGGATAAACCATTGAGAGATCTAAACTGAACCAGTAGAGGTCTTGAATCATCTTTAAATGGAAAGAATAAGAATAAATCTTGGAGCGACTTATTTGAACCAGAGAAATATGTCTGCGGGAAGAAATCAGAATAAACCGTTGAGAGATTTAAACTGAACCAGCTGTGGTCTGGAGAAGAATCAGAATATTTTTCATAAATGAATTGTGTCTGACTCGTATCTGAAAGATATACTGAATGAGCGTCAGAATGACATCCATATCTGGATCATATATGGACTGTATTTGAAAGGTATGTTTGAATGAGTGATAGAATGACGTCCGAATCGGGATCGTATCTAAACTGTTTCTTAGAGAATGTCTTTTGTGATGAAGGAATCAGAGATTATTGCTACTCCAAAAAGATGATGAAGGAATCTTGGATGATTACTACCTCGGCAGGACGATGAAGGAATCTTGGACGACTACTACCTCAGCAAGATGATGAAGGAATCTTGGATGATTACTACCTCAGTAGGACGATGAAGGAATCTTGGACAACTACTACCTCAGTAGGATGATGAAGGAATCTTAGACGATTATTATTTGAGCAGGATGATGAAGGAATCTTGGATGACTATTATCTCAGTAGGATGATGAAGGAATCTAGGAGGATTACTACCTCAGCAGGATGATGAAGGAATCTTGGAGGACTACTACCTCAAAAGAATGATGAAGTAATCTTGGACGATTACTACCTCAGCAGGGTGATGAAGGAATCTTGGATGACTGCTACCTCAAAAGAATGAAGAAGGAATCTTGGACGATTACTACCTCAGCAGGATGATGAAGGAATCTTGGATGACTACTACCTCAGCAGGATGATGAAGGAATCTTGGATGACTACTACCTCAAAGGAATGATGAAGGAATCTTGGACGATTACTACCTCAGCAGGGTGATGAATGAATCTTGGACGAGTGCTACCTCAAAAGAATGATGAAGGAATCTTGGACGATTACTACCTCAGCAGGATGATGAAGGAATCTTGGATGACTACTACCTCAGCAGGATGATGAAATAATCTTGGATGACTACTACCTTAAAAGAATGATGAAGGAATTTTGGACGATTACTACCTCAGCAGGGTGATGAAGGGATCTTGGACGACTTCTACCTCAAAAGAATGATGACCTTTATTTGTTGATTGATCTTTCCTGAAAAGGTAAAGAGTTTGTTGTATGCAATGTCATGATGTATGCATTGCGTAATGATGTTCTCAAAATAAATGAGATTTGTGTTATATGTATTTTGTATGCATATGCTATGAATGTTGTTGAAATGTAATTTTGTCTTGGAAAATAAATCCTTTACAAGTGTTGGGGAGTTATTAAATCTCGAATTGCGGTTGAAGAGTTGGTGTGTCTTTAAACTTTGCTTAGAATGTTTCCATTGGGGATTCCTGTTTTATTGTTTGAGGAGAACTCCGTTGGGGAATGTTCAAAGCTCTGTTGAGAGTGTTGAATCCTGTTTGGGGAAAAGAGTTCAGGAGTCTCGGTTGTCTATTGCTCTACTGGGGAGTTGAAGTTAAACTGATGTCTGGTCGGGTCCAAGTTTCATAGTAACTTGATGGGGATTGTAGAGTAGTCTACTGGGGAAGAGGAGTTGTGGTCTTTTGATTTGTAGTAGTCAGAGAGGCAAACTCAAGCTGGGGAAATAAACCCTGTTGTCTGTCTGTTGGAGAGGTTGTGACTTCACTAGTGAAATCATCAAGGATTCTTGGGGTTGGCTCAGCTGGTGAGAAGTTTTCAGAGATTGAAACCCTGGTTGGGGATCACCCTATGAAAAGGAGATTGTGGGGGATTCGTCATTTCCTCTAGTAGCAGGTGATTCTGGCACTACCAGGAACTAATGGATTGTATGTAACCCTTTGTCGGGATTTGCGTTTAATGCCCCAAGTGATTTTAAATGGAGACCTGCCCCTGGTTATTCAGCATTTCTTTCGGAATTTTGACTTGACTACCCCAAGTAATTTGGATAGTGACATGTCATGCCCCTTTGTTTATAGTAGATTTTCCAATGGAAATGTCATCCCACTTGAAGTGATTTTGTTCACTGAGAGAGCTTTCGTTCACCGGATATTCATTTTGTGAATTTCTCTGTTGTCAAACAAATAGCCATATGCAAACAGCGATATTCAAATAATGCAAAGTTTATGTTTGTCTTGAAATTTTGAAAATGCGTTTTTAGCAAGAAATTTTGTAAGAAAATTCAACTCAGGATTTAGAGTAAAGCCTTACATGAGTCAGGATACCTTTTGTAATATTATGCTTTCGAACTAACCCATGCTTCAATTAGGACTTTTGAAGGGTTGTGACGTGGCTAAGTTCATGGTTTAATAAACAAAGGATAAAGGCTCAAATTTTATTTGTACCCACCCGTTCTTCATGATGTTCTTCAGTCCTAAACTCAGTTAATTGTGCGTTTGAACTCCAATTGAGTCTGGAATGACGTTTTGGTGATGGTTAAGACAAGTTTAGTTTATCAGAAGGTAGTCATTTTTTGCAACATTTTTCATGTTTTTGAGGATTTGTAGTGACCTCTTTTTGATTTGTTATCCCTGATTTTTGCCTAATTGTTCTTTTATTGAGATTACATTCAACGGGATGCCCCAGTTTTTCTTAAGTCTCCTTTGTAGGTTTTGACTTAGTGGGCTTTTCTTTTTGAGATATAACGACTGCCTATGTGATAGGGAACCATCATTGTCTTTTAATTCCAGAGGAATGTTTTTGATGCCATTCGTTGTATACGAAGTGAAAGTTTGCAATTTGAACGCGCATTTGAATTAACTGAGAGACTACCCTGCCCCAGGTTTTGATTAAAGGTTTAAATTTGTGTAGAAAAGAAAACTTCTACTTCTTTGGCTTGAAAGGGTTGACTAGGGATTATCTTCCTTATAACTCGAGTGTTTAGGATTTGAAAGAACACTTGTACATCGTCAGCAAGGTCTGTTCAAAAGCATACTGTATGAGATTATGGCATTGTTCTCGTCATCCTCCCTCTAAAGGCTTGTAACTTTTAGCAAGAGTTAAATGTCATAAAGAAAGTAAAAAGCATAGTTTAAATGAAATGAAAATGAATGGATCAATTCAAGACAAACATATGCAATGCATTAATGAAACAAAGTTTGAAATTAATAGATAATTGTTTGAATTACAATTGAAAATTTCAACAAGATGCTCTTAATGGTTCGGCATAGGAGCAGTGATCACGTTTGGAGTCTCCGGAGGGTCTAACTCAATCTCCTTGGCATCAATCAAGTCTTGAATCTTGTTCTTCAAAGTCCAATAGCTGTCAGTGTCATGTCTGGGACTATCAGAATGGTAGGCACATCTTACCCTTGGATTGTACTTAGAAGAGGAGGTATCGGGGTTTTGAGGAGGATCCTTTAGTGTGATCAGTTTCACCTTCAACAAATGTTGTAACGCTTGAGACAAAGGCATGTTGATGTTAGTGTACTGCCTTTCTTGATATCTTACCGTACGCCTATTGCCCTGTCTTTGTTGAACAGGTGTAGGATTTGAGATCATGATTGCCCCTACGTGTTGGTCATGATGACTATTTTGACCATACACAGCATTGGACTCTTTCTTCCCTTTGTATGGCTTTTTCTGAGCATCGAAGGATGTAGCTCCTTGGATCTTCCCTCTTTTGATGACAGCTTCGACCCTTTCACCGGTCAGTATTATCTCGGTGAACCTGGCTGAGGAGCTTCCGATTAGGTGATTGAAGAAAGGTCTTGTCAAAGTTCCCATGAAGATGTCAATCAGCTCCCTGTAAGTTAGAGGGGGCTGCACCCTACCACCCAGATCTCTCCACTTTTGGGCGTATCCTTTGAAGCTCTCATTGGAACCCATGGTCATGTTCTGCAACTGCACACGAGTTGGAGCAAGATCAGCGTTATATTGGTACTACTTGTAGAAAGAAGCAGCTAGATCCTCCCATGTGTGGATGCGAGCACTCTCCAATTGATAGAACCATTCAAGTTGAGTCCCAACTAAGCTCTCTTGGATAAAATGGATACAAAGCTTCATATCAGTTGTGTATGGTTGAATCTTGCGGACATAAGATTTTAAGTGCATCTTAGGGCAAGAGACTCCATCGTACAGGGCAAAGGTAGGGATTTTGAACTTTGGCGGGATGACCACTCCAGAAACCAAACCCATGTCTCCTAAATCCAAGCCAGGTATCTGCTGAATCTTCATAGCATTGAGGCGATCCTCCAACTATTTGTACTTGTCATCAGCGGGAGGATATTGTTCCTCAGAGTAGTCATCTTCGGCTTCATCAATCTCTAGACTGTTGTCTTCTTCATGACTATCCTCCATTTTGGATGGAGTTGAGAGATCTAGAGCTCTCTTGGCTGGTCCTCTAAGTCTTCTTCCCAAGTTCAAGACACCTACTGGCTTCTTAGGCTTCTTCTTCTTGCCTTTGAGAAGAAGAGTCTTCAGTTCCTCTTGCCCCTTAGACATGGCCAGGAACATTTGTTGAAATTGAGCATTTTGAGATTGGAGATCTTTGACCGTTTGTTCATTATCCATCTTACTGAAATAAATAGTAGGAAGATAAGGAGACCTGTATGGGAGAAACCTGTCACAATATGATGCATGATATGTGGATGCATGTTTTCAAGGATCTCGCGGGGTTAGTAGTCACTTATAGCTTTAATTGGAGAACTTTTTATTGGTGGATGTCCTTCACCGAGAATTAAGCTCACCATGTCAAGTGGGTTGTAGCCCTTGACTCAAGTTGTTGTACTTGATCTTTGACAGCGTTTGGTTAGAGGAAAATATATCCTCTTGTCCCTTGATAGACATTTGGTTCAATGTGACCCTACATCATAGGCCCTTGAGATCCTTGAAACGGTTATTCAAAATGCTATGGTATGATGTTATGTACAAGTATGCAAAGTAAGCAAGTTTATATACAAATAATCATATACACACAAAGCAGACAAGTCCTTAGGTTTCGGCTTGCATGGAGTTTGTAAGTAAGTACCCTCTTGAAGTTTAGGTGGCTCAACCTGTCCTAGTAATAGTAACCGAGTTCTAAGGGATCTCAATATCATTGACCTTTCCCACAAGCTTCATTCAATAGGCGATTGACTCAAAACCAAACAAAACTCGAAAGTCAAGTCTCAATGATTTTAGCATCGAGTATCAACCAATCCTCGGTCAAAACCAAAGCCGGCTATCTCACTACTTCCTAATGGCCAAGGATGAGTCAATTAGAAGGTTCTAAAGGTCTGTTAGAGCTTAATGACATTAATGAAGCCTAATGTTATCCTTGACTGACTCAAGGAACATTAGTAAAAGCCAGAGTATCACACTAAAGTAGCTATCACTTCGTCTATATCGATATACCCCGTACAACTTCCATGATTTATTGCTACTTACCTAAAAAGTTGCCCCAGATCCGGGTTTAGGATCTTTAACAATAACCCAAACAAGGACCCAAAAATGTAAAGCAAGCAAAGAAAATAAAGGTGATCTAACCTAAAGGTAACCCCACTTTTTTAGTTTAGTCCCCAGCAGAGTCACCGGTTCTGTAACGCGGTGGGAGAACTGACTTGGTTGTTTTGAGTTTGATCGCAATTATTACGGATAGCAAGAGTTACCACCGAATTTTCTTTTATCCAATAAGGAAAGGCTAAAAAGAACATGAAAGACCTTTAGAGATGTTTTCTGAGTTCGGGGGGTAGATTATTAAAAGGGAAGGTATTAGCACCTGTTGTACCCCAAAATTTGCCCTCCCATATTCATCAAAGATTTGTCAAGACAAGGTCACAAAATTCCCCAAGGGTTATGCAGTTCAACTGTCTCCTATACAGTCAAAACTAGGGTTTGAGTTCTGGTCAAGCAAATGAACTTTT
This sequence comes from Vicia faba, assembly GCA_948472305.1. Classification (NCBI taxonomy): domain Eukaryota; kingdom Viridiplantae; phylum Streptophyta; class Magnoliopsida; order Fabales; family Fabaceae; genus Vicia; species Vicia faba. The sequence continues at coordinate 1,428,329,119 of OX451735.1, read as the reverse complement.
CAAAGGCCCAATCAAGTCTCATATGCCTACAAATGTGGTCAAGCATCCTCATGTCAAGTTTCAAGGCATTCAGCTCAAAATTGCACAGTCAAAACCCTAGATTGCACTACAGTCAACTGTAGGGGCAAAATGGTCATTTGACAGTCAAAAGTTCAAATTTTTGGTCAATATATCATTTTGAAGCCACAAACATCATTTGATCAATGCTTGATCATGATTCTCAAAATTTGGCTCAGAAATCATCAAAGATGCAAAAGTTGCTATATTTGGACAGCTGAAAAAGTCAACTGAAATTGACCAGGGCATAACTTTCACATGGATTATCAGAAAAATCCCATCCAAAGCTCATTTTGAAGAGAAAGACATTTCCTACAACTCATCTTCATGTTCCAAGTCCAAGAAATGCTCTCACAAAAAGTTATCAATTTCAACATTATAGGTCATTTTCAAAAGTCAACAAAAAGTGACTTTAAGTCAAAAGGCCATAACTTGAGATTGGTAAATCAAAATGACATGGGACCAAAGGCATTGGTTAAAGGACTCAAAGACCTTTCCAAAATGTCCAAGAACATGTGAAAATCTTAAACATTGACCAAGTTATGCCTTGTGGAAGTTGGGAAATTTTTAGGAATTTTGAAAAGTCAACATTGATGCAAAAGGCCTAAAAATGCAAATGGGCCCATTTTTCTTCCAAGTTTCTTCATGCCAAGCCTATGCACGACCATTAGGCCCAAAGGGAAGTATTTTCATATTTTTTAATTATTTATTTGAATTTTTATTAATATTAATTCATTTAAATTATTTTAATACATGAAAAATATAAACCTAACCTAAAAAAATCTTTTTATGCATGATTTGGCTTCTATAATTCGTGCACATGTTAATAGGGAAAGATTTGGTGCTAATTGATCAGATTTGATACAAAATACATGAGAAAAAGATTGGAAAAGATCCTTGAAATCAAATATTCAAAAATCATCAAAGCAATGGATTTTGTCCAACTTTTCTTAACCTAATCACTCACTATATGATCAGGAAGGCAGACCTAATGCAAAAACACTGCAAGCTGCGCCCCAAGAACAGTTTGCCAATTGAAATTTTTTTCATAAAACTCAAGAACTGAAAAGTGCCTTGGAGATCGTTTCAAGCCATAATACTGAGTCCATCATATTCCTGAAGCTTCAAGGATTACATACCAATCAAAACCATTCGTTCTAGCATCAAGAATTGGTAAAACGGGCACACCCTGTACCGAAAATATTTGATGTTCTTGCACATTGACTCATACATTTTCCATAAATTTTGAGACTTGATTTGCATTCCTGACATGATTTCAAAGCTAACCCATAACATTAATTTGATTATTATGCGTTGTGGGCGATTTTGCCATTGCTAAAATTTAGGGTTACAGGTTTCTTGAATTAGGGCTTTTGCGTAGAGGAAAAATTAGGGTTCATGAATACCATGGTTGAACTCAGCGCTTAGAGACGAAGAAGAAGATATACTCGCGAACAATTTATGAAGCTCAGGGTTCTAATCGCTATTTTCCAATAGATCCCTTTTTGCAACGCGTTGAAAACCGTTGCCTTATAGGTTTTGTTACAGGGACGAAGAAGAAGGTGGAATCGTGGCACGTATTGACTGGCTCATTCAAATGTTTCGCGCGCTAATCCACTCATGTCTTGTTTTTCTATTATATTATTTATTTGTATATTATATATCAAAGTAGTTAAATGGCTCAGCTGGCAAGCTATCAACGCGTTAACCTTCATGACCTGGGTTCAAGTCCCAGGTCTGGCAATTTCCATAATATTTTTCAACGCAGGTTCCTATGCAACGCTGGCGTTAGGGACTACCATGTTCCATCCAGATCAGGCCATACACGCGTCTAACATGTACAGATCAAAGGCTACAGAACCAAGGAACACCTACGCCTAGTCAACGTGTCACACACGATCCAGAAAGTCAACAAATTCAAGGCTTAATGGGCCAAAACTCCAGGCCTGAACCTCCAATTTGGGGCTACCCCCCCCCCCCCTGGTTTGCATTTTTTTCTATTTTTCTTCTTATTTGATTTTTGCTATTTTATTTATTTTATTTGTTTTAACATAATTAATTATTTTTACAAAATATAAAAACATTCAAAAATCAGAAAAGACCAAAAATAATAAAGATTTATATTATAATTATTTTTCATAAAAAATGCTTGTAATTATTTAGCTTTAATTTAGGTTTATTAAATATTTTTCATAATAAAAATCCAAGAATAGAATTTAGGTTTAATAACTTTTATTTTCTTTTTAATTTTCCCCTTTTTTCAGAATAATAATATTATTTATTTATTTTCATAAATTAAAAAATGTACATAAAAAAATTTTAGGTTTAATTTAGATCTTAATTTAATTCTTTCATAATAAATAAAAACATTAGAATTAGGGTTTGCCTTATAGTTTAATTTCAATTAACTCCTTTTTTCTTTTAATAAATAAAAAACATAAAAATCTAAAAAACATTTTCTTTTTGAATTTTAATTCTAATTCCCTATTTAATTCTAATTAATTAACTCTTGTAATTTAATTTTTGTAAAAGGGTCCAATGCCCATTATTTTATTTCGCGCATTTTACTTTACGTCATCTATTATAATTCTGTATCTCTCCCAAAGCGTTGTAATTTAAATTTCTCGCACTTTATTTTTCCGCTTTATTTATTTTCCGCTAAATCGGGTCCGGTTTAATTTTGGCGATGTGGACCCGCGCCATTTGTAATAGCCTTAGATTTATTTTCCCGCAAATATTAACTGTTAAATAAGCATGCAAGAATGAATGGCCCTAATTAAAATCAAGCGTAGATCACAATGAACTTGACAAAAGACAAATGCAAATGAAAACGACACACAATTCGCACACACCACCCCTAGGGTACGCCTCACTGTTGCCTTGCCTCGAAAGGTGATCGTCGAGTAGAGGATGTCTTAGTAAGTCCTCATGATCCGGGAACCTGGCATGAGGGTAGCTTCTAAGGTGTCTTCCTATTGCTCTGGTGACCACCATGTCCCTACAACCTCGAATTGACCCGAACACCTCCAACGGTGGTGCTACCTACCTCTCAATGGTGGGATGGCACTACTTTAAAGGACATTTACACAAACGAATTCCTTAGGGTAGGTAGACGACTCGTGGATACTTGCTCTAATTCAAAACAAAACAATTCAAAAAATACTTTTCACACCGACACCTTTTCAAAAAGCTTTCGAAAGCAATTTTTCAAACACTCTGACGTACGAGTCGAACTGAAATTTTTCAAAGAAACTTTTTTAAAACCCACATTGAAAAGCAAACAAACCTTTTTGAAAACACAATGAGCAAGTATCTAAGAGCCCATGGATAACCATGGATAGAAAGGGTGCTAACACCTTCCCTTTCTATAACCTACCTCCCGAACCGAGAGCAATCTCTTTAAGGAATTTTTCTGTGCTTTTGTCCTTTCCATTTGGAGAAAATAAAAGACGGTGGCGACTCTTGCTTCCGCGACATTTCGCGAACCAGCGTTAAACAGTCAGTTCCAGATCCACCGATCACAGAACTGGCGACTCTGCTGGGGACTTATCTTTAAAGTGAGGTGTACCTTAGGATTAAGATCACTGTGTTTTCAATTGTCTTCTTTGCTTGCTTTACTATTGTGGGTTGCTTGGGAGTTCTATAGATCCTAACCCGGATCTGGGGGATACCTTCTTAGAAAGTAGCAACAAGGCTGTGAGGGAACTGTGCGGGGTATACCGACATGGTTGAAACAGTCTGCTACGTTGATGTGGCACTTTGGTGTGTACCGGTAACCCTTGAGTTCAGTCAAGGAGAGTACGGGGCCTCCGCGTGGTGTCATGAAGCATCAACAGACCTTAGGAACCTTAATTGAACAATCTTGGCCTCTTTAGGGTAGTGAGATAACTGACTTTGGTGCAGTCCGAGGTTGGTTGATACTCGATACTACACTCAATTGAGGGTTGCTTTCCTGGAATATTTCGGTCGCCAGTTCAGTGGCTAAATCGAAACGATGAACAATGAAAGCAATCCCGTGATATTGGGACCCTTAGAACCCGGTTACTTCTAATAGGACAGGTTGAACCCACCAACTTCAAGAGGGTACTACCCAGACCCCATGCCGGCCTTAAACCTTAAGGGCTTGTCTTGTGTGCCTTGTGTGCCTTACATGTTTGTCTTTGTAAATATCTGTGGTGTGTTTAATCATAGCATCATGACATCATCCAGCATCATATGCATTGACTAACCATTTCAGGGGTTCGAATTTTCATCTTTGTTCTTGTTTTGTAGGACATGGAAACTGTTCGTAGAAAGACAATTCAGGTCAATCTTGTAAGGATCCCTCCTCAGCTTAAGGAGCTTATATCCAGGATTCCCGAGAACTCTTCATTCAGTGACAGGCATGGAAGCCTCATCAGCTTGGTCAACACCAACATTGAGGAAGATATGATAAAGGTCCTGTTCCAGTTCTTTGATCCTCTGCATCACTGCTTTACCTTCTTGGACTATCAGTTGGTACCTACATTGGAGGAGTTCTCCCGGCTCCTGAAGATCCCTATCCTTGATCAGCTACCCTTCAACGGTACAGAAAAGGAACCTAAGCTTGAAGAGATTGCTAAAGCCTTGCACCTACAGTCATCTGACCTCAAAGGACATTGGGAAATCAGAAGTGGTATCAAAGGGTTCTTGGCCAGGTTTCTGTTTGAAAAAGCCCATGAATGTTGGAACTCCCTTGACTTGCAAGCTTTTGAAGAGGTTGTGGCCCTCCTTGTTTATGGTTTGGTGTTGTTCCCTAACCCAGATCAGCTCATTGATATCAGTGCCGTTCAGATCTTTATGTCCAGGAATCCTATACCTACGTTGCTGGGGGACATCCTTCACTCATGTTACACTCGAACCATGAGAAAAAGAGGTGTCCTTATGTGTTGCACTCCTCTCCTGGGAAGGTGGTTTATTTCGCACCTTCCACAATCAGTCTTGAAGAATGAGCGGGGTTTGAGATGGTCACAACGGTTGATGACTCTTACACATGCAGATATACATTGGTGTCCTAGATCCAGAGGAGATGTCACTATCATTGATCGTTGTGGGGAGTACCCTAATGTTCCTTTACTTGGAATCAGAGGAGGTATTACTTACAGCCCATGCCTGGCTTGGAGACAGTTTGGTTATGCTCGGAGGGGTTGGTCCTCATGACATGTTGATTCCTGATATAGTTTTTGACTTCGACAATGATACTCAAGGACTTCGTCAGAGATTTATCAGAGCTTGGAGGATGCCCAGTAGGATAGACAGCAAAACACTGGGGCACAGAAATTCCATCCCTTTGGAACCCTATCTCAAGTGGGTACGGGCCCGTTCCCAGAAGTTGGTCATGCCTTATCCCCACATGCTTCCAGTAATCAAAGAGCCTGTCTTGGAAGGGGAAGTGTCTCATGTTATTCAGCACCCTGATATGCCCACGTCCTGGGAAGAGATGCAGAAGAGCTGGATCCAGCTTAAGGAGGAAAGGAATTCTCTTGAGACTAGTCTGCATGCCAGTGAAAAGAAAGTCCTGGAGCTCACTCGCCTGTTGCATGAGGAGAGGAATCTCAACACCTACATAGCTCCGAAAAGGATGCGCAGTGTATTTTGGGATTGACTTGATTTTTTTTGTACTTTTCGCCCATGAGGCCTTGATGTATTAAACAATGATTTTCTTTAATGATAACGTGTGTTCCTTTTTGTCTACAACAAATTTGAACTTTCGAACCCTTGAATGCATTGCATACGCATTTCATACATCATGTGCATAGCAGGTTTTTCCCCTTTTCAGGTTGCTTACAGTTCTTCGCTGTTTATTTCAGCATCATGAATCCTAGATCTGAATCAACAGAGACATCAATCAAGGCTCTCCAGGCGCAGAATGCGCAGTTTCAAGAACTAATCATGGGTCTAGCTAAAGGCCAGGAAGAACTGAAGACTATGCTCCTGAAGAAGGAGAAGAAGAAGAAGAGAAGAACTGTTCTATTCAACTCGGGCCGAAGGTTGGGTAATACTCTGCAACATGAAGAGGCTGGTTCTTCTGTTGGCAGGAGTCCTTCTCAGGCAGAAGTCAAGGTTCCTACTCCAGTGGTCTCCGACAACGAGACGGATTTTGATGAGGAGCAGTACCCTCCTGAAGACAACAGATACAAACAGCTGGAGGACAGGTTGAAGGCTATGGAGGTGCAACAGGCACCTGGGCTGGATTTCGGAGATCTGGGTTTGTCGACTGGTGTGATCATTCCACACAAATTCAAAGCACCTTCCTTCTCGAAGTATGACGGGGAGTCTTGTCCCAAGCTGCATTTGAGGTCCTATGTTCGAAAAATTCAGCCGTACTCTGCGGACAAGAATCTATGGATCCACTTCTTCCAGGAGAGTCTTTCAGGGACTCATCTCGAATGGTTCTATCAGCTGGATGGGACCAAAGTTCGTAACTGGGAGGAGCTGGCTACTGCTTTCTACAAGCAGTATCAGTATAATGCCGACCTTGCCCCCACACGTACCCAACTCCAGGGTATGGCGTTAGGTGCAAGCGAAGGTTTTAAGGAGTACGCTCAGAAATGGAGAGACCTGGCTGGCAGGGTGCAGCCACCATTGACTGATCGGGAGTTGGTTGACATGTTCTTGGGGACCCTATCTGGGCCATTCTTCAACCATCTCATTGGGAATTCTTCTGCTGGTTTCACTGATTTGATCTTGACTGGAGAAAGGATTGAAGCTGGATTAAAGTCTGGGAAGATTGCAAAGGCTGCATCATCTAGTGCAGAGAAGAAACCCTTCAAAAAGGAGTCTAGCGCCGTGTATGGCTCCAGGAGATCAGAGAGAAACGAACACCGCCAATCTGTCAGTGCGGTCATGATTGCTAAGCCTGCTGCCGCTCCCCGGCCAAACAATACTCAGAAAGTGGAAAGACCCCGGAGAGAATTCTCCCGTTTAAACATGACTTTGTCGCAGATCCTGCCACAGTTGCTCGCAACTAATTTAGTGACTGTCAGGGAGGCGCCGAAGTTTCCAAATACTGCATCCCCCAAGTACAACCCGAATGCTCGTTGTACTTATCATTCAGAAAGCCCGGGGCACTCTACTGATGACTGTTGGGCGTTAAAGAATAAGGTGCAAGACCTTATCGATGCTAAGGAGATACAATTCGAGGCGCCTGCAAAGCCGAATGTAGTTACTGCCCCTATGCCTCAGCACGGGGTAAATGCTGTTGATGAAGATGTTTATGCTGTTTTTGTGGATGATCTAGCCACTCCTTTAAAGATCATTAAGAAGAACCTACTGCAGGCCGGTTTATTTCCGGGTTGTAGTGAGGGTTGCCTGTTCTGTGTTGTGTCCCCATCCGGTTGTCCCTTGCTAAAGTTAGGCATCCAAAGCTTAATGGATAGCAAGGAGATTCTATTCAAGAAATCTGCTGTTCGTATGGTTCCAATGGAAGAAGTCTCTGTGGTGACTATCTTCAACAATCCGATCCCGGCTCTCCAGAAGAAGCCCGTTCAAATTCTGACCGTTGCGCCTGTTACTATCACTGTTCCTGGGCCCCTGCCCTATGTATCCAACAAAGCTGTCCCTTGGCACTATGGGGCAGATGTATATATAAACGGAATTAAACAAGAGCTCAACGCTGGCGCCAGCATCTGTGACATCACAGGCCCAGCCAAAGTTACCCGCAGTGGCAGGCTCTTCTCGCCTGACATTGCACCGCCTACTGCCCGAAGACCGCTCCTGATAATTCCTGCAAGTACACCTACTCCCATTGCTGATCAAGTTGTTGTTCCTGCTGCTGATCCGATTGCTTCTCCTGCTGCCGAGCCATCCAATGCTCGGAGCAAGGGAATTGAAACTGAGCCTGCCCAGATGGAGGCACCCGTACCCATAGCTGCTGAGGCCTCCCCACAAGAGATGGAGGAGATTTTGAAGATTATAAAGAAGAGCGATTTTAATGTTGTGGAACAGCTGGGGCATACGCCCTCCAAGATCTCCATGCTCTCTTTACTGCTGTGCTCTGAGGCCCATGCAAAGGCCCTCATCTCATTCCTCAAGACGGCCCATGTGCCACATGAAACCTCTGCAGTCCAGTTCACCGATTGCGTGGCAAGTCTAACGGCAGACAATGGCTTGGGTTTTTCAGACGCTGATTTGACCACGAAGGGGAAAGATCATAATGATGCTCTGCATGTCTCAATCGAATGCAGGGGCACCACCTTGGCACATGTGTTGGTTGATACTGGGTCATCTTTGAATGTGCTACCCAAGAAGGCTCTGGATCGTCTAGATTGTGAAGGCCTGGATTTGAAACCCAGCAACATTATCGTCAGGGCCTTTGACGGTTCAAAGAGGATGGTCCATGGGGAGGTTGACATTCCGATTCGCGTGGGCTCTCAGGTGTTCGACTCCACTTTTTATGTGATGGATATCCGTCCATCTTACTCTTGTCTGCTGGGTCGACCCTGGATACATAAGGCTGGGGCAGTGACCTCTACCTTGCATCAAAAGCTGAAGTACCCCGTCAGAGGGAAGATTGTCACCGTGCAAGGAGAGGAAGAATATATGGTGAGCCACCTGAACTCCTTCAGGTACATTGAGATGGATGGGGAGTTTATTGAGACCCCCTTTCAGCATTTCGAGGAGGTGTTTCCAATCGCAGCAGAAACAGCAGAAGCAGATGGTCCTCTGAAGATGGCTTCCCTAAAGGATGCCAGGGCTGTGGTGCAGAAGGGTGAAGGTGCCAACTGGGGCAGACTTCCAGACTTCACCCAGAAGACTGATAAACTTGGGCTGGGTTTCACCTCAGAAGGGCAGAAAGCTATGAGGAAAGAGAAGATCGGAAGGCCTCCGGTATTTATTAAAGGTTCAGAAGTGAATGCTGTCGGGGAAGACCTTGAAGTAGACGAAGCAGAATTCAACAGCTGGATTTATCCGACGGCCGAAGACGGATTAAACAATTGGAGTGCAAAGGACCATACCCCTGTTACCTTTGTGACACAGTAATGAATTCCCATGTTTTGTCATTTTGTAATAAACAATGATAAACTCCATGGCCCGGTGTCTTACCCGAGGCACCGTGGTTCTATTTGTGAGGGCATACGAACTGTCATTTTATACATCATGAATGAAAATCTTGGACGTACTTTTCGCATTGCAAATATTGTGTTCCTTTTCTGTCTTTCTTTTCCTTTACATAATTTTCAAAACAGCTGTATTTACACACACACTCACTCATACAGGTTCCAATCCACTCTGGATCTCACTGATAACAGCTCTGCTAATGCCAATTATAACTTCGAAAATCCGATCAACTTAGCCGAAGACGAAGGTGAAGATGATTGCGAAGTGCCTGGCGAGCTTGCAAGACTGTTGCTTCAGGAAGAGAGGGCAATTCAACCCCATGAAGAGCCAGTGGAAACCATAAACCTGGGTACTGAGGCAGACAGAAAAGAGGTAAAGATTGGTGCCAACCTAGAGCTCAGCGTGAAGCAACGGTTAACCAAGATGTTATATGACTATATATAGATCTTTGCCTGGTCCTACGAAGACATGCCCGGGTTGGATACCGATATTGTTGTCCATCACTTGCCGACTAGGGAAGACTGTCCTCCAGTTAAGCAAAAGGTTCGTCGGATGCGTCCAGAGATGTCAGAGAAGATTAAGGCCGAGGTCATGAAACAGTTGGATGCCGGGTTCCTTGCAGTGACTTCTTACCCTCAGTGGGTTGCTAATGTGGTGCCGGTACCTAAAAAGGACGGCAAGGTCAGAATTTGTGTTGATTACAGGGATCTGAATAGGGCCAGCCCCAAGGATGACTTCCCCTTACCTCACATTGATGTCCTTGTGGATAATACAGCTCAGCACAAGGTATTCTCTTTCATGGATGGCTTTTCAGGTTACAATCAGATTAAGATGGCACCTGAAGACATGGAAAAGACTACATTCGTTACTCAGTGGGGCACCTTCTGTTACAAGGTCATGCCGTTCGGATTAAAGAATGCTGGGGCAACCTACCAACGTGCCATGGTTGCCTTATTTCATGACATGATCCATCACGAGATCGAAGTGTATGTGGACGACATGATCGCTAGGTCCCAGACTGAGGAAGAGCATCTAGATCATCTGCAGAAATTGTTTGATCGGTTGAAACTGTACAAGCTGAGATTGAACCCGAACAAGTGCACCTTCGGGGTAAGATCTGGGAAGCTGCTAGGCTTCGTGGTCAGTGATAAAGGTATTCAAGTAGACCCTGCTAAGGTCAAAGCTATTCAAGAGATGCCGGTTCCTAAGACAGAGAAGGAAGTCAGAGGCTTTTTAGGACGCCTGAATTACATCGCTCGATTCATCTCTCATCTGACTGCTACCTGTGAGCCAATCTTCAAGCTGCTGAAGAAAGATCAGGTAGTACGTTGGAACGATGAATGTCAGGCTGCTTTCGACAGAATCAAAGAGTATCTCCAAGAACCACCTATCCTTATGCCACCGGTTGAAGGGAGACCTCTGATCCTATATCTGACAGTGCTTGACAACTCAATGGGGTGTGTGCTGGGGCAGCATGACGAGTCTGGCCGAAAAGAGCATGCCATTTATTACCTTAGCAAAAAGTTTACCGACTGTGAGACCCGATACTCACTGCTTGAGAAAACTTGCTGCGCTTTGGTATGGGCTGCTCGCCGGCTGAGACAGTATATGCTGACTCACACTACCTTATTGATCTCAAAAATGGATCCTATTAAGTACATATTCGAAAAGCCTGCTCTGTCTGGGAGAATTGCAAGATGGCAAATGATCTTGACGGAATACGACATTCAGTACACAACCCAGAAAGCCATCAAGGGAAGTGTATTGGCAGACCACCTGGCTCATCAAGCTGTAGATGATTATTAGTCCATGAACTTCGAGTTTCCGGATGAAAGTATCATGATTGTGACTGATTGTGAAGTACCTGGACCGGATGAAGGACCTGAACCAGGATCCCGATGGTCTATGCACTTTGACGGAGCTTCCAATGCTTTGGGAAATGGCATCGGCGCCATAATCATATCCCCTCAAGGTACTCATACTCCACTCACTGCCCGGCTATGTTTCAACTGTACCAACAACATGGCGGAGTATGAGGCGTGTATCATGGGTCTTCAAGCTGCGATCGACCTAAGGATCAAATTTCTAAGTGTCTTCGGAGATTCCGCTCTTGTGATCAATCAGATTAAAGGAGAGTGGGATACGAAACATCCAAACTTGATTCCTTACAAAGAATGTGTGTTGACCCTGATTCCCCACTTCACAGAGATAACTTTCGAGCACTTTCCAAGAGAAGAGAATCAGTTAGCGGACGCGTTAGCTACAATGTCTTCAATGTTCAAGGTTAAATGGGATAATGAAGCTCCCCGGATCATCATCTGGAAACTGGACGAACCGGCATACTGTTGTGATCTCGAAACTGAATTGGTGACTGAGAAGCCTTGGTACCACGAAGTGAAGAGATATCTGGAAGCTCAGGAATACCCTGAAGGTGCCTCTGTCAATGATAAGAAATTCCTGAGGAGGTTTGCAGCCAAGTTCTTCCTAAGCAACGGCATCTTGTACAAGCGAAACCATGATTCAACCTTACTGCGTTGTGTGGACAAAACTGAAGCAAAAAGAATCATGGAAGAGCTACATGAAGGGACCTTTGGTACGCACTCCAGTGGACATACCATGGCTAAGAAAATCCTACGGGCAGGATACTATTGGTCCACAATGGAAGCTGATTGCTACCAACATTCTAGGACATGCCACAAGTGCCAGATCTATGCGGATAAGGTGCATGTTCCTCCGGTTCCCCTGAATGTTCTGACTGCGCCGTGGCCATTTGCAATGTGGGGCATAGATATGATCGGCGAGATCAGACCTACGGCATCCAATGGACATCGCTTCATCCTAGTGGCGATTGACTATTTCACAAAGTGGGTTGAAGCAGCATCCTATGCTACAGTAACCAAGACTGTTGTAGCACGGTTCATTCGGCACAACCTGATCTGTCGGTACGGCGTCCCTGAACGGATTATTACGGACAACGGTACCAATCTGAACAATAAGATGATTGCTGAGCTCTGCGAACAGTTCAAGATACAGAACCACAATTCTTCTCCTTACAGACCGAAGATGAATGGGGCTGTAGAAGCGGCAAATAAGAACATCAAGAAGATCGTGCAGAAAATGACAGTAACTTACAAAGATTGGCACGAGATGTTACCGTTCGCTCTGCATGGGTACCGTACCTCAGCTAGGACGTCAACCGGGGCAACACCATTCTCTCTGGTTTATGGCATGAAGGCAGTCTTGCCAATCGAAGTACAAATCCCCTCTCTCCGGATAATGAAGGATGCAAATCTGAACGAAGATGATTGGATCCAGACACGACTTGACCAACTCAACCTCATTGACGAAAAGAGACTTGCTGCTATCTGTCATGGTCAGACGTATCAGAAACGGATGATCAGGGCATTTAACAAAAAGGTCAGACCTCAGGAATATCAAGTTGGGGATCTGGTAATCAAGAGAATCATCCTTCCTCAGAGTGATTCAAGGGGCAAATGGACCCCTACGTACGAAGGGCCATTTGTGGTTAAGCATGTGTTCTCAGGAGGAGCAATGATATTAACCAACATGGATGGTGACGACCTTCCTCACCCCGCCAATGCAGACATAGTTAAAAAATACTACGCATGAAAAAAAAACCCGCTAGGCTGACATGCCTAGGCAAAAATTAGGGCTTCCCGTCGAACCAAAAGGGTTCGGGCAAAATGAAGGGATGAAAATGAAAAAATCTGTACACCCGGCAAGTCGAAAACCTGAAAAGGCGGCTTGGGCAAAAATGGGTATCCCGGTGGATCGAAAACCCGAAAGGGCGATCCAGGCAAAAGTTAGGGATAAAAGCGTAATACTATGTCTCATTGATCACTTTGCATCCAGAATCCGGTATCTACATCAAACGGCATCGATCAGTCAGCTTCACCTTCAACCAAGGTCATCAAGTGATGAGACGCTCAGAGTTATAAAGGCAATAGCAGAGTTGAAACCCAGTGGGATCATTCATATTTCACACAGCTGTTTATTTTCTTTTGTACAAAACTTGTATAAACTCTTTTGATCGGTGGCGTACCTCTTACTAGGACGTCAGCCTCTTGTACACAAAACGCCTATTCACAGGCCATCCAAAAATCAATAAAAATATATTTTCAGTTAAACGTGCCCAATGTTTTTCCTTTTTCTGCTTTGTTTTGCGAAGAACGTCCAAGGTTCAATTTGTGATATATGCATTGACAGTGATTTGCTAACTCATAAATATTTACATACGAAACAAAGGAATTAATTGCAGGTGACACTAGAAACAGGGGCAATAAAAGAGTTGTCTGAGCAGTCTAATTGTTCTATCCTCCAAGGTACCAAGGTAGTTTCAGCTAAAGAACATGACAGTGTATCTTAATTCCCCAGAGAATGGTTCAGCACAACAGTACATTCTTCTCCAAGCAGAATTATCAAATATCAAGGAAATTGAGTACCCTCCAGTAGATCTCAATACCTCCCCAGCAGCATATATTCTTAACAAGTATCCCCGGCAGTCTTAGGCCTAAAGATTGTTCCCCGGCGGTATATCAACATTCAGTGGAGTCGCTTCCCCGACGCAGTTCCAAAACTTCCCCAGAAGAGAGTCCAATCCAAGTTCCCCAGGAAAATTGAATTCATATCCCCAAACAGTAAGCTTATCCCCAGTAAATTCTGGAAGCTTATCCTTCGCAGAGCACGAATGCGTCGTCCGGCTTGATTTAAAGAGTTATTTCCTTAACAGGATATAACTGGGTTATCCTCAGCCAAAAGCCACGGAAAGGTCGTCGTCAACGTAGTTCTTTCCTATCCCCAGCGAGGTCCATTAATACTTCCAACAACAAGGGTATCCTCAGCAAACTACTATCAACAATCAGCAAAGCATCTCTATCCCCACAGAGTATTGCTTCCCAGCATGGTCATCAGAGTATCTTTTCTCCCCATAGAAGCTTCATTTGCCAAGTTTATTCCTCAACGGAGTTATCCTCTCCTACCGGTATTCTTGCAATCATCATCCCCAGCGGAAGCAATATCTATTCTTCAACGTCAGCCCAGGATACGACTTCCCGGCACCCGTCAAGGATTCACTTTCCTAGACAAAAACATACATAAAACATCACATACATCATCATAACATGCATAACGCACTGCATCATACAAGTCTCCTTTGTGTTGAGAACATCATTGCTTGACCCATATCATGCATTGCATATGACTACCTTTTACCTTTCAGGAAAGATGCAGTTTAAAGTCTCAATCACATTTCAAAGACCTAGACCGGTTCAGTTAAATCGACCCTAAGATTTTCCTGATGCTTATCCAGTCAAAGGCCTTCTCTTGGTTCAGTCAGATCGACCCTAAGATCTCCCTGATGCTCATCCAGTTGAAGATAGTTCAAGACCTAGACCGGTTCAGTTAAATCGACACTAAGATTTTCCTGATGCTTACCCAGTCAAAGGCCTTCTCTTGGTTCAGTCAGATCGACCCTAAGATCTCCCTGATGCTTATCCAATTGAAGATGTTTCAAGACTTTGTCCGGTTCAGTTAAATCGACCCTAAGATTTTCCTGATGCTTACCCAGTCAAAGGCCTTCTCTTGGTTCAGTCAGATCGACCCTAAGATCTCCCTGATGCTTATCCAGTTGAAGATAGTTCAAGACCTAGACCGGTTCAGTTAAATCGACCCTAAGATTTTCCTGATGCTTACCCAGTCCAAGGCCTTCTCTTGGTTCAGTCAGATCGACCCTAAGATCCCCCTGATGCTTATCCAGTTGAAGATATTCCAAGACCTTGCCCGGTTCAGTTAAATCGACCCTAAGATTTTCCTGATTCTTACCCAGTCAAAGGCCTCTCTGGTTCAGTCAGATCGACCCTAAGATCTCCCTGATTCTTATTCCAGTAGAAGACACCCAAGATTTTTCTTAACAAGCGTTGTTGAAGTTAAAGACACCCAAGATTTTTCTCAGCGAGCGTTGTTGAAGTTAAAGTCGCCCAAGGTTCTCTTACCATTCATGCTAAGGCAGTAAGCATCCCTGGTTCATTCATCAGCGTTTGAAGCTCCAGATTCAGCTCCTGTAATCAGCCAGGACACATCTATACCAAGCATCTAAAATCAGCTCCTGCAACGTGTCAGGTACTCATTTTCTCTTTTGCAGGTACGCAAGTTCTCGCTAAGGAATCTCCTACGCGATCAACATTCAGATGGCATCTATAAGCCCATCATCCTATCCAGCAATCTCCAAATGGCATCTATAAGCCCATTCCCCCATCACTCCTATGTGAGCGCAAATTTCTGGGCACTTTAGTGTTCAATCATCTTCCACCTTCGGATTACGAAAGGCACGTCAGCCAATCTGCATCCTCAGGTCTAAGAAGATTGAACAGGGGCAACTGTTGTACCCCAAAATTTGCCCTCCCATATTCATCAAAGATTTGTCAAGACAAGGTCACAAAATTCCCCAAGGGTTATGTAGTTCAACTGTCTCCTATACAGTCAAAACTAGGGTTTGAGTTCTGGTCAAGCAAATGAACTTTTCAAAGGCCCAATCAAGTCTCATATGCCTACAAATGTGGTCAAGCATCCTCATGTCAAGTTTCAAGGCATTCAGCTCAAAATTGCACAGTCAAAACCCTAGATTGCACTACAGTCAACTGTAGGGGCAAAATGGTCATTTGACAGTCAAAAGTTCAAATTTTTGGTCAATATATCATTTTGAAGCCACAAACATCATTTGATCAATGCTTGATCATAATTCTCAAAATTTGGCTCAGAAATCATCAAAGATGCAAAAGTTGTTATATTTGGACAGCTGAAAAAGTCAACTGAAATTGACCAGGGCATAACTTTCACATGGATTATCAGAAAAATCCCATCCAAAGCTCATTTTGAAGAGAAAGACATTTCCTACAACTCATCTTCATGTTCCAAGTCCAAGAAATGCTCTCACAAAAAGTTATCAATTTCAACATTATAGGTCATTTTCAAAAGTCAACAAAAAGTGACTTTAAGTCAAAAGGCCATAACTTGAGATTGGTAAATCAAAATGACATGGGACCAAAGGCATTAGTTAAAGGACTCAAAGACCTTTCCAAAATGTCCAAGAACATGTGAAAAGCTTAAAAATTGACCAAGTTATGCCTTGTGGAAGTTGGGAAATTTTTAGGAATTTTGAAAAGTCAACATTGATGCAAAAGGCCTAAAAATGCAAATGGGCCCATTTTTCTTCCAAGTTTCTTCATGCCAAGCCTATGCACGACCATTAGGCCCAAAGGGAAGTATTTTCATATTTTTTAATTATTTATTTGAATTTTTATTAATATTAATTCATTTAAATTATTTTAATACATGAAAAATATAAACCTAACCTAAAAAAATCTTTTTATGCATGATTTGGCTTCTATAATTCGTGCACATGTTAATAGGGAAAGATTTGGTGCTAATTGATCAGATTTGATACAAAATACATGAGAAAAAGATTGGAAAAGATCCTTGAAATCAAATATTCAAAAATCATCAAAGCAATGGATTTTGTCCAACTTTTCTTAACCTAATCACTCACTATATGATCAGGAAGGCAGACCTAATGCAAAAACACTGCAAGCTGCGCCCCAAGAACAGTTTTCCAATTGAAATTTTTTTCATAAAACTCAAGAACTGAAAAGTGCCTTGGAGATCGTTTCAAGCCATAATACTGAGTCCATCATATTCCTGAAGCTTCAAGGATTACATACCAATCAAAACCATTCGTTCTAGCATCAAGAATTGGTAAAACGGGCACACCCTGTACCGAAAATATTTGATGTTCTTGCACATTGACTCATACATTTTCCATAAATTTTGAGACTTGATTTGCATTCCTGACATGATTTCAAAGCTAACCCATAACATTAATTTGATTATTATGCGTTGTGGGCGATTTTGCCATTGCTAAAATTTAGGGTTACAGGTTTCTTGAATTAGGGCTTTTGCGTAGAGGAAAAATTAGGGTTCATGAATACCATGGTTGAACTCAGCGCTTAGAGACGAAGAAGAAGATATACTCGCGAACAATTTATGAAGCTCAGGGTTCTAATCGCTATTTTCCAATAGATCCCTTTTTGCAACGCGTTGAAAACCGTTGCCTTATAGGTTTTGTTACAGGGACGAAGAAGAAGGTGGAATCGTGGCACGTATTGACTGGCTCATTCAAATGTTCCGCGCGCTAATCCACTCATGTCTTGTTTTTCTATTATATTATTTATTTGTATATTATATATCAAAGTAGTTAAATGGCTCAGCTGGCAAGCTATCAACGCGTTAACCTTCATGACCTGGGTTCAAGTCCCAGGTCTGGCAATTTCCATAATATTTTTCAACGCAGGTTCCTATGCAACGCTGGCGTTAGGGACTACCATGTTCCATCCAGATCAGGCCATACACGCGTCTAACATGTACAGATCAAAGGCTACAGAACCAAGGAACACCTACGCCTAGTCAACGTGTCACACACGATCCAGAAAGTCAACAAATTCAAGGCTTAATGGGCCAAAACTCCAGGCCTGAACCTCCAATTTGGGGCTACCCCCCCCCCCCCTGGTTTGCATTTTTTTCTATTTTTCTTCTTATTTGATTTTTGCTATTTTATTTATTTTATTTGTTTTAACATAATTAATTATTTTTACAAAATATAAAAACATTCAAAAATCAGAAAAGACCAAAAATAATAAAGATTTATATTATAATTATTTTTCATAAAAAATGCTTGTAATTATTTAGCTTTAATTTAGGTTTATTAAATATTTTTCATAATAAAAATCCAAGAATAGAATTTAGGTTTAATAACTTTTATTTTCTTTTTAATTTTCCCCTTTTTTCAGAATAATAATATTATTTATTTATTTTCATAAATTAAAAAATGTACATAAAAAAATTTTAGGTTTAATTTAGATCTTAATTTAATTCTTTCATAATAAATAAAAACATTAGAATTAGGGTTTGCCTTATAGTTTAATTTCAATTAACTCCTTTTTTCTTTTAATAAATAAAAAACATAAAAATCTAAAAAACATTTTCTTTTTGAATTTTAATTCTAATTCCCTATTTAATTCTAATTAATTAACTCTTGTAATTTAATTTTTGTAAAAGGGTCCAATGCCCATTATTTTATTTCGCGCATTTTACTTTACGTCATCTATTATAATTTTGTATCTCTCCCAAAGCGTTGTAATTTAAATTTCTCGCACTTTATTTTTCCGCTTTATTTATTTTCCGCTAAATCGGGTCCGGTTTAATTTTGGCGATGTGGACCCGCGCCATTTGTAATAGCCTTAGATTTATTTTCCCGCAAATATTAACTGTTAAATAAGCATGCAAGAATGAATGGCCCTAATTAAAATCAAGCGTAGATCACAATGAACTTGACAAAAGACAAATGCAAATGAAAACGACACACAATTCGCACACACCACCCCTAGGGTACGCCTCACTGTTGCCTTGCCTCGAAAGGTGATCGTCGAGTAGAGGATGTCTTAGTAAGTCCTCATGATCCGGGAACCTGGCATGAGGGTAGCTTCTAAGGTGTCTTCCTATTGCTCTGGTGACCACCATGTCCCTACAACCTCGAATTGACCCGAACACCTCCAACGGTGGTGCTACCTACCTCTCAATGGTGGGATGGCACTACTTTAAAGGACATTTACACAGACGAATTCCTTAGGGTAGGTAGACGACTCGTGGATACTTGCTCTAATTCAAAACAAAACAATTCAAAAAATACTTTTCACACCGACACCTTTTCAAAAAGCTTTCGAAAGCAATTTTTCAAACACTCTGACGTACGAGTCGAACTGAAATTTTTCAAAGAAACTTTTTTAAAACCCACATTGAAAAGCAAACAAACCTTTTTGAAAACACAATGAGCAAGTATCTAAGAGCCCATGGATAACCATGGATAGAAAGGGTGCTAACACCTTCCCTTTCTATAACCTACCTCCCGAACCGAGAGCAATCTCTTTAAGGAATTTTTCTGTGCTTTTGTCCTTTCCATTTGGAGAAAATAAAAGACGGTGGCGACTCTTGCTTCCGCGACATTTCGCGAACCAGCGTTAAACAGTCAGTTCCAGATCCACCGATCACAACACCCTTTTCATCTGTAGTTATCTATGGCCTCTTAGTTGCTTGCTAGATCACTTGCTTTTGGTTTGAATGTGCTTGTGGTGTGGGTTTTGAAAGTATTTTGAAAATGTCTTTGTAATGGTTCTCATTTCTATAAGAATGCGTACACAGTGTTGCTTCGAAAATAATTCAAAGAAGTGTTTGTGAAATGTGTTTTTGAAAGTGATTTTTTGAAATGGTGTCTTTGTAATGGCTCTCATTTCTTTAAGAACGCGTACAAAGTGTTGTCTTTTGAAAATGTTTCAAAATGAGAGTGTTGGTGTATAAAATGTTTTTTGGTTGTGAGCAAGCGAGAAATTAGGAGCAAATCTACATACTCAAAAGGTCTTAAATTTTCTTTTCCTCCTCCTTTAGATGTTGCTATCTTACCATTGTTTTGGTAAGAAGCCCTATCGTTGGATATGAAGGGACAGGCGCGAGACGTTTGTATAGTCATAGAAGGAAACCAATAGGATGTTTTAGCAATGTCGTTTTAGGGACTAGATCGTTTACTGAAGGCAACATTAAGGGTCATCGAGGGACTACGTTCTTTTATCGAGGCTCTTTGCTAAAACGCCCATATTTGAGGACATGACTATTTTCCGAAAGGAAAACAAAATGGATTACCCTAAGGGTGATAGTGTGCAAGTGTGTTTGATTTTCATGCATTTAGTCTTGATTAGGATTATCTATTTGTTGATTTTATGTCTTGCAATACACACCCTAATTACTAGCATTTATGTTTGAAAGCAATAAATTGCGGAAATGTAAAGGTCCTACGCTATTACATCATTTAGGGATGGGGGTACAAATTTACAAATGTGGGGTTGTAAGAATTTAAATCCTAATTAACTATTACGACCATATTGAAATGTACAATTCAAGAAATAAAAAGGACTTGTTTAGAAAATGGTTTTTTGTCTTAATGAATTAAGAAAAAGAAATAAACTAATTAATAAAAAGAAAATATTTTTATGTCTTTTTTATATTAATAAAAAGGGTATTAATATTGAAAATGATAAAAAAAAGGGAAATAGTGAGAGATAGGATTAGCATGCTGCTGAAAGAAAAACAAAGGGGATCAGAAGTTCTGATGTCGGGCGCGCTGTGATTAAGAAAGAAACATCAGAGGAAATCCGAATTTCTTGATTGATACACTCTGAGGTCCTGCAAGAAACGTTAGAGGGAAAAAACTGAAGTTCTGGGTTGCTACGTGCTGAACTTCTGAGTGTTATAACACTGAGAAAGTCTTAGAAGTTCTCTGTATTAAGACAATGAGCAGAACTCAGAAGTTCAGTATGTTCTAAGACAGTGAGTGAACATCAAAAGTTCATTGTGTGTTAACAGCGAGTGAAAACCATAAGTTCGGTTTGTTTTAATAGCGAGTGAAAATCAGAAGTTCTGTGTGTGTTAAAATGGTGAGGAGAACTCAGAAGTTTTGTGTTACATTTCAACTATTTCTTCATATTAATCAGCACACCAACAACTAATTCAATACTTAACAAACAGCAAATCAGAAAGATAAAAAGCGCAATAGTTTATAGAAGTTCTAAACCTAATTCAGAATCTAGCTTTATTCAAGAAGTTCTGACCCACAGTTTCTTCTACTTATGCAACGATATGGTCAACATAAATACTATGATATTTACACATTAATGATGTTTTGAATGAAAAGATGCAAAGTCAGAAAGACTTACCTTGAATCTGAAGCGTGTATTGGGGACTTGAGCTAGTGCCTTCAGGTGTTCTAGAGTCAACAAGAGCAACATGACAAAAAATGCTATGTTCTTTGATTCAAAGGGAAGAATAGAGGTTTTGGTTTTGTTTGGGAATTCTGAGTTTACGAATGCTTTACTGTTTTCTTTTCTCTCTTTGATGATTCTCTCTTTCCAAAAGCCCGCCCCTTGAACGTGTGATGGAGCAAATTATTTATAGATGGGTTTGCTGTGGTTTTAGGGGGAAAAACAAATGGGATTTTAAACCTTTTTGGCACACTATTCCATTGCTTTTTAAACACAGTTTTCATATGCTAATTTGGTGCAATTATGGGGTGTGAGAAAAACGCAGGCGTGGACTGGATCAACAGCACCTTGGAGTGTTGTGGCAGCTGGTGGTAGGATTGTGCTATAGCAGTGCAGCAGGTTGCTCAAACGATGTTTTGGGATTTGGTGATGTTATGATCGCAGAAGACCAGAGTGAGATTCAAAGGGTGAGGCTCTGATCGAAGCAGATGCTGAAGAGTCATGTTCTGATTGATGAATCATGTTTTGAACCATGTTTGCAAATTATGACTGCACTTACGTGGAGGCTGGCTCCGCAGTTCTGAAGTATCATATTCTCTTAACACTTAGAAAATTTTCTAAATGTTTAGAAAATTTGATTTTTCCAAAGCAAATTCTGACTTCTGATTTTTGATGAACCAACTTCATGTCTTGATGAAATATTATTGTTAAAACTTGAGTTTTGATCAAAAAGTCAAGGTTTGACTTTTCAGTGTGCTTTTGACAATTTTTCCCTTATGAATGACTTTCTTAGAAAATTGTAATCCAAAACTTGAAACTTGACAGAAGCAGACCTAAGGGTCCAGTATAATCTTTTGAGAAATGAGACGGCAAATTTTGGGGTACAACAAGTAGATTATGAAAAAGGAATATGTTAGCACCCTTTTCATCCATAGTTATCTATGGGCTCCTAGTTTCTTGCTATATCACTTTCTTTTGTTTGAAAATGTGCTTGTGGTGTGGGTTTGAAAATATTTTAAAAATTTCTTTGTAATGATTCTTGTCTCTATAAGAATGCGTAGAAAGTAATAGTTCAAAGAGAAGTTTGTAGTGGAAGATGTTTTTGAAAGTGATTTTGAAAAGTGCCTTTGTAATGATTCTCGTCTCTATAAGAATGCGTACAAAGTGTTTTTTACTTTTGAAAATGTTTCAATTTAAAGTGTTGGTGTGAAAATGGTTTTTTTGTTGTGAGCAAGCGAGCAACTATGAGCGTCCTAGTTACTCAAAAATTCATTGTTCTTTTCCTCCTCCTTTAGATGTTGTTATCTTAGCATTGATTGATAAGAATCCCCATCGTTGGATGTGAAGGGACGGGCGTGGGTCAATTGTATAGTCATAGAAGGCAACTTATGAGACGTTTTACCAATTTTCGTTAGGGACTAGATTGTTTACCGAAGGCAACACCGAGGGACATCGAGGGACTACGATCTTTTATTGAGTCTCTTTGCTAAAACGCCCATATTCGAGGGACATGACTATTTTCCGAGGCAACAAGTGAGATTACACTAGAGGTGCATGTGTGTGAATAGTGTGTTTGATTGCATCAATTTAGTCTTGAATTTGGGTTGTCTACTTGTTGGTTTTATCTTGCCATACACCCTAATTACTAACATTTATGAAAGCAATAAAAATGCGGAAAATAAATGTCCTATGTTATTACATTTTTTGGGGGATGGGGTATACAAATGTACAAGTGGGGGTTGCAAAAAATAAGAGTCCTAATTATTACAACCATATTGAATAGCAAGAAAATGTAAATATATAGAAAATATAAGACAAAAGTAGTGTAAAAAAGATAAAGAAAAGCATCCTGGATCGAAGGATGTGCCCTTCGATTGAAACGTTTTGCCTTCTTTCGATTGGGCCTGCAACCAGTGTTGCATCATTCGATTCACACTCCTTTCTTTGTTATGTTTTCCACTGTGAAGCAGTCAGGGGCGAAGCCTAAGGCTTCGATTCACACAAACTTTTTCTTTCATTTGGGTCTGTACAAGTTAGTCTCTAACATATACTTGGAGAATAAAAGCATACAATCGAAAGGATAGAAATGAAAAGTAAACAAATGTTATTTACATGCTTGAAACAAAAGGGTTAAGGTCAGGGTGACTTACCTTGCTTGAAGCTAGAATATGGGTGTTGGACTTGAGTTGCTGCCCTGGTTGCTCCTGGATTCGAAGGGAGATAAATAAGTGTTGTGTTTCTTTGACTGGATTCGAAGACAATGAGAAGTAGAGTTGTGTTTGTTTGTTTCTGGATTCGAAGGAAAAGAAACAACTGTTGTGTTTCTTTAGTTCTGGATTCGAAAGAACAGAAACAAGGGTGGGGTCTTTTGATTCTGGGTTTATGAGTGTGTTAAGTGTTTTATGATTTTTTTCACACAACTAAAGTTTTTCCAGCTACCAAAAGCCCCCCCCCCCCCCCCAGATGTGTTGTGGAATATCTTATTTATAGATGAAATTGGCTGAGGTTTGGGAGGGTAAACAAAATGAAATTTAAACAAATTGGGTATACTGTCTTCATAGCCTTAGAGGTGAAGCTCTTGTATGCCATTTTGGTGCAAGAATGGGAGCAGCATTACAGGACTGCTTTGCAGCTATTTTAGAGTGTTGTGTCCAGTACAACAGGCTTGGACTTGGCAGCGCCTTGGACTTTGGTCAGCAAGCCTTCGACCAGACTCATTAAGAGACAAAACATCAATTGTTTTCTTCGAATGGACATTTTGCATGTTCCTTCGAATGGGCCACCAATTGTGTGTCATAGTGTGGAAACTATGTGTGTAGAAACAAATTGTTTCCAAGGGAGATACTGCCCAGTCGAAGCTAGCGTGAAAATAGCCAATGATTTATGGGTGCTAGCATGAAGATAGGTGTTTCCCTTGTGATTCGAATCTAGTTGAAGATAGGTGTTACCCTGTCGAAGCTTGCATGAAGATAGGCATTGCCGTTGTGAATCAAATGCAGGTTGTTTCAAAGGGTGACTTTTCCCAGTCAGAGCTAGCATGAAGATAGCCAATGCCTTGTGGGTGCTAGTATGAATTGAAGTAACGCCTAGTGAATGCTAGCCATAGGGAAGCTTTTTCCTTGTGCAAGCTATCATGGTAGGAGCCCCTAGCATTGTGAAACAAAGCCTGTAGGAAAGAGGCCATTGCTCAATCGAAAGCTACATGCATATGACCATTGCTTTGTGAATTAAAGCAAGCATGTCAAGGTCCAATGTTCAATCGAAGGATGTAAGCCAAGCTTTCATCGAATGAGGTCAAAAGCCAAATCGAAGGATGTAAAGTTGAAGTAGGAATGCTCTTCTTCGATTTGATGCTTGAAAGCCTAATTGTACTTGTGCAAATTTGAACTTTTGAAAATCCTTGTGAGGAAATGTCTTGAGAAATGAGAGGGAAAATTTTGGGGTACAACACAAACCTTGCATTTGGATTGTAATTTAGAGAGGATGTGGTGGGATTCTGAGAAGGATCCCGCAGTGAAATGAGTTCAGCCTTCAACAAATTTTGCAATGCTTGAGATAAAGGCACGTCGATCTTGGTAAGATGCCTCAACGGAGGATCTGGCCTTCCTCGATTACCCTGTTGTTGTCGAACAGGCGCCATATTGGAAATCAAGACCGCTACCACAGACCGATGACAATCAATTTTACTACGGCTCTTCTGGCACTTGACAACATTGGTTTCTTTTTTACTTCCAAACGGCTTCTTCACAGCATTAAAAGATGTAACCATCAAAATCTTTCCACTTTTAATGCCACTTTCCACTTTTTCCCCAAGTCAAAATCAATTCCTTAAAACTAGACGAGCTTCCAATCAACAGCTAAAAGAATGGGCCTTTCAAAGTGCCGATGAACATATCTACCAATTCCTGATTAGTCAAAGGAGGTTGCACCCTTCCAGATAAATCTCTCAATTTTTATGCTTATTCCTTGAACCCTTCATTCGAGCCCATGGACATATCCTGCAGTTGCACTCGAGTCGGTGTCAGGTCAGCATTATATTGATACTTCTTATAAAAAGCAGAAGCCACGTCTTCCCATGTGTGAATGTTGTTTCCTTCGAGCTGATAGAACCATTCAAGTTCAGTTCCAGCTAAACTCTCTTGGAAGAAATGGACCCAAAATTTCTGGTCAGCAGTGTGAGGTTAGATCTTTTGGACATACGGCCTTAAATGAAGTTTGGGACAAGAGACCCCATCATATTTAGCAAAGACAGGGACCTTGAACTTATGTGGGATGACCACCCCCGGGACCAGACCTAGTTCACCAAAATCCAATCTAGGCACCTTCTAGATTTCCAAAGCCTTGAGTCTATCTTCCAACTGCTTGTATTTGTCATTCGCAGGAGGATACCTTTTGTCAGAGTAGTCTTCTTCTTCATGAATATTCTCATAACCCAAGTTATTCCTTCCTTCATGCTTGATGCTTCTATCATCTTGTTAATGGTTATCTTCTTCTTCAGAGGAGAAATCATCCATTTGAACTGGTTGAACAAGACCCTTGAACCTTCTCCCCATATTAAGGACAACAATCGGCTTCTTGGTCTTCTTTTTCTTGGAAACAAGCGCCATCAGATCTTTATGCCCCTGTTCCATATTCCGAAGAGTCTCTTGAAATTGTGAATGCTGAGCTTGGAGATCCTTGACAGTTTGTTCGAGGGCCATTTTTTCTACTGAAATAAACATCGAGAAAATGAGAAGCCTTTATGAAAAACCTGTTATGTAATGATGCATGATATGTAAATGCAATGTTTTCAAGGACCTTAGGATATTTGAATTTGCTAACCAAGAGGGAACAAAAACAAAGATTTTATAAGTAAGTTTAAATTACAATTGCCTCATAGTCTTACAATGAAAACAACAAGGTCTTAAAGAAGACAAAAAGTAAACCCCTAAGACATAAGACTCAAGCTTCCCATGGACGCTTCCTCTTTGTGTTTTTTGTACCCCAAAATTTGCCCTCTCATGTTTCAAGGACTCTTAGAATTACTTCAGTCAAGTTTTAAGCCTCGGATCACAATTTTCTAAGAAGAATCGTTCAAATTGTCAAAAGGGGGAAAATGAGCAAAATCGGAGTTTCAGCTGGAAAAAGTCAACCGGATGTTAAAAAGTCAAACTTTGACTTTTTTTGTGACCAAATTTGAGTCCAAAAAATCACATTATGTCAAGACATCCAAAAATATGAAATTTGATCATCAAAAATCAAGAGAATAAAAATCCAACTTTGCAAGACTTTGAAATATTTCTAAGTATTTTCTATACTTGGTTAATCTCATTTACTTCATGACATTTTTTACTATAATTCCAAATAATTCAAGATGATGCAAGTAATTCAAGTTATTACAAAGTGGCATTTTTGCAAGATTAAAATTCTAAAACTATGTCTTGTTTGAATTTTCTCAAAACCTTGCCACAATACTTTTACCCTTGACATAATGTGTATAAAATATTCCACAAGACCAAGTTTGTGTCATGCTACAAATTAAACTGTCCAAGTTGAACAAAGTGTGTTATGCTACATTGCCACAACACCCCAAAACCTGCTCCATTGCTGCCCTACAAGAAACCTTGTGCTATGCTGCACCACGAGTATGCATATGATGTCCTATACAGTCCAATACTGCTCTATGCAGTCTGCCCAAACCTGTATCATAACAGCCCCAAGATTGCACCAAAATGGCAAAAGAAATTTGTGTGAATAAAGTACCAAAACAGTAGGAAAAAACAATTCAAATAACTTATTTGGTTTCCCCCCTAAACCGCAGTCAAGGGTCTACAAAAAGGACTATCTAATAAGACATAAGGGTGTATTTTTTGTCGGAAGCAGAAAATTTGAAAGAGAGGATCGAGAGTTTTGTTGAGAAGAAAAACAATATTCTTGGTAACCTTGACTCATTCATTTTCAAACCAACACCAATTCTTATTCAAAAACAAGACCCCAACCCATTACTCCATCATAAAAACTCTCCCTCAAGCCAAACACCTCATCACATACAAAGATTGTACAAACATAAAACAGTCCCTGTAGTGCTATCATCTTCACTCTCAAAACACCAAAAACAACACAATACAATTTAACTTAGTTTCAATAGTCCGGAGCAACTTTCTGAAGATTCATTAGGGCCA
Source organism: Vicia faba (assembly GCA_948472305.1). Taxonomy (NCBI): domain Eukaryota; kingdom Viridiplantae; phylum Streptophyta; class Magnoliopsida; order Fabales; family Fabaceae; genus Vicia; species Vicia faba. The sequence continues at coordinate 1,428,301,944 of OX451735.1, read as the reverse complement.
TCATAGCATTTGGAAAAGCATTCAGATCTAAAACAGTTAGTGCAGCCCAAAGGTAAGTCTTCCTGACTTGATATCATTTCATACATCATTGATGATTTGATTTTGAAGATAAGATGTAGTGTTTTATCACCCCTTTGAACTAGTCATTTGCTTAGCGTTTAGGCTTATCAAATCATTTGTTGTTTATGTTTATCCGTCATATGCTATAAACTAACCTGTACACACAAGAAAAACCATGTTTAAGGCAAAAAATGCAGGATGAGTCGACACGTATCCACATGCGTCGACCCTTTCTAGGTGGAAAAACAGAGTATGAGTCGACACATAGCCTTATGCATCAACTCATACTGTAAAAAATCTCCAAAAACAGAAGAGTGAAAGCTACATGAGTCGACAAATACACGTTTCACATTGATACAAGAAGAAGCATGAGTCGATACATACGCGTTTCATGTCGATACAAGAAGAAGTATGATTAAACACATCTCAGAATGCATCGACTCATACTGAGTTTGGTCAGATTTTACAGGGACGACGAAAAGCTATGTGTCGATGCATAACAACATGAGTCGACACATAGCAGTTCAAAATGCATTTTTCCTTTGTTTTGCATTGTTTTTACATTGTTTTTATTATTATTCGATATGGTTGTAATATTTCAGTATCCACTTCATTCCCATTGTTAATTTGTAACCCCATCGCCCTAAAGTGATGTAATAGCTTAGGATTTATTTTCCGCATTTTTACTTACTTTCATATATTGCTAGTAATTAGGATGTATGGCAAGATAAAATAAATAAATAGATAACCTTTCAAATACAAGACAAAATGCATGCAAACTAATACACTTGCACACTAGCATCTCTAGGGTAATCTCATTTTGTTGCCTTTCAGAAAATAGTCATGTCCCTCGAATATGGGACGTTTTAGCAAAGACCCTTCGATAAAAAAAGATCGTAGTCCCTCAATGACCCTCGATGTTGCCTCTGGTAAAATGATCTAGTCTATAAAATGACATTGCTAAAACGTCACATAAGTTGCTTTCTATGACTATACAAACGTCCCACACCTGTCCCTTCACATCCAACGACGGGGCTTCTTACCAAAACAATGGTAAGATAGCCACATCTAAAGGAGGAGGAAAAGAACGATTAAGACCTTTTGAGTATGTAGATTCGCTCCTAGTTACTCGCTTGCTCACAACAAAAAAACATTTTACACACTAACACTTCCATTTTAAAAATATTTTCAAAAAGATAAAAAAATTTGTATACGTTCTTATAGAGACGAGAACCATTGCAAAATATCTTTCCGAAAACCACTTTCCAACACACAATCCATAAACACATCTTTGGACTATCTTTCGAAACAATACTTTGTACGCATTCTTATAGAAACGAGAACCATTATAAAGAGATTTTTCAAAACACTTTCAAAGCCCACACCAAAAGCACATTGTCAAAACAAAAGCAAGTGATCTAGCGAGTAACTAAGAGCCCATGGAAAACCATGGATGAAAAGGGTGCTAATACCTTCCCTTTTCATTATCTACCCCCCGAACTCAAGAAAACGTCTCTAAAGGTCTTTCCTGTGCTTTTCACCCTTTCCTTTTGGATAAAAGAAAAGTCAGTGGCGACTCTTGCTAAACCGCAACATTTGCGAACACAAACCCAAAACACCCAAGTAAGTTCTCCCACCATGTTAGACTGCTTCAGATGTAAGGCTGCTGCAATGACTTCTAGTTTCAGAGCTTCCTCTAAACCGATGAAGGGTGTCTGATCAAGAAAGGGTACCCCCAGTAATTGAGATAACTCTTCCATTGTGTGTACCAACTGATAAACTGGAAAGGTGAAGCAGTGATGTGCAGGGCCAAAAAAATGGAACAGAACACTCATTATGTCTTCATCAAAACTCGGGGTAACTAGACTAATTAATCCACCATGCCTTTTGATGAATGGAGAACTCTCGGGAACCCTTGAGACTAACTCCTTAAGTTTAGGAGGCACCGTTTCAAAGCTGACTCATATAGTATTTCTGTGAGCGGAGGCCATATCCTACAAAACATAACAAAGATAAATTCCTTAGTCCTTGAAATGGTTAGAAAATGATATGTTATGATGTTATAATGTTATGATGTTATGTTTAAACAATTTAATTATACACAAACAAAACACACAAGGCCTTAGGTTTAAGCTTGCATGGAGTTTGTAGGTAAGTACCCTCTTAAAGTTTTAGTTGCTCAACTTGTCCTAAAAGAAAGTAATCGGGTTCTAGGAGTCTCAATATCACTGATCTTTCTCCCGAGCATTGTTTCAGCATGAGCATCTGAGTTGCGACTGAAATATCTCGAGAGTATGATCTCAATGAGTGTAGCATTGAGTATCAACAAACTTAAGTCTGCACCAATGTCGTCTATCTCACTACTTTCTAATGGCTAAGTTGTGTCAACTAAGGTTCTAAGGTCAGTTAGTGCTTTATGACACCACACGGAAGCCCAGCATTCTCCTTGACTGAATCAAGGAACACCAACACCAACCAATGTGTCACACTAACATATCCATCACTTCAACCATATCGGTATACGCCATATAGTTTCCATGATCTATTGCTACTTACCTAAAATGTCCCTATATCCGAGTATAGAATCTTTACAAAAGTAAACCCTAGCAAAAATCCTGAAATGTAAAGCATACAAATCAAGCTAGTAAAGCATTTTAAATGTGATCTAACTCTTAATTTAACCCCACTTTTAGTTCACCCAAGCAGAGTCACCATATCTGTAATACGCTGGGAGATTTGACTTTTAGGTTTTGCATTTTATCGCAAATGTTGAGGACAACAAGAGTCTCCACCAAATTTTCTTTTATCCTAATAAAGGAAAGGGTGAAAAGAACAGGAAAGACCTTTTGAGAATTTTCTGAGTAAGGGGGGTTGTTTATGAAAAGGGAAGGTGTTAGCACCCTTTTCATCCGTAGTTATCTACAAGCTCTTAATCGCTAGCTCACTTTTGAAAATGCTTTGTGAATGTGTAAGTTTTGAAAATATTTTGAAAAATGCCTAAGTTAGGCAAATTTTGTAATGATTCTCGTATCGTTGAGAACGCGTAAAAAGTGTTTATTTTTTTTTTTGAAAATATTTCAGAAAAAAAATTTGATTTGTGTAAAAGATGTTAGTTTTGAAAGTTTGTTATGAGCAAGCGACTATGAGCTATCTACCTACTTAAAAGGTCTTTGTTCTTTTCCTCTTTTTCTTTAGATAGTGCTATCCTACCATTAGTTAGTAGGAAGCCCAATCATTGGATGTTTGAGAGAAAGGCTTGGGTCATCGTACAGTCACGAAGGAAACTCGTAAGACGCTTTAGAAATTATCGTAAGGGACTAATATCATTTACCGAGGCAGAATCGAAGGGTCATAGGGGGACTACGATCTTTTACCTAAAGTATCTTTGTGAAAGCATCCGACGTTCGAGGGACATGATCGTTCTTATCCGAGGAAACAAGTGAGGGTCACCCTAGAGGTGCCCGTGTGCGAAGTGTTTTAATTTCAGTTATTTGTCTTGAGATTAGGTTTTCTAACGTTTGTTTTTATGTCTTTCCATGCACGCCTAATTATTATACAGTTAAATACATACATGCATTCATACATAAATGCGGAAAGTAAAAATGCGGGAAATTGAATTTACGCTATTACAATGCTTCGGGGATGGGGAATTACAAACCATAAAAATTGGGGAGGAAAACAATAAACCCTAATTATCTATTACAAACTTTTGAGCAATTACATAATTTACAATAATGCGAAAAATAAACAGACCCGCGGGGATTGAAAAGAGAAGGATGTAAAAACCTAAACAAATTTCAAAGCATCTAAGAAAATATTTTTGTTGTTTTTGTTTTGGTTTAAAAAAAATATTTTTAGTGATTAATCCTAATTCTAGTTAATTTACAATTTAATTAATAAAATAAAATCAAGGTGTGATTGAATTAAATTAATTTTATTTATAACAACTAAAGTAATTAATTAAAAACCTAAATCTAAATTTTTTAATGATTTTATGGTTTTTTCTGATTTTAATAAAATGAAAAAACAAAGGAAATAGTTAATTAAAACAAAAAAATAAATTAAATGGGCCTGATATGCAAAAGGAAATTGGGGGTGTGAGAATCAGATTGTGTTAGGCCCAAAACAAAGAGCCCAGGCGCTTGTGATGACCATGTGTGGCTGGCTCCAGGGGACTCATGGGGCACAAGTCAGATCTGGGGCGTTAGATATTAGCTTGATGAGATCCGATGGTCAAGGGTTGGAAATGCATGGTACGTGCGTTGGACCTGCTTTGTATGTGATCTGAAATAGAAAATATTGAAAACAAAACATACTAGAGGCAGGGACTGAACCCCTGCCCTGGTACACCAATCCATTTGCGCGCTTCCTTCTACAGTTGGTACGGTTGTTTCATCTCGTAATAAAAACACAAACAACTAATTATATAATAAAAACAAATTAAACTTTTAATTTTTAAATCAAAAGTCAAATAAGTGGAACTCTGTATCCGGTATCAACCAATCAACATAAGAGAGAGGGTGCTATAATTTCTTACTGGCCAATCAGATTATCTGAAACTGCCACGCCTGCCTCCGGCCAGTCCACGCCACCGTGGGTGGTTGAAACAACTGTCTTCTCTGATGGGTTGTTTTTGAAACCTGCAAATTTTAAAGATTTATGGACAACCAAGAGGCCTATCCTAAATAAAATTGTGCCCTGAGTTCAAATATGGGCTTAAAACACACAACCCATTAACGTACCATGCGATTTGAATGTGAATTCAAATCGTGCCCTAACAATGACACATCTTTGTTTCTGCATCAAACCCTACATGTTACACATTAGATATGTTCTAAACATCAATAACAATATGAATGTATGCATAAAATTGATTTAAATCACACGATTATTTGAAATCAATAAATTTTACCAAACTGGTGGGATTGTATGAAGGGATTCTGGAATGCGTTGAGCTTGAACAATGATATGAATCACCTCCTGGAGTCTTCAGGAAGGTGATGAGATGCTCTACACTGCTTGAGAACGAGTGGAAGTAAGGGTTTTAAATTTTTCTAACTTTTAGAATTTTTGAAAACTTTAGGGCTGTTCTTTGGGCAGGCCAGCGTGTCCTTTGCATCTGTTTGTCTTGCATTTATATAGAGGAAGAGAATAGCTCATCAAATATAGCATGAGATCATGTAATTAAGCCATAGTTTAAACAAGAATAAAACATCTTTAAAACCTTCCAAATTTTAGATTTTCTTTCCTTCTTGAACCCTTGCACGAATTTGGCATGTTGTGACAGGTTGTCACAAATTGTATAGGCCTGTAAATGACTCATTATGTGCTTGGCCCATTTATCTTTTACTTCTTTCAATTTATTTTGCATTTATTTGAATAAAAACAAAATAAATATAAATAAAATAATAAGAAAAAATAGTACAAGGTAGGAGCGAGCTTAGGAGTCTTTCATAAGGTCAGGGATATGTTTGAAGTCCAAAAAGTTAGGTCACAAGTACAAAATTTCAAGTTTGCACATTTTGCATTTCATGCATTTTTTCAAAATTTCCCAACTTGTAAAACTTATATCTTGCTCAATTTTCAATTTTTGAAGGTAATATTTGACTTTTTTAAAATCACAAGGTGTCCTATACAATTTCTCTTTTGATTATTTTTGCATTTAAAGAATTTATCTTGATGTAAGTGGCCTTGACATAAAGTGTCTTTTTGTTGACTTTTGAAAATGACCTGTAATGTATTAGCTCATATCTTTCAAATGAAGCATTTTTTGGACTTGAGAATAAATACAAAGTTGTACATAATTGAATTTCCTTTAAAATGAGCTCTTGTTTGGGAAAAGTTAATGAAGCATGTGAAAGTTATGCTTGGTCAAAGTTTAGTTGACTTCTTCTAAGGAAACCCTAATTTGGCAATTCTTGACCTTTGATGGTTTGAGGACTTTCCTTGAGGTACCATGATCAACCCTTTATCAAATGATGAATATCAACTTAAAATGTTTACATTGACCAAAAATCTTGATGTTTGACTGTATGTTGACCATAGTTGACTTTTTACCCAATATTGTTGATTTTTAATCATCTGAGCCATTGATTGAGCAAACTTGTGATGCAAGACTTGAAACTTAACATGATCACTATTGAGGTCCTATGGTGAACCATGAAACCATATGAGAACCTTGAAACCCAATCTTCTTTTGAGAAAATCATAACCCTAGTTGTAGACCCTTGGCTTAGGAAGAGCTTCTTGATTGGTCAACCCTTGAGATTCTTTGAGTATTTGAGAATTTTGGTGAGCATGTCTTCAAGAAAAGTGGGAGGGAAAATTTTGGGGTACAACACATACGACATAAAATCATGGCGAGTTCCCCTAACTAAAAAAATTTAAAACCTATTCTTAAACCTTAAACCTAAACCCTAGTATCCTTCTGAACAAGGTAGATGAAGGGTGCCTAACACCTTCCCTTCATCTAATGTGAGTCAAGAACTTAGAATCTCTGTATCATCAATTAGGGTTATTTCGTTATATTCCAGTCTGTAGGTGTTTAGGTATTGGCTTGCATTTTTGGTAAATCCCAAGTGTATGTGTGAATGTCATGACTGATGTCATAACATTCTAGTTCAGGTTGTACTAACTCATTAGGTACATTTGCAGAAAAATATTGTAATTCAAATACTGATGTTTATAAGTGTGTATCTGAGCATTTTGCAAAATGATCACTCTTTGCTAAATCAGTAGACAGGTTTTCTCAGATGTCATAACAAATGTTATGACATCCTGTTCTGAACTAACAGGTTTGCAGGATTGGATAAGTCTGAGTTTTTTCAGGAAATAACTCAGCCCTTTCTGAACAGAATCCTGCGTTTTCTGAGGGGTAACCCAGCTCAACCCTAACCTGGTTAATAAAGTCCTGTGACCTGGTCTTTAGGTCAAACGGAATTAACCCTAGGTTTTTGGAAACCCTAACTGAAGTTGCAGCTGCTATATATTCAACAGAGCTGCTGTTTTTCAAGTATCTCTGTTGATTGATTAGAAGATCATTTTGTAATCTGTATAGATTTGTTTAATTGTACTCCAAGCAATTATCGTTGTGATAAGTGCCTTGGAATAGGTTTCTATTTGTAAGGGTTGTGTAGCACTCAAAGCTTTGAAGCAAGAGTGTTTGAATGTTCCTTGACTAAAGCTGTGAAGCAGAGTCAAGTTAGTTGTGTACATCACTCAAAGCTGTGAAGCACGAGTGATTGTGTTGCTTGATTAAAAAGCTGTGAAGCTTAATCAAGTGTGTGTTTTTGAAGAGTGTCTTCATCAATTCTTAAGTCAAAATTGGTTTATGTATCACTGCTGTGATTGAGGGGGAGTGAGTAGGAACTCAGGTTTAAGTTGTACTTAGATTAGAATTGCATTGGGTAGGTCTTAAGTGAAGGAGATAAACTGGTTGGTTTATTCCTGAATTAACATCTCTTATAGTGGATTCTCTCCCTTGCTTGGTAGCCCCCAGAGTAGGTGTTGTTGCACACTGAACTGGGTGAACAATTGACTGTGTTCTTTATTGCTTTTGTATTTACTGTCATATAGTAAGTCAGATACGGTGTCATAACATTGAACGTGACATTGAGTATCTGCAGCCAGAATTTCAATTGGCATCAGAGCAGGCACCCTGCCTGTATTACTGGGTGAGATCTAGGGATATCACTTTCTGGAACTATGGACAAAGAAGGAGTTTTTAGAAATAGACCACCCATTCTGGATGGAACTAATTATGATTACTGGAAACCTCGTATGATTGCCTTCCTAAAATCTCTGGACAAAAAATCTTGGAGAGCTGCTGACAAAGGATGGATTCATCCCACCATAACTGAGATAGACGGGACAATCAGTCTGAAGCCTGAGGAAGATTGGAGTAAAGAAGAAGATGAGTTAGCTCTGGGAAATTCAAAAGCTTTAAATGCCTTGTTCAATGGAATTGATAGAAACATTTTCAGACTAGTACATCAATATGAACTGGCCAAGGAAGTTTGGGACACTCTCAAAACTACTCATGAGGGAACTTCCAAAGTAAAAATGTCAAGGCTTCAGATGTTGACCACCAAATTTGAGAATCTAAAAATGATGGAAGATGAAACCATTCATGAGTTTCACATGAACATCTTGGAGATTGCCAACACCTCAGGAGCACTGGGAGAAAAAATGTCAGAAGAAAAACTGGTGAGGAAGATTCTCAGATCCTTGCCTAAAAGATTTGCAATGAAGGTAACTGCCATAGAGGAAGCCCAGGACATTAGCAAGTTGAAAGTGGATGAACTTATTGGGTCTCTTCAGACTTTTGAGATGGGGATCACTGATAATGGTGACAAGAAGAACAAAAGCATAGCACTTGTATCCAACACTGATGTTGAATACAAGGAGGATGAAGAAGAAAACATATCAGAAGCTATTGCCATGCTTGGAAGACAGTTCAACAGGCTCATCAAAAGAATGGACCCAAAGTCAAGGTCTAATGTTCATAACATTCCCTCTGACATCGACAGTTCCAGTAGAAGACCAAGGTCAGAAGATAAGGGAAACCAAGGCAGAGGTATTCAATGCCATGGATGTGAAGGATATGGACATATTCGAGCTGAATGTCCTACCTTTCTTAAGAAGCAAAAGAAAGGAATGAATGTTACTTGGTCTGACTATGATTCAGAAAGTAATTCTGAAGAATAATCTGCCAAACTAGTTACTTCCCTAACTAGTGTTTGTACTTCTGAAAGTGACACTAGTGATGAAGAAGTGACATTTGAAGAACTGGCTGATACCTACAAGAAATTGTGTATCAGAAGTGCTGAAGTCTGTGTGCAGAATGAGAAACAATCAAAACTCATTATAAAGCTGGAGGCTGAAAAGAGGGCAAATCTTGAAACTATAAGTCATTTAGAAGGAGAAGTTCAACTGCTGAACTCACAACTGAATCAAATGACCAAATCTGTCAAGATGTTGACCAATGGAACAGACAAATTGGAAGAGATCCTTCAGGTTGGACAAAATGTGGGAAATAAATCTGGACTAGGATTTATGGAAGCAAAGAAATCTGGTACTGGTAAGCAAATGTCAAAACGGATGTCTCAACACAACTCTCAACATCAGGAACAGAGACATATGAAGAAAAGGTACCAAAGATGGAAATGCCATCATTGTGGTAGATATGGCCACATAAAGCCCTTCTGCTTCAGATTACATGGATACCCTAATCAGATCTCAGGTGTCAAACCTAAGTCTAAAAAGGTACCACATGCTCCTCAATGGAAGAAAAAGGCTACTGCACTGATAGCTCACACTTCCCTGAGGGTCTCTGCAAAGGAAGACTGGTACTTTGACAGTGGATGTTCCAGACATATGACTGGAATCAAGAACCTCCTCAATAATGTTAAGCCTCACACCACCAGTTTTGTGACCTTTGGAGATGGGGCTAAAGGTGAAATCAAAGGAGTTGGTGATTTGGACTGCCCTGGAGTTCCAAGTCTGAATGAAGTACTGCTGGTGAAAGGACTGACCGCTAATCTCATTAGTATCAGTCAACTGTGTGATCTAGGATTCAAGGTCAATTTCTCAAGATCTGAATGCCTTGTAATCAATGACAAACAAGAGGTAGTAATGAAAGGAGTCAGATCCAAAGACAATTGTTACTTGTGGGAGGCTGAGAACACTAATTCCTCATATATGTATTCCATTGCAAAAGAAGATGTGAAATTGTGGCAGCATAAGCTTGGTCTCCTTCATCCAAGAAGAATGAAGAGAGCTATCTTTATGGAAACTGTCAGAAGAACTCCAAAACTACAGGTTGATGATATCTGTGATGTGGGAAATAAACTTGAAGAAGAATGTGTTGTCAGAACCTTAAGTCATCTTGACAAGGATGTTGGAAATAACAAGTCTCACAAATTCTGTTCTCAAAACATCTGGTCAAAACAGATGCTTCCTGAGTACAATGTTACACAAGATGTTGTGACATTGTGTTGTGACAATCTGAAAACATTCAACATTTCCTTGAATCCTATTGACTTTGAAGAGAAGAAGACATTTAAACTGGAACAAAGGTTCTCTAAGCTTCAGTTGACTGATTCTTCTACCAAGGCTCTTGTTGGAAATAAACTTGAAAATTTGAGGGGCAGGTTGGGTATTCACCAACATGAGAAATTATAGCAATCAGTTTTGCTTAAAACAAGGGTTGAAGGGATTAATTTTATTAAGTCTATATTTAGTGGGTTAATCATATTCTTTCACAATTCCCTCAAAAGCTTTAAGAAGTTAAAGAGACTCCCTTTTACCTCCTACCTCTCTCATCCTTGCAACCTGTTTCCTCCTCCCAATCAAAGATTTTTTTCAAACTGCTACTATTACTCAAAGTCAATCAAAATGTCTCAGACATCGTCTTCCACCATGGCGGGTTCGTCTTCCTCATCATCGTCATCATCTGATCAAGATTCTAGGGCAATCACTACATGCATAGAATCTGAAGTTCTTGAGGTCACTCCTCTCAGGGAGATGGCAACTGACCCAGCCAGAGTCAAAAAGCTCAGAACCAGACATGCAGGAAGAGCTCAAGCTACAGCCTCTGGTAATTCTTCTCATCCTTCATCTTCTATACCTAATAGAGAAGGATCAGTTCAAGTACACCAAGCTATTGCTAGGCTGGTTACTAGCATTCTGAGTGGCAACCAATCTGTACCGGGGATTTCTATCCCTTTAAATCAATCAGAAAGTCCAAATGTGGAAGGTTCTGAAAATGTAGATGTCACTGAGGATGTTGTGACACCAAAAGACAACATTCAGAACCCCTCTGAAAAGGCTGCTGATCCACCTATCGTAGATGTGGATGAAGATTACTCAGATAATGAACTGATTGCTAATGTGAACCCTAGCATAGCTAGGAGATTGATGAAAAGAAAGAGTAGTCAGAATGATAAACCTGATGCTAAGAAATCCAAGGCTGAAGGGATGGCTGAGAAAAGTATTCAGACAAAAGGGAAGAAGGCACAGGTGCAGACTGCTAGACAACCAATCTCTAAGAAAAGTAAAGAACCTGAAACTTCTGATTCTGATGATGAATCAGAATTTGAGATTGATATTGAAGAAACTCCCATCAGAAGGAAGCTCCCCTCCAGCAAGATTACTAGAGTGCCTGAAGTGCCAACAGACAACATCTCCTTTCATCATCCTGACAATGCAAACAGATGGAAGTATGTTTGCTTAAAGAGAATAGCCTTGGAGAGAGAACTCAACAATGATGCCTTGGAGTGCAAAGACATCATGGATCTGATCAAGAATGCTGGGCTAATGAAGACAGTGATGAAGTTTAACAAATGTTATGAAAATCTGGTTAAGGAGTTTGTAGTGAACTTGTCAAATGATTGTGCTGATGGAAGGTCAGCTGACTTTGAGAGTGTGTTTGTTAGAGGAAGAAGGGTCAAGTTCTCTCCATCAGAAATCAACAAGTTTCTTGGAAGAACAAATAAGGACTGTCCTGATCTAGAGGCAACTGACAATGAAGTGTGTCTAACCATCACAGCCAGGCAAGTAAAGTGCTGGCCATTGAAAGGGAAGCTGAATGCTAGTAAACTCAGCATGAAATTTGCCATCTTGCATAAAATAGGTGCAGCAAACTGGGTGCCTACAAATCACAAATCAACTATCTCCACAGGATTGGGGATATTTATCTATGCTGTAGGAACCAAGACTGCCTTTGACTATGGAAGGTACATCTTTGAACAAACCTTAAAGCATGCTGGCAGTTATGCTGTCAAAGGACCAATTGCCTTTCCCTCCCTCCTTTGTGGAATCATCCTTGCATAATACCCTGATATCCTTGTAGCAAGAGATACAGTCTGCAAAAGAGCTCCTGCCCTTGGCCTGCACTACAAATTGTTTCAGGGATCTCATGCTCCAGACATTGTCATAACATCAGCTGAGACATCGTCTGTGAAGACCCAGTCCAAGACATCAGATGTCATAGCTGTTTTAAAAGAAACTTGCAAAGAGCTGGATACTAGAAAAAGGACCCTAGAACTTCTAATTGCCAGGCTAGAAAAGGAGGAAGCTGAAGAAAACAGAAGGGAAGAAGGTGAAGGACATCTCAACATTGAAGAAACTAGCTCCTCAGAATCTGATGACAGTGCTTGAAGGTTGATTGTTGTTTGGTGGTGTTGCTGGTTGGTGCTGAAGTGTATCATGTTGTCTGCTGCTGATCTCATTATCTTGTTTTGGATAACTGTAAAATTCTTTTTGAACATGTTATCTTTGGCCCATTTGTGGCTAAAGAGGGGGAGAATATTTTGGTACTTGCTTAATTAGTACTTGACATTCTGTGTTCTATTTTTCTGCTGTCACTTATTTCTGCTGCTATCTATCTCTGATTGTTTAGGGTCTTTAGCCAAAAATCTGCCAAAGGGGGAGTTTGTAGGTGTTTAGGTATTGGCTTGCATTTTTGGTAAATCCCAAGTGTATGTGTGAATGTCATGACTGATGTCATAACATTCTAGTTCAGGTTGTACTAACTCATTAGGTACATTTGCAGAAAAATATTGTAATTCAAATACTGATGTTTATAAGTGTGTATCTGAGCATTTTGCAAAATGATCACTCTTTGCTAAATCAGTAGACAGGTTTTCTCAGATGTCATAACAGATGTTATGACATCCTGTTCTGAACTAACAGGTTTGCAGGATTGGATAAGTCTGAGTTTTTTCAGGAAATAACTCAGCCCTTTCTGAACAGAATCCTGCGTTTTCTAAGGGGTAACCCAACTCAACCCTAACCTGGTTAATAAAGTCCTGTGACCTGGTCTTTAGGTCAAACAGAATTAACCCTAGGTTTTTGGAAACCCTAACTGAAGTTGCAGCTGCTATATATTCAACAGAGCTGCTGTTTTTCAAGTATCTCTGCTGATTGATTAGAAGATCATTTTGTAATCTGTATAGATTTGTTTAATTGTACTCCAAGCAATTATCATTGTGATAAGTGCCTTGGAATAGGTTTCTATTTGTAAGGGTTGTGTAGCACTCAAAGCTTTGAAGCAAGAGTGTTTGAATGTTCCTTGACTAAAGCTGTGAAGCAGAGTCAAGTTAGTTGTGTACATCACTCAAAGCTGTGAAGCACGAGTGATTGTGTTGCTTGATTAAAAAGCTGTGAAGCTTAATCAAGTGTGTGTTTTTGAAGAGTGTCTTCATCAATTCTTAAGTCAAAATTGGTTTATGTATCACTGCTGTGATTGATGGGGAGTGAGTAGGAACTCAGGTTTAAGTTGTACTTAGATTAGAATTGCATTGGGTAGGTCTTAAGTGAAGGAGATAAACTGGTTGGTTTATTCCTGAATTAACATCTCTTATAGTGGATTCTCTCCCTGGCTTGGTAGCCCCCAGAGTAGGTGTTGTTGCACACTGAACTGGGTGAACAATTGACTGTGTTCTTTATTGCTTTTGTATTTACTGTCATATAGTAAGTCAGATACGGTGTCATAACATTGAACGTGACATTGAGTATCTGCAGCCAGAATTTCACAGTCTTAGGATAAAAATTAATGGCGGCGACTCTATATTTTTTGATGGTTATTACACAATGCAGAAGAGGGAGGAGAAGTTGGTGAAGGTTGTGTATTAGTCTAATTTTCTTATGTTGTTTTGGTTTAAAGGAATATGATCTATGGTTCTAACATTGACACTCTGCTGATATTCTAGATTTAAGTGTTTCCATCCAATGCTTGTTAGTTTTTGTTTCCATCTATGTTTAGATTTTGGTTCCATGTATGCTTCCATCCGTGATATTGCTAGTAGGAAATGTGTTTTTCAAAGTTATATTGTTTCCTAAGAGCAATGTGCTCTAAAGGTATTCTTTGTGTTTCCAGTGTGTACATTTACTCTATTACTTTTTGTCAATAATTTTGGCTAAATATGGGGAGTAAAGTGTTGTGTTTTGTGGTTGCTTCTTGCAACTATTTAAGGGAAGCATGAAGTTTCATGTTGCTGCTACTGATGTAGAGATATGTATAGGATAAGGATGTCTTAGAAAATGTTCCAACATCTTGCGTCTGTGTTGAGAATTCTGTTGTTCAGAATTTCTATTATGATGTAGGTTTCTCCTTGATTGGGAGAACCTATTATGTGTGACAGGGGGAGTTCTATACATGCCTATTTTGTAGCTTCTGCACTTTGATATATTTTTTTATGCAGTTTTTTTAGTTATGATTTTATACCTTTCTTCTTAATATTTTTTGCTAAGAGTGTTTTAGCCAAAATTCTCCAAAGGGGGAGATTTTTAGTACCATGATTTTTGGATTGGCATAATTTTTGCTAAAACATGGTTTGCCATAATAGGATTGCTGTTATGTGTTTTTAGCCAGATGTCAAAGACAATGTCATGACATCTTGGTCTGACGCAGGTGGTAATGCAGGTTGGTTTATTCCTTACAGATCATTAATTGATTCTGTGAGATTTAAATTGTGTAAATCTCACTAATTTATCACAGTCAAGATTTTTATATATGGAACAAATAATATCTCCAGTTGTGCGCAAGTTACTATAATTTATTGATTGAGACTAATTAGGAAACTTTATATTTTGTTCCAAGAATCATGGAAATTTTCCTGCACTAATTTGTGCAGCTCTCAGCATGGACAACAAGAAATATCTGGGCGAAGATTCAAGGACCAAGGATTCGTGAAGAGTATTTAAATATACTACATATTTTAAGAAAGCTTTTAAGAAACTTCGGGAATTTGATTGGGAAGTGTGTTCTTCCTATTTTATTGTTCAGTTTGTTGTGACTATGATCTATTTTGAGACTTAGGGAGGACCTAAGTAGAAGTTGTAATGGGTAGGGATTAGGCCAGAAGTTATAAACTTGGGACTAATTTAGCTTCAAACTAATACTTCTTATAATGGACTTCTTTCTTGGCTTGGTAGCCCTCAGAGTAGGTAACATTGCACCTAACTGGGTTAACATATTGTTGTGTTCTCTCTGTTTCTGCAAGTTATATTTATGTTGTGTTATTGTTTGTTGTTCTGTCAGCAGATGTCACAACATCTGTTGTGACATTCTGTGTTGTTAAGAATCAGTCTTAACTTCTATTTGTATGCGTTCCTGAATTTCATGAAGCAATATAATCAATACTTTAAGTTCATGGTATTGCTACCCAAAAAAAGAAACAAAAAATATGATATGTTGTTTGGGTTATATAGGTCACCCTAACATGGGTAATGAGGCGTCAAGCTAATGACGGTAAATGGGCGCTGCTTGGGATGCAACCCAAGGGAGGTATTCATGAACGTTTTATAGTTTAGAATTTTATATTAATTATTTATTTATTTTCTTCTTTTAGTTGGTTTATTTTATGTGTGTTTACTTTAATCTGGTAATATCATAAATATAACTTTAGTGGTTGTGTGAAAAAGTACTCAGACTAATGGCTTGTGTGTCCTATGTGCATTCTAATTCACCTAACGGCTTTATTGAATTCTACTAAAGGTGGAGAAGGTTTACCATAACTGGTTGAGAAGCCCCATCCAATAGGAAGTACTCTGTAGGTTGTCATCTCTACCCAACATGGTAAGAGCATGAAAAATCCAAACACAACATTCATAATGAGAGAACATTCAGGCATGTCTTTATCATTCAGAACTTGCATACATTATTTTCTCATAACACTTCCATGATTACACACACTGAGGCACTTTTTTGTTATTACCCCCGAGCCTTTCTAGCCATCCCTTTTCATTATTATCCCTTGTTAACTCAATTCAATCCTTTATCCATTTGTTTGTTTTAATAATGCATTATATTAGCCTTTGGCCCAAACACTTCCCTACCCTATTCATAGTAGTTACGTGAGTTATATGATCTACGTTCATTCTAAGTTTGGGGTTGATGTTAGGATTGCAACATTTAAGATTAGGGTAGTTGGGCAGTGTATTTTGACAAATGAGGGAACCGGTTGATAAAAAAAGAGAAGATGAAAAGTTGACAAAATAAAAAAAGAGAAAAAAAAAGAAATGCAAACAAAAGAATATAATCATCAGGTCACTCGAGAAGAAGGAGAAGTCATCGAATATGGAAAAAAAAATCAAATCAAAATTTTTAATCCTTAATAACAGCTTCTCCTAAAGAGTGATGGCAAGAGATAATTTCATATAATGAACATAATAAAGGTAACAACTATAGTAACTCTGAGCCTTAGCTATTTTTTTCAAAATATATCCCACCTCAACCCTAGCCACATTACAACCTGGAAAGACCTCAAAAAGTGTGTGCGTGTGTGTGTGTTGTGCATCTTGTAATCAAAAGAGAATTTATTCAAGCATATGGTATGATATTGCATACTGTGAATATTGAGTGTAAAACACACTAACACACAAGAGATTTTGTCAGAGTGTGAATTGAGCTGACATGTGAAGCAATACTTTCAAGTGAAGGTGTGGCTGATCAATCGACCTCGGTAATCTAGCTAAAAACTGATGGTAGCAATAATAGAGAGGCATTGAAGATCTCAAAGATATTGTGGTACATAAACTATTTTTATTTCATTTGAGGGTGACATGAGTTCTTTGTTCTTAAAGTTGATTGAGGACAAGAAATAAACTAAGTTTGAGGTTGTGATCAGTCACCATTTTTCTATAGTTATTATCATTTTAACAGGTGAAAGTAGGCGAGTTATTTGCATTTTTCATTTAGTTTGAATGGTTTATATATCAGTTTCGGTAATTTTGTATTTATCTGTGTCTTAATCACTCCTTGTATTTTTGATTTTTTTGGGAAGGTTAACTTATGTTGTAGGTCAGAGGAAGTCAATGGTATGGCCAGGGGAAAAAACGCGGCGAATTTTCAGAAAGATGTGAGATTTGGAAGTTTTCAGCATGTTTTTCATCATGACATGGGTGTGGTATTTTGATCATAACTATAGTGTTGTAACTCATAATGATGTTGGACTAGCGGAAAATGAAAGCTAACATCTCGAGATAACCTATAGGAACCGAATTATTCTTGATAAATTAATGCTTAATTTCATCTATAATACACCATGGACATAAAAGTTAATTTGAATGTTTAAAGGTTTACTCACTAAGGACTTAGGCATAGACATTCTTGAGAATCAGTAATCAATAGTTTAGAATATGTTATTGCAAGGTTAGGTTAGAATTATCAATGGATCCGATCATACACATTCCCTAGCATGTTTACTCGCATAGACTTAAATCTATTCAACTTATCTGTTTACTTTTATTTATTGTTTTATTTCTCAATAGCAAACACTCTAAACTAAAACCCAAAAGGCTTTTGTTTATCTAAATTAAAACGATAACTCTACATCACCACGTAATCCTTGACATTGATACTTTGGGATTTCCCATTATTACAAAATTGCCCAATTTGTACTTATATTATCGGTTAATCAGAACCTGCAAGGTGGTCGAATGATGATCTTTGGACGGGATGGAAAATCGAGGAGGAAAAAGAGGAGTTGTACCTGCAAGGCACTTCGACGATCAAGTAAGTGTGGGATAAAAAATAGATACAAGCAAAGTATTAGAGTTTTAGTGATGAATAGTTGTTATTCAACACCTGGCCCTCACATGAGTGAGGGTTTATATAGTTCCCCTGGCGCTTGGCCATTGGTCCCTATTTTTGGGCCTAGATATGTGGGTCCGCAAAAATAGGTAACTACCAGGACTTAGTCAAACCGGGAAGGTGTGCCCGAAACTAGCCGTTACTTCGAGGAAGAGGTAGGTTGGCCAGCAGTCTGGTCGATTCCTGGTTGTCTGGCCTACTTGAGGTCAAGAAGATTGATAGGCACTCTTCGATTGTCATAGGTCAGTGCTAGTTCAGGAGGGAAAACAATCGATGGTGCTAGACAGAGGGAGGGGGAGCCCGGGCCGTGCCGAAGGAGGAGGGCATACTGGGCCCACTCTGACCGTTGGGCTAGTCCAGAACAAGTACACTTGCTAATTTACTAATGAGTTCCATCTAGACTTGTGTTGATAACACCCAATTTATGTTTGTGTAATCAGTGTATTGGGTTGAGAATCTTTGGGGGTTTCATTCGGGAAAACCTTAAGGTTTATCCTCCAAGATCATAGTGTTGATTTGGGGATTTGAACAAGATTTTGCAAATATTGAATTTGATTGAGTGAAAGCATCACAGAACAATTGGTTTTTCAAAAGGAGTAGTGTGAGACAGTGAATCGTTTTGAAATCTATGGACACGGTAATACACAATTAGATTCGATCAAGTGAAAGATTTGAAGAACGAGAGTTCTTGCAGAGAATTAGTGTGATACAGTGAATCAATTGGTATTAACAAGATACTTGGTCGAGATCAAGATCAATGGAAGAGAAAGGGTTAGAATCAACATCAACCATTGGGTTTGTAGGGTTGCAATGCTACCTTTCCCTTGTAAACAAATTTTTGAAAAGTAAGAATTTAATATCTTAATTCTAAAAAAAATTGGGGGCAGACTTAGTCATAGTGAGGAAGATTGGTGAAATGCCTAAATAAATCCTTGTGTCCTCTCTCTCTTTCTCTCATTTACTTCTATATACTTTCTATAGCAAATTGTTAAATTCATTGATTGTGTAATCGATACGTATAGAAAAATCTTTTGATTGTTATACTTGAAATTTCTTTGTTTATTATATTACAATCAATTATATTGTAAGTGGTATTTCATATCAACAAAGTCCAAAGGAAAATCATAAAAATAGATTTCACACCAAGTGTTCGATAATTGGCTAATATACTTTTTTATCAATAATTTCATTAGAAATAGGTTTACATTGTGATCATAGTAAAACGATTGATTGATAAACTATTTTGTTGAGTTTCTTATAATTGTATTCTATTCCATTCGGTATATTACGCATATCTGAGTTTTCAATAATCAGTTTGGTTTAGATGAATTGTTATATCTAGGCTAAGACTTGCGCTTTCCATAGTTTTTCATTTGTTTTTAATACATAATTTTAAAAAGGTATAAGTGTCAGACTTGGAAGAATAAGTGTCAGACTTTTGAGATATCCTACCGATCAGACTTGAAAGAGAAAGATGACCTAATTGAGATTCTTGAGAGTCGTGTTATAGAGATGATGGAGAAGGAAGAGGATTTATTTTTCTCTAAAGCTAGATCAGGACTTAGTCATTCATTTCCCGACTCTGGTGATTAGAAAGTGGTTGCCAACAGGTATGTAGAAGAGAACAAGCCATTGAAGGCTCAGATTGCAAGACTCACAGGAAAGCGGCAGCGTGTGGAGTGATCTTTTTCAGCTTTGCCTTCTTAAGATGTTAGATTTTATCTTCTCTTGTACTTGGGATTGTTGAAACTTGTACTAAAAAAATTTAATCCATTTTGAAGTTATTATAATGAGATTTTAAGTATTTAAAAAATGTGTTGGTACTTTAATATTTACAAAATTGTCCATAATTCTTTGACTCCCTTGAAACATTAATAATAATCAAATAAATCATGTGCATTTCATGTCATCCATCATCTTGTACATATTTCTTGCATTTATGTTCATACCCAAGTGTCTTATTGTGTTTCTCTACTTTGTTCAGAAGCAAGTTGTCTCACCAATACAATACTCGAGCTAATTCCAAGAAGAAAATGGAAAATTTTGAACAAGAGAATCGCGATCTGCGCAAAGAAGTTAATACTTTGAAGGTCGATATGGCCAATCTGACTTCTTTGATGGAATCATTAGTGGCTTCTTAAAATCATCCACCACTTTCTCAGCCTCAAGAAACAACAATTGCTTCTGAAGGTCCATCAGTTCCTGTTTCTATTACCCTGATAATTGTTGCTCAGAACCATATGCCTCGGGGTTAACCGTGGGGAATTCCAGAAAACATCATGCCAGAAGGTTGTAATCTTGACACTCAAGTTGCTCCAATTGTGCAAGCTACTTCTACTCTCGCACCTCCTATGGTGCATATTACTCCTGCTGCTAGAAATGAGATCCTATATAATGCACTTTTTTTGGTGAATGCTATGTCGTTCGTTAATGATGAAGTTTATCAACTTGTTCCACCAACGAGTGAAAGTATGGATTTCTATAACCTGTTGGATGAATTTCAAAACCAGTTTAATGAGATGAAGAAGTAAATGAAGGCCCTTTGAGGAAAAGAATTGTTGGAAAAAACATCAGTGAGCTCTTCCTGGTTCCCAATGTAAAGGTGCCAGCAAAGTTTATAGTTCCAGAATTTGAGAGGTACAAGGGCAACTCTTTCCCTCGTGACAACCTTGTGACGTAAATCAGAAAGATGTCTACCCATACTGGTGATCAACATTTTCTCATTCATTTTTTCCAAGATAGTTTAAATGGTGCTGCTCTGAAGTGGTATATGAGTCTGGATAGTAGTAGTATCTGCTCCTTCAATTATCTGGGAGAAGCTTTCATTAAAAAATACAAGTACAATATGTTCATGGCGCCTATCCGTGACTTGTTAAGGGCAATGGCTCAGAGAGACAAGGAGTCATTTAAAGAATATATGCATAGATGGCGCGAGATAGTTGTCCAGGTGGTGCCACCTATGGGAGAACAAGAGATAACTAAGGTCTTCCTGAAAACCCTTGGATCATTTTATTACGAATGGATGGTCTCCATTGCACCGAGTTATTTTACCGAAATGGTAAGCATGGGTGTTCGTTTGGAAGAGGCTGTTAGAGAAGGGCGCTTGAAAAAAGAAGATGTGACAAAGAAGTCGTCGTACAGTTTCTCTTGAAAGAAATAAAGTTAAATAAATGTTGTTATTGGAGAAATAAAGAGTATACCTACTATAAGGCATCAACGGTACCAATAACACGTTGCTTTTGTGACTCCAGTCGTCAATGTAGCTCCAACCATAGTTGCTAATCAGAGACCATCTCCTCAAGGGAATCAAGGGAAAAGTCATAAGAGAGAAGCCTTTGACTCAATTCCAATGAGCTATGCAGGGTTACTCCCGGCATTGATTCAGAACAAGTTGGTTCAGACCAAGCCACCCCCTGCTATACCATCACCTCCACCTTGGTATTATAAGGCAGACCAGACGTGTGCTTTTCATCAGGGAGCACCAGGGCACAATATTGAGAACTCGTATCCATTTAAAATTGAAGTACAAAATATGGTGAGATCTGTCCTTTTATCCTTTAAAGATGTTGTCCCTAACGTGAAAGATAATGCTTTGCCAGAGCATGGAGGAGGAAATGCTGTAAATATGGTTTCTGGTTGTCCAGGGGACATCCAGATTTTTAATATCAACCTGGTTATAGGATATTTGGTAAATATGCATGATGAACTCTGCGAGTTTAGTTAATACATGCATCACCATTGTGGTACCCCAAAAAGTCCTCAAATACTCAAGGATTCTCAATAGTTGATCATACAAGCTCACCTCATAAGCATTGAGTCCACAAATTATGGTTTTTGTTTTCTCATAGGAAATTGGACTTATAACGCCTCAAGTGACTTTCATGGTTCATTATAGGTCTCCAAGAATGCTCATACCAAGTTTCAAGTCTTGCATCACAAATTTGCTCAGTCAATTGCTCAGATGGGTGAAAATCAGTTGTATTGGGTAAAAAGTCAACAATGGTCAACATACAGTCAAACTTCAATACTTTTGAGAAACGTCAACATTTTGAAGTCATATTCATAAATTTATCAAGGGTTGATCATAATTCCTCAAGGAAAGCATTCAAATCATCAAAGGGAAAATATTGTTAAAATTTGGGTTTTGATTGAGAATGACCGATCATTGACTTTTGACCTAGTACATGACCTAATGGCTTGAATCATGATCTAAAGGATTGAAGCTCAACTTATAGACCTATTTTCATGGCTCAAATCACTTCTCAAGATCAAGGGGTTGATAGTTGAATTTGGATCAAGTGATGAAAAGTCAACTAACACACAAAAAGTTAAACTTTGACTTTTTGGTCAACATTGAATTTCAAAGATCAAAATTCATCAAGAAACTAAAAAATATCAAAATTGATCATCAAGAATCAAGAGAATCAAGAAAACTCAACAATAAAGTCAAAATTTTCAATACTTAGAAAAATTCTAATTATTTTTTACCTTGATAATTTTAGTACTTCATGACAATTTTCACCAAGATGCAAAATGATTCAAGGAAAACTTTCAACATGAAATTTGTAGATCTTGATGAGCTCTACCACTTTGACCTTGAGGTTGATGTCCAAAAAATTCTTAGATTTGAAGACATAGGCTCATGAAGTCATGACATTTTTACAAAACACTTAGTGAAAATTTTAGCAAGTTTGGTCAAATTTTTGTCCCAAAGTCTTGGCAATTTTTCACCTAGTTCCAATTTGATTTAGCCAAATTGGGAAACATGTAGGTTGTATACAATGCTTTAGGCTTTCTAAAATGTCACAGAACTTGAAGTGATCATTTTTGAGCTATGAGAATCGAAGAGAAGAAGTTGGACATCCATTTTTGAATTTTAGGTCATTTTGTGATGAACCTTATGATCCAATCTTCAAGCATGTTGCATAAATCTTGCTTTGCAGGATTCTAACTTGCAAATCACTCCATAATTAATTATTTACACAACTGATTGAGCTATGATCCAAGTGCTTGAGCCATTGTCCAAGTGATTATTCCATTTTTTGCACAAAGTTAACATTGTCATTCTTGAAAAGTTTCTTTATACACAATGCCAACTCTCCTTGAGCCTATATATTGTGGCTTATGATTCCAAAACATTTAAAAGAAAGAAGAAACCATCTACAAGACTGTCAACTACCTTGCAATCCCTTGTACTATGCATTGAAGCTATGCA
This sequence comes from Vicia faba, assembly GCA_948472305.1. Taxonomy (NCBI): domain Eukaryota; kingdom Viridiplantae; phylum Streptophyta; class Magnoliopsida; order Fabales; family Fabaceae; genus Vicia; species Vicia faba. The sequence goes on along the minus strand of OX451735.1, from coordinate 1,428,279,073 downwards.
TTTAAAGTTTGCTTCATAATCAAGTCACATAACCATAACATGTGATCTCTTGATTCTAATTACTGCAAGTTCAAAAACATTTCCTCTATAAATAGAGAGGTTGTTTTCAAGCCATAGGAGGAATTTAAAAGCTCTCTATCCCCTTCAAACTCCCTGAAACTCAGAATTGTACACAAAACCTCCATTGTTGCAACTTCTGTCCAAAAACTTCAAACACCTAATCCTCTCGTGTGTTTCCATTCTAAATCATTCAAACATCATATACACATCATAAATAACTCATCCCCACCCCTGTTTCATAACTGTAACATCATCTTCATCATCCTCCAAACTCAAAAATAACAACCTGTAACTTGACTTCTCCAGAAACTTTCAGACACTTTCAGCTCAAAGTAAGCATTGCAATAGTTTCCTAGGAGTCCAGTGAAGCTATCCAGATCACCACAACACCTTTTGGAGTGCTCAAACTCCAAACACGATTTCCAGTTTTGAGGTAAGTTTTTTCAACTTTTAACTTCTTATACAAGCATCGTCATTGGTTACTTTGTGAATAAAAAATGTAGACATCATTTCCCTGAAGCTAACCATACCTTTAGTTTCCATTTATGTTAAATGTACGTGGAGAATTTTGAAGTTGAACTTTCAGAAAAATTAGGTTTTAATTTGGGACCAAACAAAACTCATGCTCATCTTTGATTTATAGTTTAATTTATTTACATGGATGAATTTGTGATGAAATTTGGAGCAACTTTCATGTTTACATATTTGAAAATGGTTGAGAAATGAAGAAGTTACAGTTTTGAGCAATGGAGTTGTCATCCCTACGCGCGCGAAGGAGGAAGAAGATGAAGTTCAAAATTCAGAAACGAGTTTATTTTATATTTAGTTGAAGTTTTTTTATGAACGGATGAAACATCCACCCTAGTGGCAGAGAAGCACGCGTTAAGGAATTTGTGCATAGGGACCTGGGTTCGAGCCTTAGCGGTACCCTTTTGATTTTCACATAATTTGTTATTTCATATTTAATGAAAGCAGGCTGAGATCGCGCATGGTGTTACTCTCACCATCACCATCTGATCATCACAAGGCTGAGTCCCACACATCCAAATGGGTGCATTCCAAGAAAACATTCACACATGATCAACAAGCACTTGACTTTTTTTTTCTGGGCCTTGACTGATTTTCTTTCATAAACCCCCCTTTTTACTAAATCAACCTGGCCCATTCTTCTTTTTTATTTTATTTATGTTTCTAACAAAAAACTGAATTGGGCCTTTTTTGCTACTTTTCACCTCCATTTTACTTTTCAACACCCATGCCCAAAAATACAAAAATATGCTTTATTAAATAATTAAATTAAAAAATATTTTAATTTAAACACTTATTTTATTTTTGTTAATATTTAGAACTAGATTTTGTTTATTTTCCACACTTTAAAATATTTTTTTCCAAATTAACATTAACATTAAAATTATTTTCTAAAAAATTATTTAGACTTAGTTTTATTTTCTTCTTAAATCCAATTATCTTATATTTTAGGTTTTTTTTTAAAAATTAATTAAATTCTCTTATAATTAAAATTAATTAGTCCAATTAGGTTAATCTTTTTCCATAAAAAAACCACACAAAATCAATTTCTTTTCTTTTTACATTCTTGCGCATTTTATTATTTCTCATTATTATGTAAATGGTTTGTAATAGATAATTATGGCTTTATTGCTTTCCTTCCCTCATTCACAAAATTGTACCCCCCATTCCCAAAGCGTTTTATTAGCGTAGGACATTTAAATCCCGCAATTTATCGCTTTCCTTATTATTGTTAATAATTAGGGTTTGCATGACAAGACTTAAAAATCAAACATTAGACAACCCTAAATTCAAGATAAAATCAAACGCACTTTTCCAACATGCACCTCTAGGATTAACCCACACTTGTTGCCTCAGATATAAACAGTCATGTCCCTCGAACGTGGGATGTTTTAGAAAAAGATCCTCGATTTAAAAGATCGTAGTCCCTCGATGACCCTTCAATGTTTCCTTCGGTAAACGATCTTAGTCCCTTACAAAAATTGCTAAAACATCTTATAAGTTGCCTTCTATGATTGTACAATGATCCACGCCAGTCCCTCACATCCAATGATATGGCTCTCTACCAACCAATGGTAAAATAGCACTATCTAAAGGAGGAGGAAAAGAACAAGACTTTTTTAGTAGGTAGATTGGTCGTAATTGCTTGCTCACAAACTAAAACTATTTTCACACCTAACACTTTCAAAAGCAAACATCTTTCCAAACACTCTAAATATTTAAAAAAAAAACATTTTGTATACATTCTCAACAATACGAGAATCATTACAAAATTTCCGCACTGACGCATTTTCAAAATATTTCCAAAACACACATTTTCTATACATTCTCAACGATACGGAAATCATTACAAAAATAAAATTTTTGAAACATCTTCAAAGTGAGCTAGCAATTAAGAGCCCGTAGATAACTACGGAAGAAAAGGGTGCTAACACCTTCCCTTTTCATAACCTAACCCCTGAACTCAAGAAAATTCTCAAAAGGTATTTCCTGTTCTTTTCACCCTTTCCTTCATTGGATAAAAGAAATGTCGGTGGCAACTCTTGCTATCCACAACATTTGCGATCAAACGCAAAACACCAAGTCAATTCTGCCAACGTATTATAGAACTGGAGACTCTGCTGGGGAATATTGATTAACTAAAAGTGGGGTTAACTTAAGAGCTAGATCACCTTTATTTCTTTACTTGTTTTTCTTGTTTGCTTTACCTTTTTTGGGTTATGCTAGGGTTTATTTTTTGAAAAGATCATATACCCGGATCTGGGGCATATTAGGTAAGTAGAAATAGATCGTAGAAACTATACGGCATAGACCGATATGGTTTAAGCGATAGCTATGTTAGTGTGACACATTTGTTGATATCGGTGTCCCTTGAGTTACCAAGGAGAATACGGGGCCACTGTGTGATGTCATGAAACACTAACTGATTGTAGAACCTTAGTTGAACAACATGGCCACTAGAAAGTAGTGAGATAGCAGGCTTTGATGCAGAATGAAGTTGGTTGATACTCGATACTACACTCATTGAGATTGGACTTCCGGGATATTTCGGTCGCTAAAATAGATGCTTGTGCTGAAACTATACCCAATGAAGAAAGATTAATGATATTGAGATTCCTTAGAACCTAGTTACTTCTTTTAGGACAGGTTGAACCAACTAAAACTTCAAGAGGGTAATTACCTATAAACCCCATGCAAGCCTAAACCTAAGGCCTTGTGTGTTTTGTTTGTGTATGATTATTTGTTCATGACATTATAACATCGTGCCATAGCATTTTCACTAACCATTTTAAGGACCTAGGGATTTATCTTTTTTCTGTTTTGTAGGTTATGGCTTTCGCTCGCAGAAATACCATCTGAATCAGCTTTGTAAGGGTTCCTCCTCAACTCAAAGAGTTAGCATCAAAGGTTATTTATAATTCTCCGTTCACCAAAATATACGGTCGACTTCTCAATATGGTTACCTCAAGCTTTGAAGAAGACATGATGTGTGTGCTCTTTCAGTTCTTTGATCATGTACACCATTGTTTAACCTTTCCCGATTACCAATTGGTGCCCACATTGGAATAATTCTTTCAACTATTGGAAGTACTTGTTCTTGATCAAACTCCCTTCATCGGTTTAGAGAAAGATCCATAACCTGAAGAGATTGCATCAGCCTTACACTTGAAGTGGTTCGACATTGTAGCTAATTGGGAAACAAGGAGTAGAGTCAAGGGTTTTCTAGATAAGTTTTTGTTAGATAAGGCTCGACTATTTTGGGATGCTATGGATTTTCAAGGTTTTGAAGAAGTCTTGGCTCTTCTAACCTATGATATGGTTTTGTTCCCTAATCCATACCAACTCATGGATGTGAATGCTGTCAAGAGTTTCCTCTCTCGTAACCCTGTGCCTACTTTGCTTGGAGATATTCTACATTCTCTTCACACTCGAACCACGAGGAGGAGAGGATCTCTTATGTGTGGCATTCCATTTCTATCAAGGTGGTTTATTTGGCACCTCCCTCGACCAGTAATGAAGATAAACAAGGTTTTAGGTGGTCTCAAAGGATGATGTCTCTCTCTCATTCAGATATCTATTGGTGTTCCCGATCTCTTGAAGATATCACTATAATTAACCGCTGTGGGGAATTCCATAATGTTATGCTCCCTGGCATTAGGGGAGGTATTACTTTTAACCCTTCTTCAGCTCTACAAAAATATATTTATGCTCGAAGAGATGGTCCTCATGAAGCGCTTATCTAGGGTATTATATTCGACTACGAGAGCGATGTTCAAGGTTATCATCAAAGGTTTGTACAAGCTTAGGGCATGGTAAACAAGGTTGATAGCAAGACTTTGAGACATAAGAACTCTATTCTTTTATAGCCTTATCTCAAATGGGTGCGAGATCGCGCTTAAAACCTCATGATGCCATATCCAGCTATCCTTCCAATAGTTATGGAGCCTATTACTGAGGGAGATATTCCTTATACCATTCTCCATTATGACATGCCTACTGACCTAGAAGAATTGCATAAGTCGTGGATTCAACTCTAGGGAGAATGAGACACCTTTGAAGCTCGATTCTATGCAAGCAAGAAGAAAGTGTTGGAGCTCACAAAGCAACTTCACGAAGAGAAAAGCTTGAATGCCTACATCGACATGAAAAGGAAGTGTCCGTGGGAGACCCGAGTCTTATGTTTTAGGATTTTTTGTTTTTGTCTTTTTATATTAAGCCCGAGGAGAAATTGTAACTCTTGAACTTATTAATACAATTGTTGTGTTTGTTTCCTTTTTGGATAGAAAATTTAAATTCCTTAAGGTCCTTGAAAACATTTCATCCACATATCATGCATCATTTCATAAGCAGGTTTTTCGATACAGGTTTCCTCATCCTTTTACTGTTTATTTATGTATAAGATGACTCTAGAGAAAACCGTTAAAGATCGACAGACTCGACATGCACAGTTTCAAGAGACACTCTTGAACCTAGCCAAAGGACAACAAGAAATTATGGTGCTCCTCGTCACAAAAACGAAGACTAAGAAACAGGTTGTTATCATCAACATGGGAAGAAGTTTCAAAGGCCATTCCTGATAGGCTCAAGCTGAAGCTGTCTCCTCCGAAGAAGACGAAAATCAAGAAGGGGATGTTAGAAGCAGCAGAGTTGGGGTGGAAATAACCATATTTCTGAGGACGAAGACTATTTCAATGAGTAGTACCCACCGACCGAAGACAAATACAAACAACTAGAAGACTGACTTAAGGTTGTGGAGATCCAAATAGTGCCTGGTTTATACGTAGGATACTTCGGTATTGTCCCTGGGGTGGTCCTTCCCCACAAATTCAAGGTCCCTTTCTTCAAAAAATATGATGGAGTCTCATATCCAAAACTCCATTTAAAGTCATATGTCCACAAGATTCAACCACACATTGCCGATAGGAATTTATGGGCTCATTTCTTCCAAGAAAACATATCTGGAACATAGTTGGAATGGTTCTATCAACTAGAGGAAACTAATATCCACACATGGGAGGATTTGGTTGCCGCCTTCTATAGACAATACCAATACAATGCTAACCTTGCACCAACTCGCGTGCAATTACGAAGTATGACTATAGGCTGAAGCGAAGGCTTTAAGGAGTATGCTCAAAATTGGAGGGACCTGGCTGGAATGGTGTAACCCTCTTTAACTGACCGAGAATTGGTGGACATGTTCATGGACACTCTGACAGGTCCATTCTTTAATTTTCTAATTGGGAGTTCTTTGTCAGTGTTTTCTGAGCTAATTTTGACTGGGGAACAAGTTGAAAGTGGAATCAAAAGCGGGAAGATTCAGATGGCCGCATCCTCTAGTATTGTGAAGAAACCATTTGTTGGTAAGAAGGAAAATAATGGTCTTTATGGACAAAGGAGCCGTATCAATAATGACCGTTATCAGCCGGTAGGAGTAGTATTGATTTCTAACCCAACCCCAGTTCAACAACAACAACAAAAAAACAATCAACAAAGGCTAGACACCCCGAGGAGGTAGTTTACCAGGATCAACATGCAATTGTCTCAAGTTTTACAACATCTGTTGAAGGCAGATTTGGTAACGCTGTCAGATCCTAATCCTAATCCTAATACTACCTCTCCCAAATATAATCTGAACGTGAAATGCTCCTATCATTCAAATAGTCCTGGACATGATACCAACAAATATTGGGCGTTAAAAAACAAGATCCAAGACTTGATTGATAACAAAGTGATTGAGTTTGACCCTTCACAGACCCCTAATGTGATAACTGCCCCCATACCCAATCATGGTAAAGGTGTTAACGCCATTGACGATGTCTTATTTGTCTCCACCATCAATGATTTGACTACTCCCTTGATGATCGTTAAGAAGAATTTGTTGAGAGCCGGTTTATTTCCGGGCTGCCTTAAAAATTGTTATCGTTGTGCTTCCCAAACTAATGGATGTATGCGGCTGAAGAAAGGTATTCAACGCCTGATTGATAGCCATGTAATTTTGTTCGAGAAAATTTTGTCCATGAAGAGTATGCCTGAAAGTATTTTCCAAGAACTAAGACTTGAAGATGTTTCCATCATCACAATTTCCAACACTCCTATAAGGATCACCTCTAAAGGTCCTATAAGGATTCCTGCTGAGCCGAGGGTGGCTCCCCTAATCATCACTACACCGGGGCCAGTCCCCTATTCCTCTGACAATGTTATGCCTGGGATTTATGGGGCATAGGTTTATTATCACGGTGTCAAGCAAGATCCATGGATTATTGAAAATAAAGATCCTGAAATTACAAACATTGTCAGAACTAGTAAGGTTACTAGGACATGAAGGATCTTCTCTCCAGAGATCTCTCCTCCAACAACTACTACAACACCTGTTTGTATTCCTGCTGCTGGGCCAACTGCTTCTACCTGAGGTAAAGAGAAATTGATTGACCCTGCCTGGATGGTGGCATCACCCAAAGATGTTACAATTGAAGACCCATCTAGGAAAGAGATGGAAGAAATTTTGAAGATCATTCGTAAAAGTGACTACAAAATAGTTTAGCAACTGGGGGAGACACCCTCAAAGATATCCATGATGTACTTGTTGTTATCCTCCGAAGCACATGCCCAAGCTTTGTTGAAATTCTTGAAGAATGCCCATGTAACACAAGAGACTACTGCTGATCAATTTGAGAATTGTGTTGCAAACCTAACCATTGGTAATGGTTTAGGCTTTTCTGATGTAAATTTAAGTCCGTCGAGGAAGAATCATAACAAAGCTCTACACATCTCTATTGAGTGTAAAGGCACTACTTTGGAACATGTGTTAGTTGATACATGTTCCTCCCTGAATGTTTTACCCAAGGGTGCTTTGGATAGGCTAGATTGTGATGAGCTGGTGTTGAAACCCAGTGATATTATGGTAAGAGCCTTCGATGGCTCAAAAATAATGGTCCACAGAGAGGTTGATCTGTTGATCAAGATGAGATATCAAATTTTCAATTCAACTTTTTATGTAATGGATATCTGCCCGACCTATTCTTTCTTTCTCGGATGCTCGTGGATCTATGGGGCAGGTGCGGTTACCTCTACATTGCATCAAAAGCTGAAATACCCAATGAAAGGGAAGATTGTCACAGTCCGCGGAGAGGAAGAATATATGGGCATTCATTTGAATTCTTTTAAATATGTTGAAATGGATGGAGAATTTATTAAAAAACCCCTTCCAGACATTTGAGGTAATCCCTCTAACGATTTTTGTTGCTAAAGCTACTATTCCCGAGGTCTTTAAAAACCCACCGAGAATGGCTTCCTTGAAGGATGCTCAGGCTGTTGTAGAAGATGGAGGTTTCACTGTCTAGGGATAGCTTCCTGATATCCCCAACAAATATGACAAATTTGGGTTGGGTTTCACTTCAAAGGCTCGGAAAGAGGTTCGTCGTGTTCGTGTTGGAGGACCACCTCTTCGTATCAGCAACAATGAAGTCAATGCTCTGGAAGACACTGATAGTGATGGTGACTTGGATGACTGGATATTTCCTACTGTTGATGGTGGACTCAACAACTGGAAAGCTAAAGACTTTGTATCAATCTCCTTCATCCAGGAGTAACTGCTATTTCCTATTTTTATTGCTTTAAGAAGTTTGTATGTATAATTTCTTTTAACACAATGACTTTAAGGCTTGTGCCTTGCTCGGGGCACAATGGTCCACTTGTTAAGGGTTGTCATTTCATATATCATATGCTCATTTAATGAAAACATTGGACGATTGTGCATTCAAATTTTGTGTTCCTTGTCTTTCTTTTACTTTACTACATTTTCAAATAGCCATGTGACCTTACATGCACACACACATATTTTCAAATCCATATCCATTCTGGATCGCATTGACAACAATTCTGCTCTTTCCATTTATGACTTCGAAAATCCAATCTATCAAGCTGAAGACGAAGGTGAAGAAGATTGTGAGATACCTGGAGAACTTGCTAGACTCCTGATACAAGAAGAAAAGGCTATCCAACCGCATGAAGAGTCGGTCGAAGTGATAAATTTGGGTATTGAGGCAGATAAGAAAGAAGTCAAGATTTGCGCCAACTTGGAAGACAATGTCAAGAGCAAATTGGTTCAAATGTTGCACGACTATGTTGAGGTATTCGCTTGGTCATATGAAGACATGCCAAGGCTCTATAATGATATAGTGGTTCATCGCATTCTAATGAAAGAGGGTTGTTCTCCGATCAAACAAAGGGTTCATCGCATGCGTCCTGATATGTCAGAGAAAATCAAGGCTGAGGTAATGAAACAGTTCAATGCATGTTTCTTGGCATTACCGTCATATCCCCAATGAGTTGCAAATGTTGTTCCAGTGCCGAAGAAAGATGGTAAGGTCTATATCTGTGTAGACTACATGTATTTAAATAGGGCGAGCCCCATTGATGACTTTCCACTACCACATATTGATGTCTTGGTTGACAACACTGTTCAACACAAGGTATTCTCCTTCATGGATGTCTTCTCGGGTTATAACCAAATCAAAATGGAGCCTAAAGACATGGAGAAAAATACCTTTTTCACACAGTGGGACACCTTCTGTTATAAGGTCATGCCTTTTGGGCTGAAGAACGTATGCGCAACTTATCAACGGGATGTGGTGGCTTTATTTCATGACATGATTCACAATGAGATAGAAGTCTATGTTTATGACATGATAATAAGATCACAAATTGAGGAAGAACACCTTGATCATCTACACAAGCTATTTGAAAGGCTAAAAAATTATAAACTGAGGCTGAATCCAAACAAATGCATCTTTGGGGTAAGGTCTCAAAAGCTCCTAGGTTTTGTCGTTAGTGGAAAATGTATTGAAGTCAATCCTGCAAAGGTCAAAGCTATCCAAGAAATGCCAGTTAGTTGTACTGAGAAGGAGGTCAGAGGTTTCTTAGGACGACTCAACTGCATTGCCTGATTCATCTCTCACTTGACTGCTACTTGTGAACCAATTTTCAAGCTACTGGAGAAAGATCAAGTAGTCAGATGGAATGACGACTGTCAAATGACTTTTGATAAAATCAAGGAGTACTTACAAGAACCTCTAATCTTTATGCCACTAGTTAAAGGAAGACCTTTGATCATGTACTTAACAGTGTTAGAGAATTCAATGGGGTCTGTGTGTTGGGGCAACATGACGAGTCTGGTCAAAAAGAGCATGCAACATACTACCTTAGCAAAAATTTTAACGACTGTGAAATAAGATATTCACTGCTCGTGAAAACTTGCTACACATTGGCATGGGCTACTCACCGACAAAGACAATATATGTTGATTCATACTACTTTGTTGATCTCTAAGATGGATCCCATCAAGTACGTCTTTGAGAAGCCATCTCTCTCCTAAAGAATAGCCTGATGGCAAATGATCTTAACTGAATACGAAATTCAGTACACTACAAAAAAGCAATCAAATGAAGTGTACTGGAAGATCATTTGGCGCATCAAGCTGTAGATGACTACCAATCTATGAACTTTGAATTCATGGATGAGAATATCATGCTAATAGCAGATGGTGAAGATCCTGGACCGGATGAAGGACCTGGGCAAGGATCCTGATGGACTATGGTTTTTGATGGAGCTTTTAACGCACTTGGTAAGGGAATTGGTGTTATGATCATTTCTCCCGAAGGTTGCCATACGCCTTTCACTGTCAGACTTTGCTTTGACTGCACTAACAATATGGCCGAGTACGAAGTGTGCATCTTGGGTCTTAAGTATGCTATTGACTTAAGAATCAAACTACTGAGCGTGTATGGGGATTCAGCCTTGGTCATCAGTCAAGTTAAAGGAGAGTTGGATACAAAACATCAAAATCTTATCCATTATAAAGAACTTATGCTAACCTTGATCCCGTACTTTGAAGAGGTTACCTTTGAACATATTACGAGGGAAGAAAATCAGTTGGCAGATGCCTTAACTACCATGTCTTCTATGTTCAAGGTCATGTGGGACAACGAAGCTCCCCGAATTATTGTCAAAAGATTTGAGGAACCAGGGAACTGCTATGAGATTGATACTGATGGAGTAGAAGAGAAGCCTTGGTTTCACGAAATAAAAAGGTATCTTGAAGCTCAAGAATACCCTGAAGGGGCGCCAATCAATGATAATAAATTTCTGCAGAGGTTCCCAGCCAACTTCTTCCCGAGCAACAAAATTCTATACAGGCGCAACCATGATTCAAATTTTCTCTATTGTAAGGACAAGAGGGAACCTGCGAAAATTATGGAGGATATGCATGAAGGAATATTTGGTACTCACTCAAGTGGACATACTATGGCCAAGAAGATTCTAAGAGATTGTTACTATTGGTCGACTATGGAAACTGATTGGCACCACCACTCGAGGACTTGCCATAAGTTACAAATTTATGCTGATAAGGTTCATGTGCCTCCAATACCTTTAAATGTCATGACTGCTCCTTGGCCATTTACAATATGGGGCATTGATATGATTGGAGAAATTAAGCCTACTTCCTATAATAGACATCGCTTCATTCTCTTTGCCATTGACTACTTTACAAAATGGGTCAAAGCAACTTCATTTTCCTCAGTTACCAAGAATGTAATGGCTCGATTCATCAGGCATAACCTCATCTATCGGTATGGCATCCTTGAGAGGATCATCACTGACAATGGTACCAACCTCAACAATGCCATGATCACTGAACTCTACACGCAGTTTAAGATCAAGCATCACAACTCTTCTCCATACAGACCTAAGATGAATGACGCAATGGAAGCCGCCAACAAGAATATAAAGAAGATTATGCAAAAGATGGTGGTGACCTACAAAGGCTGGCATGAGATGTTACCATTTGCTCTCCATGGCTATCGTACTTTGGCGCAAACATCAACTGGGGAAACCCCATTCTCTCTAGTCTATGGCATGGAAGTTGTCCTACCTGTCGAAGTTCAAATCCCTTTACTAATAATTTTGAAAGAAGAATACTTAGACGAAGACGAGTGGATTCATACTAGGTTGGATCAGTTGAATTTGATTAATGAAAAGAGGTTGGCAGTTATCTTTCATGGTCAGATGTATCAAAAATGTATGATCAAGACATTCAACAAGAAGATCAAGCATCGGGTATATCAGGCTGGTGACTTGGTAATAAATCACATCATTCTACCCTAAGGCGGTCCCAGGGGAAAATGGACTCCCACCTACGAAGGGCCATTTGTTGTCAAGAAAGTATTCTCGGGCGGTGCTATGATGCTGACCACTATGGACGGCGAAGATTTCCCGCATGCTGTGAACGCCAACATAGTCAAAACATACTACGCATAAGAATGAACGGCTAGGTTGACATACCTAGGAAAAAATAAGGGCATCCTTGCGAACCAAAAGGGTTAGGGCAAAAATTAGGGATATATACAAAAGGTTGTACACCCGGAAAGTCGAAAACTGGAAAAGGAGGCTTGGGCAAAAAAGGGTATCCTGGTGGACTAAAAACCCAAAAGGGCGGTCAAGGAAAAACTTAGGGATTTAAAGCGTATGACTATGTCCCGTTGGATCACATACAACCAACTTTATTACCAAAGTCAAAAGTTCAAATGGTACAAGATCAGTTCAATCAACCTCTTCCGACAGCAAAGGATGAAATGTTCGAAGGAATATGGGAAATAGCGGAGTTGGAACCCAATGATATCATTTCCACATGGCTATATATATTTGTTTTCACTTTGTGTTCTTTTCATTTCATGACAACTTCCTCTTACTAGGATATTCCTTCTGTTTGAACAAAATCACCTGTTTATAGGCAAATTATCAATACAAATACATCTTAAAGTTCAAACTATTGGTTTTTCCTATTTTGTTTGCAAAAACGTACAATGACTAAATTAAATGAACATATGCATATGAACATGATTAACTATTAACAAATATATCCATAAGAACAGGAATAAGCATTAACTCAAAAAAAATCTAGGAGTTGGGATGAAACTCAAGCTGTCCATATATCCCCACAGAGCTACTTCAAAGAGACTATCCCCAAAAAGTAGTCTTCACAAATAAGGGTACATTCCCCGTAATCTCCCTAACAGATCACTCTAGCAAACAAAGGAGTATAATCTCTTTCCCAACAATTTCACCAACCTATGGAGTTTCCAATCAGTACACTTCTTGGAAATTCTCTTCCCCAACTGAGTTTGGTCCTCAGAAAATGAAAAAGAAACCTTGTAGAGTTTTTCTCTTTAGCAAATTCAATTGCCCCAGGAGAGCTTGTTTCCTCAGCAGAGCACTTCTCTGATGACCGGGTTTATTTCCCCAACAAGGTTTATTCCCCCAATAGCTTACAAATTCCCCAGCTCGAGTCTATTCCTCATACTACTACAAATCATTTACAAAATTCTTCTCCCCAGTAAAATTGCCACTATCCCCAGAAACATGTTGCAAAACCTGGAATCGGACTAGATACCAGTCAACCTTATCCCCTCCAGATGAGTCGGAGGCTTATCCATCTCTTTTATCCCCAATCAGGGTGTACAAGAATTAATTCTCCCCAGACGAGTCAGAAGTGTAACCATCTCTTTTATCCCCAGTCAGGGTAAATAAGAAATAAATTCCCCAGTAGAGAAACAGACGAACAATGTCCCTAAACTCTACTTCCCAAACAGAAATCAATACATCCCTGCAGAGTTTCCTCAAACAAGTAAACAGGAATCCCCAACGGAAGCATTCTATACAAGATTTAAGATACACATACTCTTTGTCTCCCATAAATAGTCATAAATTTATTTTCCTAGAAAAAGATATTGCGCGTGTCTACAAATACACTTCAACAACATTTCACATTCATACATCAAAACATATGCATACAAAATGCATATAGCACAATCTCGTTTATTTTGAGAACATCATTACGCAATGCAGTTTATACATCATGACATTGCATACAAATAACGCTTTACCTTTTCAGGAAAGATCAATCAATAGACGAATATCATCAACAATTTTCAAACAGGTCCAAGATTAATTCTTGAAACAAAATTGGGCAACTATCTACAAAACCAGGTTAGAGATTAATTCCTAAAACAAAACAGGGAAACTATCTCAACGGACAACATAAAGCAGGTTCCAGATTAATTCCCGAAACAAGATGAGGCAACTATCTGGATGACCAGCCACAAATTCATTTCTAAAACAAGACAGGGTAACTATATGTGAAGAACAAATTGTAGATCAATTCCCGAAACAAGACGGGGAAACTATCTGGATGACCAACCACGGATTAATTCCTAAAATAAGACAGAGCAACTATCTGTGAAGAACAAATTGTAGATCAATTCCCGAAACAAGACGGGGTGACTATCGACATGAACTAATTAAAGATTAACTCCCTAAATAGGTCGGGGAAACTATCTTTATTTATTTATGGTAAGATAAAGATAAATTCCTGAAACAGGAAGGATTTACCAACAAACCAAATTGTAGATCAATTCCCGAAACAAGACAGGGCGACTATCTACTTAACAGTCGATCGTAGACTCATTATAATATTTCTAACAACAATTACCATTGGATTGCATATATAAGTCCATCTTCGATGAATCTCCGCCGCCTCTCCAAATGGAACCTTTAAGCCCATTCCTGGTATAATCAACCAACTGTTTTACTTCATGCACAAGAGAGTGAAAATTCCTGGGCACTAGGTTTAGGTTTTAGGTAAAATAGGGTTTTAATATTTAATAGGGGAACTCACCACGATTTTAGTCGTATGCCTATGTATCCTCTTAGGAGGAATCAGAGTCCCAATTCGTAGTTCGTATGGGTTTGTGTTTTTTAGGGATTGCAATTTTGAATTGCCTCGCATTCTGGCCGGGTGTAAAGATAGAGGAAGTTTGGCCTAAATGCGCGATTAGTCAAAATATATTTGGAACCCTTTAGCAAAAATTGTTGTTTAGATTAGTTTATTGTGAAAAATAGATTTAATATTTGTTATATATTTTTTAATCACATTAATTATGAAAGATCTTACTTAATGCATGATTTAAAATATTTAATTCAATATAATAAAATATATACATGTGTTTTTTTTAAAATAAGCATTTCTTAGGATAATAAATAATAATAATAATATTTTAACAAAATTTAAGCATTTAAAAATAATTATTATATTAAAAAAAATAAAGGAGGAAATAAGAAAGTAATAAAAAAATAATTATTATAAAAAATAGAAAATTAAACTAATTTCAGGGGGGGTATTTTTAGTTCATAAGTAAAAGATGGGGGGGGGGGGGTGAACAATGAGAGCCTGAATTCAGATATTGAATTCCGGATCAGTTGGCCTGAGGGGTGTGTTTTTGAACTACTAAGCAAAATCGGGGGTATATTGAGAAACTAGGCCTATGTTCAGATATTGAACTAGGCCTAGAGGAATAGGGTGAGTTGGCTTGGGTTTGTTGAGTAATTGTGAAAAGGGTGGTGTAGAGAACAAACGGGCTAGGCCCAAAATGTATTGTAAAAAGGCCGGCTAATTGCGTTTTTAGGGGTGCACGGGATTATGATGGACTTGGCCTTACGGCCGTCCAATGATGATCAAACAGACAGATTAAAGGGTGCACGAGTAGTTACTATAGGCCCACATATATTAGAGTATACCAGAATAACAATTGTTTTATTACCTTTTACATTCCACTTTCAATAATAAACCTTTGTTCTCTCTCCCCTTCGAACCAGTACATCTCTTTCCTCCTTCAATCTAAACCTACAACAACCTCCCCGCAGAGGCGTGCCCTAAATCGAACCACTCTCTATTGCAAACCAAACCCCAATACAGAAACAATATTAGAACAAAAAGCTGAGTTGTATACCTCTTTGCGATTTTGTACCCTGATTTTGAGCTCCCCTTCTGTTTCGACTCTGATCTTCTACCTTTCTTCTTGCTCGCAGGTTCCGGTAGTGCTCGAAGAGGGCGGAGATGGAAGGTTGGGATGGTGGTGGTGTGATTACGCGATTAGGGTTTCAGATATTGAAACCCTAACCGCCTCCTTCTTTGGTCTTCAACAGCAAAATACAGTTTGTTCTTCGTTCTTCGCTCGGTTCAAAAATTCTTCCCCTCTCTGTAATTTTGATTTCAGTATTTATAGAGCTAGGTTTGTAGATTTAGGAAAAGTCGTTATAAATTGCTTAGATTTAGGATATTCGATCGATTAGGGATTTGGTATTTGTTGTAATTGATTCATTCATGTAAAGATTTGGACTTGATTTGATTTATAGAAATTTCAGTTCTGTACAGTTTTCTTTGATTCGATTTCCCTTTGTTAATTTGTACTCTTGATTGAATGGTCTAAGATTTCTGGGCTTCGTTTGTGTAGAGGTTCGATTTGTAAAAAAAATTAAATTTTTTTTTATTCTGTATATTTGAACTTGAAATATTTGATTGGATTATGAGATTTTGATTCAGTATTAAGATTTGTTCTATTTTATTCTACATATTTAGATTCAAACTGTAATGAAAATTTATTTAATTTTAGATTTGATTTATACAATATTAGTTAGTTCAAAGAAAACATGCGCATATTCTGCTATAATTGATACAATGCCAGTTTTTTTTCTCAATTTGGGCTTGCATTATTTTTCCAAACAATTATGTACAAAAATGACTTTTGGGCCTTGCTCTGTTATTCTTCTTATGCCTAGCAACAAAATTACAAAAAATATTTCTTTAATATAGACTGGGCCCAATATTAGGCCTTTTATTATAAAATTGATCTTTTACCTTTTCAAACTTTAAACTCATATTTTGAAAACCCTTAGTAAACTGATTATATAAAATTATTTAATAAAACAATAACATGTTTTGATTATAATAAATCTCCTTATAATTTGTAAAAAGGATTTTTTAATAAAATAGTTGTAATAGTAGAAAACAACTTTATAATAATGTTTTTTTTCTCTAAAATAAAATATGACAAATGTGCTCGTTTTTATAAAAAAAACCTTAATGGGAATGCGATTTGTAATCATACCCCCCCCCCCCCCCCCCCCACCTTTTCTATTCAAATCCCTAAAAGAAATGGGCCAAACAAAATAGGCCTGCAAATTGTATTTTCACCACATCTCTTTACTAGAAACAACAAACCTCTATTGGGCCTTATATGATTAAAGTCTTAATTTCTTTTTGCACCAGTTTCTAATATTCGAATCTCATGGATCATTGGCCAACATGCTTCATAAATGGGCCTATGGGTATATGAGTCTTTCTTATTTAGAAAGCCCCACTCCCTTGAATCAAGATACACTCCTCTGTTGACTTGGATTCCTAAAAAAAGGGCCATCAGATATTGTTGGACGATCTTTAATCAAACATTTCTTTTCCACTTTTAATCTTGAAAATATATTCATAAGGTAGGGAAAATTTGGGGTATGACAAAGACATTAAAAAATATCAAACTTGATCATCAAGAAACAAGAGAATCAAGAAAAGTCAACAAAAAAGTCAAATTTTTCAATACTAGAAAAATTCTAAGTGTTTTTGACCTTGATAATTTCACTACTTCATGACACTTTTTCACCAAGATGCAAGATGATTCAGGGAAAACTTTCAACATGGCAGTTGTAGATGTTGATGAATTCTAAAACTTTGTCCTTAAGGGTTGGTGTCTAAAAAATGCTTAGATTTGAAGATATAGGCTCATGAAGTCATGACATTTTTACAAAACACTTAGTGAAAAGTTTACCAAGTTCGGTCAGATTTTTGTCCGAACTTCTTGGAAATTTTGCACCTAGTTCCAATTTGATTTAGCCAAAGTGGTCAATATGAAGGTTATAGACAATTTTTCAAGCTTTCCAAAATGTCACAGAACTTAAAGAGATCATTTTTGAGTTAGGAGAATCGAAGAGAAGAAATTGGACATCCATTTTTGAATTTTAGGTCATTTTGTGATGAACCTTATGATCTAATCTTCAAGCATACTGCATAAATCTTGCTTTGCAGGCATCTAACTTTCAAATCACTCCATAATTAATTGTTTACACAACTTATTGCGCTATGATCCAAGTGCTTGAGCCATTGTCCAAGTGATTATTCCATTTTTGGCAAAAAGTTAACATTGCCATTCTTGAAAAGTTTTTTCATACACAATGTCAACTCTCCTTGAGCCCATAAATTGTTGCTTTTGATTCCAAAACATTTCCAAGCAAGAAGCAACCATCTACAAGCCTGTCAACCACCCTATAAGCCCTTGTACTATGCATTGAAACTATGCATTTCAAGTTTGCTTCTAAATCAAGTCACATAACCATAACATGTGAGCTCTTGATTTTGATTACTGCAAGTTCTGAAACCTTTCCTCTATAAATAGAGAGGTTGTTTGCAATCCATATGACAAATTCAAGAGCTCTTTTAACCCCTCAAACTCCCTGAAACTCAGAATTATACACAAAACCTTCATTGTTACAACTTCTGGCCAAAAACATTAAACGCCTAATCCTCTCGTGCGTTCCCATTCTAAATCATTCAAAAATCATCTACACATCATATACAACTTATCCCCACCCCTGTTTCATAATTTTAACTTCCTCTTCATCATCCTCCAAACTCAAAAATAACAACCTACAAATTGACTTCTCCAGAAAGTTTCAGACACTTTTAGCTCAAAGTAAAAATTTGCAATAGTTTCCTAGGATTCCAATGAAGCTATCTAGATCATCAAAACAGCCTCATGAGTGCTCAAACTCCAAACACAATTTCCAGTTTTGAGGTAAGTTTTCTCAACTTTGAAGTTCTTATACAAACATTAGCATTGGTTACTTTGTGAATAAAAGATGTAGACATCATTTCCCTGAAGCTAACCATACCTTTAGTTTTCATTTATGTTAACTATACATGAAGAATTATGAAGTTGAACTTTCAGAAAAATTAGGTTTTAATTTGGTAGCAAACAAAATTCATGCTCATCTTTGATTTATAGTTTAAGTTACTTACATGGCTAAATTCGTGATGAAATTTGGAGCAACTCTCATGTTTATATTTTTGAAAATGGTTGAGAAATGAAGAAGTTACAGTTTTGAGCAATGGAGTTGTCATCCCTGCACGGGCGAAGGAGAAAGAAGATGAAGTTCAAAATTCAGAAATGAGTTTATTTTATATTTAGTTGAAGTTGTTTTATGAACGGATGAAACAGCCACCCCAGTGGCAAAGAAGCACGCGCTAAGGCATTTGTGTATAGGGACCTGGGTTCGAGCCCCAGCGGTACCCTTTTGATTTTCACATAATTTGTTATTTCAGATTCAATGCAAGCAGGCTGAGAGCGCACACGGTGTTCCTCTCACCATCACCATCTGATCATCACAAGACTGAATCCCACGCATCCAAATGCAAGCCCATGGTGCACTCCAAGAAAACATTCACACATGATTAACAGGCTAGACTTTTTGTTCTGGGCCTTGACTGATTTTCTTTCACAAACCCCCCTTTTTACTAAAATAACCAGACTCGTTCTTCTTATTTATTTTATTTCTGTTTCTAACAAAAAACTGAATTGAGCCTTTTTTGCTACTTTTCACCTCCATTTAACTTTTCAACACCCAAGCCCAATTTTTTATATTCTTTATATTTTATCTATATATTTATTTTTATTTTTATTTAACCAAAAATACAAAAATATGCTTTATTAAGTAATTAAATAGAAAAATATTTTAATTTAAACACTTATTTTATTTTTGTTAATATTTATAACTAGATTTTGTTTATTATGCATACTTTAAAATATTTTTTTACAAATTAACATTAACATTCAAATTATTTTCTAAAAAATTATTTAGACTTAAGTTTTATTTTCTTCTTAAATCCAATTAACTTAGATTTTAGGTTTTGTTAAAAATTAATTAATTTCTCTTATAATTAAAATTAATTAGTCTAATTAGGTTAATCTTTTTCCATTAAAAAACCACACAAAAACAATTTCTTTTCTTTTTACATTCTTGTGCATTTTATTATTTCGAATTATTATGTAAATGGTTTGTAATAGATAATTAGGGCTTTATTGCTTTCCTCCCCTCATTCACAAAATTGCACCCCCCATCCGAAAGCGTTGTAATAGCGTAAGACATTTAAATTTTGAAATTTATTGCTTTCCTATTATTGTTAGTAATTAGGGTTTGCATGACAAGACTTAAAAATCAAACATTAGACAATCCTAAATTCAAGGTAAAATCAAACACACTTTGCACACATGTACCTCTAGGGTTAACCCACACTTGTTGCCTTAGATATAAACAATCATTTCCCTCGAACATGGGATGTTTTAGTAAAAGACCCTCGATTTAAAAGATCGTAGTCCCTCGATGACCCTTCAATGTTGCCTTCGGTAAACGATCTTAGTCCCTTATGACAATTGCTAAAACATCTTACAAGTTGCCTTTTATGATTGTGCAACGACCCACGCCAATCACTCACATCTAATGATATGGCTCCTTGCCAACCAATGGTAAAATAGAACTATCTAAAGGAGGAGAAAAAGAAAAAGACTTTTTGAGTAGGTAGATTGCTCATAATTTCTTGCTCACAAACTAAAACTATTTTCACACCTAACACTTTCAAAAACAAATATCTTTCCAAACACTCCAAATATTTTCAAAACAAACATTTTATATACATTCTCAACGATACGAGAATCATTGCAAAATTGTCGCACTGAGGCATTTTCAAAATATTTCCAAAACACACATTTTGTATACAATCTCAACGATACGAGAATCATTACAAAATTACCATTTTCAAAACATATTCAAAACATTTTCCAACTTACACAAAAAACACAAAGCATTTCAAAGTGTGATAGAAATTAAGAGACCGTAGATAACTACGAATGAAAAGGGTGCTAACACCTTCCCTTTTCATAACCTACCCCACAAACTCAAGAAAATTCTCAAAAGGTCTTTCCTGTTCTTTTCACCCTTTCCTTTATTGTATAAAATAAAAGTCGGCGGTGACTATTGATATCCCCAACATTTGCGATCAAACGCAAAACACCAAGTCAGTTCTCCCACGGTATTACAACCATGCTGGTTGTGGTATTTGCAGTACAGATATACAGGTGTGTGATAAGATAAAAGCTGATCTCCAGGAAATGATGGACGAGGGCATCATTCATATAATCAGGCCTAGGGTAGAGTACAAAGAAGATGTTAGTATGGTCTTAGGATGTCCTAGAGAATTTTGGATTTTTGACGTGAATCATATAAATGATGATTTGGTACAGTTGCACGCTACCTTCTGTCACATGGATGGCAAGAAGAACACCATTATGGGTCTTGTCGGATCAACTACAGGGATTTTCGTGGCTGTTCCATTGTGAGAAAGGGTGTTCACTTGTTATTAGACAATGGTACTATCAAGATTTCAGGAAATATAGATGATTACCGTGGGATTAATGTGATTGAATATTGCTTGGCTGAGACTGTGTTAGATGATGAGTATGCTTCTGCAGGTGAATTATTTTCCTCAGATGAATATATGTTCTCCAACAATGATTTTATGATGTCTAAGTATTCTAAAGAAGGTGTGAATGTTATTGTGCTTTGTTTCAGAGTTCCCGTCCCTATAGAGATTGAGTACCATAGCAAACCAGCTGTTGCTTCAGTGGTGATTTGCTTGCCGTGTCCCGTTCCTTACGAATCGGACAAAGCCGTGCCATACAAATACAATGCAACAATGCTAGAGGATGGTGTGGAAGTTCCCATCCAAACTTTGTCTAATGTCAAGAATATTGCTGAAGCCAGCCGAGTAACCCGTAGTGGCCGTGTTTTAGCACCTGTCAAACGAGGGAATGTTAATGCTGATAAGAAGATTGTTGATAATACTGACCCCAAGAAAGTAGTGGTTGAATCTAGTGGTACTACTCTGGAAAAAAATGTGGGTGATATATTGAAGATTATATATATAAAGATATATATGAAGATTATCAATTGTACTTGGGATCATTGAAACTTGTACTGAAGAGTTGTAATCCGTTTTGAAGTTATTATAATGAGATTTTCAGTATTTCAAAAATGTGTTAATACTTTATTATTTGCAATTTGTACATAATTCTTTGAATCCCTTAAAATATTAATAATAATAAAATAAATCATGTGCAATGCATTTCATGCATCACCTTGTACATATTTCTTGCATTTATGTTCGTACCCAAGTGTCTTACAGGGTTTTAATACTTTGTTCAGAAGCAAGTTGTCTCACCGGTACAATACTCGGGCTAATTCTAGGCAGAAAATGGAGAATCTTGAACAAGAGAATCGCGAGCTGCATGAAGAAGTTACTTCTTTGAAGGCCGACATGGCTAATCTAACAGCTTTAATGGAATTATTAGTGGCTGCTCAGAATCAGCCACCGCTTCCTCAGCCACAACAAACAACAATTGCTTCTGAAGGTCCATCAGTTCCCGTTTTTGTTACCCCATTTATTGTTGCTCAGAATCATATGCCTCAAGGTTACCCATGGGGAATTCATGAAAACTTCTTGCCGAAAGGGTACAATCTTGATGCTCCAGTTGTTCCAGTTGCAGCTACTCCTTCACTTCCTGTGGTGAATGTTACTCCTGCTGCTAGAAATGAGATCTACTATGTTGCACCTCCTCCGATGAATGCTATGCCGTTTGTTAATGACGAAGTTTATCGTCATGTTCCTCCACCGAGTGAAAGTATGGGTTTCTATGACCGGTTGGATGACTTTCAAGACCAGTTCAATGAGATGCAGAAGGAAATGAAGGCTGTGATAGGTGGAAATAGAACTGACTATTTTTAGCTTGTTTCGCGAAATGTCGCGGTAAGCAAGAGTCGCCACCGTCTTTTATGTTCTCCAACATGGAAAGGACAAAAGCACAGTAAAATTCCTTCTTTGAGAATGTTTCTCGGTTCGGGAGGTAGATTTATAGAAAGGGAAGGTGTTAGCACCCTTTCCATCCATGGTTATCCATGGGCTCTTAGGTACTTGCTCTTATGTTTTCAAAAGATGTTTGCTTTTCAAATGTGTGTGCGTTTTGAAAAAGTTTCGTTTGAAAAATTTCTAAGTAACTCTTGTATCTGTCCTCAAGAGTGTATGAAAAATTTGTTTGAAAACTTTTTGAAAGTGTGGGGTGTGAAAAGTATTTTTGTTTGTTTTGAAAAGAGCAAGTACTTAAGAGAAATCTACCTACTCTAAGGAATTAGGCTGTGTAAGAGTCCTTTAGATAGTGTTATCCCACCATTGAGAGGTAGGTAGCACCATCGTTGGAGGTATTCGGGTCAATTCGATTATCGGGACAATGTGGTCATCGAAGCAATGGTAGGACACCTTAGTGGTAACCCTAATGTCCTAGATCCTTTTATCCGAGGCAACCGTTTCGAGGCGACTGGATCTTTAGACAGGAGGGTGACCTCTAAGACACCCTATACTTGATGACCACGTTCGAGGCAACCAGTGAGGCGTACCCTAGAAGTGGCATGTGCTTTGTGTGTTGTTTTTCAGTTAAGGTTATCTTGTACATGTTATTTGTGAGCTACGGATTGGTTTTATTTTTCATACATTCTTTCATGCATTTTTTAACAGTTAGGAGTGCGGAAAATAAATTGCAGAAATGTAAATCTAGCTATTACAAGGCGCGGGTATATACATCGCCAAAAAAACAAACCCGTTTGGAAAATAAACTGCGAGAAAATAAATAAAGCGATAAAGGAGGTTCTATTTAACTATTACATTTCCGGGAGCAGTTACATAAATATAATCAAGATAAATAAATACGCGCAAAGGTCTTAGGGTTTTGACCCTTTTTTAGAATTAAATTGAATTTTAAACCTAATTAACTAATTAATTATTTAATTAAAGAAAAAATGTTTTTTTGTACTTTTTTTGTATTTTTATGTTTTTATTGAAATAAAATAAAAAAGAAATTAAAAGTTGAAAGTGAAAGACCTAATTCTAAATTAATTTTACTTATTAAAAAAAATGTTAAAATTGTTCTAATTATACAACTAATTAATTAATATTAGAATTTATTTACAAAATAAGTTAATAAATAATAAAATGTTTTTTTCTTTTTTTGAATTTTATGGGAAAAATTAGTTTGTTAGGTTAATTAACAATAATGATAATAATTAAAAAAAAAGAAATTATAAGGAAAAGAAAAATAAAAAAAGTAACAAAACCATGGGGGGTTTGGGCCTTTTTTGGAGGTGTTGATTGCAGTTTTTGGCCCACTAAGCTCAGGCCTGTTGATTTTCTGGATTCAGGTGCATATGGTTGACTGAAGAACATGGTGCTCCTTCTTACCTGGCCTTTGGATTGTTGATTGGGACACATGGCATGATGATGCCTGGAGGCATATGGTGGAATTCATTGAAAGCGCTGCATGAAATTATGTTGAACAAAATATGAAACAAATATTAGGGGGACCTGGTATTCGAACCCAGGTCCCAAGGGACAATTCAAGGACACGTCCACCAACTGAGCTGTGGCGCCTTTCTGTTGATAAATCCAAACCTGATTATTATATGCAATAAAGTGATTAATGTGCTAAAAACAAAAACAAATGGCGCGCTGTTTGAATGAGCCACTAGGACCTTGCCAGCTCACCGTCTTCTTCATTTTTCCTGTAAAAGAGAAAGCAATTAGCGGGGGTTTTTAACCCCCACAATATTGAATGGCCAAAAATAGCGAATAGGAATCCATGGCATATAAATATGGCGCGAGGATAGTTTTGTGTTTGTCTCGTTCCAGCGATCTCAACCATGGGCGTTGGAGGTTCTGATTTTACCTATATGATAAACCCCCAATTCAAAAGCTTGAAAACCCTAAATCTTATCCATGGTGGTTTGTGATTCAGGGCTCCAAAACGCAATTGCCTTATACCATTAGCTTCAGAAGAGTGTTAGCAATGTAAAGCACACAAAAAATTTCATCAATGATGCAGGAATAATGAATTATGATTGTGAGACAAATATGCAAACCGTATGACTGTGTAGCGCGTTTTCTTGAGTTCTAGCAAGTGGTTTTGATCCCAAATCACTCCTGAAGCTTCCAGCAATAGGTCTGAATCCTTGAATCTCCTTGAAAGGGCTTCTAATGTGGAATTCAGTTTCAAACTTTCTTTAGTTTTTTTTGGAATTGGTTTGTCCGTTTCAGGGATGTTCAGGTCGTGAATAAGGCTTGGTTTGCTTGCCTATGTACATGTGAATGATATTAGGTCACATTATGAGCCAATGATCCATTGCAATGATGTTTTTGGATTTCTTCATAACCACCATTAAAGGCCTTTCCAAGTTTGTTCAAATTTTGAATTTTTATGCATAAATGAGCTTGGCACGAATTTGGCAACTAGAATATGCTGTATGAAAGCCATTCAAACCACAAGATACCATTCCTTTAATTTTTTTGATTTTATTTGAATTATTATGGATTAAAATGAATTAAATCCACAAAAATTAAATAAAAATGAAAAAATAAATGTTTGGTCTTGAAATTGATCATGGGACACGTGGGTAGCATGACAAGGCTGAATCAAGTGGAAGAAAGTGGGCCCTTTTGTCAAAAATTGAAGTTTTAAGGATAGTTGACTTTTGCCATTTCACAAAAATTTCCCAACTTCTCCAATGCATATCTTGCTCAATTTGGATCATATGAACATGTTTTTGGACATTTTGGAAAGGTCTTGAAGTCCTCTAACCAATGCCTTTTGTCCCATGTCATTTTGATTTACCAATATCAAGTTATGGTCTTTGACTTAAAGTTCCTTTTTATTGACTTTTGAAAATGACCTATAATGTTGAAATTGATAACTTTTTGTGAGAGCATTTCTTGGACTTGGAATGTGAAGATGAGTTGTAGGAAATGTCATCCCCTTCAAAATTAAAATTGGATGGCATTTTTCTGATGAACCATGAAAAGGTTATGCCCTGGTCAAGTTACAGTTGACTTTTCAGCTGTCCAAAAATGGAAACTTTTGCATCTTGATGATTTTTGAGCCATGCTTGTGGAATCATGATAAAGAATTGATCAAATGATGATTGTGGCTTCAAAATAAGATGTTGACCAAAATTTTTGACTTTTGACTGCCAAATGACCATTTTACCCCTACAGTTGATTGTGAGGCAATTAGGGTTTTTGACTGTGCAACTTGACCTTGTGAGCCTTGAAACTTGGCATGTAGATGCTAGACAATGTTTATAGGCATGTGGGACTTGATTGAGCCCTTGAAAACCTCAACTTCCTTGCAAGAACCAAAACCCTAATTTGACTGGCTTAGGAGGGTGTTTGAATTGTGTAACCCTTGAGTAGACTTGGGCAAATTGAGATGATGCTTCTCAAAACTTTGAAGAATATGGGAGGGCAAATTTTGGGGTACAACAGTTGCCCCTGTTCAATCTTCTTAGACCTGAGGATGTAGATTGGCTTGTGTGCCTTTCGTGATCCGAGGGTGGAAGATGATTGAACACTAGAGTGTCTAGAAATTTGCACTCACATAGTAGAGTATCAGCAGTGTGATGGCGGGAATGGGCTTATAGATGCCATTTGGATAGATGATGGATAGGAGGATGGGCTTATAGATGCCATCTGGAGATGTGACAGAACCTCGTTGGGAATGGGCTTATAGATGCCATTTGGAAACTGTTGATAGATGGATGGGCTTATAGATGCCATCTGGAGGTGTCGATCACGTAAGAGATTCCTTAGTGAGAACTTGCGTACCTGAGAAAGAAAGATAATTTCCTGGCCTGTTACAGGTGGTGATCTTCAATCTCCTCATGTAGATATGCCCTGGCTAGATACAGGTGTCGAATCCATAATCAGTTGCTCATAGATGTGCCCTGGCTAGATACAGGAATCGAATCTGGAACTTCAAAAGGTTGCTTACAGACGTGCCCTGGCTGGATACAGGTATCGAATCTCTAAACTCTTCATGCAGACATGCCCTGGCGAGATACAGGTGTCGAATCTACAATCAATTACTCACAGATATGCCCTGGCTGGATACAGGAATCGAATCTGGAATTGGTCGTCTACAGATATGCCCTGGATGGATACATGAATCGAATCTTCAAACTCTTCAGATATGCCCTGGATAGATACAGGAATCGAATCTGGAATTAGTCATCTACAGATATGCCCCGGCTGGATACAAGTATCGAATCTTCAAACTCTTCAGATATGCCCTAGCTAGATACAGGAATCGAATCTGGAATTAGTCATCTACAGATATGCCCTGGCTGGATACAGGTATCGAATCTTCAAACTCTTCAGATATGCCCTGGCTAGATACAGGAATCGAATCTGGAATTAGTCATCTACAGATATGCCCTGGCTGGATACAGGAATCGAGTCTCTAAACTCTTCATGCAGGCATGCCCTGGATGGATACAGGTATCGAATCTACAATCAGTTACTCACAGATATGCCTTGGCTGGATACAGGAATCGAATCTGGAATTGGTCGTCCACAAATATGCCCTGGCTGGATACAGGAATCGAATCTCTAAACTCTTCATGCAGACATGCCCTGGCCGGATACAGGTGTCGAATCCACAATCAGTCACTCACAGATATGCCCTGGATGGATACCAGAATCGAATCTGGAATTGGTCGTCTACAAACATGCCCTGGCTGGATACAGGAATCGAATCTCTAAACTCTTCATGCAGATATGCCCTGGCTGGATACAGGTATCGAATCTACAATCAGTTACTCACAGATATGCCTTGGCTGGATACAGGTATCGAATCTGGAATTGGTCGTCTACAGATATGCCCTGGCTGGATACAGGAATCGAATCTCTAAACTATTCATGCAGACATGCCTTGGCTAGATACAGGTGTCGAATCCACAATCAATCGCTCACAGATATGCCCTGGCTAGATACAGGAATCGAATCTGGAATTGCGATAGTTGGTAGTAATCATCTTTGGATTTGAACTTTTTCCTGAAAAGGCAAAACATTAGTTGTATGCAATGTCATGATGTATGATATGCGTCATGTCATGATGTTCTCAAGAATAAATGAGATTATGTGTTATGATGCGTATATGCATGCGCCATGGTGTATGATAAGGTGATGTTTATGAATGTGTTTTCGTCTAGGAAAATAAATCCTTGACGAATGCCGGGGAGATAACTCCTGGGATGATGCTGAAGATTAGAGTTCTTCGTTTCCGCTGGGGATGTTGATTGTAAGAATAAACCGGTTAGGAGAAGATGACTCTGTTGAGGGATAAAATTGCTGAAGGGATTACTCTGCGGGGAATACTCTGTGGGGAAAGAGATACTTCGCTGAGGTTTTGATGGTAATTCTGCTGGGGATTCCGTTGATAAATTATGTTGGGGAATTTGATGAACTCTGCTGGGGGATAGGAAGAACTTCGCCGAGGACGATCTTTCCGTGGTAATTAGCTGAGGATAACCCAGTTAGACCTTGGTGGGGAATAACCTTCTGAATAAAGTCGGGGAGAGCGTTCGTACTCTGCAGGGGACAAGCTTCCAGAATCTACTGGGGATAAGCTTCCAGAATCTACTGGGGATAAGCTTCCAAAAATCTACTTGGGAGATTGATTCAACTCTCCTGGGGAGACTTTGGACTGTACTGGAAGTGGCTCCACTGAATGTCTATATTCCTCCAGGGAACAATCTTATATTAATACTGTCGGGGATGCTTGCTTAGGAACATCTGTATACTCCGCTGGGGAATATTGAGATCTTCTGGGGATACCCAACTTCCTTAAGGCTGACAGTAGGCTAACTCTGCTTGGGGAGAGCGTTAACTTGCTGGAGATACTGTGCCTTTATAGGGCTTATGGGAGACCAACTCTGCTCGGGGGAGAGTATTGCTGAACCTTGACTTACTCTTGGGGAGTGAAGGTATCTTGGTCATGTTCTTCAGCCGAACTTACCTTGGTACCTTGGTGGACAGAGCGACTAGATCGCTTAGACAATTCTTATTACCCCTGTTTCTAATGTCACCTGTAATTAGTCCTTTGTTTCGTATGCAAGTATTTATGAGTTAGCAATTAGTATCAAATGCATATATCAAAAATGAACATTGGACATTCTTCGCAAGACAAAACAGAAAAAGGAAAAATAATTGGCAATTTGTCTGAAAAGTGGATTTGTATTGATTTTGAATTTGCCTGTAAATAGGCGTTTATGTACAAGAGGCTGACGTCCTAGTAAGAGAACGCCGCCGAACAACATAGAGTTTATACAAATTTGTACAAAAGGAAAACAAAACAGCTATGTGAACAATCCCACTGGGTTCCCACTTTGCTATCGCCTTTATGTCTTCAAGCGTCTCATCACTTTGCTGCTTAGTTGAAGATGAAGCTGCTTGATTGGTGCCGTCTGAACCTGATAGTTGATACCGGATTCTGGATGCAAGGTGATCCAATGAGACATAGTATTACGCTTTATCCCTAAATTTTTCCTGGACCGCCCTTTCGGGTTTTCGGTCCACCGGGATACCCATTTTTTCCCAAGCCGCCTTTTCAGGTTTTTGACTTACCGGGTGTACAGATTTTTTCATTTCATCCCTTATTTTTGCCCGAACCCTTTTGGTTCGCCGGGAAGCCCTTATTTTTGCCTAGGTGTGTCAACCTAGCGGGTCTTTGATCATGCGTAGTATATTTTTACTATGTCTGCGTTGGCGGGGTGAGGAAGGTCGTCACCGTCCATGGTGGTTAGAATCATAGCTCCTCCTGAGAAGATATGTTTAACCACAAATGGCCCTTCGTACGTAGGGGTCCATTTTCCCCTGGGATCACTTTGAGGAAGAATGATGCGCTTGATTACCAGGTCTCCGACTTGATACTCTTGTCGTCTGACTTTCTTGTTAAATGCCCTGATCATCCGTTTTTAGTACGTCTGACCATGACAAATAGCAGTAAGTCTCTTTTCGTCGATTAGGTTCAGTTGATCAAGTCGAGTCTGGATCCAGTCATCTTCGCTCAAACCTGCATCCTTCATTATCCGGAGAGAGGGTATCTGAACTTCGATAGGCAAGACTGCCTCCATGCCATAGACCAAGGAAAAGGGTGTTGCCCCTGTCGACGTCCGTGCTGAGGTACGGTACCCATGAAGAGCAAACAATAACATCTCGTGCCAATCTTTGTAAGTCACTGTCATCTTCTGCACAACCTTCTTGATATTCTTATTTGCCTCCTCGACAGCCCCATTCATCTTCGGCCGGTAGGGAGAAGAGTTGTGGTGCTGTATCTTGAATTGCTCGCAGAACTCAGTGATCATTTTGTTGTTAAGATTGGTACCATTATCCGTAATGATCCTCTCAGGTACACCGTATCGACAGATCAGGTTGTGCCGAATGAATCGTGCCATGACGTTCTTGGTTACTGTAGCATAGGAAGCTGCTTCAACCCACTTTGTGAAGTAATCAATTGCTACCAGGATGAAGCGATGCCCGTTGGAAGCTGTAGGTCTGATCTCGCCGATCACATCAATGCCCCACATTGCAAAAGGCCAAGGTGCTATCAAGATGTTCAGAGGAATTGGAGGAACGTGCACCTTATCATCATAGATCTGGCATTTGTGACATGTCCGAGAATGTTGATAACAGTCAACTTCCATTGTGGACCAGAAATATCATGCCCGAAGGATTTTCTTTGCCATGGTATGTCCACTGGAATGTGTTCCAAAGGTACCTTCATGCAGCTCTGCCATGATCCTTTCTGCCTCAGTCTTATCCACACAACGCAGTAAGGTTGAATCATGGTTTCGCTTGTACAGAATGCCATTGCTGAGGAAGAACTTTGCCGCGAACCTTCTCAGAAACTTTTTGTCGTTAACAGATGCACCCTCGGGGTATTCTTGAGCTTCCAAGTACCTCTTCACTTCATGATACCAAGGTTTTTCAGTTACCTCTTCATCCTCGAGATCACAGCAATGTGCAGGTTCATCCAATTTCCAGATAATGAACCGGGGAGCTTCATTGTCCCATTTGACTTTGAACATAGAAGACATCGTAGCCAACGCGTCCGCCAACTGATTCTCCTCTCTTGGGAAGTGTTCAAAAGTTATTTCCGTGAAATAGGGAATCAACGTCAGTACGCACTCTTTGTAAGGAATAAGATTTGGGTGTTTCCTATCCCACTCGCCTTTGATCTGATTGATCACGAGAGCGGAATCTCCGAAGACACTCAGAAACTTGATCCTTAAGTCAATTGCAGCTTGAAGGCCCATGATACATGCTTCATACTCCGCCATGTTGTTGGTGCAGTTGAAACATAGCCGGGCAGTAAGTGGAGTATGAGTGCCTTTTGGAGATATGATCACAGCGCCAACACCATTACCCAAAGCGTTTGAGGCTCCGTCAAAGTGCATAGACCATCGGGATCCTTCCTCGGGTCCTTCATCTGGTCCAGGTACTTCACAATCAGTCACCACCATGATATCCTCGTCTGGAAATTCAAAGTTCATAGATTAGTAGTCATCCACTGCTTGGTGTGCCAAATGGTCTGCCAATACACTTCCTTTGATTGCTTTCTGAGTTGTGTACTGGATGCCGTATTTTGTCAAGATCATCTGCCATCTTGCTATTCTTCCGGACAAGGCGGGCTTTCGAAGATATACTTGATTGGATCCATTTTTGAAATCAACAGAGTAGTGTGAGTCAACATATACTGTCTCAGCCGGCGAGCAGCCCATACCAAAGCGCAGCAAGTTTTCTCGAGCAGTGAGTATCGGGTCTCACAGTCGGTAAACTTTTTGCTAAGGTAATAAATAGCGTGCTCTTTTCGGCCAGACTCGTCATGCTGCCCCAGCACACACCTCATTGAGTTGTCCAGTACTGTCAAGTATAAGATTATATGTCTCCCTTCAACCGGTGGCATAAGAATGGGTGGTTCTTGGAGATACTCTTTGATTCTTTCGAAAGCGGCCTGACATTTATCGTTCCAACGTACTACTTGATCTTTCTTCAGCAGCTTGAAGATTGGTTCACAGGTAGCAGTTAGATGT
Source organism: Vicia faba (assembly GCA_948472305.1). NCBI lineage: Eukaryota > Viridiplantae > Streptophyta > Magnoliopsida > Fabales > Fabaceae > Vicia > Vicia faba. The sequence continues at coordinate 1,428,247,522 of OX451735.1, read as the reverse complement.
GAGATGAATCGGGCAATGTAGTTCAGCCGTCCTAGAAAGCCTCTGACTTCTTTCTCTGTCTTGGGAGCTGGCATCTCTTGTATGGCTTTCACCATGGTAGGGTCCACTTGAATACCTTTGTCACTCACGACGAATCCTAGTAGTTTTCTAGATCTCACCCCAAAGGTGCACTTGTTCGGGTTCAACCTCAGCTTATACAACTTCAGACGGTCAAACAGCTTCTGTAGATGGTCAAGGTATTCCTCCTCAGTTTGGGACCTTGCGATCATATCATCGACATATACTTCTATCTCATGATGGATCATGTCATGAAACAAAGCAACCATGGCACGTTGGTAGGTTGCCCCAACATTTTTCAACCCAAAAGGCATGACCTTGTAGCAAAAGGTGCCCCACTGAGTAACAAAAGTGGTATTCTCCATGTCTTCAGGAGCCATCTTGATCTGATTATAACCAGAGAACCCGTCCATGAAGGAGAATACCTTATGCTAAGCAGTGTTTTCAACCAGAACGTCGATACGAGGCAGAGGGAAATCATCCTTAGGGCTGGCCCTGTTCAAATCCCTGTAATCAACACACATTCTGACCTTACCATCTTTCTTTGGCAATGGAACCACATTAGCAACCCACTGAGGGTAAGAAGTCACTGCTAGAAAACCAGCTTCAAATTGTTTCATAACCTCAGCTTTGATTTTCTCGGACATCTCTGGACGCATACGGCGGACCTTCTGTTTTACCGGAGGGCATTCTTCCTTGGTAGGCAGGTGATGAACCACAATGTCGGTATCCAACCCAGGCATGTCTTCGTAGGACCAGGCAAAGATTTCCACATAATCATGCAGCATCTGAATCAACCGTTGTTTCACACTGAGCTCCAGATTGGCACCAATCTTGACTTCCTTTCTGTCTGTCTCAGTACCCAGATTTACCGTTTCCACTGGCTCTTCATGTGGCTGAATGGACCTCTCTTCCTGGAGTATAAGTGTTGCAAGCTTACCAGAAACTTCGCAATCATCTTCACCTTCGTCTTCGGCTAAGTTGATGGATTTTCGAAGTCATAACTGGCAGTAGCAGATTCGTTACCAGTGAGATCCAGAGTGGATTGGAACCTGTATAGGTGAGTGTGTGTAAATATAGCTGTTTTGCAATATATAAAGAAAGAAAGGGAGCGCAAGATTTGAAATGTGAAAAACGTCCAATGCTTTTATTCATGATATATGAAAGTGACACACAAAGGCCCTCACAAATGAGGCCACGGTGCCCCGGGTAAGACACTGGGCCATAAAGTTTCAAATTATTGTTTTTTACAAATTCAAAACAAAGGAGTTCATTACTGGGTGACAAAAGTAACAGGTATGGAGTCTTTGGCAGTCCAGTTGCTTGGTCCATCTTCGGTCGTTGGGTAGATCCAACTGTCGAATTCGGATTCTTCCACTTCATCATCCATCTTGAAAGCATTTACTCCATGGTTGGGCATGGGAGCAGTCACAACATTGGGCCTCTCGGGCGCCTCGAACTGAACCTCTTTAGCATCAATAAGGTCTTGAACCTTATTCCTCAGAGCCCAACAATCATCAGTGGAATGCCCCGGGCTATCAGAGTGATAAGCGCATCGGGCGTCGGGGTTGTACTTTGGAGAGGTTGTGTTCACTACCTTCGGAGCTTCTTTGACAGTTACCAGATTGGTCGAGAGCAGTTGCGGCAATATCTGAGAGAGGGTCATACTGAGCCGAGTGTACTGCCTTTTGGGCCTCTCACCTCTGGGTTGGTTATACTGCTGAGGAGCAGTAGCAGGCTTTGAAATTACCACCGCGTTGACAGCTTGGCGGTGTTCTGGTTTATTTTGTCTCCTTGGACCATAAACAGCACTAGCTTCCTTCTTGAAGGGCTTCTTTCAGTACTCGAGGAGGCACCTTTCTGTATCTTCCCCGATTTGATACCAGCTTCGATCCTCTCACCAGTCATGATCAGGTCTGTAAACCCAGCAGAGGAATTACCAATCAGGTGGTTAAAGAATGGACCAGACAGGGTCCCCAAGAACATGTCCACGAGTTCACGATCCGTCAACGGTGGCTGCACCCTGCCAGCCAGGTCTCTCCACTTCTGCGCGTACTCCTTAAAACCTTCACCCGTCCCAAGTGACATACCCTGGAGTTGGGTACGCGTGGGAGCGAGGTCGGAATTGTACTGATACTGCTTATAAAAAGCAGTAGCCAAGTCCTCCCAGTTTCGAATACTGGTTCCATCCAGCTGATAGAACCATTCGAGTTGAGCCCTTGAAAGGCTCTCCTGGAAGAAATGGATCCAAAGATTCTTGTCTGCAGTGTAAGGTTGGATCTTCCTTACATAAGATCTGAGATGCAGCTTAGGGCAGGAAGCCTCGTCATACTTCACAAAGGCAGGTGCCTTGAACTTGTGTGGGATCACCACCCCAGAAGATAACCCTAAGTCTCCAAAATCCAACCCAGGCACACGTTGAATCTCCATAGCATTTAACCGGTCCTCCAGCTGTTTGTACATGTCCTCGGTAGGAGGGTACTGTTCATCATTGAAATTTGTCTCGGTGTCAGAGACCACGGGACTAGGGACCCCTCCCTCCTGGTGACTGCCTTCCCCAACAGATGGAGTAGTCAGCTCAGCTTCATTCTGCAGTGTATTCCCGAGTCTGCGTCCAGTGTTGAACAGCACAGTCCTCTTCTTCTTCTTCTTCTTCAGGAGAAAAGCCTTTAACTCCTGTTGTCCTTGGGCTAAGCTCATGACCAGCTCTTGAAACTGGGCGTTCTGGGCCTGGAGGGCCTTGATAGCTTGCTCGGTAGTAGGTTAAGGATTCATGATGACTGAGTGCTGAAATAAACAGCGAAGAAGATTAAGCAACCTGTAGAAAAAGGGTACCTGTTATGCACATGATGCATGATATGCTATTTATGCGATGCATTCAAGGGTTCGAAAGTTCAAATTCGTTATAGACAAAAAGGAACACACATTGTATTAAGAAATAATTTGTTCAGTACATCAGGGCCTCATGGGCAAAACATTACAAAATAATTAATCCCAAAAGACACTGCGCATCCTCTTTGGAGCTATGTAAGTGTTGAGAGTCTTTTCCTCGTGAAGTAGGCGGGTGAGCTCCAAGACCTTCTTCTCACTAGCATGTAGACTGGTTTCAAGAGAATTCCGTTCTTCCTTGAGTTGGATCCAGCTTTTCTGCATTTCTTCCCAAGACGTTGGCATGTCAGGATGCTGAATGGTGTAGGGCACCTCTCCTTCCAAAACTGGCTCTTTGATCACGGGGAGAACATGAGGATATGGCATCACCGGCTTCTAGGAGCGGGCTCGTACCCACTTGAGATAAGGCTCCAGGGGAATGGAGTTCTTGTGCCCCAGTGTCTTGCTATCTACCCTGTTGGGCATCCTCCAAGCTCCGATGAATCTCTGGCGAAGTCCTTGTGCATCGTTGTCGAAGTCAAAAACTATGTCAGGAATCAACAGGTCATGAGGGCCATCCCTCCGAGCATATCCAAACTGTCTCAAAGCCAGGCACGGGTTGTAAGTAATGCCTCCCCTGATTCCAAGTAAAGGAACATTAGGATACTCTCCGCAATGATCAATGATAGTGACATTTTCTCTAGACCGAGAACACTAGTGTATATCAGCATGTGTAAGAGTCATCAATCGTTGTGACCATCTCAAACCCCGCTCGTTTTTCAAAACCGATTGTGGAAGGTGCGAAATAAACCACCTTGCCAGGAGAGGAGTGCAGCACATGAGAAAACCTCTTTTTCTCATGGTTCGAGTGTAACATGAGTGAAGGATGTCCCCAAGCAACGTAGGTATAGGATTCCTGGACATGAAGATCTTGACAGCATTGATATCTATAAGCTGATCTGAATTCGGGAACAATACAACCCATAGACAAGGAGTGCCACAACTTCTTCAAAAGCTTGTAGGTCAAGGGAATTCCAACATTCTTGGGCCTTCTCAAACAGAAAATTTGCCAAGAATCCTTTGATACCACTTCTAACTTCCTAATGTCCCTTGATGTCAGATGGTTGTAGGTGTAATGCTTTAGCAACCTCTTCAAGTTTTGGTTCCTTTTATGTACCGTTGTAGGGTAGTTGACTAAGGATAGGAATCTTCAGAAGCTGAGAAAACTCTTCCAAAGTAGGCACCAATTGATAATCCGGGAAAGTAAAACAGTGGTGTAGAGGGTCAAAGAACTGGAACAATACTTTCACCATATCCTCTTCAATGTTGGTATTGACCAAGCTGATGAGTCTACCATGCCTTTCACTGAAGGACGAGTTCTCGGGAATCCTGGATGTGAGCTCCTTAAGTTGAGGAGGGATCCTTACAAGGTTGACCTGAATTGTCTTTCTGCGGATAGTTTCCATGTCCTACAAAACAAGAACAAAGATGAAGATTCGAACCCTTGAAGTGGTTAGTGGATGCATATGATGTTGTATGGTGTTATGATGCTATGATAAGAGCACACCACAAGTATTCACAAAAAGCAAACATGATAAGGCACACAAGTCACACCAGACAGCCCTTAGAGTTCAGGCCAGCATGAGGTTTAGGGTACTACCCTCTTGAAGTTGGTGGGCTCAAAACCTGTCCTATCAAAAGTAACCGGGTTCTAAGGAGCTCAATATCATTGGGTTGTTTTCTATGTTCATTGTTTTGATTTAGCCACTGAACTGGCGATCAAAATATTCCTAGAAAACAACCCTCAATGAGTGTAGTATCGAGTATCAACCAACTTCGGACTGCACCAAAGTCAGTCATCTCACTACCCCTAAAGAGGCCAGGATGGTTCAATTAAGGTTCCTAAGGTCAATTGATGCTTCACGACACCACGCGGCGGCCCCGTACTCTCCTTGACTTGACTCAAGGGTTATCGGTACTCACCAAAGTGCCACATCAACGTAGCAAACTGCTTCAACCGTGTAGGTATACCCCGCACAGTTCCCTCACAGTTTTTTGCTACTTTCTAAAAGGTATCCCCCAGATCCGGGTTAGGATCTATGATACTCCCAAGGCAAGCCCACAATATTTAAAGCAAACAAAGCAAGCAATTGAAAACATAAGAGTGGTCTAATCCTAAGGCACACCTCACTTTATATTATCCCCAGCAGAGTCGCCAGTTCTGTGATCGGTGGAAATAGAACTGACTGTTTTTAGCTGGTTTCGCGAAATGTCGCGGTAAGCAAGAGTCGCCACCGTCTTTTATGTTCTCCAACATGGAAAGGACAAAAGCACAGCAAAATTCCTTCTTTGAGAATGTTTCTCGGTTCGGGAGGTAGATTTATAGAAAGGGAAGGTGTTAGCACCCTTTCCATCCATGGTTATCCATGGGCTCTTAGGTACTTGCTCTTATGTTTTCAAAAGATGTTTGCTTTTAAAATGTGTGTGGGTTTTGAAAAAGTTTCGTTTGAAAAATTTCTAAGTAACTCTTGTATATGTCCTCAAGAGTGTATGAAAAATTTGTTTGAAAACTTTTTGAAAGTGTGGGGTGTGAAAAGTATTTTTGTTTGATTTGAAAAGAGCAAGTACTTAAGATAAATCTACCTACTCTAAGGAATTAGGCTGTGTAAGAGTCCTTTAGATAGTGCTATCCCACCATTGAGAGGTAGGTAGCACCATCGTTGGAGGTATTCGGGTCAATTCGATTATCGGGACAATGTGGTCACCGAAGCAATGGTAGGACACCTTAGTGGTAACCCTAATGTCCTAGATCCTTTTATCCGAGGCAACCGTTTCGAGGCGACTGGATCTTTAGACAGGAGGGCGACCTCTAAGACACCCTATACTTGATGACCATGTTCGAGGCAACCAGTGAGGCGTACCCTAGAAGTGGCATGTGCTTTGTGTGTTGTTTTTCAGTTAAGGTTATCTTGTACATGTTATTTGTGAGCTACGGATTGGTTTTATTTTTCATACATTCTTTCATGCATTTTTTAACAGTTAGGAGTGCGGAAAATAAATTGCAGAAATGTAAATCTAGCTATTACAAGGCGCGGGTATATACATCGCCAAAAAAACAAACCCGTTAGGAAAATAAACTGCGAGAAAATAAATAAAGCGATAAAGGAGGTCCTAATTAACTATTACATTTCCGGGAGCAGTTACATAAATATAATCAAGATAAATAAATACGCGCGAATAGAAAATTGAATCGGTAACGTCTTAGGGTTTTGACCCTTTTTTAGAGTTAAATTGAATTTTAAACCTAATTAACTAATTAATTATTTAATTAAAGAAAAAATGTTTTTTTGTTTTTTTTTTTGTATTTTTATGTTTTTAATGAAATAAAATAAAAAAGAAATTAAAAGTTGAAAGTGAAAGACCTAATTCTAAATTAATTTTACTTATTAAAAAAAATGTTAAAATTGTTCTAATTATACAACTAATTAATTAATATTAGAATTTATTTACAAAATAAGTTAATAAATAATAAAATGTTTTTTTGTTTTTTTGAATTTTATGGGAAAAATTAGTTTGTTAGGTTAATTAACAATAATGATAATAATTAAAAAAAAGAAATTATAAGGAAAAGAAAAATAAAAAAAGTAACAAAACCATGGGGGGTGTGGGCCTTTTTTGGAGGTGTTGATTGCAGTTTTTGGCCCACTAAGCTCAGGCCTATTGATTTTCTGGATTCAGGTGCGTATGGTTGACTGAAGAACATGGTGCTCCTTCTTCCCTGGCCTTTGGATTGTTGATTGGGACACATGGCATGATGATGCCTGGAGGCATATGGTGGAATTCATTGAAAGCGCTGCATGAAATTATGTTGAACAAAATATGAAACAAATATTAGGGGGACCTGGGATTCGAACCCAGGTCCCAAGGGAAAATTCAAGGACACGTCCACCAACTGAGTTGTGGCGCCTTTCTGTTGATAAATCCAAACCCGATTATTGTATGCAATAAAGTGATTAATGTGCTAAAAACAAAAACAAATGGCGCGCTGTTTGAATGAGCCACTAGGACCTTGCCAGCTCACCGTCTTCTTCATTTTGCCTGTAAAAGAGAAAGCAATTAGCGGGGGTTTTTAACCCCCACAATATTGAATGGCCAAAAATAGCGAATAGGAATCCAGGGCATATAAATATGGCGCGAGGATAGTTTTTTGTTTGTCTCATTCCAGCGATCTCAACCATGGGCGTTGGAGGTTCTGATTTCACCTATATGATAAACCCCCAATTCAAAAGCTTGAAAACGCTAAATCTTATCCATGGTGGTTTGTGATTCAGGGCTCCAAAACGCAATTGCCTTATACCATTAGCTTCAGAAGAGTGTTAGCAATGTAAAGCACACAAAAAATTTCATCAATGATGCAGGAATAATAAATTATGATTGTGAGACAAATATGCAAACCGTATGACTGTGTAGCGCGTTTTCTTGAGTTCTAGCAAGTGGTTTTGATCCCAAATCACTCCTGAAGCTTCCAGCAATAGGTCTGAATCCTTAAATCTCCTTGAAAGGGCTTCTAAGGTGGAATTCAGTTTCAAACTTTCTTTAGTTTTTTTTAGAATTGGTTTGGCCGTTTCAGGGATTTTCAGGTCGTGAATAAGGCTTGGTTTGCTTGCCTATGTACATGTGAATGATATTAGGTCACATTATGAGCCAATGATCCATTGCAATGATGTTTTTGGATTTCTTCATAACCACCATTAAAGGCCTTTCCAAGTTTGTTCAAATTTTGAATTTTTATGCATAAATGAGCTTGGCACGAATTTGGCAACTAGAATATGCTGTATGAAAGCCATTCAAACCACAAGATACCATTCCTTTAATTTTTTTGATTTTATTTGAATTATTATGGATTAAAATGAATTAAATCCACAAAAATTAAATAAAAATGAAAAAATAAATGTTTGGTCTTGAAATTGATAATGTGACACGTGGGTAGAATGACAAGGCTGAATCAAGTGGAAGAAAGTGGGCCCTTTTATCAAAAATTGAAGTTTTAAGGATAGTTGACTTTTGCCATTTCACAAATATTTCCCAACTTCTCCAATGCATATCTTGCTTAATTTTGATCATATGAACATGTTTTTTGACATTTTGGAAAGGACTTGAAGTCCTCTATCCAATGCCTTTGGTCCCATGTCATTTTGATTTACCAATCTCAAGTTATGGTCTTTGACTTAAAGTTCCTTTTTGTTGACTTTTGAAAATGACCTATAATGTTGAAATTGATAACTTTTTGTGAGAGCATTTCTTGGACTTGGAATGTGAAGATGAGTTGTAGGAAATGTCATCCCCTTAAAAATGAGCATTGGATGGGATTTTTCTGATGAACCATGAAAAAGTTATGCCCTGGTCAAGTTACAGTTGACTTTTCAGCTGTCGAAAAATGGAAACTTTTGCATCTTGATGATTTTTGAGCCATGCTTGTGGAATCATGATCAAGACTTGATCAAATGATGATTGTGGCTTCAAAATAATATGTTGACCAAAATTTTTGACTTTTGACTGCCAAATGACCATTTTACCCCTACAATTGATTGTGAGGCAATTAGGGTTTTTGACTGTGCAACTTGACCTTGTGAGCCTTGAAACTTGGAATGTAGATGCTTGAAAATGTTTATAGGCATGTGGGACTTGATTGAGCCCTTGAAAACCTCAACTTCCTTGCAAGAACCAAAACCTTAATTTGACTGGCTTAGGAGGGTGTTTGAATTGTGCAACCCCTGAGTAGACTTGAGCAAATTGAGATGATGCTTGTCAAAACTTTGAAGAATATGGGAGGGCAAATTTTGGGGTACAACAAAGGCCCTTCGAGGAAAAGAATTGTTTGGACAAGATGTTAGTGAACTCTACCTCGTTCCCAATTTAAAGGTGCCAGCCAAGTTTAAAGTGTCGTAATTTGAGAGGTACAATGGAAACTCTTATCCTCGTGACCACCTTGTGATGTATATTAGGAAAATGTCTACCCATACTAATGATCAACGTTTTCTCATTCATTTCTTCCAAGATATTTTACCTGGCGCTGCTCGAAGTGGTCTATTAGTATGGAAAATAGTAGTATCCACACCTTCAATGATCTGGGAGAAGCCTTCATCAAACAGTACAAGTACAATATGTTCATGGTTCCTGACCGTGACCAATATGGGAAATGACCAAGGTATTCCTGAAAACCCTTGGTTCATTTTATTATGAAAGTATGGTCACCATTGTGCCGAGTGATTTTACCGAAATCATAAGCATGGGTGTTCGTTTGGAAGAGGCTGTTAGAGAAGGGCGCTTGACAAAAGATGAAGGGACAAAGAAGTCGTCATACGGGTTCTCAAGAAAGAAGGAAAGTGAAACGAATGTTTTTATTGGGGAAAGAAAGATTAGACCACATAGAATACATCAACGGTACCAGCAACATGTTTCTTGTGTGACTCTTGTCGCTAATGTAGCTCCAATCATTGTTGCCTATCAAAGATCGTCTCCTCAAGGAAATCAAGGACAAAGTCAGAAGAGAGAGGCTTTTGAATCTATTCCAATGACCCATGCAGATATACTTTCAACTTTGATTTAGAAGAAGTTAGTTTAGACCAGGCCGCCCCCAACTATACCATCACCTTTACCCTGGTTTTATAAGGTAGACCAGACATGTGATTTTCATCAGGGAGCACCAGGGCATGGTATTGAGAATTGTTATCCTTTGAAATCTAAAGTACAAAAGATGGTGAGATCTGGCCTTTTATCCTTTAAAGATGTTGGCCCTAACGTGAAAGATAATCCTTTACATAAGCATAGAGGAGAAAATGTTGTAAACATGGTTGCTGGTTGTCCAGGGAACTTCCAGATTTTTGATATCAACCTGGTTAGAGGAGATTTGGTAAAGATGACATGGATGTGATAAGATAAAAGTTGATCTTCAAGAAATGATGGACAAAGGCCTCATTCATAGAATCCAGTTTTGGGGTGAGTACGAAGAAGATGTGAACATGGTCTATCGGATGTCCCGGTGAGTTTCGAATTTTTGAAGTGAATCATATGAATGATGATTTGGTGCAGTTGCACGCTATTTTATGTCACATGAATGGTCAAGAAGAACACATTTATGGGTCTTTCAAGATTTGCTGCAGAGGTTCTCGATGTTGTTCCATAGTGAGAAAGGGTGTTCAGTTGTTATTGGACAATGTTACCATCAAAACTTAAGGAAATAGAGATGATTACCGTGGGATTAACATGATTATAGATTACTTGGCTGATACTATGTCGGATGATGAGTATGCTTCTGCAGATGAATTCTTTTACTCAGATGAAGATATGTTCTCCAACAATGATTCTATGATGTCTAAGTATTATGAAGAAGGGGTGAATGTTATTGTGCCTTACTTTTGTGTTCCTGTCCCTATAAAGATTGAGTATAATAGCAAGCCAACTGTTTCTCCAGTGGTGATTTGCTTGCCGGTCCTGTTCCTTACAAATCAGACAAAGTTGTGCCATACAAATACAATGCAAAAATCCTAGAGGATGGTGTGGAAGTTCCCATCCAACCTTTGTCTAATGTCAATAATATTGTTGAAGCCAGCCGAGTCACCCACAGTGGCCGTATTTTCGAACCTGTCATTCGAGGGAATGTTAATGCTGATAAAAAGGTTGTTGAAAGTACTAAACCTAAGAATGTTGTGGGGGAATCTAGTGATACTACTCTGGAAAAAGATGTGGATGATATATTGAATATTATCAAGATGAGCGACTACAGGATCGTAGATCAATTGTTGCAGACTCCATTAAAGATATTTATTCTAGCCTTACTAATGAACTCTTCTTCCCATAGGGAATCTTTGATGAAAGTATTGGATCAAGCTTTCATGGAGAGTGATATGCCTTTGGACCAATTCAGCAGTGTCGTAGGGAATATTACATCCTATACTAACCTGAGTTTCTATGATGACGATTTTCCAGATGAAGGAAGGAATCATAATCTTTCTCTCCATATCTCTATGAATTGTAAGAACGATTCATTGTCCAATGTGTTGATTGACAATGGGTAAGCTTTGAATTTCATACCGAGGAGCACACTTATGAAGCTGAAGTACCAAGGAACTCCGATGCACTCGAGTGGAATAATTGTGAAAGCTTTTGATATCCTGAACCTACTTCAGATTACTTTCCAGGTTATGGATATTGTTCTCGCTTACAGTTGTTTAATGGGACGACCTTGGATACACGAGGCAGGGACTATCACTTCTACTTTGCACCAGAAATTGAAGTTTTTTCGTGAAGGAAATGTGATCATCATAAATGGAGAACAAGCATTGTTAATATCTCATTTATCCTCTTTCAGTATTGTGGAAGCAAATGAAGCCACAGTTAGAACTCAGTTCCAAGCTTTATCCATTGATAACGTAAGGGAAAATTATAATTCTATCGCTTCATTTAAGGATGCTCAACGGGTAGTGCGTAATGGCCCTAGTAAAGTATGGTGGAAGATTGTTGATCCACCTTAGAATAAGAATAGAGATGGTTTGGGATTCTCTGAGAATAATAACATAGGTGATAATATGAAGCTGAAGTCTGCTTTGGGCAAATATCAAGATATCTTTTACAATGGAGGTTATCTTCATTTAACTGTTCTGAGGATCAATGATATTGTGGAAGGTGAAGTAGAGCAAGAGATGCCGAACTATGTGACACATGGAGTCAGAGTCCAAAACTGGATCACTATTGATGTTCCCTCTTGCATTCATATTTCAAAGTAATTTTTTTTGTTAATCTTTTCAAAAATCTTTCACTCTGCCCAAGGTGAAAGTATTGATATTGTATGGGCATATTTGTTTCTTTGATCTTTAAAATCATTAATAAAAGTTGTCTTTGATTCCCAAATTGTGTCTTTATTTTATGCTTTTTCTTGTAAAATGGTAATCAGAAAAAGCCTTTCAAAATAAATAATAATAGTAATTGAATCTGCATAATCCTTAGCTATATATGTTAGTTTCTAAAAACAATCATAAATCATATGTGCAGATTAATTAAAAAACCCGTTGAATACAATTACCCTGCACCCTCTCCCAACTTTGAATATCCGGCGTATATGGCCGAAGAATAAGAATATGACAAAATCCCAGAAGAGGTTTCACGGTTTCTTGATCACGAGGAAAGTACCATTCGGCCATATAAAGATCCGTTGGACATAATTAATTTGGGTTTAGAGGAAGATTCAATAGAAGTCAATATTGGAGCATTGCTTCATCCCGACGTGAAGAGCATGTTGATTGAATTGTTGAAAGAGTATGTAGACATCTTTTCTTGGTCATACCAAGACATGTCGGGATTGGATACTGATATTGTGGAACATCATTAGCACTAAAGCCAGAATTCCCGCCAATCAAGCAAAAGTTACGAAGAACTCACCCTGATATGGCAGTGAAAATTAAAGAAGAAGTTTTAAAGAAGATTAATGCCGATTTTCTTGTGACATAAGTGTACCCTTAGTGGATCGCCAATATTGTCCCAATAACAAAGAAATACAGAAAAGTTCGTATGTGCGTTGATAATAGAGATTTAAACAAAGCTAGTAAAAAAATGACTTTTTATTACCACATATTGATATGTTAGTTGATAGTACAACAAAATTCAAAGTATTCTCTTTGATGGACGGATTTTTCGGATATAATCAAATCAGAATGGCTCCTGAGGACATGGAAAAAAACAACGTTTATCACACCCTGGGGAACATTCTGCTACAGAGTGATGCCCTACGGGTTGAAGAATACTGGTGCAACATATCAAAGGGCTATGACAACCCTTTTCCAGATCCGATGCACAAGAAAATTAAGATTTATGTTGATGATATGATCTCCAAATCCCATACTGAAGAAGGGCATATAGAAGATTTATTGAAATTGTTTCAACATTTGAGGAAATATCGTCTCCGCTTAAATCCAAATAAATGCACCTTTGGTGTCAGATCTAGAAAATTGTTAGGTTTCATTGTCAGCCAAAAAGGAATTGAAGTTGATCCTGATAAAGTTAAGGTAATTCAAGAAATGTTAGCGCCATGAATTGAAAAGCAAGTTAGAGGTTTCCTTGGGCATTTGAATTACATTTCTAGATTTATTTCCCATATGACTGTAACGTGTGAGTCGATCTTTAAGTTGTTAAAGAAAGATCAAGGTTGTATGTGGATAGATGATTGCCAAAAGGAATTTGAAAGTAATAAAGAGTATCTGCTTGAACCTCTTATCTTGCTCCCGTCTGTTGAGGGAAGACCATTGGTTATGTATCTGATAGTGTTAGATAATTCTATAGGCTGTATTTTGGGACAATAAGATGAAACAGGGAAGAAGGAATATGCCATTTATCATCTCAGTAAGAAGTTTACTGATTATGAGTTGCAGTATTCTATGGTAGAAAAAATATGTTGTGCTTTGGCTTGGGCGACCAAGCGGTTGAGGAAATATATATTAAATCATACTACTTGGTTGATTTCCAAAATGGATCCAATTAATTATATTTTTTAAAAGCCTGCTCTTACTGGAAGAATTGCGCATTGGCAGATGTTGTTGTCAGAATATGATATTGAATATCGTATTCAGAAGGCTATAAAAAGCAGTGTGTTGGCGGATTATCTTGCTTATCAACTAGTTGATGATTATAAGTCTGTTAAATATGATTTCCCTGATGAGGATGTGATGTTTTTGAAAATATTGATTGTGATGAACTGGTGCCTGAGGAAGGTCCTGATACTGAATCTCATTGGGGCATGGTGTTTGATGGAGGTGTGAATGCTTATGGGAAAGGAATTGGTGTTGTGATTATGACTCCTCACAGATAGCATATCCCATTTACTGCAAGGATTTATTTCACCAATAACATGGAAGAGTATGAAGCTTGTATCATGGGTCTCGAGGAGGCTATTGATCTCAGAATCAAAATTCTAGATGTATATGGTGATTCAGATTTGGTAATAAATCAGATTTACAGAGAATGGGATACTTGTCACCCTGGCTTGATTCCCTATAAAGACTATGCTAGAAGATTATTTTCGTTTTTTAATAAATTTGAATTCCATCATATTCCCATAGATGTGAATCTGATGGCCGAATCTTTAGCCACTTTGGCTTCTATGTATTAAGTAAATACTTGGAACGATGTGCCTCATATCACAGTGCGACGCCTGTATAGGCCGGCTCATGTGTTTGTAGCAGAGGAAGTGTCAGACAAAAAACCTTGGTATTATGATATCAAGCATTTTCTCCAGACTCAGGAATACCCGACTGGTATGTAAAACAAAGATAGAAAAACATTGAGAAGTTTGGCCGATAGATTTTTCCTCAATGAAGATGTACTATACAAAAGAAATTATGATATGGTCTTGCTCGTATGCATGGATAGACACGAAGCAGACATGTTGATGCATGAAATCCATGAAGGTTCCTTTGGTACTCATGCCAATGAACATTCGATGGCGAAGAAGATGCTTAAGGCAGGTTACTATTGGCTAACAATTGAATCTGACAGTTACAAATTTGAAAAGAAGTGCCATAAGTGCCAGATTTATGCTGATAAAATTCTTGTGCCTCTAACACTTCTCAATGTTATTTCTTCCATGTGGCTTGTCTCTACGTGGGGTATTGACATGATTGGAATGATTAAACCCAAGGCGTCAATTGGACATTGTTTTATCTTGATGGTAATTGACTACTTCACCAAATGGGTGGATGCAGCTTCATATGCTAATGTTAATAAACATGTGGTAGTACGCTTTATCAAGAACAGTCTTATATGTCGATATGGTTTGCCAAGCAGGATTATCACTCACAACGGCTCAAATCTGAATAACAAGATGATGACAAAACTTTATGAAGAATTCAAGATTGTCCATCACAATTCATCTCCTTAGAGGCCAAAGATGAATGGGTTTGTTGAAGCTTCTATTAAAAACATCAATAAGATCATCTAGAAAATGGTTATTACTTATAAAGATTGGCATGAGATGCTCCCTTTTCCTTTGCATGGGTACCGTACATCCGTCTCCACTTCAGCAGGGGCAATCACGTTATCTCTTGTGTATGGTATGGAATAAGTGCTCCCCAATGAGGTTGAGATTCCCTCTTTACGCATGATAATGGAAACCAAGTTGTCAGAGGCTGAATGGGTCCAAAATAGGTTTGACTAATTAAATTTGATTGAAGAAAAGAGAATGACGGCCTTGTGTCGTAGCCAGTTATACCATAAGAATATGAAGAAAGCTTTTGATTAGAAGGTCAAGCCTCATGAATTTAGAGAAGGCGACCTCGTGCTCAGAAAGATCGTGTATTTTAATGTTAATTCAACGGGAAAGTGGACTCCCAATTTTGAAGGCCCATATGTTGTCAAGAAATCCTTCTTTGGAGGTGCATTGATTCTTAAAACTATGGATATCTAGGAGTTACCACGTCCTGTGAATGCTGATGCAGTCATGAAATAATTTTCCTACAGAAATAAAAGAATAGCTCACTAAGTCGAAAACCCGAAATGGCGTGTTAGGCAAAAAATAGTGTTTTGGTAGGCCAAAAACCCAAAAGAGCGGTCTAGGAAAAAATTAGAGACATAAACAGATATATTTTCCTGCTAGGTCAAAAACCCGCAAGGCAACCTAGGAAAAAGTTAGGGATTTCTTGGCAAGTAACCGCGTCAGACAAGACTTAATCATTGAAGCAACAATCTTCTTGGACTCTCCCATACTTCAACAGAAGTCACTGCTCAAGAATTCAAAGTTGTTAGGGAGAATAGTGGTCATTGTATTTCAATGTATCTTTTCCAATATATTACCATTTTCCAAACTTTGTAATCATCTATGGAGTCTCGCCATTCGCATACTACCATTCTATTAATAAAGTTTGCGCTATTATCCAATTGTTTGCAATTTTTAATTTATTCTTCTTACAAAGACCTAATTTATTATTGATAGTAATTTTCAAAACAAAGAGATTTAATAATTAAATTGTTTTTGAAAAGAATTTACAAACTACCTTTTACTTTATATTTTGTTACTCAAGAAAAACAAAAATAGTCATTCCAAGGATGGACGAACTCTGAAATTTTGGAAGTATATTTTCCCCAGGAAAGTTCTCTCAGGTCACTCTTGTTGGTGTGGGCATGATCTCCTTGTGTTTCTCAAATAGTTGGAGATGATACTGATTGATGTATGGCGCGGTGTTGGGTTTGTGATCCCATTTTCCCCAGTCAAGTCTTGGTTCAGTTCTTCTCCTGGTCGATAATTTTAGTTTTTGGTTTGCATGGTCTGGAGCCTCTATCCTAGATTCCCCATCGAGGTATTCACTCATTTGACAGAAGTTCTTTCTCCCTTTATGTGCTGAGTTAGAATCATTTGCAAGACATCGCCCTTTGCAATAATTGCATTGTTGTTATTGTTGTTGGTTTCCCAGGAAACTAGACAAGGGCAGTATCTTTTCTAATAAGTGTTGATACATTTGTCAACTTTTTGGGTTTTCTCCCACAAAGTGCTGGGTTTGATTTAAAATCCCCATGAATTTTGATGTCTTGTTGTATTGTTTAACTTTTTAGATCCCCAAGAAAGGCTGAGATAACGTCTCTTTCTGAAAGTTATTATCCCCATGTGGTTTCATAATTTCTCCCCAAGGAAGATTGTTTAATATTCACTCTTGGTATTAAAGAATATATGTTGGGATCCTCTCGATGATGTGGTATTATTTTCCCCAATGATGTCAACATGAGATCCCCAATTGATATCTCGACGATTTGTTTTTCATCTCCCCTAGAGAAGCTAATATTATAATCTCCAGTGGAAATCTAGACATTGAGATATTGTTTTCCCCATTGAAGTTTGTGTGATATTCCCCGCTGAAGCCTAGAGGAGGATGTTATATCCCAGTATCAGTACTGTTTTGATTTGATTATTTTCGGATTATGTTTCTTAACGGTGAAGTTAAGCCGTGAAATAGGAATTGGTTTCCTCAGTTGGTGCTTACTTTCTTATAAAATTTTCTCCTGGATGCGATTTAGCAGAGTGTTCGACTTTACCCAAGCTGGTTTTGTCTAGTTATTCCCAGTGCTATATGTCTGTTTTGTCAGCATATACATGATAACATTCATATATACGTTATGCATAGCGGAATTAAAATTCATTACTCATTTGAATTTTTTTTAATCTTTGTTGGCATATTACCCTATTTGCAGAGTTATGTTACACTCTCTCCAATAGATTGTCAACCTTAAGCAGAAAGTGTATATCCTTTCAATTTTCCGACTGAGTTATCCCTCGTGGAAGAATTTTCCTTTAGCCTTCCTATTCAGTTCACTTACCTAGATTGAATGTGATCCCCTATGGATTTTATTTCTCATTAGGTGCTGCCTTGGTTGACTATTTCACCCCGGTTTATTTCTGGTTTGAATATGTGGTCCCTGATAACATTATTATTTTGATTTTTGCAGGCTTTGAGCCCTTTAAGAATGTGCATTTATTTTGCACGTGAAGATTTTATCTCCTCAGCAAGAATATGTTGGCATTTTCGTAGTAAATCATTATTACAACTCCTTCTCATAACAACAAGTGGCAGGTCTCTTTATTTGAGCAACCCGCACTTCCCTAGTAATTTTGTTAGTTCCCAGAGAAGATTCATGATTTTGTTACTCTAATGGATGGTAGTCTCGTCATTATGGGAGATAGTTCATTGTTGAGATTTATTACTCCAATGGATGGTAGTCTCGTCATTATGGGAGCTAGTTCATTTTTGAGATTTTGTTACTCCAATGGATGGTAGTCTCGTCATTATGGGAGATAGCTCGTTGTTGAGATTTGGTTACTCTGATGGATGGTAGTCTCGTCATTATGGGAGATAGTTCGTTGTTGAGATTTGTACTCTGATGATGGTAGTCTCGACATTATGGGAGATAGTTTGTTGTTGAGATTTTTGTTTCTCCGATGAATGGTAGTCTCGTCATTATGGGAGATAGTTTGTTGTTGAGACTCATTTTTCTCTGAAGAGTTCGTTTGTTTCCAATTATAAGTACTAATGCTGGTCATTTGTGGCTTACCCTAATATTGATGTTTTCTAGTATTATCCTACCATTTATTTCCCCTTGTGGGTCGACGTTACTTCTTTTTTTCTTCTATATTCTCAATGAATGGATAGTCTGCAGTTATCTGTCGATCACTAGTATCCTTTATTTTCTCTTCTCAATATTTGAGTTGATGTTGCTTTATCTCCTGTTTGGGCCTTACCCCAGTAGAGTTGAGTCTTCTGTTCACCAATGATTTATTTTCCTGGTTGGACTTTCCGTTGATCCTTTATTTTATTTCCCACATCCCCAATGGTGTCTTGTATTGCCTTTGGATTTGTTCGTTTGCATGCACAATCATATGCATTGCATGGCGTCTTAGGGCCAAAAATAGGGTTTGTTTTTATATTTAAGCATCTCCAATCGCGTCGACATGAAGATTTTAAACTTCGTATCTCTGGATAGAAGACACTTAAATAAGGGAAGTTGTTTTACCCCAATTTTAGCCCCTAAGATCCCTCTATTATATCATATCATATCATATCATATTAACTCAATCATGCCAAGATCACAATTAGGTTTGACTCTTCTCCCCATCTCTAGTTTTTGCTCATGAGGAATCACCAAGCACCTTGATTTGTATATTGTGATCATCTATGTTTTGTATTGATTAACTTTTAAATAATAAATTCAATGAGTTTTTGCTTTAATTGATGATACCATATATGAGGGAATAACACATTTCATCAAGTTGATTCACAGGTTCATGAGTTTATTTCTATGCCTTCTTCAACAATTTCTTCATTAAGATTCAAGCTCCATCATTGAGGATGCTTTAAAGTACATCATGATAAAGCCTACTATGATTCATCATTCCTTAATTTGTCAAGTGAAGCCAAAGTATGCAAGGGTTGATTGAAGAAGTTTGACCTAATTGGACAAGTTCTTTATTCCTTGATTACAAGTGCACAACTCTCTCAATTCTTAATATTTTGAAGTGGTTTTTGTTGTTATGGTTTCTTATTATCATCCTACAAAAATATCCATTCCCATGGAAAATGTTATTATGCAAGAATGTTTGTCAAGATTGAAAGGGGTTTTCAAGTCATTTTGGTGCTCTAGGAGCTAGGGTTTTGAACATTCTAAGGGCTATATCTTACTCATCTCTTGATATTTTTGAGTGATTCCAAATACATAATTCTCTTTAAAGGGTTATAAACTAATCACTTCAAAAGTTTCAAGAAACTTTTGTGTGGAAGAGGTCTAATGATTGAGAAAGATTACAAGTCTTCTAGATAGGGCATCAAATTCCCTTATGTGACTTCAAAAGATCATAATTTGGTAAATTTTTATCTCATTGAGCCCATTATATTTCCACAATAATCTTAAGGATTTGAAAGTCAACTCTTGTTTTATGTGCAAGACTTGAAAATGAGTGGAAGATATCCTAAGAACCCAAAAGATTATAGGTCACCTCATGAATTTTCACCAATTTTACAAGGCCGTAACTTTTCAATACTTGGTATTTTTGAGTGATTCAAGTTGCAAAATACTCTTTAGGATGTCCCCTTCAAGCTACCATCAATGATCAAAGCTTAATTTTGGAGGAAGGCCTTGTTTGAAATCAAAACATTATAGGTCACTTTTGAAGAAAAACATAACTTTTCTAAGTACAAAAAGTCAACATCTTTTTCTCAACTTTCAATTGCTTCAAGAATCATGCCCTAAGACTCCTTGAGTTATGAATACCATTGATTCAAAGTTGGTACCTTGAAACTGAAGTTTTCTCCAAAGTCAGAATTTGAATTTCATAATTTGGCTTCTAATCACCAAATTTCCACGTGTTTCCACTTAAACATGATTAGAACATATGTTTGAATCATTTATAGCATCGAAACACATCATTTGGATGAGTTTTGATGCAAATGTGAACACACTTTGCTCGTGTACACATGTGTTCATGAATTCATTTGAATTTTCACCATTCACCCCTCCCCTTGATCCCATTCACTTCTCCTGTAAATATAAGCTCTATTCCACTCATTTTCGCAATCTTGAACAGCCAAAATCACTTTGTCAAACTCCCTCTATAACTCACTTTTCGGAGATTTCGAATTCCTCTTTTCTCCATTTTTCAATCCAATTTCTTCATTGATCCTTCATCCTTGAACTTCACTGAAGCTAACAGAAGAAAAATCAAGCCTTGAGGTGCCCTGAATCATTCTATCCAAGTCCATTTACAGATCAAGTTCATATGACTTTGCTCAGGTAGTTTAAGGCACCAAATCTTCTAACTCAAATTACTAGAGTGGTCTATGATGTTCACCGATGCTTTGTCTTAACTCAATTTTGGTGAAACAATGCATTTGATGCTTCTGATTTTTGATTTTGACATTTTTAAACATCTTTGGTTTTTTCCAAATCGACTACGCTGTGCTTTACATAAATTTTTCGCGAGTAATGGTTATGATCGTCTCAAGTAGACGCATCTAATGGTAAAACTATGAACGTGTAAATTTATAGATTCAAGGATCTTGGATTTTCCCTACTTGTAGATTGTTGGAGGTTGAAGATGACCTATGTGTCGTTCTTCAACCAATGACACTGAGCCAATTGTTTTATTTTGATTGGTTGGACTTTCTTGTGTTGTATGCGGGCACTTCAGCTTGGGTCCATGATGCTCCCTCACCTCAGATCCATTGGATCTGTCAGCGTGTATAGATGAGAGAGATCCAACGTGTGTGGTTTTTCTAATTTATTTTTATTTTACAAAATTATTTTTTAATTTATTTTATCTTTAAAAATTCATAACTCTTTTATTTTTTATCCAAAAATTATATTAAAAATATACAAAAATACTTTGAATAATTTCTTATTTTGTGAATATTTTTTCATATTTTTATTTTAGTGTTTGATATTTTTCATAATTTTTGTTTTTTTTTTGCCTTATTTTAAATGTTTAAAAAAAATACTTTTTGATATTT
The DNA here is from genome assembly GCA_948472305.1 of Vicia faba. Lineage (NCBI taxonomy): Eukaryota > Viridiplantae > Streptophyta > Magnoliopsida > Fabales > Fabaceae > Vicia > Vicia faba. The sequence continues at coordinate 1,428,226,562 of OX451735.1, read as the reverse complement.
TTAAATTCTAAAATTTTTTATAAAAATAATTTTCCTTATTTCTGACCTTCTGAAATTTTGCTAGAATTTTATTTTGACTTCTATTATTTTTGATATTTTTTTCCACTTATTTGAGTGATTTTAATTAGTTAAAAAATACTTTTCTATTTTGAAAATTACCAAAAATCTTATAAAAATATTTGAGGTCATTTCTGATTTATCTATGGTCTCTTTAAATTTTTCTTTGACACTTAGAATATAGTTTTCTATTTTACCTTTTAGTTTCATTTTAATAATATTTAACAAAAATCAGTTTTCCATCTTAATTTATTCATTAAATACAATTTATTTTTTATATATTCTGGCTATATGATTGTTGATCATGAACTTCATTAACATCATTGGATCTTGAGTGTTGAGTTTAACTTCACTAAAATGGTTGGATGAATTTAATGATAGTTTGATCAAATTTTTTATTCAAATATACCCCCCCCCCCTCTCTTCATCTCATCCCTTTCTCTTTTGTGCTACACGTTATTACAAGATGATTCACATATCATCTCTCTAAACATATGGCACATAGATTTCTATTTACCGGCCTTAAAATAGGTGCGACTTCTATATAAGTCCACTTACGATTGCTTAACATAGCGCTAAATTTTGTCCGGATTCGAGAAATGATCATTCGTGGCCTAAACCTATGTTTGTAAGCCCAAATATGTTAAATTTGAAACCATTGATCCAATAACTTTGAGATTCATTATTAGGAGGCTTTAGTCTTATCAATCCTCTAATGAATCTTCATAAATTTTGGATTAAGTGAACCATTTAAACATCGTTAATCATTTATTGTTGCCTTGATATTTGGATATGAATGATATACTTGACAAAAAGGAAATGAAACTTGTTGTTGAGAGGCTTTGATTTTATCAATCTTCTAATGAGTTTTCAAATACAAGTTTCAAGATGACCATTCAACTAACCTCTAATTTCTAACCCATTAACAATTGAATTTAATTTTTATGCTTTTACTTTAAGCACCATTTATCTTAACATTTTTCATTTCATGTTATTTTCATCTTTTCTCACTTGAGCATTTATCTTTATGTCATTTTGTTTTTCTCACTTGAGCTTTTCATTTTCTTCTTAAAGACACCTAATAACCAACATGAATAATAAAAAAAATACTCTAAGTTTACTTGGACTATTTGGTTACTATCCCTAGCATAATGGAGTTGTAGATTTCTTCGACTTAGGATTAGAGACCTGGATCTACCTTGGGACCTTGTGACTTCTATTGTAATTTTGTCTGGAGTTCTCAGGGTTTACCCCAAGACATTGGGTTGTTTATTTTCTTTGTGTGCAGGTTATTCTGATTATAGGCTTTGTCTGTGATTGAGAATTCATCTATATACATCTGTTACTCTGCTCAATTGTTGTGAAGACTTAATGCATTTGAAGCTTGGTTTTCTTAAGAGGCTTATTATATTTTCTTGGTTGGTTTCAATCCAAAGGATGGGAATTCTACACTGACTCATTATGTCAAGTGTTTGCTTCTTGTTGGTTAGACGATTCTTTTCTCTATCTTTTACCTTATGCTTTAGGATAGTCCCTTCATCTCCTCCCATCTTCTTTAATTTCTAAAATCTTTTCCCTCCTTTTGAAAATTATTCTTGTTTTCCAAACTTGAACCACTTTCATGATAAACTTGGACTTAGGTCCATGCATTTTCAAAATACCTTCTTAATCAAATTATAACCACCTTAATATTACTTTGACATTTTTTTGTGAGAAGACTAAAAGTCAATCAATCTCATTCAAACAATTTTTCCACTTTGGCTTTTTACTTTAAAAATTTTCTCAAAATATTAGACTCTTGCCAATCCTTGTATTGATGTGAACTACTATACTTCTATGATATGTAGTGAAGTGAGATATTTTCCACTTGAGTGTTGAGAAAGGCTTTGTTGATTTTTAAGTCCAAGCCATATCCTCCACTTTGAGATGATGAAAATTCCCCTTTCTCATAATCGTGGGTAGTAAGTATGATCTTCCACTCGGATATGATGATGATGATGTCTCGTCTCTTAAAATTAACCAACACACTTGTGTTTTAAAACTTATAAAGGTGAACTACGAGTACCTTGATCCCCTATTGCACAGAAGGTGGTACGTAAGCACTAAAGGTTCGCAACTGCGGCGGGTAAAAAAATTGTAAAATATATATTTTTTCTCATCTCCACAATCTATTTTTATACAACATTTATAGCCAAAATACACAAATTCACAAAGAGGTTCCTGCGGAGTACCGTAGATCTTTAGGGTGATAATACCTTCCCTTTGCATAACCAACCCCCGAACTTAGATTTATCTCCCCCTCTTTTTGGTTTATTCGCTCTTTTCCCGTTCCTTTGGAAACAATAAAGCGCAGTGGCGATTTTTATTTGATATGTGCGAGTTAAATCGATCCAATGGTTTAGTATCAACATTTCTAACGCTACAATAGGGTTGTTGTGAAGTAACATCTATACAAAGCCACAATGGTCGAAAAACTCAATCTTCCATAATTTGTTAGTTGTGTTGTGCATTAAAAAATTAACTATTTTCTGCAACTGACAAGACTACAACGAGGATCTCATTTGAGTGTTCTATGTCGGGTTGCATAAATGTTGAGGAAGTGAGTTTAAATTCAGAATGGGAGGTAAGTACTACACTTTTACTAATACATTATGGAAGTTGTTGTTTGATATTATTGTTGTTGGTGATGATGTTTGTAACACCCTAATTCTACCCCAAGCAATTTACGGAAAATCAGAGTATAAAAATTTCCAAAATAATCAGGATGCTACACATTCAACAAAGACACATAAACTTGTCATGCTTTTAGAATAGATACATAACACTTAAAGAAGCGGAATGAACACAACTCATGAATATAGTCTTCATAACATAAACCAACTTTGATTAAATCACGCAGCGGCTTCATAATAATTCTCCATATGAGACATTGCATCTTTTGAATCATTAAACAACATCAATACGATAATTCTTCAAATAACAACATAAGGTTCGATAAATAAACAACAAGATAAAACAGGCGTTCATTTCCCCCCGAGTGCTACGTATCAGAGAAAATGACACAAAACTCGAACTAACAACGCTAACGGCTACTCCTCTTGGTTACCTACACATTACCAATAGAGGGTAACATTCAAACAGATAGACTTCAAATAAGCAACAAATCAACGACTTCAAATGCGACTAAATTTTGCAAATGCATGTTGTACCATTGGAGCAGAACTCCCAACTTAGAAAGTGCCAGTTTACCGAGGCATAAGGCAAAAACCATCAACATAAAATATTTCAAATAAAGGCCAACGTGGTGAGCATTGGCTCCAACTTAGAATATGCCAATCCAGGCCAACTTTAATGCTATTCTATGCTATGCGATGATATAAACAACATTAACTTGGCAACGTAACAACGACCACAACATAATAAAGGTCGACATAAAAACAATTCACACCGTTCAACATTGGTCAAAGGCCTATATCACAGTCAATACCAATTAATCAAGGGTAAATCACAACATTTATTCACCACGGATATATCGAAATAAAATGACATTTCGGTCAATTTACAAAATACATCAATATACCAACATACTGAATTAATCGCCTCGTTTTAAATTATTTGCCAACTAAATCTATTAATCCCACTGCTAAATTATTTTCATCACTAATAAAATACTAATTCACCCATTTAAAATATATATAGTCCACTGTTAATTGTTCTCCCTAAAATTACTAATTTAATATACAACTAATGGATGTGCCATTCTTCCACATAAAACTAGCTTCTAACAAATAAATTTAATTTACTGCTACTGAAAACAGTGACATTCATATATACTGCTATGAGCAATTACTGATATCATTTAAAAATTATGCAGCATAGTGCCATAGAGGGACATAATAGAGAAACAGAGACAGAACCAAGTTCCCCTGCCTCACAGTGCCAAAGTGGCACTTTTTCTCCCACCATTGCCTAGTGCCGATCGGCACTTCCCTGTTTCATCTAAAGGTTGTTGAACGGCAGCCCCCCCCCCCCCCCCCATATAAAACCAGTGTCGAACGACACTTCCACCTATTTCTTCCTCGATACTGTTTCATGAAATTTTCCTGCTATACTGTCTTGCGATAACAATTCCTTTCCAGAGACAAGTTATAAACAAAAAACACACCTATAATTTTACAATTCTATAATAAAATCAATTAATATCACAATAACACAAGCCAACACAAGTCAATAAAACTTTAACAATTTCACATACAATCCCCCACATACAAAATATCATACACCCCATTATAGGATAAGAAACCCACCCTTACCTGTTTGATTTTGAAAACACTCAAGGAAGCTTCAATGGAATTTCTGAGATTGGCCCTAGCAGCAACTTTCCTCGTTCTTCTCCTCTTCTCACAAAACCATATTCTCTTTTCTCTTCTTATTTTATTTTTCCTGATAACACTACTTTCTTTCCTTTCTTCTATTTTCTAATAAAAATACTATTATTTAATCCTTAGTAACTTAAATGGGCCTAACCAAAACACCCCCTTTTTACTTTGTGACACCATACTTAAGCCCAACATCAATTCTAAGCTTACTAGTAAAACGATAACTCAACTTATTTATACCTATATAAACCTGATTAAATTATAATTCCAACTTAATAAAATAATCTCGACTTCAACGATAAAAATTCGAATTAAAAAAATAAAATATTCAAAACAATATTTAATTAAATAAATAACTAAATACCGGGGCGTTACAACTCTCCCCCACTTAGAATATTTTCGTCCTCGAAAAGAAAAGTTTACCTGGTTCAAATAACTCGGGATAAGAGTCTCGCATCTTGCTCTCCAACTCCCAGGTCATACTCTCTCCAGCAGCTCCAAACCAGACAACTTTCACCAATGCAATCTACTTCCCCCTTAGAATCTTCATCTCGCGATCCGCGACTTGCACAGGCATTGTCTCCACCGTGATATTATCCCGTACTTGCACATCGTCCATATGAATCACATGGGATGAATCGGGAATATACTTCCGAAGTTGCGATACATGAAACACATTATGTAAATTAGCAAGATTTGGCGGTAACGCCACTCGATAAGCAACCTTCCCAACTCGATCCGATATCTGATACGGACCAATAAAACGAGGAGTGAGCTTCTTAGACTTCAGAGCTCGCCCAACACCAGTCACAGATATGACTCTTAAAAACACATGATCACCAACTTGGAATTCTAAATCTTTCCTTCTCTTGTCATGGTAACTTTTCTGTCTACTTTGAGAAACCTTCATCTTCTCTCGGATAAGCTTCACTTTCTCAGTAGTCTCTCGAACAATCTCAGGTCCAAGTACCACACTTTCACCAGATTCATGCCAACACAATGGAGTCCTACACCTCCGACCATACAACGCCTCAAACGGTGCCATCCCAATACTAGAATGGTAACAGTTATTATAAGTGAACTCAATCAACGAAAGATAAGTATCCCACGAACCTCCCCGTTCAAGAACACATGCTTTCAAAAGGTCCTCCAATGACTGAATAGTCCTCTCGGTCTGACCATCAGTCTCAGGATGATACGCCGAACTCAACCTCAACTTAGATCCCAATGCCTCATGCAAACTTTTCTAGAAATCAGAAGTAAATCTCGGATCTCTATCCGACACAATACATAAAGAAACACCATGCAACTTCACAACTGTTCTGGTGTAAATCTCTGCCAACTTCAAAATCGGATATGTGATGTTAATAGGTATGAAGTGTGCTGACTTCGTAAGCCTATCAACAATCACCCATATCGAATCATGTCCTCTCAATGTGCTAGGTAATCCCATTACAAAGTCCATAGAAATTCTATCCCATTTCCATTCTGGATTCTCTAACGGTTGCATCAACCACGCAGGCTTCTGATGCTCAACCTTCGACTTCTGACAAGTCAAACAAGCATACACAAACTGTGCCACATCCCGCTTCATACCAGGCCACCAAAATAAACCTTTCAAATCTTGATACATTTTAGTAGCTCCTGGATGAATACTCATACTAATTCTGTTACATTCCTCAAGAATCACTTTCTTAATCTCTTCATCATCAAGAATGCAAATAAGATTTCGAAATCTCAACACACCTTACGCATCTATCTTGAAATCATCATTCTCAGATCGATCAATTCCCATCATCTTATCCACCAACTTCACATCAAGCTTTTGAGTCTTACTGATACTATTGAGAAAGTCATTATTAATCTTTAGCATTCCTAACATAACACTCTGTGGTGTCACTTCATAAATTAGACTCAAATCTCAGAATTTCTCAATCAACTCCAACTCTTTAACCATCATTGTCGATATGTGCAACGTCATTTGGCTTAAAGCATCAACCACAATATTAGCTTTTCCTGGATGATAATTCAAACTGAAAACATAATCCTTCAGCCATTCTAACCACCTTCGCTGCCTCATATTCAACTCTTTCTGATCAAAAAGATACTTCAAACTATTATGGTCACTCAACACTTCGAATCTAGAACCATAAAGATAATGCCTCCAGATTTTCAACACAAAGACAACTGCAGCCAATTCTAAATCATGTGTAGGATAATTATTTTCATGAGTCCTCAATTGCCTCGACGCATAAGCAACCACCTTACTATTCTACATGAGTACACCACCCAACCCCATCAGACAAGCATTACAATACACAACAAAAGGTTCCCCCGAATTAGGAAAGGTCAAAATCGGAGCCGACGTCAACCTCTTCTTCAACTCGGTAAAACTTTCTTCACATCGATTATCCCATACAAAGGCTTTACCCTTACAAGTCAACTTGGTCAACGGAAGTGCCAACTTAGAAAAACCTTCGATAAACCGTCTATAGTAACCGGCTAATCCCAAGAAACTTCAAGTCTCAGTAACCGACTTTGGAGCTTCCCATTGCAACACAACATCAACTTTAGAAGGATCCACAATAATGCCACTACCTAAAATGACATGACCAAGGAAACTAACCTCATGCAACCAAAATTCACACTTGGACAACTTCCCATACACCTTCTTCTCTTTCAAAACTTGCAATACAACTCTTAGGTGCTCTTCATGTTCTTCTTCTGACTTAGAGTAAATTAGAATGTCATCAATTAATACCACCATAAAACGATCCAAATAAGTATGAAAGATACGATTCATGTACTCCATGAATACTCCCGGTGCATTGGTTACACCGAAAGGCATCACTGAATACTTGTAGTGTCCATACCGAGTCCTGAACGCGGTATTTCGAATATCATCTTCTTTCACTCTAATCTAGTAATATCCTGACCTCAAATCAATCTTAGAAAACACACTTGCACCCACCAATTGATCCATCAACTCATCAATCCTCGGAAGCGGATACTTGTTCTTAATCGTCACTTTATTCAACTACCTGTAATCAACACAAAGCCTCATACTTCCATCTTTCTTCTTTACTAACAACACAAGCGCTCCCCACGGTAATACACTGGGTCTTACAAACTTTTTCTCAAGTATCTCTTCTAAATTCTTCTTCAATTCAGCAATTCATATGTGGACATCTTGTACGGTGCCATAGAAATAGGTCTGGTACCAGGTACAAGATCAATCACAATCTCAACCTCTCCCTCTGGCGATACATCAGGAATTTGATCGGGAAACACATTAGGAAATTCTCGCAATACCTGTAACTCATCAATCCTAACTTAGTTCTCCATTGATAGCGACGCCATCAACGAGAACATATATGCTTCATCTTGCATCAGTTGCCTCAACTATTTACCAGTCAACAAACCAACTTTTTCCTCTTCAGGAGTAGAAAACCTCACAGACTTGTTATAGAAATTGATATGAACATAATTATACTCTAACCAATTCATACCTAAGATCACCTCTAACCCGCTTAACAGCAAACAAATCAAATCAACAGCAAATTCTTTGCCGAAGATCGACAAAGGACAACTCAAACACACACGAGAAATAGTCACTGATCCCTTAGCCGGGATCTCGACGACCATTTCTCCATCCAAAAAATACAACACAAGACCCAATCTTTCAACACAATCAGCAGCAATAAAACAATGAGTAGCACTAGTATCATTAATAGTAATTAAAGGAGTACTCTTAATGAAGCATGTACCTCTGATGAGTCTGTTCTCACTAGCTGTCGAAGTCCCAGCCAAAGCAAACACCTTGCCACAAGTTTGTGCCTTCTTTGGTTTCAGACAATTACTACCAATGTGTCCTTCTCCACCACAGTTGAAACAGATTATCTCCCTATGGTTGCAGTCAGATATCGTATGCCTAATATTACCACAACAGAAACACCTCTTCCCATCAGCAGTAGTGCACACATTACTCTTGTGACCAGGTTGCCCATATTTGAAACATACAACTCTAGCAGGAGCATCTCCCCCACTAGTCCTCTGACCATGAGCGACTCTTTGTTTACCTCTACCATCATCGTAAGGCTTGCCACGGTTCTTCTTATTCTTGCCTCTATTATCACTAACAATCTTGTGATGAGCATTTCTATCCTCTTCAAAGATCTTGCAACTATCAACTAAATCAGAAAAGACACGGATCTTCTGATATCCAACAGCCTTCTTGATTTCCGAGTGCAACCCATTCTCAAACTTGATGCACTTAGAAAATTCAGCACCTTCACCATCAAAATGTGGATAGAACTTAGCTAGCTCAATGAACTTAATAGCATACTCAGTGACAAATTTATTCCCTTGCTTCAACTCAAGGAACTCAATCTCTTTCTTACCCCGAACATCTTTAGGATAATACTTCCTCAGAAACTCCCTACGGAACATAACCCAAGTGATTTCCTCACCTTCAACTTTCAACCTTGCACGCATTTCAAGCCACCAGTCATCAGCTTCAACTGCTAGCATATGAGTGCCATTCTGAAACTTCTGTGTCGGGGTTCAATCCATCACACAAAAAATCCTCTCAATTTCCTTCAACCAATCTAGTGCTCCATCAGGATCATGCCTACCCTTGAACCCCAGCGGATTCTCCCTTTGGAAAGTCGCCAAACTACGAGATCCGACATTCTCATCCGTAATTGGCTGATTCTGCATTGCCTGAGCCATCGCTTGCAGAGCAGCAACAATCGCAGCATCATTCCTCCCAGCCATCTTATCTTATCACTGCAACACAAACAACTGTTAGGAACAACAAATAATACTTGATTGTTAAACCACCACGACTCGATAACTTGACCGGATGAACCAATCTGCTCTAATACCACTAATGTAACACCCCAATTCTACCCCAAGCATTTTATGGAAAATCAGAGTATAAAAATTTCCAAAATAATCAGGATTCTACACATTCAATAGAGACATATAAACCTGTCATGCTTTTAGAATAGATACATAACACTTAAAGAAGAGGAATGAACACAACTCATGAATATAGTCTTCATAACATAAACCAACTTTGATTAAATCATGCAGCATATTCATAATAATTCTCCATATGAGATATAGCATCTTTTGAATCATTAAACAACATCAATATGATAATTCGTCAAATAACAACATAAGGTTTGATAAATAAACAACAAGATAAAACAGGCGTTCATTTCCCCCCGAGTGCTACGGATCAGATCAAATGACACCAAACTCGAACTAACAACGCTAACGACTACTCCTCTTGGTTACCTGCATGTTACCAACAGAGGGTAACATTCAAACAGAAGGGGTGATATATCGAATACTATAATAGAACACATGATAAATGATATATCGAAATCAGTTTATGTAAAATCACCACTTCATACCAAATCAACATAAATCAATACCATTCACCAACACCTCAATTCAATTTCTAACATTATCGTGCGTAAACAACACTTTAAATAAGCAACAAATCAATGACTTCAAATGAGAATCAATTATGCAAATGCATGTGGTACTATTAGACCATAATTCCCAAATTAGAAAGTGCTAGTTTACCTAGGCAAAAGGAATAAGCCCTCAACATAAAATCTTGCCAATAAAAGCCAACGTGGTGAGCATTCGCTCCAACTTAGAATATGCCAATTCAGGCAAACTTTAATGATATGCTATGTTATGCGATGATATAAACAACCACAACTTGGCAACGCAACAACGATAACAACATAATAAAGGTCGACATAACAACAATTCACACCATTCAACATTGGCCAAAGGCTTAAATCACAGTCATTACCAATTAATCAAGGGTAAATCACAACATTTATTCACCACGGATATATCGAAACAAAACGATATTTCGGTCAATTCATAAAATACATCAATATACCAACGTACCGAATTAATCGACTCGTTTCCAATTATTTGCCAACTTAATCAATTATTCCCACTGCTAAATTATTTTCATCACTAATAAAATACTAATTCAAAAATTTAAAATATATATAGTCCCCTATTATTTGTTCTTTCTAAAATTACTAATTTAATATACAACTAATGGATGCGCCATTTTTCCATATAAAACTAGCTTCTAGCAACTAAATTTAATTTACTGCTACTGAAAACAGAGACATTCATATATACTGCTATGAGCAATTACTGATATCATTTAAAAATTATGCAACATAGTGCCATAGAGGGACAAAACAAAGAAACAGAGACAGAAGCAAGTTCCCCTGCCTCACAGTGCCAAAGTGGCACATTTTCTCCCACCCTTACCTAGTGTCGATCATCACTTCCCTCTTTCATCTAAAGGCTGCCGAATGGCAACTCCCCCCCCCCCCCCCCCATATACAACCAGTGCCGAATGACACTTCCACCTATTTCTTCCTCGATACTGTTTCATGGAATTTTCCTGCTAAACTGTCTTGCGATACCCATTCCATTCCAGAGACAAGTTATAACACAACAACACACCTATTCTTTGACAATTATATAATTAAATCAATTAATATCACAACAACACAAGCCAACACAAGTCAATAAAACTTTAAAAATTTCACATACAAACCCCCACATACAAAATATCATACACCCCATTATAGGATAAGAAACCCACCCTTACCTGGTTTGATTTTGAAAACACTCCAGGAAGCTTCAATGGAATTTCTGAGATTGACCCTAGTAGCAACTTTCCTCGTTCTTCTCCTCTTCTTACAAAACCCTATTATCTTTTCTCTTCTTATTTTCTTTTTCCTGATAACACTAGTATCTTTATTTCCTTCTATTTTCTAATAAAAATACTATTATTTAATCCTTAGTAACTTAAATGGGCCTAACTAAAACACCCCCTTATTACTTCGCGACACCATACTTAAGCCCAACATCAAATATAAGCTTACTAGTAAAATGATACCTGAACTTATTTATACCTATATAAACCTGATTAAATTATTATTCCAACTTAATAAAATAATCCTGACTTCAACGATAAAAATTCGAATTAAATAAATAAAATATTCAAAACAATATTTAATTAAATAAATAATTAAATATTTGGGCGTTACAATGTTGGGCTAAGGTAACTGATACAAAAATTTCATAAATATTTTTATAGGAGACCTCATATGAATGAATTGCTGAAATCTCCCCGGGCTGATAACAATTATGATGGTGTTATAACTAGTCACTTGAAATAGGTTGCTCGTATCTTGCACTGGCTTGTTTCCCGTGTTGTACGCCCAAAGAGTGGTGTACATTCAAGGGTTGACCAATCTAAAGTCTACCTAGTTTACATCCTCCTTCACAAGATTATGATCAATTGGGCAAACTATTTTTTCTCTCACATGTTCACCATCAAAGAATGTAACAAAGGAACCTCCTTTTGTTATGTTTCTATGATTTCTAAGATACTTAACTACTTCAACACTGGGATGGCTAATCTTCTATATATCTCACCATGATCAAATCAGGAGTTCACCCAACACACCTTTACAAACACGAGGTATTTTTGGGATAAAAACTTAAATATGTACTACTACCTTATGAAGGAATATCACAAAAAGATCTACAAGTTTCATGATCCAATTGAATTTGAGGAAAATGTTGATGCTCTTGTGATAGATGAACAACCAAGTGCTGACATTCATCAAGAAGATGCTCACATGCCTAATACAGACTATGAGGGAGATAAAGCTTCGATAAATTCTATAGAAAATCAATACCATTAGCAAAATCAAGGTTGGGGACAATGGCCTGAAAACACTTGGACACAATAGGGTGATGCCTATAGAGAGCATGATGGGGGTTCTCAAGAACATGGGTCTGGTTCACGAGGTAATGATTTTGGGACTGCATCTGGAAATGAGTCTGCTATGATTATTATGCTTCAGAATACGCAGGTCAAGAAAGATGAGCATTACGAGGAAGAATTTCTTTGGAGGACAGGTTTTCAGGATGTTCTAGAAGAGCACTTCAGATACCGGAATAAATAGAAATTTTCTTTTTCTACTGAGAAATTTTCTTCTATCTGTAGTGACATGGGTACCAATTTTGCTACTACGGATATCAAAATAAATAACATGATGAATCATGAGGAGATCTCGCAATTCTATTAAGAGATGCACGGGTATTTGAATTATGGTGGAAGGCCACCATATAGGGGTCTTAGAGGTCGTAGGGGCTAGGGAAATTTGGTGTCTTTGTGGTGTAGGATTTTAGAATTTTTTATGCTTTTGTGTCACGCATTTTTTTTCTTGAATAATTTGTTATGCATCTATCATGTTTTTTCCCTTTGTGTTATGTATTAACAATTTTATCACTTCATCAAGTGAAACAATGGTATGTGTTCTTCTTTTTGTTTATTGATATAATGTGTGACATTGTTGTTATAATATTGTTTGATATTGTCTTGTTATTTATGTATAAATTTGCGTCACTCCATGTATATGGGTATATATGAGCGCACAATCTTAATTTTGCAAAACGACTCTGTGTGATATACTGGTATTTGTGTGATAAATGATACTTCTCATGTATTACTTTGTCTCTTTTTTATGTTGTCAAATAGGGAGAAGAATATTCTGAGATGAAGTTAGAATGCACATATTCAGAGGGAGCCTTCATGAAGACACGAAATGCATCGTCGTAAGTTTTTCAATCATATAAAAGGAGGACATTGTGAGTGCACTTGCCCATTATATGTTTTTTATGGTGTTAAAACTAGGATAAATTTAGAATTTATGTATATATGATGATATCTATGAGTCTTTATGTGCACCTTTGCATTATGGATCTTATAATGCATTTAGAACATGTTTGGAAAATGTATCAAGCACTAAAAATCAGTTTCTGCATGAAAAACAGCTGCATGTATCGACATATACGATGGATGAGTCGACACATGAGGATTAATATTAAAGCTTGTAGGATCTATTTCTATGTTTAGACATATACATCTCTTTCGGTTGACACATACTGAAAAATTGCATCTATGTGTCAACACATACGACTTTCAGGTCTACACATGTTCCTCATTTTTAAAGCCTATAACTTCCGTTTCTTTGTGTTGACCCATGACCTTGAAAAGGTCGACGCATGTCATTACATATGTCGACACATGACTTATATGTGTTGACACATGGTGTCGCTTTTCTGAAAAATTGCATTTCTTTTAAATTTCTAAGCCTCCCTTTTTGCCACCAACTTACACACATATAAGTACTTCATACATGCATCATTTTCAACTTGATGAAACTATTAACACATACAAAGATTTATCATCATATTAAACCTATCATATATGCTTACACATAAAAAACTACACATAATCATTTTTTGTTCAGGTGCCATCTAGACTTGTGTTGATAACGTCCAATTTAGGTTGGTGTAACCAATGTATTGGGTTGAGAATCTTTGGGGGTTTTATCCAGGAAAAACCTTATGTATTTTCTCAAATATTGGATTCGATTGAGTGGAAGCTTTAAAGAACGGTGGGTATTTTCAAACGAGTGGTGTGAGATGGTGAATCGTTTGGAAATATTAGGACACAGTAATGCACAATTGGATTTGATTGAGTTAAAGCTTTGAATAACAAGGATTATTGCAAAGAAGTATATTGATATGTTGAATCAATTGGTATTAACGAGATACTTGGTCGAGCTCAAGATCAAGGGAAGAGAAATGATCAGAATCAACATCAAACATTGGGTTTGTAGGGTGGCATTTCTACATTTCTCTTATAAATAAGTTTTTTGCAATGTAAGAATTGATATCTCAATTCCAAACAGAATTGGGGGAAGACGTAGCCATAGCAAGGATGATTGGTGAACTGGCTAAACAAATCCTTATGTCTTCTCTCACTCATTTACTTTTATATACTTTATATAGTAAATTGTTAAATTCAATGATCGTGTAATCAATACGTATAGACAAATCCTTTGATTTTATACTTGAAATTTATTTTTTCATTATATTATAATAAGTTAGATTGTAAGTGGTATTTCATATAAACAAAGTCCAAAGAAAAATATGAAAAATCGAGTGCACACCAAGTGTTTGATAGTTATCCAGTTTACGTTTTTATCAATAATTTCATTGGAAATATGTTTACATTATGATCAAAGTAAAATGATTGATTGAGAAATTATTGTATTAAGTTTCTTATCATTGTAATGTAATCCATTAGGTATATTATGCATGTCCGAGTTTCCAATAATCAGTTCGGTTCAGACGACTTGTTTGATCTAGGCCAAAATTTCTACTTGCAATAGTTTTTCATTTGTTTTCAAAACAAAATTTAAAAAAAAAATTATTTTTACTTTGTGGATATATTCACCCCCTCCGTATAGATGATTTATCGTAATCTAAATACCTTTACATGGGCATCGTATAAATACTTAAGTGTAGAGATGCTGTTGTGAGTGGAAGCTAGCTCATAAGGCTATTTCTTTTATTTTTGTTGTTTTAGTATTGGTTATGCTCTGATATGTAACATTGAGGAGCGATTCTTTGTTTATGTTGAAATTTTGTGAGATAATGTATGCTCTCATATTCTTGTTTTTTTTGGTGTTAAAAGCATTTGCAGAAGACTTACGAGTTGATGCTTTTAATTATAATATGGTTATTATGAGATTTTAATTGGTGTGTTTTAATTGAGTATTTCTGATGCGATGATACCCTGAGTGAAGGTGAATATGCGTTGACAAGTGTTGCATGTTTATTTAAATTTAGTGTTACATGATCAGTAAGTGAAAAATCTTGTATTTAATTATAATTATTCTTTGAGGGAAATACGGTGTTATATTAGGGGTATCAGAGAATGTCGATCCATCCAGCCAAGTTGTATAATTTTGTTTGTTCCTTAGTATACGGCATGTGTGTGAAACAATGTCGATGCTTGCTTTCTTTTCTAATCGTTTGTTTCTAGAAGTGGTATTTAAATAACTGGGGAGAAGCTCTTACTTTTATGAGACGTTTCAGTTGTGGAGCATTAGTTCATTGTATGGCTGATTAAAAGAGTGTGGTTGTTGTTGAGGTGATGTTGTTCCTTAAACCCGAAGACAGTACATATTCGAAATTCATGTATGTTGGTCAGGTCAAAGTGTCCTTGAGGCGGGATGATCAGGTATTGGTGTGGTTCACATATCTAAGACTGGAGATTGATATCATGGCTATTGATGTGCCTATGGTGTGTGAGTTTCCCGATTTATTACCTGAGGATAATTGCGACTTACCGCCAGATGTTATCCTTGGTATGAGCTGGTTTGAGATTAACCTTGTCCATATTAATTGCTTCAACAAGATAGTGTCATTTCTAGAGTTCGTGGAAGAGAATGATTTGTTTGTGTATACTAAGCAAGTAGATGAGTATGTGAAAGATGGTTCAATAATGTTTATGGTTTTTAGCTTTGTTAGATTCCAAGAGCAAAGATGTAGTTATTGATTTACCGGTAGTTTATGAATTTTAAAAGTGTTTCTTGAAGACATTAATGATTTATCGCCAGAGTGTGAGGTAGAGTTTGCGATTAACTTGATACCAGGTATGAGTTTGGTGTCAATGGATTCATATCATATTTCTACTGCAAAGTTGAGTGAGTTGAAGAAGAAACTTTAAGATTTGCTTCAGAAGAAGTTCCTTTCGCCTAGTGTTTTGTCATGGGGTGCGCCAGTATTGTTACTGGAGAAGAAGGATGGTAGTATGTGATTGTGTGTTGACTATAGAGTATATGAATAATATTTTTCATCCGTATTTAGATAAGTTTATGGACATCTAAGAGTTGTGTTGGAGCTGTTGAAAGAGAAGAAATTGTATGATTAGTTGTCAAAGTGCGAGTTTTGGTTAGGAGACGTGATTTTTCTCGGCCATGTGATTTCTATTAGAGGTATTGTTATTGACCCATTGAAGGTTGAGGCTGTGTTGCAGTGGAAGACTCTGAAGTCTGTCACTGTCACTGAGATTCAAAGTTTTAATGGGTTTGTTGGTTATTATTGTAGATTCATTGAGGGATTTTCCCAGGTGGATTGTCGTAAGCTCATTTCACTAGGAAGGTCAGGCTTATGTGTGGGATGTGAAGTGTAAAGAGAGTTTCCAAGAGCTTAAGAAGAGGATGATGTCGGCTCTAGTGTTGATTTTTTGAGTCCAACTAAATCATTTGTCGTGTATTGTGATGCTTCTAAGATGGGTTTGAGCGATGCCTTGATGGGGGGTAGACAAGTTGTAGCTTATGCTTCGAGATAACTTATAGTTCATGAAAATAATCATCATACGCATGACTTAGAATTGGTTGTCATTCTGGTCGCACTCAAAACTTAGAGACATTATATGTTTGGCTCTATATTTGAAGTGTTCAATGATCATAAGAGTTAGAAGTACCTGTTAGATCAAAATGAATTTAATATGAGACAAATGAGATGGCTTGAGTTGTGTAAGGGCTATGATTTTAATTTTAATTACCATCCGGGTAAAGCCAATTTCATAGATGATGCATTGAGCAGGAATACGTTACATAAGTTGACATTGATGGCTAAAGTGTTAGGACTGATTGAAGAGTTTAGATATTTGAGTTTGGTTTGTGAAGTCACAACGCAGAGTTTAAAATTTGGTATGTTGAAGCTTATGAGTGGTGTTATGAAGGAGATTTGAGAAGGCCAGAAGATGGATTTAAAATTGGTTGATTGTTTAACATTAATCAATCAATGTCAACATGGTGACTTCAAGATTGATGAGAATGGTGTTATAAAATTTTGTGACAGAGTATGTATTCTTGATGTGCCTGAACTTAAGAAGAGTATTCTTGAAGAAGGACACTCAAGTGGTCTGACTATATATCCTGGTGCTACTAAAATGTATCAAGACTTGAGGAAGATATTTTGGTGGTCTAGAATTAAAAATGAGGTTGCTGAATTAGTGTATGCATGTTTGAATTAACAAATGTCAAAAGTTTTGCATTAGAAGTTGTCAGGTTCGATGTAACCATTGTTTATTTCGGAGTGGAAATGGGATAGCATTTCAATGATTTTTTTGTCTAGATTTCCAAGGACAATGAAGAGTTGTGATACTATTTTGTTTATTATAGAGAGGTTGACTAAATCGGCTCATTTCATTCCAATTAGACTTAATCATCCGTTGGAGAAGTTGGTTGTGTAACACCTGAGGCCGAAGAGGGTGAGGAGTGGTTTCACCGCATGTAACACCCGAGGCCAAAGAGGGAAAGGGTGGTCGCCACATCAGAATGAGATGGATCCTAAGGCTGTGCAAGGAAAGGAATACATGGTTGAAGGACCACTTATAAAGATTGATAGGTACTACCTATACCAACAAGATGCATTTTCTTTTCGATAGCTTGTTCCATAAGAACTCCATAGTTAGGTTTTCTTGACTTGGAGAAATTTTTGGGATGGGTAACCTTCTTGGAATTTTCCCGCAAAGCATGTAAGTGAGGAAAAATTATGCTAAAAAGACTTGTGTTGGTTTATGGGTCAGTCGATAATCCTGAAGGCAGTGAGGGGCATTACAAATGGTATCATTGCAGGTTAGTCTGTCTGTCCAGGTGTTATAGTAGAGTCTGACTATAGCGTAAATATAGGTGTGTGTGTCTCCTAACTTGTGTTGTTGACATTGAATAGTATGGTTGGAAGAAATGATGTTGATCTTGCTACTGCGTTACATGATGTAGCAGGCTGTGTAGAATAAAAATAAGAATGCTAGAGATGTCAAATTCCATAATATGGAAAAGTTCCAGAATAACAAGCCACCTACGTTCAAGGGTACGCATGACCCAAATGGTGTGCTAAAATGGCTGAATTTTATTGAGAAGATCTTCAAAGTCATGGGGTGCCCAGAAGCCCAGAAATTTCAATTTGGTACCCATATGCTGGTTGAGGAAGCTGATGACTGGTGGGGTAATAGACGCCAAAGGTTGGAAGTTCCGTGTACTCCTATTACTTGGGTGGTGTTCATGATTGATAAAGGGAAGCAGGCAGATGTGGTTAGTAAGAAGATAAGTGGGGGAGGAGTTCCTCCCAATCCTATCAAGTATTTTAAATGTGGTGGTATGGGCCACCATGCTAATGAATGTCAAGGCGATGTGAATAAATGTTTCAAGTGCAGGTGACCAGGTCATGTTGTCGCAGATCAATATACCTACCTGTTACAACTGTTGTGAACAGGGTCATAACAGCACCAACTGTCAAAAACCAAAGAAGTCACAGACCATTGGGAAAGTATTTGCATTGGCAGGGGCTCAGTCTACCAGTGATGATCATTTGGTAAGAGGTACTTGTTATATCTATAATACTCCCTTTATTGCTACCATTGATATGGGTGCAACCCACTCATTCATTTATGTTAATTGTGTGAAGAAACTAGGACTAGTGTCGTCTACTTTGAGTAGGGGAATGGTGATTAATATTCCATCTATCGGGTCGATAACTATGTTCTTAGTGTGCTTGAATTATCCTTTTTCTATATTTGGTAGAGACTTCGGAGTGAATTTGATTTGCTTACCACTCAGTGATCTAGATGTTATTTTAGGAATGAATTGGCTAGAGGGAAATTATTGAAAGTAGAGAAAACACAAGAAGGGGGGGGGGGGGGGGGGGGGGGGGGGGGGGGGAGGGGGGTGAATTGTGTTCATAGAAAACATTCCCCATTAAAATTTTAAGCACTTAAATGAGAATAGAAATAAAGACAATAAAGATAAAGGACACAAGTATTTTATCCAGGTTAACCGTTAACTAGGCTAATCATGTCCACCCTCACAAGGATGATTTCTCCTTATCCAAGGACTTTATCCACTATAACCAAACTAATTACAATCGCATGGGCAACTGCCGGTGACTAACACACAATGACACGTTCAGGGATCCAACTGAATATACCCTTCATTGACCCAATAGAATCTGATCCCTCAAGATCTCCTACCAGGATTTCCTTGCAATGATAACCAGGGATTTCACAAGAGTCTGACCTTTACTCGGTCCTCTTTGAGATATGACTACCATTGACCCAACAAAATCCGATTCCTCATAATCTCTTATCAAGATTTCCCATAGTAACCAACAACCATTATCTTCTTGAGATCAGAGTTTCACTCAGTCTCTCAAGGAACTAACCAACAACAGTTGATGGGGTTTCTTATGTTTACATGAATGCTTCTTCTAATAATATCACACAAGTGTTTTAAGCAAATATTGGTTAACACTTCTTTGAGTAATAACTCAAGTGTTAAAATAATTTACATGAAGAGATATGAACAGAAAAATTATAGGAGCAACAACTCTAGTGTTCATTACAATGTTCAATAAAGATGTATATGATCAGAAGTTGAGTATCATCTTGTAGTGTTCTTCTTCATCTTCTTGTTGAGCAAGCTACGAGCAACAACTTCTTGCTTCTTATGAGATCTATCAAGAAGCTACGAGCTACGAGCAACATCTCCTCGCTTCTTCTTCTTTGAGTAGAATAACATCTTGTAGTCTTCTTCTTCTTTGAGTAAGCTACGAGCAACATCTCCTTGCTTCTTCTTTGAGCAAGCTACGAGCAACATCTCCTTGCTTCTTCTATTTCATCCAAGATGCATATGATGATAGTTGAATGGAATATTTTTGAAATCTTCTTTATTTATTTTTCTCTCTTATTTAGTGGTCTCAGTATGTATAACATTGCAACTTTAACATCTTCAGAGTCCACTGCTTTCCTTCCACATGATAAATCTTGTTAGGAAATGGCTTACGGTAACCCACTAACCAACAATTTATCTTCGAAGCTTTGATATTCTTTTATATCCCTTGACAGAGAGAGAGAGAGACATTGTGGGGATAGAACAAACTTTTCCAGCACCAACAGTTAGTTCCCAATAGATAAAATAACATGTAAGAGTTTAGACAATATAAAATATTATTTTTGTATTATGTCACTATTTAATGATAGCTTTCCACCCTTTCCTATGAATAATATTTTTCTATTATTCTTGTAAACAGAGATTCGTTAAGTAAAGAGAGATAGTTGTAAATCCAGTTGTTTGATCCCAACTGCCACAGTGAGTGTGGGTGACAATATATTATAAAGGACTGTCCTTACACCACCCTAGAGATTAGAGGTCACAGACACTTTATGTACCTTTTTCACAACATCACACATTAACCATTATAACTTTTTTCTTATCTTCAAAGGCTTCGGATATTTGAATGTTAATTTTGAAGCTTGTTGTAGAAGTGTCTTTCTTATGAGCCTTAAAACCTAAGTCTCGGAGTCTTCAGAACTTGTCACATATAACCTTTTCTTCACCACTTGGTTGTAAGAATTTCCTTTTCTTCAGATTATCATAACTTTTTCAGCGGAACCTAGTCTTCATAATCTTCAGAACTTGTAACACATAAGTAATGCTTTCAAAGGCCTACAAAGCTAAACCATAAAGCCACATTCAGAACTTCTTGTACTAATGTTCCTAAGACACGTTGCAGAAGATCAGTTCAGAACCTTGACTTTAATGAAACATGTAATCACATGTTTTCTTCTAGAGTGTATATTCATAAACTGATGACGTCACACACCTTGTACCATAGTTAGAATATTATAGCAGAAACTACAAACTATCGAGACCATTAGTGAATACAATTGTTCTCTAAGATAGAACAATTTACACAGGGTAATCACCGTAACCAACAAATTTAGAGTTAAGCTCACAGCTCCCTCTGAATTTGTTAAATTCAAAATTCTATTTAAGCTTGTTCAAAGTCTCCCCCTGAGCCCAAGACTCACAAAATAAATATTGAGTATCAGTACATAAGAATAGAGAAGTAACACTTCCATGCAGCAACTCATAAGAGTCTGACTAGAACACCTGGTCTTCATCTCAGAACCTGGTTTCTATCTGCACTTAATGAAGAATCAAAACTTGATTTGTGCCTGATTGAATAATGCCACAAATTATGTATCAGCACTTCTGAAATATGATTCTGATATCACAACAAAAACACTATGCTTCTCAAGAATCAGTGTTTGATCTGACATTCTCCAATGTATAAGATATTCAGACAGTTCAGAACTTCTGAATATAGCGTATGTTGCTGAAGAACACATATCAGAGTATTCATTCTGAGTGGCATCTCTTTATGAGGACATGCATCAGGAGAGCACAGATTCTGATGAGTAAAACTTGACTTCTGATCTTGTAGTAGAATCTTATCAGAGATTATTCCTTCTTGGAGATACATTGATATTCTTTTTTGTTGATCATTCTGCATTCCGTAGAACTACCGATGTTTCAATAGAAACATAACTTAGTTGTTCTTCTTTTAATTATGTATCTACACACTCAATTAAACTATTAGAACTAAAAAATTTCTTCATAAAATATATGGTTATTGTCATCAAAACTCAAAGATTAAACATAGATTCAAATCTTTTTCTTACAATCTCCCCGTTTTTGATGATGACAAAACCATGTATTTTGATGAAACAATTTTACAGGGTTAAAACATAAATAAAGAAAAGTAAGAGTTTTTAGAAGAAGAAAAAAAACCCCTTGAGTTGGAAACTTCCCTTTGGATTAACAATCTCCCCTAAATCATAAACTTATGATTTTCATAGCTTATGAGCAATGTTATTTCTTCTATATATGATCTATCATTAGATTTTTCCTTTTGAGCTTTATCTTAGCAATAAATACAAGGTTTAGAGAAATATTGTTAATCAAAATCATTATTCTTTTCTCCCCCTTTTTGTCATAATCAAAAAGATAAACAAATACTTGATTTTTGAAGAAAAATTCAAAAACATAGAATTTAACAACCAAAAAGAAATACTTGAATTTATTAAAAACAGAGAGAATACAGAATATAGATTAAACATAAAACAGATAAAAGACAACATATATTAAGATAGAGAAAAAAATAACTACAGAAAAAGAGGGAAACACATAATAACCGGAAGAGTGAAAACTACATAAAGAAAAATAAACAGCTAATTGAACAACTGACTATCAAACGTCTCATACTGTTCGTCTTTAAATTTTACGTCAGGACCACCACATATCCTACAAATAGTTTCCACAATGTTTTCTTTGATAAGAACATCTTTTAGAAATCTTCCGTATGGAATGAAAAATTTGTTCTTTTCTATGTAAATGATAATGCATTCCGTAAGATAGTTGAATATGACTTGAGGTAGGTCTAAACGAGTACACTTAAGCAGACAGAGGATGAGAAGCTTATCATCGTGAAATAAAAAGTCTTTTTGAAGACCAAGAGGATGAAGATTCGTCAGAATAAAATGAAACCATCCCTTATCGGTAGGTAAAAGGTACTCAAGGTTTGTGGGTTTAAAGATGCTTGAGGAGACATAAAAGATATAGATCATGTTAGCATCAGGTTTGCATCTAATGGATTCATGACTATTGGTGATGCCCTTCTGAGGAAATTCAATTGCTTCGGCTATGTTAGCCACAGTAAAGGACACTGGGAAACCATAGATATCAGAAGAGATAGTGAGACCATCTAGACTGACAAGAAGCATTAATCTAGAAGGATTTAACAATTTTTGGGTAGATAGGTCCTCGCAGCATAGAGATGTATCCATTCCAATCCTAAAAGTGAATACCAAGATGAAACGATTGTCCAACATCAGTTGGAAAAGTGGGACATTTTTCATTAATGACTTATAAGAGGTCATCATTACCATGAAAGGTTCTTGGGGTCAAGGTAAGAGACATTTTGAGAAAGGTTTAGAGAGGGTGAGGATGTGTAGAGAGATGAGATGAGATATAAAGACAAGGAAAGAAGAAGAATTTATTACCTTGCTAAAGGAAAACAGACTTAGGGAGACGCAGTAATAGGTGACATATATTAAACTATCAATGTATACATAAGTAAATGAAGGTGAACAAAACAACCAAGTAAGATTTAGACACATCATTCAATTCAAGAAAAGAAATGAAGCATACAAGACTTTGTCGGAAAACTTAGACACCTACTTGTATAAGCTTTTATTAAAGGCAGTCAGAGAGACTTTAAATAAGAACTAGGAAATGTATAAAGAACGAGAAAAGATTTGATGCAGAGATTTGATATAACATATCAATGAATGAAAGTCACTTATATGCATAATGAAAAACTTCAAAAGGATGATATGACATATAAACAGTTGTAAGATACATCTATTTTATCAAAATATGTTTTTCAAGATAATCTTTTGTTGTATCACATCAAATGTAAGACATGATAAAGGCATTTGTCCTTGAAATAAAACATGTCCCTTTATATTTTCATCTAATGCATTAGGCTTTTCTATTTATAAAATATGAAATAAATATTAAACTAAAAAGTTTTTTCTTGTTTGACTGGTTACTTATTTTATGATAAAGTCTATTAAGGATGAGAGAACCTGAATGGTTGTTAGGTATGAGCTAAGAGGAATGAATCTTAATCACCCTAAGATTACCTATTGGTGAATAGATTAAGAATTTTAAAATATTTTTTTAGAGTAATTATGATTCAGGATGAGGTAGAGATAATGCTAACTAAGAAAGATTGAACAAGAAAAATAATAATGTTTAGTCGAAGCAAAATTAGTGACACTATAAGAGATTCGTTGCCATATGAGACATGAGACTTTTCCTGAACAGGACAACTTCTAACTAGTAGATGTATCTAACAATACTTATTGTTTGAAAAACATGTAAATACTAACCTGAGGTTTTCTCGTGACGAGTTTTATCTCCTTTTAAGCTTGATCTATTTCTTTCCTCTTGCTGCGCTCTTCTTTGTATATTTGGATTCCATTATTTGTCTTGAGATGCCTTTCTATGATCCTTTTGCTTCTTGGACTTCCAACAACATCATTATATTCGTATGGTTTCTTCTAGCTACAGTCTTCTTGTTTTTTTTCTACACCTGCTGCTTATCTTTCATCAGATTCTAAATTTACTTTCTTCATAATTCTGAGTTGATTTATTTTTCTCCTTGGTGGGCGACATCTCCTCCTATTGACTTCCAATTCTTCTGTGCAACACTTCTTCAAATCTTTTTGGCAACTTCTCCATCTGATTTCTGAAGATCATAACTTTGAGAAGCTTTAGTCTTTTTAGAGTTCTTGGTGGATATTTGGAGTGTGACGTTGATTAGATCAATAACAGCTTGTAGTGGTTGTTTGAATGTCAGCTTTCGTTGATGATCTGGAGTGCTGAATGATGACCTTTGCCTTTGATGGAAAACTTTAGTTGAATGATAAGACAAAATCCCTTTCCATCAGGTACTTGAGCCTTTAGAATTATGAGAACTTGTTTCAGGGATTTTGTGTTCATAATTTCTAATTCTTGCCCAGAGTTTTGAATCCTCTGCAAAATGGGTTTTGAATCATAAATGCTTTCTATCATTTGAGAAGAAAACAACTACAAAATTTTCTCTTTACCGAATCTCTCTACACGGTTAAGTTTTTGATTTTAAATCAATAAGATAGTCTGGCTCTAATACCAATAGAAGATAGAGAAAACACAAGAAAGGTGGTTTGAATTGTGTTCATAGAAAACATTCCCCATTAAAATTCTAAGCACTCAAGTGATAATAGCAATAAAGAGAATTAATATAAAGGACACAAGTATTTTATCCAGGTTCACCGTTAACTAGCCTACTCCTATCCACCCTTGAAAGAATGATTTCTCCTTATCCAAGGACTTAATCCACTATAACCAAACTGATTACAATCGCATGGGCAACCTCCGGTGACTAACACACAATGACACATTTAGGGATCCAAATGGATATAACGTTCATTGACCTAATAAAATATGATCCCTCAAGATCTCCTACCTGAATTTCCTTGCAATGATATCCATTAGGGATCTCACAAGAGTCTGACCTTAACTCGGTCCTTTTTGAGATATGCCTACCATTAACCCAACCGAATCTGATTCCTCAGAATCTCCTACCATGATTTCCCATAATGACCAACAACCATTATCTTCTTGAGATCATAACTTCACTCAGTCTCTAAATGAACTAATCCACAACGGTTGATGGGGTTTCTTGTGTTTAAATGAATACTTCTTCTAAGCATATTACATAAGTGTTTTGAGCAAATATTTTTAACACTTCTTCGAGCAACAACTCAAGTGTTAAAAATTTACATGAAGATAAATGAACAGAAAGATTATATGAGAAACAACTCTAGTGTTCATTACAATGTTCTACAAACATGTATATGATCGAAAGTTTTGTATCATCTTGTAGTGTTCTTCTTCATCTTCTTGTTTACCAAGCTACGAGCAACAACTCCTTGTATTTTCTGAGATCTATCAAGATGTATGTGATTAAAAGTAGAATAAAATCTTGTAGTCTTTATCTTTTTTAAGCAAGCTACGAGCAACAACTCCTTGCTTCTTTTGTTTCATCAAAGATGCATATGATGATAGTTGAACAACATCTTGTTTAAATTTTCTTTCTTTCTTTTTATATCTTCTTTAGTGGTCTTCAGTGTGTATAGTGTAATAAGGTGGGAGAATTAACTTATTTTGTATTTTATCGCAAATGTTGCGGATAGCAAGAGTCGCCACCGACTTTTCTTTTTTCCAATAAGGAAATGGTGAAAAGAACAAGAAAGACCTTGCTAGATTTTGGGTTCTGGGGGTAGGTTATGAAAAGGGAATGTGTTAGCACCCTTTTCATCCGTAGTTATCTACGGTCTCTTAATCGCTTAGCTCACTTTGAAAATTTGCTTTTTGTGTGTGTGTTTGAAAATATTTTGAAAATTTCCAGTGTAAGGCGAACTTCGTAATGTCTCATGTATCGGTCCCTAATAGTGTACTAAAAGTGTTTTTGAAAATATTTTGAATGTGTTATGTGAAATGTTTTATTTTGAAAAGATTGTGAGAAAGAGATTAAAAGTATCTACCCACTCAAGGTCATTCTTGTACTTTTCCTTATCCTTTAGATAGTGTTATCCATACCATTAGTTAGTAAGAAGCCCTATCGTTATATGTTAAGGGACAGTCGTAGGGTCATCGTACGGTCATCAGAGGCAACTAATAAAAATACCTTAGCAATTTTGCAAGGGACTGCCATCATATTATTCGTAGGCAACTCGAGGGACTAGATCATTTTTCCGTAGGAAACATTGAAGGGTCATCGATAGACCATGATCTTTTGTACGATGATTACTTGATCGAGGGTATTTTCTAAGGCATCCTCACTTTCGAAGGACATGAATGTTTATTCTGAAGGAAACAAGAGAGGCTACCCTAGAAGTGCAAGTGTGAAAGTGTGTTGTATTTTGTTATTTATCTTTGAACTTAGGGTTTTCTATCAATTGGTTTTATCTTTCCATGCAAAATTGATTACTAAGCTGTAATAGAAAATATAGTAGCAGCAGATAAAGGCAGAAATATAAATCCTAGGCTATTACAACACTTTGGGGAAGATACATAATAGAGGTGCAAAAAATAAATCATAAGTTGTTACATTCCGGGAGGCAGGTACATAATAATGAAAAAAGAAAGCGGGAAATCTAGGCTATTACAATTGAATGCGCCCTATATATTTTATCTAAGAAAATAGAATAAGAGGAAAATAGGAAAGAAATGTTTTTTGGTGATTTTTTATGAATAGAATGACAATTAATTAAATACCTAGAAATATAATTAATTTTAACTAAAAAAAGGTTAATTAAAAAGTTAATTAAAAAAAACCTAAAACCTAATAATTAGGGTTTACAAAATTTTATTTTTATTTTTAATGGTTTAATGAAAAATAAATTAAGGTTAGCCAAAATAATTAGGGTTAGAAAATAGGGTTAGAGAAGAAATTAAGGAAAAAAACAAGTTAGAAGCAAAAACAAAGCAAAATGTCACGGGTGGGTGTTGAACCCTCACCTTTAGCCTCCTGTACTGCAAGGTTTACCACTGCTCCAACCATGCTTTGGTGTTAGTAAGATGCGTGCTGCATAAAATATAAGAAAACTATGAAAATTGTAAAAAACATTAAAAAACACAAAAGACACGGATCGAACCCACGCCCTGGTATACCAAAGCCTTAACATGCGCGCGCTTGCTACTATGGTGGTTGTTTCATCCGGTCATTCAGTGAAAGCAATTAATTATAAAACAAACATTATTTCCTTGACTGGATAGGCGTCGAAGACCTAGCTCCGGTCGTCTTCTCCGGCGAGTACGTTTTTATCCCTGCAAAAATAGAAAACATCAATGACTCAGTGGTACCCTACCCCCCTAATTTGGGCCTTGCGATTTCAATGGAACATTTAGTTTTGGATAATTCCAGCGGTATTGTGAGATACGATGAAGATAAGGTCAAACGGTGCAAACATGGCCGCCCACGATTCAGTCGTTATGGGGGCCATGCAATGGTTTTATCCTGCACATTGATATCTCATAAACATATTAATAAGGTTAGCATGCATCAAAACACAAAGAAAACAAATATATGATATCACAAAATATGTGGCAATCGAGATGCATGGAATGATGATTTCATATGCTTTGGATCATCAAGATTAGTCCAATATTACCCTATAATGGTTTTGGAATCAAATGGAAGACTTGGTTTTCTTTAAGGGAGATTGTAACTAGGGTTTAAAATTTGCCCTAGCTTTGAGAAAATATGAAACTTTGGAATAGTAATATTGTGCAAGGTTTTCATCATTTGTCTTGTCTAAAATATATGGAATATATAACGATGAAATAGGCCAAGCAAGTGTGGGCTTAGACCTTTGTAACAAATCCTCTTATTTTATCTAATTTATTTTGAATTTTAAATAAATAAAATTAAAGATAAATAGAATAAAAATCCAAGGGGTCTATCAATGGGTTCAGAGGTCCACATTGAGGCCTTATGCACGTTTGGACCTTGAAAGATCAGACCATTAGCCCAAAATTCAAAGTTTTCTCACTTTGGGTTTCATGCGTTTTCTAAAAATTTCCCAACTTGCACTATTCATAACTCGCTCAATTTCCATCATTTGAATGTGATCTAGGACTTTTTGGAAAGCCCAAAATGTTCTCTACCATATCTATGTTGGATATTTTCCATTTGAAGACTTTATATTGATGTAAATTGCTTTGACAAAAAGTGTCTTTTTGTTTACTTTTGAAATGACCTATAATGTTTTGGCCCATATCTCTCAAATGAAGCATTTTTTGGACTTGATGTTAGAGAATTGAATATCCTTCATAATGAGCTTTGGTTGAGGAAAATCTGATGAAGCATGTGGAAGTTATGATTGGTCAAATTTTAGTTGACTTCTTCATAAGAAAACCCTAAATTAGTAACTTTTGACTTTTGATGAATCTTGAGTTTTCTTCATGAATCATGATAAACCCTTCATCAAATGATGAGTATGACTTCAAAACCTTGATGTTGACCAAAAATCTTGAAGTTTGACTGTATGTTGACAACAATTGACTTTTTGTCCAATATAGTTGATTTTCAGTCATCTGAGCAATTGAATAAGCAAACTTGTGATGCAAGGCTTGATACTTGACATGAGGGTACTTTGAGTCATATGAGGAACCATGGAATCCACCTGAGGCATTATAAGCTTAATCATCTTTGATAAAATTGAAACACTAGTTATAGGCCATCTTCTTAGGATGAGGGTTTGTCTGATCCAACCTTGAGTTGCCTTGAGCAATTGAAAACCATAAGAGCATGAGGAGATGTCCTGAAGAAATTGACAGGGAAAATTTTGGGGTACAACATATAGCATTTCAACTTTAACATCTTCAGAGTCCACTACTTTCCTTCCACAGGATGAAGTTTGGTTGCTAATGACTTACGGAAACTTGCTAACCAGCAATTTATCTTTAAATCTTTGATCTTTTATAGCCCTTGACAGAGAGAGAGAGAGAGAGACGTTATGAGGATAAACAATATTTTCCTGCACCAACGGTTAGTTCCCGACGAATAAAATAAGGTGTAAGAGTTTATACTGTGTAAAATAATATTTTCGTATCCTATCATTGTTCAATGATAGCTTTCCACTTTTTCCTCTGAATAATATTTTTATGTTAAGCTTGTAAACAGAGACCCGTTAAGTAAATAAATATAGTTGTAAATCCAGCCGTTTATTCCCAACAGTTACAATGAGAGTCGGTGACAATACAATATAAAGGATTGTCCTTATGCCACCCTAGAGGGTAGAGGTTACATACACATTACATACCTTTTTCACAACATCACATGTTAACCATTTGAACTTTCTTCTTATCTTCAGAGGCTTCAGATATTTGAATGTTGAACATTGAAGCTTGTTGTAGAAGAATATTTATTATGAGCCTTAAAACCTAAGTCTTGGAGTCTTCAGAACTTGTCACATAGAACCTTGTTCTTCAAAGTCTTCAACACTTGGTTGTAAGAACTTCCTTTTCTTCAGATTATTAGAACATGTTCAGCAGAACCTTATTTTCATAATCTTCAGAAATTGTAACAGAGAAGTAAAGCTTTAGAAGGCCTCCAAAGCTAAACCACAAAGTTGTGATCATAACTACTTGTACTAACGTTCCTAAGAAACGCTGTAGAAGATCAGTTCAGAACCTTGACTTTAATGAAACATGTAACCACATGTTTTCCACTAAAGTTTATGTTCAGAATTTAATAACGTCACACACCTTGTACAGAGTCATAACATTATAGAAAAATCTACACACTAGACGAAACCATTAGTGTATACAATTGTTCTCTAAGATATAACAATTTATATAGGGTAATCACTGTATCCGGCAAATTCAAGGTTAAGCTCACAGCTCCCCCTGAATCTGTTAAACCCAAAATTCTATTTAAGCTTGTTCAGAGTCTCCCCCTAAGCCCAAGACACAAAATAAATTTTGAGTATCACAAAAGAAGAATAGAGAAGTAACACTTCCCTACAACACTTAATCTGAGTCTGAATAGAACACCTGGTATTCATCTCATATGTTGGTTTCTATCAGCACTTGATGAAGAATCAAAACTTGATTTGAGCATGATTAAATAATGCGACGCATTATGTATCAGCGCTTCTCGACCATGATTCTGATATTACAACAAAAACATTGTTCTTCTAAAGCATCAACGTTTGATATTATATTCCCCACTGTATCAAATATTCAGACAGTTCATAACTTCTTAATAGAGTGTAAGTTACTTAAGCACTTGTATCAGAGCACTGATTTTGAGTGGCATCTTTGTATGAGAGCATGCATCAGAATGTTGACTTGTCTTCCTTTCAGGAGAGCACAACTTTTGATGAGTAAAACTTGACTTCTGATCTTGTAGTAGAATCTTATCAGATACTCTTCCTTCTTGGAGATATATTGAGATTTTTTACTTTTTGATCATTCAACATTCCATAGAACTACTGATGTTTCATTAGAAATAAAATTCAATGGTTCTTCTTTTAATTATTTATCTACACACTCAATGAAACTATTAGAACTAAAATTGTTCTTCATAAAATATATGTTTGTTGTCATAAAAACTCAGAGATTAAACATAGATTCAAATCTTGTTCTTACAATTATGTTTATATTAACTTCTATAAGAAGACGTTACTATTTCTTACTCCTGAGGAGGAAGAGTTGGATAATTTTATATCCACAAAAGAATTTAGAACCTTACTAGAAGATAAAGCTAAAATGTTTGTGGTGTTTGCCTCATTGTTAGTTAAGGGTAAGACGTCGATTCATGAGTTGCATGTGGTGAGAGAACTTCCAGAAGTGTTTTCGGGTGATATTTCAGAATTACCTCCAAAGAGAGAAGTAAAATTTGAAATTGATCTTATTCTTAGTACAAGACCCATATCTATGGCACCATATAGGTTGTCAGCGCCAGAGTTGGAAGAATTGAAATCTTAGATAGGATAGAAACTTGATAAGAAGTTTATTAGACCCAATTTCTCTCTGTGGGGAGCTCTAGTATTGTTGGTGAAAAATAAAGAAAATAACATGCATCTGTGTATTTATTATCATCATCTGAATAAGGTGACCATCAAGAATAAATATCTGCTTCCAAGGATTGATGATCTAATGGATCAACTTGTGGGAGCTTGTGTTTTCAGTAAGATTGATTTGAGATCTAATTATCATCAGATTCGAGTAATAGATGGTGATATTCAGATAACTCGGTACTGACATTATGAATATGCAGTGATGTCCTTCAGAGTGTCCAATGTGTCGCGCATATTCATGTTGCAGTATTTATTGACAATAATGTAATTTATTTCAAGTCAAAATAAGATCATGCAGAACACCTGAGAAATGTGTTACAAGTGTTAAAATATGACAAGTTGATTGCGAAGCTTTCAAAATTTGAATTCTGGCTACAACAGTAAGTTTCCTGGAGCATGTCATTTCTGGTGATTGTATAAAGGTGGATCCATCCCAGGTGAGTGGTGTACTTCAATGGGAACCTCCAAAATCAATGACAAAGATTAGGAGTTTCTTGGGTTTAGCAGGTTACTACCGTAGGTTCATTGAATGGTTTTCTAATTTGGCCATTCTGTTGACTCAATTTACTAGAAAAGGCTAAGCCTTTGTATGGGATATCTTATATGAAGAAAGTTTCAGAGAATTGAAGAAGAGGATAACTATAATGCTGAAACAACCGAAAAAATCATCTAAATAAACTCAACGAAGTCTCCATCGAAGGTTTTTTTTCCTGCCAAAAGGGAAAGGTGAACATCGAGTAAACCTGAAGGGTAAAATCACGGTCTTACAACCATAGAGATTGGGTAAGGAAGTCGGTTACGCAAGGGGAAGGTATTATCACCCCACGGGTCTATGGTACTCCACATGATCCACTTATGTTGGTTCTAATCTAAGGGTGTGAAATCTATGTCTAAAGCTTAATTCTAAAAAGCAAGGATGCTAATAGGGAATGCATGCAAAAGAGAAAACACGGGGAAAAGAAGGAAAGATTACAAAGTTCGCTCGGCTGAACCCCGTGACCAGATGCCTACATATCCCTTTTAAGGAATCAGAGCATCATAGTTCGGCTCAATAGTTTCCATTGGTTGCATTGTTTTTTTTATGAACAATGCTAGCGAAGCATGTCCTTTTGAAAAAGGTTTTAAAAAGAAAAAGTCCGAAGACAAAAGAAGAGTTTCAATTGGTTGGTATTTTTGTTGCAGATAATATCTAGTTGACCTCAAGAGAGAGATATTAGCCACTTCTCCCCTTATCTATGAAGGGAATCTTTTAGACTCGAACCACACCCAAAACCAAGAATGGAAGAACAATAAGATCGAGAAGAAACCCACTTATGATTTTCTATACATAACAAAGATGTGATTCTCATCAGTATTTATTAAGTGTTTTGAGAGTTTGAAAGAAAAAGAAGTTCTTAGTCTTGATGCAAACGCAAAAAAAAAGTCTAAGGGGAGACTAACAAAATACCTCTAAGGTTGTCATGCATTGTTGATCCTATAGTTGAGGATAAGGGAGGGAAACATGTACCTAATGTTGGCATACATGGATACAAGCCTAAAGTTTATTCAATTAAAACTTGGATAAGATTGAATTGAAAATTAGAGATCATACAATAGGATAGACAAATAAAGAAGGGAAAGAGATGAAAAAACATCACACACAAAGATGACAAAACATCAAGAAGCATGTATCAAGTATAGATGACAAAACATCTAACAACGATGGCAAAACATCAAGAAACATGTGTCAAGTATAGATGACAAAACATATAACATGGAGGAAAAACATCAAGAAACATGTATCAAGTATAGATGACAAAACATATAACAAGGATGGCAAAACATCATTCAGAGATATGATGATAAAACATCATACAAAGAATGAGATGGTAAAACATCATATGTGCATCAAGATGTCAAGACATCAAGTAGCATGAGAAAGATGATAAAACATCAAAATGAAGATTACAACACATCAAAATGAAGATTACAACACATCAAGCACACACACTATTTATGTGAAAAAACACATGCAATATATGAAACTCTTAAACACACCAAAAGAAGTGGAGAAGAAGAAGTAGAAAGAAAAAATAAGTAATCAAGGGAGCATAAGAAGATGAGATTAGATGAAGGAAATGAAATAGCAAAAAAGTAAGAAATGAACAAATTTAATACACATCATCATCACATAATCAAACTTGATAAAGATTCACAATCAAATCATTCAAGGAAAGTTGGTTTGAAAACCCTAAGTGGACATAAGTCCTTATGCAAAGCTAACAAGCAAACATGTGAGAGGAAAGCGGTGATGTGAAGAAGATAAAGAATACATTTACATGTTATACATTCAAAAAATACCACATAATCAAGATAAAACTCAATTATTCATGAAGATCATGGTACAAACACCAAAGCATGCAAACTAGGTCAAAACAAAGAGTGAATGTGAAGTAGGAAGAAGTGTGTGATTGAACAATCATGGTGTAATGTATTAAGCATGTATGAAGTCAGAAGCTAAAATACAAGTTTATTGTCCTAAAAAGGTTTCACATAACCTTATAACAATCTTTATAAAGCATGCTTAAAATCTAGCACAAGAACTAGGTCAATACCACACCCAAAATCAAATTTAAAGTAAAAGAAGAACAAAGAAGGGGATAGATGAAGATGGGGCATGCTTAGAAAGGATATAAAGCATATAATTAAGTATCTTATAATTTTTAACAAAACATATTGAAACATTTGACTCAAGGTCTCCATCAATCATTAACACATATCATACATGCACTTAGGTCAAAACAAAGAGAGAATGTGAAGTAGGAAGAAGTGTGTGAGGGTTGAACATGTTATTAAGTGTCAAATAGGAGTGAATTCATAAGAATACACAAATATTAACTCACCTTAAAGACTTCAAATGAAACATGCTCAAGCATCACACACAATACTAGAGAACTTATGCACAAAACACAAGCAAAAAGGCCATAAGAGGCATGCAAAGTTTGATAGGAGAAAGGGATGTTAGAAGTATGGAAAAAAAGGGAGAAATGGAAATCAATAGCACCAAGTCAGTAGCATATTCTATACCAAAACTTATCTTAAAACTACGCACACAAATATCCAAATACAAGCATTTTAGTCAAGGCAAAATCCTATGCATACCTCTAAGTCAAAATTATGTTAAAAATAGGAAGATCATATGAATACTTAGGAAAATTTTCAAATGATCAAATACCTTTTTCATAAGTTAACTTCAAATCAACATTCTCTCTTGATTTCATGCTAAATTTGATCACGCTATGTGAAAATAAGATCTTTGAATTGGTGGTTGACCAAAATACCACTTGGTCACTTTTAGCTTTGGTTGATTTTTGTCAAAATGATTGTTTTACCCCTTTTGATCAATTGAACCACTTCCAATCAAAATTGATGTTAAATCTTTCAATCAAAAGTGCTTATTTAAACGTAGAGAAGCATGGAATTAAGTTTGGGTCAAAGGTTAGAGAACTCCTGATTAAAATCAAAACCCTAATTTTAGACCTTTGTGTTGGAGATGAAGATGAAGCTTCAAAACCATAATTCCTGAGAACGTGTTGAGAAATTCCTTGAACAAAGATGCTTCAAATGATGATAGGAAGATGATGCTTCAAGAATTTGGCTCATACTAACCTCAATCTCTTCAATTTATCAAAAAACCTAATTTAAGAGATGAATAATAGAAATGTGATTCTTCTTAAAACTTTGCAAATTTCCAACTTCTAATGATCCCATGGGGCAAATGAGTTTCCTTGAAATATAAGAAACCCTTGTAGCTTGAGAGACTCAAATATGGAGGATATGAGACCCCCTTTTGCATTAATTGACAAAACAATCATCATTTATAGCCTGTAGAAGAACTTGGGAACCAACTTTGATCGTATCATGAGAATGCATGAGTATGTCTGATGAAACATAAGCCACGTAAGGTAAAATGAAAAGGTCAAATTTTGGGGTGCAACAAGTGCTAGTATTGATTCTACCAAATCTGCATGAACCTTTTGTAGTATATTGTGATGCGTCTAAGATGGGATTAGGCGGAGTACTGATGCAAGATGGTAAGGTCATGGACTATGCTTCAGGACAATTAAAATTACATGAAAGGAATTATCCTACTCATGATATCA
Organism: Vicia faba; assembly: GCA_948472305.1. Taxonomy (NCBI): domain Eukaryota; kingdom Viridiplantae; phylum Streptophyta; class Magnoliopsida; order Fabales; family Fabaceae; genus Vicia; species Vicia faba. The sequence goes on along the minus strand of OX451735.1, from coordinate 1,428,191,013 downwards.
AGTTAGCTGTTATGGTATTTGTGTTAAAGATTTTGAGACATTACTTGTATAGATCGAGGTTTGAAGTGTTTAGTAACCACAAGAGTCTGAAATATCTATTAAGCTAGAAGGAATTGAATATGAGACAGAGGAGGTGGTTGGAATTCTTGAAGGATTATGATTTTAGCTTGAGTTATCATCTGGTAAAGCTTATGTGGTGGTAGATGCTTTAAGTTGGAAGACGATTCATATGTCAACACTGATGATTAAAGAGTTGGGCTTAATTGAGCAGTTCAGAGACTTGAGTATGGTTTGTGAACTGACCCCTGAGAATGCGTTGTTGGGTATGCTGAAGGTTAATAATGAGTTCATTAATGAAGTTAGAGAGGATCAGAAACTTGATTTGAAGTTGTTGGATTTAATACCCGCAGGATAATCTAATACCGATGGCGACTTTAAGGTGGATAACTTTAGTGTGTTGAGGTTTTGAGGCAGAATTTATGCGTCAGATAATCCTGATTTGAGGAAAATGATATTAGAGGATAGTCACAAAAGTAACTTGATTATTCATCCAAGGGCTATGAAAATGTATCAGAACCTTAAGAAGTTATTCAGGTGGCCAGGTATGCAGAAGGATGTGGCTCGATTCGTATATGTTTGTTTGACTTGCTAAAAGTCAAAAGATGAACATCAGAAACCTTCTAGTTTGATGCAACCATTGGAAATTCCAGAATGGGAATGAGATAGTATCTCAATTGACTTCGTAACTGGGTTAGAAAATACAGCGAGAGGCTTCAATGCAATTTGGATTATCATGTATAGGTTATCGAAATTGACACACTTTATACTGATTAACATCAGTTTTCCATTGTCAAAGCTAGTGGAGATCTATATCAGAATAATAGTGAAGTTACACGGGGTTCCGTTGAGCATAGTGTCTGAAAAATAAATGAGATTTACTTATGGATTTCGGAAGATCTTGCCGAAAGCTTTGGGTTCTAGTTTGAAACTGAGTTATGCTTATCATTGGCAGACAGATGGGCAATCAGAGAGGACTATCCAATCATTATAAGATTTTTTAAGGGCTTGTATACTGGAGAAAAGAGCTGCTTGGGATACCCATTTATATTTTATTGAGTTTACATATAATAACAGTTACCATTCTAGTATTAGAATGGCGCCTTTTTAAGCGTTGTATGGTAGGAGGTGTAGGACACCTCTGTGCTGGTATGAGTTAGGTGAAAGTACAATAGTTGGACCCGAAATTATGCAACAGACTACTGAGACAATCAAAATGATAAGAGAGGAGATGAAAGCATCCCAGAACAGATAGGAAAGCTATCATGATAACCGAAGGAAATGTTTAGAATTCAGTAAAGGTGACCATGTGTTTCTAAGGGTCAATCCTATGACAGGTGTTAGTCGTGCATTGAAATTAAGAAGTTGAATCCTATGTTCAATGGACCATATCAGATTTTGCAGAGAATTGGAACTGTTGCGTACAGAATGGCGCTGCCACCTGAGCTTTCAAATTTGCATGACGTGTTTCACATGTCATTACTTCATAAATACATTTTTGACATATCCCATGTCATTTAAAGGGATGAAGTGCAGATTTGAGATAATCTTATCATAGAGATAATTCCAATAAGGATTGTGGATCTCAAGATGAAATTGTTAAGAGGTAAAGATATCCCTTTGGTGAGAGTAGCTTGAGGAGGAGTTGTTGGTGAAAGTATGACCTGGGAATTGGAGAGTAGGATGCGAGAGTTGTATCCAGAACTTTTCTCATTAGGTACGTTTTTTAGGACAAAAATATTCTAAGTGGGGGAGAGTTGTAACACCCCATTTAAATATTTAGTAATTTTGTGTTTGATTGTGAAATTGTATTGGCTTGACTAAGGGTATGTGGTTAATGGAGAGTGTGAGAAATTTGTATATTCGATCAATTAGAATAAAACCTTATAATAATAATATAATAATATTATAATATGTGATAGATGGAATATGTTATTATTATTATTATCATTATTATGATTAGAATTAAGAAAAATAAAATATGGTTAGGCAGAAAGAAATGGCAGGGTTTAGAATCAATTATCACGTAGAAAGAAATAAGAGAACATGGCGGATCTAGGGAAAGAGGAATTCTCCCACCATTGTTAGAGGAAGAAAAATATTAGAATTAAGGTAAAGGGGAGAATGAGTTCTTTAATGGTGGTCAAAACATGAAAGGATAGTGAGGGTTCCTTTTCCTCTTTTCATGTCTATTCTTCTCCTTGCTTGTATTTAATTCTATGTATATGTAATTGTTGTGGAATTTGTGTTTGGTGTGATAATTGCGATATAAAATTTGTAAGAATTTTGGATGATTCTTCTGTGTTTTACCATATTTAAAATCTGGAAAAATATGGGTTTTGGGAGATGATGGATCTGTAACATAAATTGTGAAAATACCACTAGAATGATATATTAAATGAAATAGATTTGAGTCTTAGGTTGAATACTGGTATGAACATTGTTTTGGATCAGAATTAGGAGCTTGAAGGTTCTCCAATGGGTGAAAAATTACACATACGCGTAAGCCATGGGACATTATGCATATGAGGGTACTTCCCAACAGCATTACGCGTAAGTTATGTGCCTTGTCCCATGGCTAGCACACTCCTCTGTTGATATGTGTAGGCTACACATAGTGAAGGAGGGAATTACGCATATGGATTTTCTTGAGGAGATTTAGAGGGAAATCCCCTTCTAGTCATACACTAAGGTAGTAGGCGTTACACATATGGAGCCTGGGCATTTTGGCCCTACGCGTAACATATGAAGTGACTAGGGCGAGTCAGGAAGGCCGTACACATATGAAGCAGGGCCATACGCGTATGAGCAGGCATGTGAAGAGATTTTCCATGTTTCGCAATTTCTTTCCCGATTTCGTGTGTAATGCAATTTCTTTTGATTCGTAAGACTAGTATGACATAAATAGACATAGGGAGGCCAATAATGATAGGATATGTGGTAAGACATGGAATTTTGTGTGGATTTCTATGTGATATTTGATTATTTCCTACATTGATGAGATTGTTGTTGTGTGGACAATCTTGGGCAAGATTGGTAATTCTAGTGGGCATTATGGTGAGTATATGACTCATGGGTGATCATTGTGGATCGTGTGTTATGCACTAAAAATAATTGTATTATTCATAATTGTATGTCATACATTTCATGTCATGTTATGTGGAGATTATCCTAGGTGGGAATCCTTGATGAGTGCCTAGTCTCATCCGGACCCTGTGTGGGAGTTTAGTTGGAGATAAGTTGTAGTTTAGAGGAAAGTATATGACTTATCTGTATTCCAACGGGAATCATGTTCAAAGAATTAACCGTATGGATTATGTTGGTACTGCATGCATGGTGTCGAGTTAGTTGAGTCACATTGCATATATGTATGAATAAATGTGAACTGAGCATAATGAATGTGTTGTGATATTACATGTGTGCTATGATTGTCAATTAGTGAACGTTATATGATTACTACTCCTTAGCATGTGATTTTAACCGTCTATTTATTGAATACAATTCTCACCTCTTTCCTGTTGTTATGTATGTGCTCCTTGGGGAGTACAGATAACCAGGTACCTGAGTAGTGCTTGGAGCTTGTGTTGCTTGATCAAATCATAGGATTCGCTCATATGCGTAATACGAGGAAATGGGATTTTCGCTGAGTTATTTTGTGTTCATTTGTTACGTATTTTATTTCCAGAGTATGTTGAATCACGAGTTTTGTAGAGATTATTACTATTGAGGCCATAGAGCCATTGAAGTGAACCAATTTTTAATTTTGCTTTAATTTTATTTTTCTAAGTAATAAAGATGAAGTGACTTGATACTTCATGAGTTTTTATAGGATGTGAAACTCCTACATGTGTGTACTTTGAATATTCCTCAATTTATTTTATATTTAATTAATGGAGAAAGTAGGGTGTTACAATTTTTATAAGAGTCATACCTCTTCCAGTAAGATGTGGTTTAAGGTTGAACCATGCAGAAGCTGGTGGGCATGTAACAGTCGGGGCCAAAGAGGGCGAGGATTATTTGCACCGCAGATACTCAAATGATAAAAGTGGACTTGGATATTCAAAGTTTTCAAAACCAAGTTCTAATAAAACTCTCTTTGGTAAGGCTAGTGATCAATCATCCAAAGAGAAAGTGAACAAACCTAAAATAGTTCATCATTATCCTAAAAAGAAAACATTTCATAAGAAGAAATCGTATCCTTCTAGATATAGAAGTAACTTTGAACCTACTTGTTTTTATTTTGGTATTAAAGGTCATACACGTAATGCTTGCTATGTTAGAAACATTAGTGTGGCAAGTGGGCATTATGTGTGGGTAAAGAAAGGCACTAATTATGAAGGACCCAAAGCAACTTGGGTACCTAACAAAGCCTAATTTGTTTTGTAGGTATGCTTGAAGACCACATGCAATCTTTGGTATCTTGATAGTGGTTGTTCAAAGCATATGACGGGAGACATAAACCAATTTTCAAATCTAGTTCTAAAGGCCAAGGGTTTTGTCACTTATGGAGACAATAATAAGGGAAGAATTATTGGCAAAGGAAAATTTGGTGCTCCACCTTTCACATCCATTGAAGATGTTCTTTATGTTGAAGGACTAAAGCACAATCTTCTTAGTATTAGCCAACTTTGTGACAAAGGCTTCAAGATCAAGTTCACCAATGATGAATGCTTGATAGAAGATGAAGTCACACATGAGGTTATACTTAAAGGTAAAAGAATAAATAATATATTCATGATTTCCCTTGATGATCCATCTTTGAAGGTAAAATGTCTCATGGCTAACAACGATGATTCATGGCTGTGGCACAAAAGAATTGCTCATATTCACATGGAACACTTGAATAAACTAATCAAGCATGATCTTGTCATTGGGTTTCCTAAGAGATATTTTGTCAAAGATAGACTTTGTGATGCTTGTAAAAAAGGGAAAAAAACAAAATGAACTTTCAAATCTAAGAACATGGTGTCTACTACAAGGCCACTACAATTTTTACATATGGACTTATTTGGTCCATCAAGAACAAAAAGTTTCGGAGCTAATGTATATGCTTTGGTTATTGTTGACGATTTCTCAAGATATACTTGGACAATCTTTTTAGTGCAGAAAAGTGATGCATTCAAGGCGTTCAAGAAGTATGTTAAGCAAATTCAAAATGAGAAGTCTCTAAAAATTTCCTCCATAAGAAGTGATCATGGCGGAGAATTTCAAAATGCCTTATTTGAAGAATTTTGTGGAGAACATGGAATATCTCACAACTTCTTGGCACCAAGGACTCCTCAAAAAAATGGAGTGGTGGAAAGAAAGAATAGGTCTCTTATAGAACTTGCAAGAACGATGCTTAGCGATTCAAATCATCCGAAATATTTTTGGGCGGATGCGATGAGCACGGCATGTTTTGTTAGCAATAGAGTTAACATAAGACCGATCTTGAATAAAACTCCATATGAAATCTTCAAAGGGAGGAAACAAAACATTTCTTTCTTTCACATTTTCGGATGCAAATGCTTTGTCTTAAACAACGACAAAGATAACCTTGGTAAGTTTGATGAAAAATCCGATGAAGGTATTTTTCTTGCTACTCTTTTTCTAGTAAGGCATATAGAATCTATAACAAAAGAACTTTAACAATTGAAGAATCAATGCATGTATCTTTTGATGAAACTAACCCCTCCAAGGAGGATAATATTGTTTGTAATGATGATGATGATGATGAAATACTAGAAGGACCTCAAGAAAATACTTCCAAAGATCAACCAATTCAACACGAAGAATCATCCCAACAAGAATCAAATCTCAATGATCTACCAAAATAATGGAGAACTCATAGAGATCATCCTATCGATAAAGTAATTGGTGATATAAGTCAAGGTGTGACAACAAAACTAAATCTCAAATATGCTTGCCTAAACATAGCGTTTGTCTCTCAAGTTGAACCTTCCAAAGTTGATGAAGCCTTAGGTGAATAGCTATGCAAGAAGAATTAAATTAATTTGAAAAGAATCAAGTTTGGGAACTTGTACCTAGGCCAAGCAACAAACACATTATTGGAACAAGATGGGTGTTTAAAAACAAACTTGACGAAAATGGAATAATTGTTCGGAACAAAGCAAGGTTGGTAGGACAAGACTACAATAAAGAAGAAGGAATATATTTTGAAGAAACTTTTGCTCCAGTTGCAAGGTTAGAAGCTATTCGTCTCTTACTTGCCTATGCTTGCTCATTAAATTTTTAGCTTTTCCAAATGGATGTCAAAAGCGCATTCTTGAATGGATATATAAATGAAGAAGTCTACGTTAAGCAACCCCCGGGGTTCGGAGATTTCATGAATCCATCTCATGTATTTAATTAGTGAAAAGCTCTCTATGGATTGAAACAAGCACCAAGGGCATGGTATGATCGGTTAAGCAACTTCTTATGCGAAAAAGGTTTTGAAAAGGGTAAAGTTGACAAGACTTTGTTTATCAAGAAAATCAAATATTACACTTTGCTAGCTCAAGTATATGTTAACGATATCATTTTCGGATCTTAAAATCAAGAAATGTGTGAAGAATTTTCAGCAATGATGCAAGGAGAATTTGAGATGTCCATGATGGGTAAAATGAATTATTTTCTTGGACTTCAAATCAAACAATTAAAAGATGGCATCTTCATAAACCAATCCAAGTATTGCAAGGAACTCTTGAAAAGATCTGACATGGATAACTGTAAGGTAATGTCTACACCAATGGGTTCCGGTACATATGTTGATCAAGATGAATCAGGTGTTTCCATCGACATTACAAAGTATCGAGGTATGATTGGATCCTTATAATATTTGACGGCATGTCGTCATGACATAATGTTTAGTGTTTGTATATGTGCTCGCTTTCAAGAAAATCCAAAGGAATCTCATATCATGGCGGTAAAACGGATCATGAAGTATCTCAAAGGAACAACAAATGCCGGACTATGGTATCCTAAAGGAAGTGTTTGCAACTTAGTTGGGTATTCTGACACGGATTATACAGGTTGTAAAACTGATAGAAAAAACACAAGTGGTACTTTTCACATCCTTGGAAATGCATTAGTATCATGGGCCTCCAAGAAACAAGCATGTGTTTCTCTTAGCACGGCCGAAGCAGAATATATTGCAGCGGGTAGTAGTTGCGCTTAAATTTTGTGGCTCAAACAACAACTTTGTGACTACAGACTCGATCTAAGATGTATTCCTCTACGGTGCGACAATACAAGTGCAATAAACATTACGAAGAATCCGACTATGCATTCAAGAACCAAATGCATATATATACGACATCATTTACTTCGTGATCATGTACTTCAAGGAGATGTCGAGGTGACATTTGTAGATACTCATAATCAACTTGCCGATATCTTCACTAAACCTTTGGCAAGAGAACCATTTTATAAGATTCGACGAGAGCTTGGCATTCTTGATGAACACGACATATAAGGTGCTTTCTATCCTTGTTATGATTTTATATATTTGTTTTAACCTTGCTATATGTGAATATATATGTTAAGTGGTGTTTAAATTTAAGAAAAACATGTTTTTGGTCATTTTTGGTTGATGCAAATCGATTGCACAAATAGTGTAAATCGATTGCTCACTGAGTGTTTTTAATTTTGACCTTTTTGTTTCAATGCAAAATGATTGCCCCAAAAGTTCAAATCGATTACACTTTGCATTTCAGTTTTATTTTTCTTCTGTTTTATGTGTAAATCGATTGCATCTGTATGCAAATCGATTCCACCCACTGTAACATGCTTTTATGACAGAAATATTTGTTGGTCAGAATTCCTCTCTCTCTCATATTCACAAGCTCATCTCTATTATTGAAAATCCAATTAAACTTCATTACATATAATACAACCCACTCAATTCTATCTACTCTCAAATCATATACAAGCTTCAGCTCATCAAATATCCTTCTCTCAAAAATCTAAAACCTTCAAAACCCTAAAAAACACCTTACCCATGGCTTCAAGGGAAAAAGGAAAGGTATCAGATTCAGAGAAAGGGAAGAAAAAGGTTGGTTCATCCTCTGAGAATCCATTAATTTCATCTCTCACCTAAGAACAAGAAGAAAGATCCACAAAGGATTTTCAAAGAAAGATAGTGTCCAATCCTAAATATGGTATGTTGTCATCCTTTCCCTAGGAATGTTTCTCTTTCCAAAATGATTTAACTGCTTATGGACTAGAACCATTAATTTCATCATTTGGTCCATATTATCCAGATCTGGTAAGAGTATTTTTCAGCAATTTAACTTCTCACAAAGGCAATATGGTGACATATGTGTTGGGTACTCAAATCTCTCTAACCCCTAAGATTGTTGGTGAGATTCTACATATTCCCTACACTGGAAGCTCTTTGTACGACCCTGAAAATGAGGCATGGGATGACTACAGGAAAAATGAATTTTATTACAGCATTGGGAGATTAAGTGAAGCTAAATTCCGTGCCAAAAGGATTTGTGGTCTAGAAGGAGTGATTCCCTCTAGAGACTAATGGAGTGCAGGTAACTTTTATATAGACGATCGACTATTTCGTTATTTTATGGTCTATATTATGTTTCCACAGGCTGGAAACCATTGCACCATGACTGACCTGGAAATGTAGTTGATCTATGCAAGAAAGAAAGGAATAAGTGTTAATTGAGCAAGGCTCATAATGGTTCATATGCTGAGAGTTGATGCAAAATCGAAATTTCTACCATATGCTTACTTTGTTACATTAATTATGGAAGAATTTGGAGTTAATTTTGCTGGGTTTGAGAAAGTTAATATGGATCCAAATCTGCATAAGATTTCAATAAAGAATGTTGACTCAAGAATGAGTGTTCATTATAATCCGGAAACAAAAACTGTAACTTACATTGGTGAAGATGTGGTCGGTGATGAAGGGAACGATTAAGAAGTTTAAGGTGGTGAAGTTGTACCACCTCCACCTACTGCTCCCTCTGGTCCAAGCAATCAAGATCTTATGGATTTCATGTCTCAACATTTTGCGTCCATGAATACCAACATAAACAACCAATGGAATGCTATCAACGATTCTACAACAACCTGGATTAATGACTTCCGCACAGATGTGAATCAACAATTTTCTTACCTTTACTCTCATCTTCATATTCCATCATATGACCCAAATAATCCAGTTGCACCTCCACAACATTATGGAACCGCCTGGCCGAACTTGTCATCTGGATGTAATGAAACACCAATGAAGTCTCCACCGAACGTCTTTTATCCCGCCGAGAGGGAAAGGTAAACATCGAGAAAACCTGAAGAGGGAGAAATCACGGTCTTTAGACCGAGAGATCGGGTAAGGGAGTCTGTTACGCGAGGGGAAGGTATTAGCACCCCACACGCCCGTAGTACTCTACGGTATCCACTCTTGTTGTCTAATCTAATGGGTGTGGTCAAATCCTATGTCTATGGCTTAAAGCTAAAAAGGGAATGCATGCGAAAAAAGAAAAAAAAACAATGTAGGGAAAATAAAAGTTACGCTCAGTTGGGCCCTACCCCTTTGTCTATGTATCCCTTTTAAGGAATCAGAGCAGCCGTAGTTCGGCTCATATATTCTGGTTGGTTTGTGTTTTTTAGTTAAGACAACAAAAACAGTCAAGATGGAAAAACATCAAATAAAACAACAAACAAATGAGATGGTAAAAACATCGGCTAAATAATAACAAAGTAACATGTCAAAGATAGCGAAACACCAAATGATAATACATCACACCTGACAATGACATTTAGAGTCAAACTAGGATAACCAACATGTGCGATGGCGAAACATCGACTTCAAACAAATGTGCGATGGCGAAACATCGGCTAAAAGATACCATAGTATCATGGCAAGGACTGCGAAACATTAATAAAACAGATGACAAAACATCACACCTAACAATGATATTAAGAATCAAAGTAGGATAACAAACATGTGTGATGGCGAAACATCGGCTTTAAACAAATGTGCGATGGCGAAACATAGTCTAAAAGGTAGTAAGGTATCATGGAAAAGATGGCGAAGCATCGATAAAACTGATGATAAAACATCACACTTAACAATGATATTAGGAATCAAAATAGGATAACAAACACGTGTGATGGCGAAACATCGTCTTCAAACAAATGTGCGATGGCGAAACATCGGCTATAAGATAACAAGGTATCATGGCAAAGATGGCGAAACATCAATAAAACGGATGATAAAACATCACACCTAACAATGACATTGAGAATCAAAGTAGGATAACAAACATGTGCGATGGCGAGACATCGGATTCAAACAAATGTGCGATGGCGAAACATCGGCTAAACCCGGTTTAAAAAAACAAAACCAAAATGCGCACAAACAAATAAGATTTATTTGTATCTTTTACCTTGAAGAAGGGTTTGAGTTTATTAGAGGTGTTTTATGATTTGCCAAGAAAACAATTTTTTCTTAAGATGCAAAATGCAAAGGAAGGAAAAAAAACAACTAAGGGAAAGTAGCCTAGCACTATCCCTAGTGTTATCACACAATGATTGACCCTAAGGTTGAGGATAAAGGAAATTCCTATCCTATGTTAGCATACATGGATTCCTACCTTAATCAACATGTCAAAGGAAGCTTACCAAAACTATCCTATAGGGAACATGCAATGAGAGCGAAGTCGTGATCTCATTCTAAATTGAGTGACTCATCGATCAACAATTAAAGAAGAAAAACATTAAACCTCCTATAGGGAACATTCACTGAGAGTGAAGTCGTGATCTCAATTTCTAAATTGAGTGACTCATCGATCAACAATTAAAGAAGAAAAACAATAAACATCCTATAGGGAACATGCACTGAGAGCAAAGTCGTGACCTCAATTTCTAAATTGAGTGACTCATCGATCAAGAAAAAAACACAAACACAACACATGTTTTAAACAAAACACAGGGCCTCCTGACATATATCAGCAACAAAGGTCTCATCATGCAACATAGAACTATACAAAATGAAAATAGAAGAAAGGAAATAGTGCAATACCAAACGGATAACTATCCGTAGCAATGAGCAAGAATAAAAGAAACCCAGAGAACTTCAAGCAAGCTGGCATCAATAGGCAAATCAAGTCAGAAATTACTCCATCAGGATGTAAGTATTGAGATTTTCAGAGATGAACAAATCCCATGGGCAATGCATAGCATTCATAATCACATATATATATCCTGTAGAGACTATCAAATATGCCAAGCACAAGAGTAGTGCCAATACAATAAATTGTGTTCCACAAATAAAGTGAAACACAGTAGCCTCAAGTCAAAAATGGAAAACTTTTCTCAAAGTACCTCGCACATTCAACAACCAAGTTAGTATTCTCATAAATTGAATGATGATTCACATAAGGGATGGATGATGACGCCATAATGAAGTGAGAAAACATGATAGCAATTATCAAACATTAGACATGATAAACAAAAAGAAACAGGCATACGCACAATTTGGTCAAAAATTAGAGGAGTGTTGCTCCTTTCTATCACCATGTTGAATTGACAATTGAATATCAATCAAGGATAATGGGAGCTTGAGAAGAATACAATCAAAAGACCATGAAGGTCAGTAGCAAACACAATTTAATCATACTCAATTACTTCATCATAGCTCACAAGCATAATAGAAGAGGAATACCACACAATGCATCAAAGGGTTCAATCATTCACACATGGGGCACTAAGTGAAATAACTTGAGTTTATATGGATAAACAGAACCAACATGATCATTAGGTGCCCAATTATAGGCCTTACTCAAGTTCATTGGCCATCAAGAAAATTGCAACAAGATATGCAACATTAATTGGGTACCTTCACTTCAAAATTACATCAAAAATAGAAACAAGGATCAATAATTGACACAAAAAATCTCTTAGCATCGTTGAAGTGTGTAGAAGTCAGAAAGAAAGTCTTAAGTTCATGAATGGTTGAGGAGGGGATCAAATGAGGCCCAAAGTTCAAAACTAGTTGGCCAAACTATCAAAACTAGACAAGTTTTCAAAATAATTTATGGAAAAATGTCAAACCAAGTCAAATAATTCAAGAAAAATGGTTTTCAGATCCTCAATACATCCATGAACCATAATCAAGACCTAAATTCCCTTGAAAATCCAAGGCATAATGGTTTTTAAATTGAAACTTACACAATAAGCAGCAAAACCCTAATTATTTGACTTTTAATCTTAAATATTAATTAGATAAGATCAAAATTCAGAAAAATTATAACAAATATACATCAAACATGACAAAACTCAAGACTTCAGAATACCTATTTTTCCATATTTTTTGAATTAAAGAAAAGTAAAAAAATAAAATCAACTTCAAACAATTAATCAATTAAACAAATAATCTTATCTCAAAATAAAATTCTAATAAAAAATCAGAAAACATATCCAACCAAAATTATATTCAAATATTAGAATTAAAAACACACATCCCTGATTTTTTTGTGGAATTTTTGAATTAAAGGAAATATTAAAATAAAATCAAACAAACAATTAAATAATTAAACTATTATTTAATGACAAAAATGCAAATTCTAACCAAAATTCATAAAAAGGTCAAAATACAATTATATTCAGACTCTATAATTAAAAAGAAACTTATATGATTTTTTTGACGATTTTTGTATTAAAGGAAATATTAAAACAAAAATTATTAAGCAAAAATTTCAAATAAACTTCTCAAATTAAATTTCTAATCAAAAATAGAAAAAATGCTAAACCAAAATCATAATTACTTTATCAATTATTTTATGCGTCCAAAACATTTTTTGTGGAATTTTTAGATCAAAAGAACTATTAAAATAAAAATAATCATTGAACAAACAATTAATTAAACTTATGAAATTTTTAACCAATCAAAACATTTTTTAAAAATTCCAATAAAATTATACAAGATAGTAGAAATTATTTTGGACTTGTGATAATTTTTTCAGAATTTTTTAATTTTTTTTTATCAAGAAATAAAAATCATAAAATCAATTAAACTCAAATAATATGAAATGCATTAAAATTTCAAACAAGCCAATCACAGCGCGCCACCTCACTTCGTCCTCAACCTCCAGCATAGGGCAAAACGCGTTCAACAAAATAGGTCATGAGCCTATGTTTAGATCAATCAATCGTGCTCGTTTCTCAACCAAAATCCATGAATTCAAGTGCAAATTAAAGCTAACACATCATACTACATAATGCAATTCGAATCAATGTCAAAGATCAAGCATGGATCAAGAAATAAAGTCTCAAAAACTGAAAAAACTCACTGCAAACATCAAAATCAGGAACACGATTTCATCAATTCTGCTTGAATCAAAGCTCAAATATACATCAATCCTAGTGATTGGCCAGCTAGCAACTCAATGGACATGATTTACATCATCAATTCACACTGAAACACATAAATCAAAGTTCAATAAACTCACATGGATCTTAAAACTGGAAACTCGATTCCTTCACTCCAGAATCAATCCAATGGTGCAAGCTTGATCTCCTTACTTCACTGAAGCTAAACCACCAAGAATTTTGAAGAATGATCCAAGGAGAAGAGAGATTCGAAGCAATTTGCAGAGATGCTTCAAAATTTTCAGATTTGGAATGTAGAGATTATGAGCCTCCTCCTTCACAACTGAGCCTTGATTCTTGTTATATAGCCCAAGAGGAAGAGGATAGAAGTGGTATTTGTTCCTCTAAGCAGTTGGAGGGCAAGTTTGGTAGTTTATGCAAAAAATGAGGTTGCACATGGAGCCTGCGTTTCACTCATGCATTTGCTTGCCTTTTGTGCGTTTTGTGAGCCAAATGAGGTCAGAAACCAATGTTCAAAGTGCCAGCCCATGATTACTTGAAATGAGAGAGTGTTGGTGAATTTGCAAATTTGAGCAAGTTTGTGATTTTTTCAATCCAACAAGTGCAATACCATATGAGGCACGAAATGGTGAGTGTAATAGGCCTCAGCATGTCAAAAATTGTTCATGGGCTTGATTAGAAACAAAAGGAATGGCTAAAACTTGAGTTTGCAAGAAATGGCCATTTTGCATACTTGTCAAATTTCAATAAAATGCCTCAAAATTCCAAAGTTCATATCTTGATCATACTTTTTAATTTGGATACAAATGAGTACAATTTGGAAAGGTATTGAAAATATCTACAATCCCTTAGTTTTGAGTTATTGCAATTGAATCCATTAAGGTCCTCAAAATTTGACATGAAATTCACTAAATTTGGAAAATGACCTATAATTTTAACTTGAGGCATGAACTTCCAAAGACCATAATTCTTGACTCTTTGCCAATCTGGACATGAAACCAAAAGGAGATGAAAGATCATCCTCTTATCTTTCCAGGCATACTTCATTTTCATTTTTTGATCAAAGGTGAATAACAAAACTAAATCTCCGAAACAAGACACGCTTCAAGGTGTTGACAATACTCTTCAAGCCTGGCTTTCTCCTTCGAATGTTGTGATGCGACTACTTTACTTTCTTGAAACCGAACCTCTGCAACATGCCTCTGGGCTACTTCCTTCTTAATCTGAGCATCCTTGTCTTTGAGTTGTTTCTCCAAGTTTTAAATCTTCTTCCTGTAGCTATTCTCAGATGCCTGAAGCTTCTGGCACTCTTGCTGGGTCTTACTCAACTCTTCTTCTATTTCAGCATGAGATCTCTTCCTAAAACTAGTTGCATCAGAAGTTTCCCCTTGAGCTTTTCTGAGTTTGCGAGCTAAGTCGGCCCTTTCTTGATCTACCCAATAAAGCTTCATCCCGACCTCACGGTCTTTTTCACGAAGTTGAATGTTCTCAACATGAACCTGGGTGAATACCTCGGTAGGTACCGTGTTACTCAGAACAGTAGGAGGTTGCTCACATATAGGAGCTGACCTTGCAAATGGTAACCGTAAAATCTTAACCCTGTCTTTAATCCATTCCAAGTAAGGAACCCTAGCAATAGGAACCTTCTTGCCCAAAGTAGGTCTATCCTTTTTGTGAATTCCCTTCCAAACACTTGTCACTCTTTTCAACATCACAGGATCACTACCTCTAACAAAATACACTGATTCAGACACCTCCTCTACCTTTGGCGGTCCATCCATTGCATATCCCAATTGACGATAAGCAAGCACAGGATTATAGTTGATACACCCCTTAGTTCCTATGAGGGGAACATTAGGGAAATCTCCGCAGCTAGTGATAATACTTTGTACTCCCCCATGTCATAATTCCACCGGATATCAAATAAAGTAAGGTTGACAAGTCTTGATGACCATCAGAGAGAATTCCTGGTATCCACGAAAGGGCCACTTACCGGTAAGTGCAACTTAAACCATTGATACAACATTGAATGACATAAACTTACATTACCTCCTTTTCCATGCCTAAAATGAATGGTGTAAAGAGTATCTGCCAAGAGTGTCGGTATCGGGTTCTTATTTCTAAAAAACACAAATAGCCGTTAAATCCACAAAATTACTGTTGCGAGGGAAGAGGATGATCCTGTATATCATGAGAGAAAACAGAGAGTTGAAGTCACTCAAATTCCCTTTCTTTGCCCAGCCTTCAGCTTTCTTCACTAAGAAATCCAAATAAAACCCTTTAGTATCCTCACTGGATTTCCAATTGTCTTTCACCTCTTTCTAACTCAAATGAAGAATTTCAGCAATAACTTCGAACTTCAGCTTCTCCAGCACTTGGACAAAAGGAACTTCATCAGACAACTTGATATTAAGTAGGTACGCGTACTTTTCTAGTGTGGGAACCAGTTGATAATCTTGAAAAGTAAAACACCGTAATTCCTTGTCATAGAACTGGAAGAGGGTGATCAAAGCCATTGGTTCAACTGGAGTGTTAAGGATTAGTAACAAATTGCCATAATTTTTGTTGAAATTATTCAGAACACCACCCTTCAAATAAGAACTCAACCTCTTCAATTCGGACACATCAACAGTAGGAATCTGATAAGCAAATGTATGCCTGGTGGGCTCTTTAACACGAACTAAATCAAACTCATCTGACGGGAGTCCAGCCATTTCTGATGGAAAAGAGACTCTCGAATCTCCCTAGAAGATGACATGTGCATGCTAGTTATTTTTATACATCATTTTTTTAGAAATAAATATGCGATGATGCAACATGACAAGATCAAAGTTTCACACTGGATAATGGCTGGACCAATACAGAACAACACCACTCAAGATCAAAAGAAAATCCCAAAGCTTCAAAACTATCATGGGAACCTGAGTCACCTTTGCAACACAAAGTCACCAACAGTACCTGTACCTGTAAGAAAAAATTTCCCGCCCCTCTCATGGGTGTATTCTAGGTCAAGGTAAGGTTAAAAGCCAAATCAGAGTACAGGAGCTCGACTGTCGGTATCATTATACGATAACACCTATCCTAACAACCTTTTAAGTCATGGGTCTCATGGTCAGGTCTACAAAGCATCCGCCTCATAGCTTCCATGGCCACTCTATTCCTAGTTCCTATGGAATTCACTCATATCTTGGGTATGAGGCCATTTACCTCATGGAACAACCCACCCACCAAGAAATCCAGAATCCAAATAGTCCAGCCAAATCCAATATGCAGAAAGTAAAACGCACATAGGATGCAATGCAAACAGATAAATATGCAAAGCGGTAAAATAAACACCCAAAAAGAAAACAAACAAGAGCTAGGATCGACTCAGGGATGGACCAGAAAAAAGTTAATCTTTCCCTAGTGAGGTCGCCACCTGAAACCGCCTGGTCGAACCTGTCATCTGGATGTAATGAAACATCAATGAAGTCGCCACCGAACGTCTTTTATCCCGCCGAGAGGGAAAGGTAAACATCGAGAAAACCTGAAGAGGGAGAAATCACGATCTTTCGACCGAGAGATTGGGTAAGGGAGTCTGTTACGCGAGGGGAAGGTATTAGCACCCCACACACCCGTAGTACTCTACAATATCCACTCTTGTTGTCTAATCTAATGGGTGTAATCAAATCCTATGTCTATGGCTTAAAGCTAAAAAGGGAATGCATGCAAAAAAAAGAAAAAAAAATGTAGGGAAAATAAAAGTTATGCTCGGTTGGGCCCTACCCCTTTGCCTACGTATCCCTTTTAAGGAATCAAAGCAGCCGTAGTTCGGCTCATATATTCTGGTTGGTTTGTGTTTTTTAGTTAATACAACAAAAACAGTCAAGATGGCAAAACATCAAATAAAACAACAAACAAATGAAATGGTAAAAACATCGGCTAAATAATAACAAAGTAACATGTCAAAGATAGCGAAACACCAAATGATAATACATCACACCTAACAATGACATTGAGAGTCAAAGTAGGATAACCAACATGTGTGATGGCGAAACATCGGCTTCAAACAAATATGTGCGATGGTGAAACATCGGTTAAAAGATACAAAGTATCATGGCAAGGACAGCGAAACATTAATAAAACGGATGACAAAACATCACACCTAACAATGATATTGAGAATCAAAGTAGGATAACAAACATGTGTAATGGCGAAACATCGGCTTCAAACAAATGTGCGGTGGCGAAACATCGGCTAAAAGGTAGTAAGGTATCATGGCAAAGATGGCGAAGCATCGATAAAATGGATGATAAAATATCACACCTAACAATGATATTGGGAATCAAATTAGGATAACAAACATGTGTGATGGCGAAACATCGACTTCAAACAAATGTGCGATGGAGAAACATCGGCTATAAGTTAATAAGGTATCATGGCAAATATGGTGAAACATCAATAAAATGTATGATAAAACATCACACCTAACAATGACATTCAGAATCAAAGTAGGATAACAAACATGTGCGATGGAGAGGCATCGGCTTCAAACAAATGTGCGATGGCGAAACATCAACTAAACCCGGTTTAAAAAAACAAAACCAAAATGCGCACAAAAAAATAAGATTGATTTGTATCTTTTACCTTGAATGAGGGTTTGAGTTTATTAGAGATGTTTTATGATTTGCCAAGAAAACAATATTTGTTTTAAGATGCAAAATGCAAAGGAAGGAAAAAAAACAACTAAGGGAAACTAGCCTAGCACTATCCCTAGTGTTATCATACAATGATTGACCCTAAGGTTGAGGATAAAGGAAATTCCTATCCTATGTTAGCATACATGGATTCCTACCTTAATCAACACGTCAAAGGAATCTTACCAAAACTATCCTATAGGGAACAGGCAATGAGAGCGAAGTTGTGATCTCAATTTCTAAATTGAGTGACTCATCGATCAACAATTAAAGAAGAATATCAATAAACATCCTATAGGGAACATGCACTGAGAGTGAAGTCGTGATCTCAATTTCTAAATTGAGTGACTCATGGATCAACAATTAAAGAAGAAAAACAATAAACATCCTATAGGGAACATGCACTAAGAGCGAAGTCGTGATCTCAAGAAAAAACACAAACACAACACATGTTTTAAACAAAACACAGGGCCTCCTGACATATATCAGCAACAAAGGTCCCATCATGCAACATAGAACTATACAAAATGAAAATAGAAGAAAGGAAATAGTGCAATACCAAACGGATAACTATCCGTAGCAACTGAGCAAGAATAAAAGAAACCCAGAGAACTTCAAGCAAGCTGGCATCAGTAGGCAAATCAAGTCAGAAATTACGCCATCAGGATGTAAGTATTGATATTTTCAGATATGAACAGATCCCATGGGCGATGCATAGCATTCATAATCACATATATATCCTACAGAGACTATCAAATATGCCAAGCACAAGAGCAGTGCCAATACAATAAATTGTGTTCCACAAATAAAGTGTCCTCAAGTCAAAACTGGAAAACTTTTCTCAAAGTACCTCGCACATTCAACAACCAAGTTAGTATTCCCATAAATTGAATGATGACTCACATAAGGGATGGATGATGACACCATAATGAAGTGAGAAAACCTGATAGCAATTATCAAACATTAGACATGATAAACAAAAAGAAACAGGCATATGCACAATTTGGTCAAAAATTAGAGGAGTGTTGCTCCTTTCTATCACCATGTTGAGTTGACAATTGAATATCAATCAAGGAACATGGGAGCTTGAGAAGAATACAATAAAAAGACCATGAAGGTTAGTAGCAAACACAATTCAATCATACTCAATTACTTCATCACAGCTCACAAGCATAATAGAAGAGGAATCCCACACAATGCATCAAAGGGTTCAATCATTCACACATGGGGCACTAAGTGAAATAACTTGAGTTTATTTGGATAAACAGAACCAACATGATCATTAGGTGCCCAATTATAGGCCTCACTCAAGTTCATTGGCCATCAAGCAAATTGCAACAAGATATGCAACATTAATTGGGTACCTTCACTTCAAAAATACATCAAAAATAGAAACAAGGATCAATAATTCACACAAAAAATCTCTTAACATCTTTGAAGTGTGAAGAAGTCAGAAAGCAAGTCTTAAGTTCATGAATGGTTGAGGAGGGGATCAAATGAGGGCCAAAGTTCAAAACTAGTTGGCCAAACTATCAAAACTAGTCATGTTTTCAAAATAATTTACGGAAAAATGTCAAACCAAGTCAAATAATTCAAGAAAATGGTTTTCAGATCCTCAATACACCCATGAACCATAATCAAGACCTAAATTCCCTTGAAAATCCAAGGCATAATGGTTTTTGAATTGAAACTTACACAATAAGCAACAAAACCCTAATTATTTGACTTTTAATCTTTAAAATTAATTAGATAAGATCAAAATTCAAAAAAATCAGAACAAATATACATCAAACATGACAAAACTCAAGAGGTCAGAATACCTATTTTTCCATATTTTTTTGAATTAAACAAAAGTCAAACAATAAAATCAACTTCAAACAATTAATCAATTAAACAAATAATCACATCTCAAAATAAAATTCTAATAAAAAATCAGAAAAAATATCCAACCAAAATTATATTCAAATATTAGAATTAAAAACACACATCCCTGATTTTTTTGTGGAATTTTTTAATTAAAGGAAATATTAAAATAAAACCAAACAAACAATTAAATAATTAAACTATTATTTAATGAAAAAAATGAAAACCCTAACCAAAAGTCATAAAAATGTCAAAATAAAATTATATTCAGACTCTATGATTAAAAACAATCTTATATGATTTTTTTGAGGATTTTTGAATTAAAGGAAATATTAAAACAAAAATTATGAAGCAAAAATTTCAAATAAACTTCTCAAATTAAATTTCTAATCAAAAATAGAAAAAATGCTAAACTAAAATAAGAATTAATTTCTAAATTAATTTATGAGTCCAAAACATTTTTTGTGGAATTTTTAGATCAAAAGAACTATTAAAATAAAAATAATCATTGAACAAACATATAATTAAACTTATGAAATTTTAAACCAATCAAAACCTTTTTTTAAAATTCCAATAAAATTACACAAGATAGTAGAAATTATATTGGACTTGTGATAATTTTTTCAGAATTTTTTAATTTGATTTGATCAAGAAATAAAAATCAGAAAATCAATTAAAATCAAATAATATGAAATGCATTAAAATTTCAAACAAGCCAATCACAGCGCGCCACCTCACTTCGTCTTCAACCTCCAGCATAGGGCAAAACGCGTGCAACAAAACAGGTCATGAGCCTATGTTCAGATCCATCAATCGTGCTCGTTTGTCAACCAAAATCCATGAATTCAAGTGCAAATTAAAGCTAACACATCATACTACATAATGCAATTCGAATCAATCTCAAAGATCAAGAAATAAAGTCTCAAAAACTGAAAAAACTCACTGCAAACATCAAAATCAGGAACACGATTTCATCAATTTTGCTTGAATCATAGCTCAAATATACATCAATCATAGTGATTGGCCAGCTAGCAACTCAATGGACATGATTTACATCATCAATTCACACTGAAAAACATAAATCAAAGTTCAATAAACTCACATGGATGTTAAAACTGGAAACTCGATTCCTTCACTCCAGAATCAATCCAATGGTGCAAGCTTGATCTCCTTACTTCACTGAAGCTAAAACACCAAGAATTTTGAAGAATGATCCAAGGAGAAGAGAGATTCGAAGCAATTTGCAGAGATGCTTCAAAATTTTCAGATTTGGAATGTAGCGATTATGAGCCTCCTCCTTCACAACTGAGCCTTGATTCTTGTTATATAGCCCGAGAGGAAGAGGATAAAAGTGGTATTTGTTCCTCTAAGCAGTTGGAGGGCAAGTTTGGTAGTTTATGCAATAATTGAGGTTGCACATGGAGCCTGCGTTTCACTCGTGCATTTTCTTGACTTTTATGCGTTTTGTGAGCCAAATGAGGTCAGAAACCAATGCTCAAAGTGCCAGCCCATGATTACTTGAAATGAGAGAGTGTTGGTGAATTTTCAAATTTGAGCAAGTTTGTGATTTTTTCAATCCAACAAGTGCAATACCATATGAGGCACGAAATGGTGAGTGTAATGGGCCTCAGCATGTCACAAATTGTTCATGGGCTTGATTAGAAACAAAAGGAATGGCTAAAACTTGAGTTTGCAAGAAATGGCCATTTTGCATACTTGTCAAATTTCAATAAAATGCCTCAAAATTCCAAAGTTCATATCTTGCTCATACTTTTGAATTTGGATACAAATGAGTACAATTTGGAAAGGTATTGAAAATATCTATAATCCCTTAGTTTTGAATTATTGCAATTGAATACATTAAGGTCCTCAAAATTTGACATGAAATTCACTAAATTTGGAAAATGACCTATAATTTTAATTTGAGGCATGAACTTCCAAAGACCATAATTCTTGACTCTTTGACAATTTCTACATGAAACCAAAAGGAGATGAAATGTAATCCTCTTATCTTTCCAAGCATACTTCATTTGTATTTTTTTTTATCAAAGGTGAATAAAATATGAATTTTTGAAGTTAAGTCCTCATTTTCCAAAATTAGAAACTTTTAGGGTTTCTTCATGAACAAGTTTCAACCCAAACCTAAATCTTTTTGATCCAATGATCAAAATTGACTTGAAATATGAAAATTACACCCTTGAATTGATGGTAGACCAAAAGTTCTCTTGGTCAACCTTGACTTTGATTGATTTTGACCAAAATGACCATTTTGCCCCTTTGAATCAATTGATCCACTTCCCTTCAAAATTGATGATCAAAACTTCAAACATATGATCTTCCAAATATATAGAGGCCATGTACAAAGTTTCACTTCGAAATTATCAAGAAATCTTGATAAAATCCCAAACCCTAGTTTTGGTTAATACCTTAGGAGACTGATGAATCATCTCCAAAATTTCAAATCCTCTGGGCATCTTGACCAATTTCTTGTACAAAGACTTTCCAAATACTAATGAGATGTTGTAGCTTCCAAATCAAGACTTGTACATTGATCAATAGCCTTGCTCAAACAAAACCCTTATTTGACTAGTGAATCAAAAGAGTGATTCTTCTTATAATCAATCACAAACTTCAATCCTCTGAAGATCCAAAGAGATGGATAAAATATCTTGAGATATGAAATAACTCTTGAGATTGAAAGATCCAGAGGTTTAGATGATAAGGTTCTACTTGAGCAACTTGTCAATGAAATCAACCTTCAAAGTTTGAGGAAGACTTGATAACCAAAGTACTTTGATCCCATCACAATGTATGAATGCAATGCAATGTGATATTCATGATGAAACATAAGCCTAAATAAAGAGGGTAAATTTTGGGGTGTAACACATTACATAGAACCTCCTCTACAACAACAATTTCCAAATCAAGGATCTTGGTTCTATAATGACCAAGACATGAATCAACCATAAAGTTCTTTCCAAATTTATTATGTCTACTGTTTTCTGTTATATCCTTGTTATGTTATCCTACGTTTTGTTTGTTGTTAAATTTCTTTGTAATTGTTATGTTACTATGTCTATGACTATTGTGATGCATGATTAATTAAGTTTTCTCTTTAATATTGCTTTATTACTGTCCTTTTTTTGCATCTTTCCCTTCTTTTTGATAATGTCAAAGGGGGAGAAGGATGTGGCACTTTATGCTTGTATATTTCCTTGTCTTAAATTTTAAAGGAACTCTTCACCCAAGATGAAAAAATTCAATGGATTCCATCCTTCTCATACAAAGGGGGAGTTATACATCTTAGGGGGAGAAGCTCTTTCCGGAAATTACAACGCATCAAGCAAGATCGTTTGTCATCATCAAAAAAGGGGAGAATGTAAAATCAAGCTTCTCAAATGCACTTTTGTTTTGATTAAGACAAACCATGATTAACAAAGAAGGAAAAGATTATAGATCAAGCATATATGGATAAAGTCTTCAGTTCAAGCACTTAGAAAATTTCAAGGTATAATGATAATACTTACTTTGAACTTAAGACATAGATGCTCAATGGTCAAAAGAAATATTTCATATTGTCCAAATCTTTACTCAAGTTTTTTCTAACCTAAAAATAATTTTTCACTTGAGTTCAATCGATTTGCATATTAGTGCAATCGATTGCATGGTTCAATTTTTCAAACATTTGCTACTGTTTCTAAGTGTAATCGATTTGCATGTTTATGCAATCGATTGCACTCAATCAATTTTTTCTACTGACTTCACATGCAATCGATTTACACTCTTGTGCAATCGATTGCACACTCAAAATATTTGAAATTCTAGCTGTTGAAACCCCATGCAATGGACTTACACAAAGGGTGCAATCGATTGCATGCTGCACGATTTTGAAAAACAACAGCTTTGCACATGCATGTTCATAACACCATTTCATGGAAACCTTTCACTCAATCTTGGAAATTGTTCATGATTCATCTCCAAAACATTATGCTATTTCAAAAAGGTGCTATGAACATATAAATACTCATTTTCAAAATCATTTTAACACCTTTTCCAATTATATTTTCTGAATTTTCAAAAAACAAACTCAAGTTGTTGTACATTTTAATACACAAGTTTTCTGCACACTTTCACATATTGTTAAGCAGAAAACTTTGAGCATTATATATCTTGAGTTATTGTATACTATTATTAATGGAAGAGAATATCAATTCATTAATTAAATCACTCGAGTGATCATTGCTACTCAAATTCACTCAAATCAAATATTGCTATATACTGGCTTATTTTCAGGATTGTTGGAAATAAGTTTAAGTGGTTTTATAAATCTTGTTTTTCCAGGATTGTTGGATACAAGTGAAGTCACTTTGAGAGGATTGTTCTCATTGTTGACATAGTGAAAATCCAAGAGGATTGTGCTTGGTTTTAGGTAGTTCTTGTTTAAGTTTGCCACAATAAGGAAATCTCTTTCATGTTGAAAGGGGACTGGAGTACTCTTGGACTGTGAGGGGAACCAGGATATATCGCTTGTGTTTCTTTATTTTTCTGCACTTTACTCTTTCATAAACTCACAATAAACCTGAAAAATAATATCCATCATCACTAAAACTAGAATTTTTTAAAGTACCTAATTCACCCCCCCCCCCCCCTCTTAGGCGCACTTCGTACTTACACTTTCCTCCAAGTTGGTGTTGACATTCATCAAAGAGATAGGTTCATGTGTTTATTTCCATTCCTTCTTCAACAAGCTTCATTAAGACTTAAGCTCCATCGTTGATTGTGCTTCAAGACAATGTCATTTCAAGACCTTTTATTGTTCATCATGCTTTATCTTTCCAAGAATGATCAAAAGGTTCAAAGTTGGTTCAACAAGTTTGACCTAATTGAACAAATGCTTGATCCAGTGATCACAATTGCATAACTCCCTCAATTTTCAACATTTTAAGTTGGCTCTTTTTTCTATAGATTCTTATCATCATCAACAACAACCTCTCTTCACATGACAACATCCAATTGTGCAAGAAAAATCATCAAAAGTTGAAATGGGTTTCAAGTCATTTTGACACTCTCTGAGCTAGGGTTTGTTGACTTCTAAGAACCATATCTTTCTCATTACTTGAGATTTTTTATTGGTTCCAAAGCCATGATTCTCTTTAATGGGTCCTTAACTAAAATAAAAGGATGACTTGATCTAGATTCTTGAGAGTCGCGTTGTAGGGGTGATGGAGAAGTAAGAGGATTTATTTTCCTCTAGAGCTCAGCCAGGACCTAGTTGCTCACATTCTAACTCTGGTGGTTGGAAAGAAGTCGCCGATAAGTATGCAGAATCAAACAAGCAGTTGAAGACTCAGATTACAAGACTCGTGGGAAAGCATCAGTGTGTGGAGAAATCTTCATCAGCTTTGGTTTCTTAGGATTATAGCTCTATCTTTATTCTCTTGTACCTAGGATCATTGAAACTTGTACTAAAAGTTGTAATCCATTCTGAAGTTATTATAATAAAGTTTTCAGTATTTCAAAATATGTTAGTACTTTAATATTTGCAATTGCCTATAATTCTTTGAGTTCCTTGAAATAAAAATAATAATAAATAATTCATATGCATTGCATATCATGCATCATTTCTCACAGATTCTTGCATTTAATTCATACACAAGTGTCTTTTTGTGTTTCTCTACTTCAACAGCCAATAAGTTGTCTCATCGTTACACTTCTCGGGCTAATTTTAGGAAGAAGATGGAAAATCTTAAACAAGAGAATCGTGAGATGCACGGAGAAGTTACTGCTTTGTGGGTCGGTATGGCCAATCTGTATGCTTTGGTGGAATCGTTGGTGGTTGCTCAGAATCAGCCCCTGCCCGCTCCTTAGTGTCCTCATGCTACTCATCCACAACAGACAATTGTTTCTCCTGAGGTTCTGTCGGTTCCTATTTTTTTTACTATAGTTACTGCTGCTCAATAACGTATGCATCAAGGTTACCCATGGGGAATGCCTGAAAATTTGATGCCATAAGGATACAATCCTGATGCTCAAGTTGCTCCATTTTCTCAAACTGATGTTGTTTCAGCACCTCCTATGGTGCATGCTACTCCTGTTTCTAATAATAAGATTCATCATGTTGCGTCTCCTATAATAAATAATATGCTTGTTATCAATGATGAAATTTTTCATCCTGCTCCTCCACCAAGTGAATGATTGGGCTTCTATGACCGGTTGGATGTTACGCCTCCAAGGTAGTACAAGTGAAGTTTAAGGTGCCAGAGTTTGAGAGGTACAAGGGCAACTTTTGTCCCCATGACCACCTTGTTATGTATATCAGAAAGATGTTCACCCATATTGATGACCAACACTTGCTTATTCATTTCTTCAAGGATATTTTAACCGGTGCCACTTTGAAGTGGTATATGGGAATGGATAATAGAAAGACCCGCACCTTCAATGATTTGGGTGAATATTTTATTAAGCAGTATAAGTACAACATGTTTATGGCATCTGACCGTAACCAATTGAGATCTATGGCTCAAAAATATAAGGAATCATTAAAAGAATATGTGCAGTGTTAGCGCGAGGTTGTTGCCCAAGTGGTACCCCCAATGGGAGAGAAAGAAATGACCAAGGTCTTCCTGAAAACCCTTGGTTAATTTTATTATGAAAGGATGGTTGACAGTGCGCCAAGTGATTTCACTGAGATGGTAAGTATGGGTGTTTGTCTAGAAGAAGCTATCAGGGAAGGACGCTTGACAAAATACGAAGGATAAAAGAAATCCCCATATGGGTTTTCTAGAAAGAAAGAGAGAAACAAATGATGTCATTGAAGAAAGAAAGTTTAGACCATCAAGAAGACGTCATCAATACCAATGACAAGTTGCTTCTATGACTCTGGTCGTCAATGTAGCTCCAACTTTTGTTGCCTATCAGAGACCACCTCCTCAAGGAAATCAAGGGCAAGGTCTGGGGAGACAAGCTTTTGATCCAATTCTGATAAGTTTTGCAGAATTATTTCCGGATTTAATTCAAAAGAAATTGGTGGAGACTAGGCCTTCCCCTGCTATACCTTTACCTTTACCATAGGATTACAAGGCGAATCAGACTTGTGCTTTTTATCAAGGAGCCCCGGGGTACAACATTGAAAATTGGTATCCCTTGAAGTGCGAAGTGTAGAAGATGGTGAGATTTGGTCTTCTATCTTTTACAGATGTTGGTCCTAATGTGAAAGATAATCCATTACCCAAACATGGAGGTGGAAATTCCGTAAATATGGTTGCTGGTTGTCCTAGGAACTTCTGGATTTTTTATATCAACCTAGTGAGAGAGGATTTAGTGAAGATGCATGTTGATTTCTATGAATTCATCTATTATTCACATCACCATGTTGGTTGTAGTATTTGCAGTGCATATGTCCATGGATGTGATGAAGTGAGAGTTGATCTTCAAGAAATTATGGATGAAGGTCTTATCCACATAATCAGACCAAGGGTTGAATATGAAGAAGACGTGAATATGGTTAATGGATGTCCCGATGAATTTCGGATTTTTGATGTGAATTATATGATTGATGATCTGGTACAACTGCACGCTACGTTCTGTCACATAGATGGACAAGAAGAACATCATTATGGGTCGTGTCAGATCCGTTGTAGGGATTCTTGTGGTTGTTCTATCATAAGAAGAGGCGTTAAATTGTTGTTAGATAATGGTACCACCAAAGTAACAAGAAATAGTAATTATTACAATGGAGTTAATGTGATTGAAGATTACTCAGTTAAGTTTATGTCTTATGATGAATATGTTTCTACTGATGAGTTCCTTTCCTCTGATGAAGGTATATTCTACGATAATGATTCTGTGATGCCTAAATATTTTGAGGTAGGGGTGAATGTAATTGTGTCGTGTTTTGTTGTTCCCGCTCCTATAGAGATTGAGTACCATAACAAGCCTACTATTCCTCTCGTGGTTATTTGTTTCCCTGGTCTTGTCCCATATGAATCAGATAAAGTTGTTCCTTATAAGTGCAATGCAACTATCCTGGAAGATGGTGTGGAAATTCCCATACAACCTTTTTCCCATGTCAAGAACATTGCCGAAGCTAGTCTGGTAACCCGCAATGGTCGTGTCTTCACCCCTAACTTTTGAGGGGATGTTAATTCTGATAAAAAGGTTGTTGATAAGGTTGAACTTAAGAATATGGTAGGAGAATCTAGCGGCACTGCCTTGGAAAAGGATGTGGATGACTTGTTTAAAATTATCAAGATGAGTGATTACAAGATTATGGATCAGTTGTTGCAAACTCCATATAAGATTTCCATTCAAGCCTTGCTAATGAAATCTTTTGCTCATCGAGAATATCTGCTGAGAGTGTTGGATCAGGTGTTTGATGAAAGTGATATGTCTTTGGATTAGCTCAACAGTGTTGTGGGGAATATTACATCTCGTAATAATCTGAGCTTTTGTGATGACGAGTTGCCTGATGAAGGAATGAACCATAACTTGGCTCTCCATATTTCCATGAATGGTAATAATGACTCTTTTACCAATGTGTTGATTGACAATGGGTTTTCTTTGAATGTCATACCAAGAAGTACGCTCATGAAACTTAAGTACCAGGGAGCTCTCATGCGCCCAAGTGGCATTATAGTGAAAGTATTTGATGGTTCGAGGAAGTGTGTCATCGGAGAAGTAGATTTGCCTATTCATATAGGTCCGCACTTATTCCAGATTACTTTCCAGGTTATGGATATTGTCCCCACCTATAGTTATTTATTGGGACGACCATGGATCCATGAAGCATGAGTTGTTACTTCAACCTTGCACCAGAAGCTGAAATTTGTTCATGAGGGAAGGTAGTCACTATGAACGGTGAGCAATATCTATTGATATATAATTTTTCTTCCTTTAGAATGGTGATAGCCGATGAAGTCGTTGTTGGAACTCAGTTCCAAGCTCTGTCATTGATAATATAAGGAAGAATGAGAATTCTATCGCCTTATTTAAGGATGCATAACAGGTATTGCAGAAAGGCCATAGCATGGAGTACGGGCAGGTTATTAATCCTCCTGTGAATAGGAATGGCATTGGTTTTGGTTTCTCCATGAAGAAGGAAGTCATGAAGCCAAAGTCCGATTTTAGTAAATATCAAGAGATATTTCACAGTGCAGGCTATCTTCATCCAATTACTCCAAGGATAAATGCTATTCTCGAAGGTAAACCAGAGCAAGAGATGCTGAACTTCGTGACACATTTAGTTAGAGTCCATAATTGGATCATTGTTGATGTTCCTTATTGCATTCACATTTCAAAGTAATTTGTTTTTTGTTAATCTTTTCAAAAATATTTCTCTCTGCCCAAGGTAAAAGTGTTGATGTTGTATGGGCATATCTGTTGTTTTGATTTTTATAATCATCAATAAAAGTTGTTTTTGATTCCCAAATTATGCCTTTATTTTCTACTTTATTTTGGAAAATGGTAATCAGAAAAAAAACTTTCAAATAAATAATAACTGTAAATAAATCTGCATAATCACTTGTTACATGTGTCAGTTTCTAAAATCAATCATGAATCATATGTGCAGATTAACTAAAAAACTTGTCGAATGCAATGACCCTGTACCCTCTCCCAACTTTGAGCATCTTGTGCATGTGGCTGGAGAAGAAGAAAATGATGAAATCCCAAAAGAGGTTTCACGGTTGCTTGGGCGCGAGGAAAGTACCATTTAGCCGTATAAAGAGTTGTTGGAGATGATTAACTTAGGTTCAGAGGAAGATCCAAAAGAAGTCATGATTGGGGTGTTGCTTCATCCCGATGTGAATAGCAGGTTGATTGAATTGTTGAAAGAGTATGTGGATATCTTTGATTGGTCTTATCAAGACATACCCGGTTTGGAAACTGATATTATGGAACATTATTTGCCGCTAAAGCCAGAATGTCCACTAATCAAGCAAAAGTTGCAAAGAACACATCCTGACATGGCAGTGAATATTAAAGAAGAAGTTTTGAAGTAGATTGATGTCGGTTTTCTTGTGACATCAGTATACCCTCATTTGATTGCTAATATTGTTCTAGTACCAAAGAAACACGAAAACAATCACATGTGCGTCGATTATAGAGATTTAAACAAATCTAGTCCAAAAGATGAATTTCCATTGCCACATATTGATATGTTGGTTGATAGTACATCAAAATTCAAAGTGTTTTCGTTCATGGACAGATTTTCTGGATACAATCAAATCAGAATGGCTCTTGAGGACATGGAAAAAACAATGTTTATCACACCCTAGGGAACATTATATTATAGAGTGATGCCCTTCGGGTTGAAGAACATTGGTGCAACGTACCAGAGGGCTATGACAACCTTATTCCATGATTTGATGCACAAGGAAGTTAAGGTATATGTTGATGATATGATTTCCAAATCTCAGACAAAGCAAGGGCATATAGAAGATTTGTTGAAGTTGTTTCAGGGTTTGAGGAAGTGTCGTCTCCGCTTGAATCCAAATAAGTGCACTTTTGGTGTTCGTTCAGGGAATATCTATGTTTCATTGTTAGCCAAAAAGGTTTTGAATTTGATCCTGATGAAGTTAAGGAAATTCAAGAAATTCATGCACCAAGAATTGAAAAGCAAGTTAGAGGTTTCCTTGGATGTTCGAATTACATATTCAGATTTATTTCCCACATGACTGCAACATGTGAACTGATCTTCAAGCTGTTAAAGAAAGATCAAGGTTATGTATGGTTGGATGATTGCCAAAGGGAATTTGAAAGCATTAAAGAGTATATGCTTGAACCTCCCATCTTGTTCCCTTCTATTGAAGGAAGACCATTGGTTATGTATCTAACTATGTTAGATAAATCTATGGGCTATATTTTGGGACAAGAAGATGAAATGAGAAGATAAGAATATGCCATTTATTATCTTAGCAATAAGTTTACTGACTGTGAGTCACAATATTCTATGCTGGAAAAACATGTTGTGCTTTGGCCTGGGAGGAAAAGTGGTTGCAGCAATATATGGTGAATCATACCACTTGGTTGATTTCCAAAATGGATCCAATTAAGTATATTTTTTAAAATCCTTCTCTCACTGGAAGAATTGTCTGTTGGTAGATGCTATTGTCTGAATATGATATTGAATACCATACTCAAAAGACTATAAAAAGCAGTGTGTTGGTAGAATATATTGCTCACCAACTAGTTAATGATTATTAGTATGTTATATATGATTTCCCTGATGAAGATGTGATGTATTTGAAAGTGAAAGATTGTGATGAACCTTTTCCCGAGGAAGGTTCTGATCTTGAATCCCGGTGGGGTATGGTGTTAAATGGAGCTGTGAATACTTATGGAAAAGGAATTGGTGTTGTGGTTATCACTCCCCATGGGTCACATATCCCTTTTACGGCAAGGTTAGAATTTGATTGTACCAATAATATGGAAAAGTATGAAGGTTGTATCATGGGTGTAATACGGTGGGAGAACTGACTTTTTGGTTTTATCCAAATGTGCGGATAGCTAGAGTTGCCACTGACTTTCTTTTATCAAATATTTAGGAAAGGTGAAAAGAACAGGAAAGACCTTTCATAGATTTTGAGTTTGGGGGGTAAGATATGAAAAGGAAAGGTGTTAGCACCCTTTTCACCCATAGTTATCTAAGGACTCTTAATTTCTTAGCTCACTTTTGAAAACTTTCTTTGTGAGTTTGATTTGTTTGAAAATCTTTTAAAATCATCAATGTAAGGCTGACTTTGTAATGATTCTAGTATAAGTCCTCAAGAATGTATACAAAGTGTTATTTTTGAAAATATTTGATTGAAAGTGTAGTGTGAAAAAATGTTATGAGAAAAGTTGTAAGCAAGCAATTAAGAGTTTCTTACCTACTAAAGTATTTCTTATTATTTTCCTTCTCCTTTAGAGATAGTACTATTCATACCATTAGTTGGTAGGTAGTCCTATCTATTGGATGTGAAGGGAAAGGCGTAGGGTCATCGTATGATCACCGAAGGCAACAAGTAAGGATAATTTAGCAATTGTATCGAAGGGACTATCATCATTTTGTAGGCAACTCAAAGGGACTAGACAATTTTGTAGGCAACTTGAAGGGTCATGGAGGGATTATGATCTTTATTCAAAAGGTACATGATGATTTGATCAAGGGTATTTTGCTAAAGTATCCCTATTTTAAAGGGACATGACCAATATTTAGTAAGGCAACAAGAGAGGATACCCTTGAGGTGCAAGTGTGAAAAGTGTTTGTTTTCAGTTATAATTATCTTGAGAAATTAGGGTTTTCTAGATTGTTTTTAGTCTTGCCACGCAAACCCTAGTTACTAGCAGTTAAATATGTACAAAAAAATAAAGTGCGGAATGTAAAGTGTGGAAATTTAAACCTAGGCTAATATATCCTGTGAGCAGTTACATAATAGGAAAACATGCAGAAAAAGTAAATTTACGCTATTACAATGGAGAGTGTGACCTATACACTTGATCTAAGAATGTAAATAAATGAAGAAAAAGAAATAAGGAAATAGAAAAAAAATGTTTGAAATGTTTTTTTGATATTTTTTTGAGAAAATAATTTAAGTGATAATAATTAATAACCTAAATTCTAATTGATTTTAATGTTAAGAAAAAGGTTAATTAATTATTTGATTAGGAAAATTAAATATCAGTTATAAATAACCAAATCCTAATTTATTAAAAAAAAGGGTTTGTTTAATAATTGATTAAACATTATTAGGGTTACGAAAAGAGAAAAACAAAAGAAATTAGGTTAGAAAAATAGGAAAAAGGAATATGCATGGGGTGGGTGTTGAACCCACACCCTCATGGCTTCACACTACCTTGGTTTCCACTAAGCCAGATGCTTGTTTGTATTTGGAAACAGGACCTGGATAATATATGTGAAACCCTGCGCGTTAGATTGAAAAAATAGCAAAAAATATGGTGAAATACAGGGAGCTAACCCACGCACTTACGTTCACAAACAAATGCCTTGACCATCCGTACTATGCTCTCATCCTTTTACAAAATATAAATAGATAAATATATTATAAAGTGAGTGGATCAGAGAGGCACCGGAGCCCTAGATCCGGTCGTCTTCTCCGGTGAGTTGATTTTTCCACCTGCAAAAATAACAAACTTTAGAGATCAAGAAGGACCCTACCCCCCTAAATCGACCCTTGTGAATCCAATGGTGACCTTAGTTTTTGCTAATTCATCCGGCACAAAGAGATACAAACAAAATATTTCAAATTAGTGTAAGAATGGTGATGGGTTATTCTAGAATCATAGGCCTCATGCAAGTGATCAGACCTGTATTAATTTGTCTCAGGAACACAATGAAATCGTTAGTTTCAATCAAAGCATTGTAAAAATCAAAATACAAATTTCATAAAAAACATATAACCGACCATGTATGGAACACACGTTTTAGGCTTCTTTGATCATCAATAATGATCCCAACTTACTCTATGGCACGTCAAGAATCGATTTGAATGGGTGGTTGGCCTTGAGGATGGCTGAAAATAGGATTTTGAGTTTTCCCTATTCTTGACAAAATTTGAGATTTTGAGAGAGTGTTCTTGAGAAGCTTTTTTCATGTCCTCTTTGTCTGAAGATGATGAGTATATATAATGGAAAATATTAGGTTAAGGGATGGGCTTGGACACCATGTAAATCAATCGTTGATTTTGTTGATAAATAGATTGGAATAAGACAAAACCATGAAGATTTTTTTTGCAAATAAGTTCACACGGCTTGTAATGTGATATTTGGCCTCCAAAATATTTGAATCAACACTTAATATTTATTTTATTTAATTTTGAATTTAAATGAATAAAAATCAAAATAAATGAAATAAAAATTAAAATGGTGCATGAATGGACTTATAGGTCCATTATGAGGTCAAGAACACGTTTGAACCTTAAAAGATAAGCCCATTTGCCCAAAAATCCAATTTTGTTCAATTTGGATTTCATGCAATTTTGCCTAATCTTCATGTTGGTCATTTTTTCATTTGAAGACTTTATCTTGATATAAATTGCTTTGTCAAAAAGTGTCCTTTTATTGACTTTTTAAATGACCTGTAATATTTTGGCCCATATCTCCCAAATGAATCATTTTTTGGCTTGATCTTAAAGAGAAAAATTTGTAGAAATTGAATTTTATTCAAGATGAGCTTTGGTTGAGAGATTTCTGATGAAGTATGTGAAAGTTATGCTTGGTCAAAGTTCAGTTGACTTCTCCTTAAGAAAACCCTAATTTAGTAACTTTTGACTTTTGATTAATCTTGAGTTTTCTTGATTAATCATGATCAACCATTGATCAAATGATGAATGTGACATCAAAATGATGATGTTGACCAAAAATCTTGAAGTTTACAGTAAATTGGTCAAAGTTGACTTCTTGCCCAATATAGTTGATTTTAAATCATATGACTAATTGACTGAGCAAACTTGTGTTGCAAGGCTTGGAATTTGGCATGAGGATACTTTGAGACATATCAGAAACCATGAAATCCACTTGAGACATTATAAGTCCAATTTTCCTCGAGAGAAGCAAAACCCTAGTTGTAGGTCAACTGCTTAGGAGGAGAGTTTGTCTGATAAATCCTTGAGTAGTCTTGATCGATTGAAAACCCTAGGAGCATGATGAGGTATCTTGAATGAATTTGTCTTGAAAAATGGGAGGGAAAATTTTTGGGTACAACAACTGCCCCTGTTCAATCTTCTTAAACCTGAGGAGTTAGATTGGCATGTATGCCATTCGTGATCTGAAGGTGGAAGAGGATTGGACACTTAAGTGCCCAGAAATTTGCACTCACATGTGCATGAAGTAACACTTTTGTTTGATTTTAATGCCTGAATAGGCTTAAAGATTCCATTCAGAGAGATGATAGAGTGTCGTTGGAGATGGGCTTATAGATGCCATGCAAAGTAACTGTTGATAGGAGTATCAGAATGAGTCTACATTCGACTGTATTTGAGAAGTATACTAGAATGAGTCTATGTCTGACTGCATCTAGAAGATGTGCTGGGGAGTGTTAGAATGAGTCTTATGTCTCGATTGTATCTGAATGGTGTTCTTGAATGACAACTTTAATACAACCAAACATCCTGACACGAATTCTCCTAAACATTCCAAGGCAATGAAAAATTCAAACCACAATATATGGTTGATTGTTCAAGTGCTTTAGAAATAAAATTAGAATCCATGATGAACTACTTACTCATGCACAAGGTCATAGTTCAACACCAATATGGATCCTAAATCTAATGCTAAAGGGTCGAACAAATTCTCGCTCACTCACAAGGTAAATTACTTTTGGTTAGGTGGTTATGCTCAATTTAAAAAAAATGCTTTGATCCTTTTCATGCTTTCATACAAATCAACACAAATGAAAGATTAAACATAATGAATCCAAGTTTAAATAAGGATTGTTGGCCTCATATTTATATGGTAAACAATGGAAACTCCTCATATTTAGGCTTTGATATAAAGTGATTCAACTATGAACAAGTATTGTAAGAGAATGAATGACATGACATTTGTACTGATTATAAGTTTCATAATCATGTTATGTTCTAGAAGCAATAAACATGTACCTTTACAATGTAATAACTTCAAACACTATCCTTACCACACATTTATATGTCTAAACATCTGATGAGATTTAAACCTTTTTAATCGAAGATCTCTCAACCTATTAAACAGTTCCTACCTTATTGTTCAATCGATGATTTCTTAGCCTATTAAACAATACTGAGCATTAAGAATCAATAATTTATGTGACTGTTAGTCTAAATCTATATCTAGTGTTTAGAATCTAGAAGATGTTCATCTTAGTTTGAGTTTTGAACCATATTTCTCAATAGCAATCCAAACCCATTAAGATAAATAGTAAAACAAAGATAAGATTGATATAGATTCACAAATATATTGTATACAACACCATGATTAATAAAAATACATAATAAAATAGTAAACTTACATCCAATCCCAACAAGAAAGGGATTTAGTTACCCATGATAACTAAATCCACAGAGAAGAATGAAGAAGAACAACCATCCATTGTGATTTCCCAACGATTGATGCAAACCACAACTCCAATTCTTTAAAGAGCACCCTCTCTTGTTGTTTTCTAAGCCTCTCACACTCCAAAATAGGTTCTAGGTCAGAGGGACCAAGAGTTCCCCGAGTGTCCCAAAAATTAGGTTTGCACAACCTTATATACAAAATATGGTTTTCTAATTTTGCACGGAGAGATAAAGCTTCACCCGGTAAAATAACCTTTTTGCCTCACATCAGACTGGCCAAAACTCCTAAACTGCCCTTTGGAAAATATCTACATTCTCCCAGTGACTAAAGTCTCTCCCTAAGAACTCCATGCTTAAACCTCGCCTGACAAACACGATTCAAAAAGTTATTGGAAAGTATCTATTTCGTTTTTCCCCGTGCTCGCCTCTGCCTTGCCTGGCGACCTCGCTTCTTGCTCTCCCCTGGCTCGCTTGATGAAACAGTTGACGCTTATCTTCTTTACTTTGTGTTTTATTCCTTGATTTGCTTCTTCTTTTGTTGGTCTTATGCAACACTTTTATGCACAAAAACAAACATATCAAAGAAACAACAACCAAATGCAATTAAAACTACTCATAAAGAAAAACTTGGGCAATTCAATGATCGAAAACCTAAAATGGAGCCTAAAAGTTCAAAGTTTTAATATGGAATTTTAGTCAATATTTGGCACTTATCAAGGGTTACCCATTAGAGTTTTCATCTTCTTAAGAGAACTCAGTTTTGAACATCCGGGAGGGGGAAGGGAGGAACCTTGGGGACAAAGCGACCAAGGCTCCTTTCCCAACATCCACTTTCCTTTTCTTGAGAGCACAATTTTAAATACCAGATAAATCAAACTTTGAGTCCAGTTTCTCTCCTCGTCTCGCACTGGCCTCTAGCATCAACTTATTCTATTCCATCAGCTTCAATCTCGTCATCTTAGTTGCAAGGAAACGAGAAATAAATAGGGTCAGAGGATTGACATAAGAAAATCCCTAGATCATAGTAAAAGATGCAAGAATTACCCAAGAAGTTATATATTTGTTACGGATCATTAGCCATGTTCATTAAATTTTTGACCTTTACCACTCATAAGGCATCTAGAATTGGTAAAGCTTGGATCTTCAATGTGTCAAACTTGTCGTAGTCGAAACTAGACACTGACAACGGGTTATTCGTTAAATAGATCAGGAAACTTTGGCTCCCATCCAACACACACATGAATTTAGGGCATATATTCCCCCTCTTTACTCGAAGAAACTTGTCCTTGGAGCCTTTGTAGTTGATGGTGTAAGCTTGAAGGAAAATTTTTCCTGGCATTTTGTTAAGGGAAACCCAGCCTACTTTGTCTGCCCCTTTAAGCTCAAAGAAATAAAATAACAAACCTAAGGTAAGGATTATGTTCAATACCTCACAAACAATTTCAAAGGCTTTAATAAAGCCCCATCCATTTGGGTGTCACTGAGAGGGAAGCGTTTAGGGTTTGGAGAAGGTCGAATTCAAAAATGGTAAATGGGATACGGATCTTGAAATCTTCAAACACACCTGAATAAAAATAAAAATACCCGTCAGATACCCCTCTCAGTCGAGTGATGCAAACTCCCTCCCCATCCACGCAGGGCTCTAGTATGACATCTTCGTTACCGGTAGAAGAAATATGCTTGCTAGATATGAGTTTATAATGTCACTGGAATCAATAGAGTTGTGGTCATAGCTTAGGACCTCTTGATCAAGAAGGGACCATGACATCTCCATTACGATTTCCTCCGAACATGATTATTCATACATAGATCCATTGGCCGAGTTAGGAAAGATAAGAAGGACCAAGCAAAGGTAGATGAATCGGCCATTGCATGTTGGGTCGAGTAAGGCATCAGATCAAAGAGCTTCATGACCAAGCTGAGTAGTAAGGCCGGGGGAGGTTATGGTCGGTCATATGAGAAGATGAAGAGGCATTAGATGAGCTCATACATCAGATAATGTCACATTCTTCTGAGAAGACGCATCACTTGGAGCTCAAGCACACTTGTGTAAGCCTCAGAAACCCTTAACATAATATACAATGCAACTCCATTGGTTAGAGACCTTCCCTGAAGCCCTTGGGTTCATAGGGAAGTCTCCCTTGGTGTTCAAAAAGATCACTAATGATGAAGATGCATAGTCAGTTTGGATATAAGGTGAAAAAATATCGTTGTAAACCTCTTTAATGATCTTGTCAAATTATACTTTCCCTAGATGAACCTCACATTCTTTCATGCATTTTTCCCAGAGTTTGCTTCATTCTTGGGCATTTCGGGGAATTGATATTTTCCCAAATCATCATACTCACAAATGAGAACCATTATTAAAGATTAAGAAGAAAATGAGTAAGGTTAAAGGATAATACCTAAAATTTGGGGAAGCAAGCAACTGGTAGAGGGTGAAAAAACTCTATGAACAACCTTGAAGAGAGAATTAGAAACGGTAAAAAATATGATTGTTGGAACTCTATTAAAAAAGAACATAAACGACTAAGGAAACACTATCGAATTAGGGTCATAATGACATTTGTTTCTCCATAAAAAATCATCATGAAAAGAGAGAGAGAAAAATATTATAAAGATATCTGCAATCATGAGTTTTAAAAATCCATTATCACACGCTATTGAGCCATGAGGTAGCATTTGAACTGACCCAAGTCAGATAAGTGTACGATTCATGCAAAATACAAAAAATTATGAGATTTTTTGGCTGAACACTTCACCCGGTTGAGTCTCATGATCGGGGGGCTTATGTACACCCCGCAATTCATAGATCCGAGTTATAAATTGTTAATTCATGGAAAGAGGGGTCGGATGTGCCGAGAAATCCAATAGTTAATGACAAACGAGTTATTATCTGCGAAGTAAGCACGAGCCCATGTCGATGTAAGGACTTGGTCATAGGGTCCTCAGAATACGTTCCTAGGAAATACATATGGTTGAGGATCTGAGTTAGTGAACCGTCACAATCAATAATGAAAACAAATTTCAAAAGGATATTCACGATGGTATCGAATCGTCGCCATTTGTAGTTTGTGTCAGTTCCAACCTGTCATGAACTTGAATGATAGTTGGTGGGGAAGTTTTGGAAATCTTTGTGAAACATCCTGGGGAGACACATTATTTCAATAGTATAACAATTGTCGTAGATAGCAAATTGCGACAGTTTTAATTGTCGTAATCTTCCAAAATAACCGTCGCAATTTGCCAATTTTCTTGTGGTGCATGGGGAGTTACAAAATTAATAAAGAGAAAGTTACATGATAATGATTGTGACGAAGATATAGAAGCAATAAAACTACCTCAATTTCCATTGTGTTTGTGGTCTCACCTTATTCTGTTCAGGGGGATTATTAAAAAGTGTTTATCAAGAACAAATATATATATATATATATATATATATATATATATATATATATATATATATATATATATATATATATATATATATATATATATATATATATATATATATATATATATATATATATATATATATATATATATATATATATATACACATATATAGTACATCTCTAAATTTTTAGCTTGGCCGAGATATCTCTTTTAGCGTTGGTTGAGATGATGGACCTGAGGTACGAGAAACTCTATAATTAGAAATATCCCAAGTTGCTTCCTATATTTCATGGTCGTGATGAGGGCCGGGAAGGACACATAGGTCGGCCCTTGATAGATGTCGGGTGGTCGGGTTAGTAATCCACCATAACAATTAAGAGGCAACCCAAGGGTTACATGGAGGTTAAAAATTAATGCTTGAGTTGTTATGACTCATGATTAGTGGAAATTATTATGACGGCGAATGTTAGCTTGAGCATTCAAATAATGAGAAACATTCATCAACACATTATTGTTATTTATTGAAGGAACCTGGTAATCCCAAGTGGACGTCTATATAAAGAACAAGGATTGATTAATACGACCCAAGGAGATTATCTAAACGATGTTCTTTACAAGAACATTTGGAGCCCACTATGGGACCTCGATAAAACTTTCTCAGGCCACATAAAGTTAAGCAGATTCACTAATCTTACAACATTGTAATGTCTGCATCATCGCCCAACAAAAGTGATTTACCTTCTCCCCCTCCTAACATCACACACTTACTAGCGATCATATAGGTGTTACGACAACAAAATGATTCATTATAGAAGAGTGTTCATGTACTCCAATAAATTTAGAGTCAATAGGATGGGGAGACAGAAGAGGAGCTTCTAGATCCTCAACCTCTAGAAGAAACGATATGGGACGATCAAGTTCTGAAAAATTTCAAACTATCACCATTGGCATCTTTCGATGGCAAGAGAAATCCCTGAGAGAAAATCATTGCAATCAACTATCGGATGCCAATCATTGGCACCTTGAATTATCTAAAGTGCACGTTTATAAGGGGAATGTTCAAAGAGGGGGCATTGCGATGGTATGTGAGTTTTCCTAAATTTTCAATTATTAGCCATCAAGACTTTAGCAGAAAGATGGTAAAACATTTTTCTTCTAGCAAGCATATAAAGGTATCAACAACTAGTTTGTTTAACGTCCGTTAAGGATATTATTAGTCACTCTGAGAGTATTTTGCGCAATTCAATGGGGAAGCTATCAAAGTTTCCCACCCAAATAAGAAAAGGATTTTTTGGAGCGTTTCAGTAGGACCTAAAGGCCAATCACTTTACTGAATTCTGAGCATAAAAACTGGTGACCAACATGGATGAAGTGATAACCATAGCGGAATGATAAATTAAAGGTGGACAAAGTAATATGGATAAAAGACCCAGAGAAGCCAAAGAAAGGGTTCATCCCATATAAGAGGAAAACAAGTAGAAGAAAGAATATCACAAGCCTATAGGGAAAGGCAAAACGAAAACGAAGCCTTTGTGGAGGCCATGCGAAGGCTCGATTGAAAGTTACATCTAGCTCAATATGAAATGCAAAGATATCCTATGAGAGGTTTATCACCTCAAGTTTCTCCCAAGACCATATTGTCCTAAGAGAGTCAACGTCGTTTTAGGTAATGATGAGAGTGAATGGTGTTCTTACCATTGGATCCAAGGTCATCACACTGAAGATCACCACCAATTAAAGAAAGAAATCAAAATTTTAATCCAAAAAAGTTGGTTGTTATCTTATGTAAAATATTTTGACTCACCATTAAGGAAGAGAAGCCCTACCCGGCGAGATCCCGAATGGAACATCCTTCCCCCAAAATAGGAAAAAACAAAGAAGAAGTTCGAGAAACTAGGGTGATGCATCATACACTCAACATTGTCTCATAAAGTTTTGCTAGCGGAGGAAAAACAAGCTCGGCCAGAAAGAGATATGCGCGATCAATAATACACGTTTCTTAAAAGATAATTTTGGATTCAGGAAAAAAATACTACCACTATCAATTTTTCCAGGAGGGATGTTGAAGGATTTCTATCTCACAAAATTGATATTATGGTCATTAAGTTACAAATCCATAATTGGAATGTGAAACGTCTACTCATTAATCTGGGTACTTCTGCGGATATCTTATATTTAGATGCCTTCAAAGGTATGAATATGGACCTGACTGATTTGCTACCTTTCAAGGGCATGCTGGTAGGTTTTTCAGGTGAAAAGGTACAAGTTCTAGGTCACCTTCCTGTCATGACTATCTTTGGTAGTGGCTATAATACAAAAGGCATCAAGGTGAGATATCTGATCGTTATTTCGTCTTCCCCCTTACAAC
Source organism: Vicia faba (assembly GCA_948472305.1). Classification (NCBI taxonomy): domain Eukaryota; kingdom Viridiplantae; phylum Streptophyta; class Magnoliopsida; order Fabales; family Fabaceae; genus Vicia; species Vicia faba. Next base: position 1,428,149,293 of record OX451735.1, on the reverse strand, counting down.
ATTATTATTGTGAGAACGGTGTTCGGTGCTCTTAAAGCAATTTTATCAACTCTTTACCTAACTCTAAAGTATCCCTAGGATGATGTGTGAGTGGGTGTGATAAAGAGTGATCAAGGGCTGGAAAGAAATTGGTACAAAGACAGTTTGAAGCTAAAGAAAAAAGTTCAGCAAGATTCTCCAGTGCTCGAAACCTCCCTCAAGGAAAACCTTGTCGACCTTGAACTACTGGAGGAATCGGAAGAGGATAGCCTAACTCCCATGGGATAATTAAAAAAGGTGCAAATCGACTCCAAAGACATTCAGAATACCTAGATTGGCTTAAACATGTCAAAAGAGGAGGAGGCCATCATCATCAAATATTGAGGGACAACTTATATCTTTTCGCATAGACCCCATATCGTATGCCTGTGATTGACTTGGAGATAATGTGCCATCAACTTTCCTTGTATTCATAATTGAAGCCAATATCCCAAAGAGAGCAAAAGGATGGCGAGGGTAAAAGGAGGGCAATAACCAAAGAGGTCGAAAAACTTTTGAAAGTCAGATTCATCTGAAAAATAAAGTATCTGACCAGGTTATCCAACATCATCATGGCAAGAAAAAAATATGGGAAGTGGAGCATGTGGGTAGATACAAATCACCTGAATAAGCCTTCCTTAATGGACTACTACTAAAAAAAGCACTTTTAACATTGAACGCGAAATGCGTTCTACCTCGGCTAAAGAAGCGAGGTAACGAAAGTCGTCATGAAAAGTAGCCACTTATCACCTTGGTGTTTTAAAAACCGAAAGTTAAATTTATTTGTGCATGGGTTCGAACCCCAACATCTGCACTTTTATTATTTACAAAACCCATGTCTCAACCATCTCAGTTGAAGAATAAAACCGAGGGGTAAGTTAGATTTTTTTTTAATTTAAACAAGTTATATTGTTTACACATAAAATTAATAAAATAATTTGTTTAAGAACTACAATATTTACTCAGAATATTACATTGTTTACACTGAATAATAAAATAAAAAAATTAATTTCTCCATGAATTTATATATGTTGGATCTTTAAATCCTTGATATTCTGTGAAAGATCAAATGTTGGGTGCCAATATATTTTTATTTGTTTTTCCTTGCATTTGTTTTAGATATGAACAAAAACAGAGACATACAAAAAAAGGGTTAGATAAATAAATGATTTTCTGCTGAAATAAATAATTAAGAACACAAACCTTATATCCAAATAATTGTCTACTCTTGTAATCCATTATATAGAACTCTTCATGGAAAAAATCTTGCAAACCTTAAAGTGGAGGATAGCTTCAAGATGTTTCATTATCAATTTTTTATGTTCACAATCCTTTTATAAGAGAAGTTATTTATGTTTCACGCGGATCACTAATTAAAGTACATTGAGCTTTGATAACCATGAAATGGATGACAAGGATTTGAGTACATAACGGTGATAAATATCCTTAACTTTTAACGCTAAGTTATCCCCTCGATTATTATGAAAATCGATGTGATAGACCACTTAATTTACAAATAAAAAATATAATAAAAAGAGAGGTTCCAGTATTGTTTTTCCCATCGATTATGTTAAACTCTGAGGTAAAATATTGTTTTAAAAACTAAAATGTAGCGCGCATGCATTTGAATCATATCACAAGAATAACAATGATCATTAATATTTAAACTGTAACGTATCTTTGGGATTTTCAAGGAGGTTTTTTATCTATTTAAATGTTTCAATCCTAACTTTCTGTATTGTTTCCTTGTTTGTAAGTTTTTTCCTATTTCTGACGTATCATTTCTAACTCACTGTGTATTGTTTTCTTGTTTCAAAGTATTCTTTTTTTAATAAAAAATGTATACAAACCTTTTGTTCGTTATCAATAGAAAGTTTGTGGATTTCAATGATCCATATGAAGTAACTCTTATTATTCCTTACATACAACATTAGAATTAATCTTCCTCTTATTATTTTTAACTTAAAGGAAGTGATAAACAACTCTCAGGAGGAAATGACTTTCCTCATACAATATGCAAGAGTTCTTTCAAAACTTTTCTCTAAATTAGGGATAATTAGGAATAATGTTGAAGTTGAGTGGAGTGAGAAGTTTGAATATGTGGAATAGTTAGAAATGACTTTCCTCATCTCTGTTGTCTTATTTTTTTTATTATCAATCAAATATTTCCTTTTTATATTATTTCCTATTCTGGTTTACTGATAAAAAAGATTTTGAGAATCACCAATCACAAAGAAAAACATGAAATTTGGAAAGACGTCAAGTGAGAAATCGTTGAAAAAAACTTTACATGTGGATACAGGGATTCGAAGCGATATCCCTGGTAGATATATTACCTCAGTTGTTCTATAAATACAAGAGACTAGGTTTACTTTTTTTTTGGATAAAATATGGTGCTCACGTATAGCCATCATCCCTCGGTTTTAAAGAAAACTAAGGGAAAATGTTGTTTATTTTAAATAAAAAAATAAAACATGGCACTCCCATGACATATACCCTCGTTTGTTTATTGTTCGAGGTGTAAGCTTCGTCATAAAAAGTGTTATTTGTTGTAGTTGACCCTTATTTGTTACCGCATATCAATCAGCTCATTGATGCAGCTCTGGTTTTTGTCTGCTCAGTTGTATGAATTCTTTTTCCGACTATAACCAAAAACAGATGAATTTTTTGGATTCTCTTAAGATGGCATTCATGACAAATTAAAGTAACTAATATTATAAAGTGATGTTGTTTGGCTTGAAAAATGCAGGGGCTAAATATCAAAGGTTAATGTATATGATATTCTCTTCCTATATAGGAATAAATCTAGAGGTATACATAGATGGCGTGGAAGTTAAAATCCCGAGAAGAAGGATCACGTCAAATACTCAGAAGAAATGTTCGAGTCAATAAGAAATTTCGTCATGAAGCTAAACCTAAATAAATGCACTTTCAAAGTATAAGCCAAAAAGTTTATCGGCTTCATGTTAACCAATCAAGGCATTGAGGAAAATCCCAAAAAATGTTAGGAAATCATCGATATGAAGAGTTTAACATCAGTAAAATAAGTTCAGAAACTAACTCGCAGATTAGCCGCCTTGTCTCGTTTTTTGTTATGTGTAGTGATAAATCCATCCAATTTTTTACAGCTTTAAAAACCGACAAACTTTCAATGGATGGAGGAATGTGATAAAGAGTTCACAGAAGTGAAGCCTTTTTTGTCGACCCTCCAGTTCTGATTCGTTCTAATTAAAAGTATCCCCTCACTCTATACCTAGTGGTCTCTGATATAGATTTAATCTTTAATCTAGTTCAATACAATGATGAAGGAGAAATGTCGGTCTATTTCGTCAACAAAGTTCTCAACGGAGCAGATCTTTGTTACCAGAAGATCGTGTGCTTGGCCCTTCTAGTAACTATCACCTCCAGAAAACTAAGATACTATTTTTAAGGATACCTTATTATTGTCAAAATAAATTACCCTATTAAGCAAGTTTTGAAGAAGTTGGACCTGGCTGGTAGGATGGTGGCGTAGGTCGTGGAACTATATGAGTATTATACCACGTTCCTATCATGGAACAACATTAAATCACAAGTGCTGGAAGAATTACGTGAAAACGGGGTAAGAGGCAAAAAGGCAAAAAGGAGAAAGAGGGCTTAGAGCTTGGGGAAGGAAAGATTCATCACAAACTAGAATTTTCATTATTAGGCGAACCAGGTAAGACATAATAACTATCTCAATAATGGGTATAATGGATGAGGGGTAGAATTAAGGAGTCTTTAACCTCCAATAGGGCGTTTATTTTTGATTTAATTCGATAAACTGGTATAGATTTGATGATATGTGTTGTGATTATTGATGAAGTTCAAGTGTCGCGGGCGAACTGAGACTCAGAGTCGCCACCACTACTTATTTGTCCTAAGAATGGGAAAGGAACGAAAAAACTATAATTGTTTAGATATTAATGGATTCACAAGTTGATTAGGTAAAGGTAAGGTGTTAGGGACCCCTTACCTCCGTTGTACCCAACAGGAACCTCCTTAACTTTAAGACTTATAAGGAAGATTTATTGTTATAGATATTATTCACTTATGTTATTTATTGCATTGCATATTTCAAAATGTTATCATATACGAGAAGAAGGGGAAACAAAATTTAGGTTAATGGACTCGCCTTGGTCTCGCGATCGCGTGCCTACCTATCTACACCAATTGATATTAGAAATCAGAGTCCTTCGTAGTTCGAATGTGTTTGGTTAGTGTTTTTTTATAGGATTTTTCTAAGTCTCTTTCAAACGATTTTAACTTATGCCTGAGTTTGAAAATTGAGTGATGGTAGACGAAGTTTTATATTCGATTGAAAGTAACTTGACGTTCCTTTATTGGAAAATGTCGTAGGATTTCTTATGTTAGTAGAAAAAATATTTTCAACTGGTTAGCTGTTTTAAATTTGATTTTAAAATCAAAGTGAAAAATAAACAACTGAAAAGAATAAGAAATAAGAAAAAATTAGGTTTTAGAAATAATTAAAGTTAGTAAAATAATTTTCTTATTAAAATTGTTAATTAATAAGGTTAATTCCTAAAATTAGGGTTAGAAAATAGTAATTGATAATTATGGGTTAAATAAATTAAAAATTAGAAGAAAAAAACAAGCTTAGTATTTTACTCCCTTTATTTCAAAATGACTATCGTTTAAGGTTTTTGCACACAAATTAAGAAATGAAATGATATTGTTATATAACATTACACTTTTATAAAATTAACCCTATTAATGTATTGAAAGTAGTAATCATTACTATATATTGAAAATTGAAAATGACAATCATTTTAAAACAAAATTTATTTTATAAAATGACAGTCATTTTAAAATGGAGGTCGTAGTTAATAAAAATAGATTATTTATTGCTATTATTTTAGAAAAAGTATTTATATTATGTTTTATAAGAAAAATAGTTTTATAATTGATCTTACCGGTTGATCCGAACCTGCAAGGTGGCCGAATGATGATCTTCGGATGGACTGCAAAGTCGAGGAGGAAAACAGGGGGGGGGGGGGGGGGGGAGGGGTGGTTGTACCTGCAAGGCACTCCGACAATCAAGTAAGTGAGGGAGAAAAAGAGATACAAACAAAGTGTTGGGGTTTTAGTGATGCATAGTGGATATTCGATCCCTGGCCCTCACGTGTGTGAGGGTTTATATAATTCCCCCGACGCTTGGCCATTGGTCCCTAGTTTTTTATCCTAGATATATGGGCCCATAAAAATGGTAACCGCCAGCACTCGCTCAAAATGGATAGGTATGCGTGTAACTAGCCGTTGGATTCAAGGAGGAGGCGGATTTACTGCAGATGGCCATTCTAGACATTTCCTGGTTGTCAGCTCGACTCGTGTCAGGTAGACGGGAGAAAACTGCTAACTGGGTCAGGCGTGCTGTTAGCCATTGCTGGTCTTATGCCTGTAAGTAAGACGTGCACCTAAGAGGGGGGTGAATTAGGTACTTTAAAACTTTTCTGGTTTTAGTGATGATGGATATTATTTTTCTGGTTTATAGTGAGTTTATGAAAGAGTAAAATTCAGAAAAATAAAGAGACACAAGCAATATATCCTGGTTCCCCTCACATTCCGAGAGTACTCTAGTCCCCTTTCAACATGAAAGAGATTTCCTTATAGTTGGCAAACTTAAAAAAGAACTACCAAAACCAATAACAATCCTCTTGGACCAATAACAATCCTCTTGGATTTCACTATGTCAACAATGAGAACAATCCTCTCAGGGTGACCTTACATGTATCCAACAATCCTGGAAAAACAAGATTACAAAACCACTTGAACTTATTTTCAACAATCCTGAAAAATAAGAAAGTGTATAGCAATATTTTGATTGAGTGAGTTTGTAGTGCAATAATCACTTTGAGTTATTTTATCAATGACTTGATCTTATCTTCCAATAACAATAATATACAATGACTCAAGACTATAGAATGCTCAAAGTTTTCTGGTTCACAATATATGAAAATATGCAGAAAAAATTTGTGTATGAAAGTGAAGAGAAAGCTTGAGTTTTGATATTTTAAAATTTAGAAACTATTGATTAGAAGAGGTACAAAATGTTTTTAAAAATTAAGTATTTATATATTCATAGCACCTCTTTGAAACAGCATAAATTTCTGCAAATGAATCATGAACAATTTCCAAGTTTCAATGATAAGTTTCCATGAAATGGTGTTATGAAAAGGTATGTTCAAAGCTGCTGATTTTCAAAAACGTTCAGCATGCAATTGATTGAACCCTTGTGTAAATCGATTGCACGGGTTCTAACAACTAAAAATTTCAAATATTTTCAGTGAGCAATCGATTTCACATGTGTGTAAATCGATTTCAATTTAAAACAGTAGCAAAATTTGATAGAGAGCAATCGATTGCACAAACATGCAACTCGATTGCACTTAGAAACAGTAGCTAACATTTTGAAAACGTGAAGCATGCAATCGATTGCACCCAAGTGAAAATTGATTTTTTTCTTAGAAAACTTTAGATAAAGTTTGGACAAGATAAAAACACTTCTTTTGGTCATTAAGCATCTAAGACCTAAGTTTATAGAAAAAATTGTTATTATACCTTATGAAATTTTCCAAGAGCTTGAACCAAAGAATTTTATCCATTGATGCTTTTAGCTTGATCAACATCTTTTCCTTCTTGCCAATATAGTTTGTCTTCATCAAAACAAAATTAATTGAGAATCATTTGATAAGCTTGATATTACATTCTCCCCCTTTTTGATGATGACAAACAATCTTTCTTGAAGCTTTGTTATTTCCGGAAAGAGATTTCTCTCCCTAAGATGTATAACTCCCCCTTTGTATGAGAAGGTTGGAAACTCTTGAAATTGTTCATCTTGTTGAAGAGTACCTTAGAAGTTTAAAACAAGAAATAAACAATCATAAAGTGCCATATCCTTCTCCCCCTTTGACATTATCAAAAAGAAGAGAAATATGCAATAAAATTGGATAACATTGAAAATTTAACCAAAACATGCACTAATTAAATATAGTCATAGACATACATGTCATATTAGAATAGAAAATACATAGAAAGCTCAACAAACAAAACATAGCATAAAGTAATAAGGACATAACATAAAAACAGTAGAAATAACAAAAATTGGATAAAATTTTAATGTTGATTCATGTCACGGTTGTTATAGAAGAAGGGTCCTTCATTTTGGAATTAATGTTGTAATGGAGGTTTTGTGTATTATGGTAGAGGTACAGCAAGATTATTAGGGTCATATTGAGGTATGTGAAGGTGAGAGTAGAGGTAGGAAAATTATTGGTTCACATCTGAGCGAAAATCATTAATCCGAGATATCGTGGAGACATTGATGGCATTCCACTGGTGGTTGATGTTGGTGTTGATGGAAGAAAATTGTTGAGTCATAAAATCTATAACATCTTGATTACTTGGACCAGAGGGAGCAGTAGGTGGAGGAGGTGCAGCATCACCGCCTTCTTCCTCTTGACTGTTTCCTTCGTCACCAACCATATCTTCACCAATGTATGTGATTGTTTTTGTTTCTGAATTATAGTGAACTCCCATTCTTGAATCAACATTTTTGATTGAGATCTTGTGACCATTTGGATCCATATCAACTCTTTCAAAACCGGCAAAATAAATTCCAAATTCTTCCATAAATAGAGTAATAAAGTAAGCATATGGTAGGAATTTTGACATTGCATCAAACCTTAGCATATGAGTCATTATAAGTCGTGCCCAATTGACGCTTATACCTATTTTCCTTGCTTATAGCAGTTGCATTTCCAAATCAGTCACAATGTAGTGATTTCCATCCCGCGGAAACATAATGTAGACCATGAAATAGTGAAATAGCCTATCATCGATAAAAAAAAGTTACCTTCACTCCAAGAGTCTCTAGATGAAATGACTCCTCCTAGACTGCGAATTCTTTTAGCACGGAATTCAGCTTTGTTCAATCTACCAATGTTATAGTAAAAGTCTTTTTTCTTGTAGTCATCCCATGGTTCGTCTTCAGGATCATACAAAGAGTTCCCAATATGAGGGATATGTAGAATCTCACCAAGAATTTCAGGGGTTAGAGAAATTCGTGTGCCCAACACATATGTAACAAACTAGCCTTTGTAAGTAGCCAAATTATTGAAGAACACTCTTACTAGATCCGGGTAGCATGGACCAAATGATGAAATCAGTGGTTCCAATCCATATGCAGTCAAATCATTCTGAAAAGTGAAGCATTCCTGAGGGAAAGATGATAGCATACCATATTTTGGAGTGGACACTATCTTCCTTTGAAAATCCCTTTTGAACCTTGTTTCTTGAACTTCGGTGAGAGTTGAGATTAATGGATTTTCTGCAGAAGATGAAGAAACTATCTTCTTTCCTTTCTCTGTAGCTGGAACTTTTCATTTTTGTCTGGATGCCATGAGGAAGGTGTTTTTCTGAATTTAGGGTTTGGTAGATTTTGAGAAGTAGATATTTGATGAGATGAATTTGGATAGGATTTATGAGTGGATAGTGATGAGTGGGTTTTAATATAGTCAATAATATTTAATTAATTTGTCAATAGTGGAGGTGAACTTGGGAATATGAGAGAGAGATGAATTCTGACCAACATAAAAGCCTGTCATAAACGCAATTTATAGCAGGTGCAATCGATTTCCATACAGGTGCAATCGATTCGCACACAAAACAGAAACAACAGAAAATTGAAACGAACAGCGTGCAATCGATTTGCACTAGAAACATAAAGGTCAGAAAATAAAACATACAGTGAGCAATCGATTTGCACAATGGTGCAATCGATTTGCATCAACAAAAGATGATCAAAAACATATTTTTCTTAAATTTTAACAACACTTAACATATATAGCATTTAAATGGCATCATATAACCATGCATTTTTTACATATATCCAAGTTAAGATAAGTATGTGAAAGCATAAAAAGGATAGAAAGCACCTTATACGTCGTGTTCATCAATAATTCCAAGTTCTCGTTGAATTTTGTAAAATGGTTCTCTTGCCAAAGGTTTAGTGAAGATATCGGCAAGTTGATTATGAGTATCTATATATGTGACATCGACAACTCCTTGAAGTACATGATCACGAAGAAAGTGGTGTCGTATGTCGATGTGTTTGGTTCTTGAGTGCATGACCGAATTCTTTGTAATGTTTATTGCACTTGTATTGTTGCACCGAATAGGAATGCGTCCTAGATCGAGTCTGTAGTCATGAAGTTGTTTCTTGAGCCACAATATTTTAGCATAACTACTACCCACTGCAATATATTCTGCTTTGGCCATGTAAGAGAAACACATGCTTGTTTCTTTCAAGCCCATGATACTAATGCATTTCCAAGGATGTGACAAGTACCACTTGTGCTTTTTTTATCAGTTTTACAACCTGCATAATCCGCGTCAGAGTAACCAACTAAATTGCAAACACTACCTTTAGGATACCATAATCCAACATTTGTTGTTCCTTTGAGATACTTCATGATCCATTTTACCGTCATGAGCACTTCTTATGGAGGCAATTGTTAGATATTTCTCATTTTAAATTTGTTTAGCATACTTTTTGAAAGCCTTCAATGCATCACTTTTCTGCACTAAAAAGAATGTCCAAGTATATCTAGAGAAATCGTCAACAATAACCAAAGTATATACATTACCTATGAAACTTCTTGTTCTTGATAGACCAAATAAGTCCATATGCAACAATTGTAGTGGTCTTGTAGTAGACACCACGTTCTTAGATTTTAAAGTTGATTTTTTTTGTTTCCCTTTTTGACAAGCATCACAAAGTGTATATTTGACAAAATTTCTCTTAGGAAACCCAATGACAAGATCATGCTTGATTAATTTATTCAAGTGTTCCATATGAATGTGAGCAATTCTTTCGTGCCAAAGCCATGAATCATCGTTGTTCACCATGAGACATTTTACCTTCAAAGATGGATCATCAAGGGAAATCATAAATATATTATTAATTCTTTTAATTTTAAATATAACCTCATGTGTGATTTTGTCTTCTATCAAGCATTTATCTTTGGTGAACTTGATCTTGAAGCATTTGTCACAAAGTTGGCTAATACTTAGAAGATTGTGCTTTAGTCCTTCAACATAAAGAACATCTTCAATGGATGTGAAAGGTGGAGAACCAACTTTGCCTTTGCCAAGAATTCTTCCCTTATTATTGTCTCCATAAGTGACAAAACCCTTGGCCTTTAGCACTATATTTGAAAATTGTTTTATGTCTCCCGTCATATGCTTTAAAAAAACCACTATAAAGATACCAAAGATTGCATGTGGTCTTAAATCATACCTACAAAACAGATTAGGTTTTGTTAGGTACCCAAGTTGCTTTGGCTCCTCCATAATTAGTACCTTTCTTTACCCACACATAATTCCCACTTGCGACACTAATGTTTATAACATAGCAAGCATTAGGTGTGTGGCCTTTAATACCACGATAAAAATAAGTAGGTTCAAATTTACTTCTATATCTAGAAGGGTTAAGATTTCTTCTTAGGAAATATTTTCTTTTTAGGAAAATAATGAACCACTTTAGGTTTGTTCACTTTCTCTTTGGATGATTGATCACTAGCCTTAAAAAAGATAGTTTTATTAGAACTTGGTTTTGAAAACTTTGAGTATCCAAGTCCACTTTTATCATTGGAATATCTTTGTTGGCTAAGAACACCATCCAATCCAATTTGACCTTTTTCATATCTTTCAATAATTCTTTTTAATTGGACAATTTGGAAAGAGACTGATTCACAAATTTTTCATACAAAATTATATTTTTGTTCATCACTTAATTTTTGTTTTTCATCTTTGAAATCGTTTAACATAGTTTCATTTTTCTTCTACAGATGAAATTTGTTTCTTTTGAGATGAAATAGTTTTATACAGAATTTTGCATTCATTTAATAGTTCATCTATAGCACCTTGTGCATCACTATCAAAAAGAGAAAATTCATTACTAACCTCATCATCTTCATTATCGAAATGGTGTGAGGCTATCAATGCTAGATTTTCACTTTCATCACTATCGGAATCGGACGAAGAACTTATTTCATTATCCTCCCATGCAACATAGGCCTTTTGTTTGTAAATTACTTTTTGCCTTTGTATCCACCTTTCTGGGAGAGTTTTGGACAATCTGGTTTAATAAGACCTTGCTTACCATATTCATAACATGTGACTTCTTGTGTTGATGTGGAAGCTTCCCTTTTCTTAAATAGTTTCTTTCTTTTTGCATGAGAAAGGGATTTGTCATTTCTACCAAAGAACTTACCAAGCCTTTTGACAAGGAGCATGAAATTTTCATCTTCTTCCGGATTATGTTCCTTTTCAACTTCCTTGGAATCAATCTTTATGGAAATATTATTGGATTTCTTTTCTTGATTTTCATGCTTTTCAAGTCTTCTGAGTTCCGTTTCATATTCTTGAAGTTTTCCAAACAACGTTGCGGAAGTCATTGAAGAAAGACTTTTCTTTTCCGAAATTGATGTTACCTTTGGTTTCCATTCCCTAGTTAAGTATATAAGTACTTTCATATTTATTTCATCATTCGTCAAGGTTTTACCAAGAGCACTTAGATGATTTGTCAAGTGAACGAATCTCTTTTGGAAGTCAACGATGGTTTCTCCGGGCTACATTTGAAATAACTCGTATTCTTGACTCAAAGTATTTAGTCTTGATCTTTTAACTTCAATAGTTCCTTCATGAGTTTGTAACAAGGTATCCCATATTTCTTTCATCATTTTGCATGCCGAGACACGGAAGAATTCATCCATGCTAAGTGCACCTTGAAGAAGATTGATTGCCTTTTTATCATAGAGGAACTTTTTCTTATCATCTTCATACCATGCAGTTTTAGGTTTTGATGAGCCAGCACCATTGATCACGGTTATAGGAATAAATGGACCATTCTCGACGGCATCCCATATTTCTTCTCCTTGTGCTTCTAGATGTGCCTTCATGCGTATTTTCTAGAATTCAAAATATTCACCACAAAATAGAGGAGGCTTGTTGTTACTACCACCATCTCTGAAAACTGGATTTTTATTTGCGGTAGCCATTCTGGATATTTTAGGAACAGGTTACCTAAAACCTGCTCTGATGCCAATTGTAAGTACGAAGTGCGCCTAAGAGGGGGGGGGGGGGGTGAATTAGGTACTTTAAAACTTTTCTGGTTTTAGTGATGATGGATATTATTTTTCTGGTTTATGGTGAGTTTATGAAAGAGTAAAATGCATAAAAATAAAGAGAGACAAGCGATATATCTTGGTTCCCCTCACAGTCCGAGAGTACTCCAGTCCCCTTTCAACATGAAAGAGTTTTCCTTATAGTTGGCAGACTTAAACAAGAACTATCAAAACCAAGAACAATTCTCTTGGACCAATAACAATCCTCTTGGATTTTCACTATGTCAACAATGAGAACAATCCTCTCAAGGTGACCTTACTTGTATCTAAAAATCCTGGAAAAACAAGATAACAAAACCGCTTGAACTTATTTTCAACAATCTTGAAAAATAAGAAAGTGTATAGCAATATTTTGATTGAGTGAGTTTGTAGTGAAATAATCAATTTGAGTGATTTTATCAATGACTTGATCATCTCTTCCAATAACAATAATATACAATGACTCAAGACTATAGAATGCTCAAAGTTTTCTGTTTAAAAATATATGAAAATGTGCAGAAAAACTTTGTGTATGAAAGTGAAGAGAAAGCTTGAGTTTTGATATTTTAAAATTCAGAAACTATTGATTGGAAGAGGTAAAAAAAATTTTTGAAAATTCAATATTTATATGTTCATAGCACCTCTTTGAAACAACATAAATTTCTGCAAATGAATCATGAACAATTGCCAAATTTCAATGAAAAGTTTCCATGAAATGGTGTTATGAAAAGGTATGTTCAAAGCTACTGATTTTCAAAAACGTTCAGCATGAAATCGATTGGACCCTTGTGTAAATCAATTGCATGGGTTTTAACAGCTATAAATTTCAAATATTTTCAGTGAGAAATCAATTGCACATGTGTGTAAATCGATTCACTTTAAAACAGTAGGGAAATTTGATAGAGAGCAATCGATTGAACAAACATGCAAATCGGTTGCACTTAGAAACAATAGCTAACATTTTGAAAACGTGAAGCATGCAATGGATTGCACCAACATGCAAATCGATTGCATCCAAGTGGAAATTGAATTTTGTCTTAGAAAACTTTAGAGAAAGTTTGGACAAGATAAAAACACTTCTTTTGATCATTGAGCATCTAAGACTTAAGTTCATAGAAAGAATTGTTAATATACCTTATGAAATTTGCCAAGATCTTGAACAAAAGACTTTTATCCATTGATGCTTTTAGCTTGATCAACATATTTTCCTTCTTGTAAATATAGTTTGTCTTCATCAAAACAAAATGCATTGAGAATCATTTGAGAAGCTTGATATTACAGTGCCCAAGGGCGTGGTCGATGAGGATGTTGGGCCACTGTTATTGGGTCGTGCCAAGGGTGGAAGTGGATTGGGAAAATTCTAGTCATTGGGCCAGTCCAGAACATGAGCCCTCCAAGTCGTTTCTTCGTGGCACATGAGTGATGACTTTGAGCCAGTATCTGAAACGGGTATGCCTTTATGTCGACATTGCTTAAGGGTTGAAAATGTTATTCGTTGTGTTTGCCTCACTATGAGGGGAATTGTTGAGCGGTTTGCTTCGAAGAGCAATTTTGTGCGAGGAGTTTGGGGATTCTCCTGGTGTTTTGTGACACGGGAGAGGGATCTAGAGAGGTTGCGTGCTTTGCATGCATCGAGCCGCATGCTGTCAGATATGCCTTATGATGGCTGTTCTAAGGGCTAAGGTGTGATGATGACCCCTTTAGAGTTCCCCTGGCGCATGTTTACCTATGTGCTGGTGGGCTCTGTTTATAAAAAGAGGGGAGAAAGCTCTTTGAAATTTTTTTGTCATTCTCTCATCTTCTCGACATTTTTCATTCTTTCCCAACTTCATCAGTTCCTACCTGACTTCATCTGCTCCTAAGATTTTCTATTGTTCCATCATTCGCTGTCGTCTTTTTTTTCTGATTCTCCACTTAATCTAGTAAGTTCTCTTGGTCCTCTTTGTTTTAGCATCTTTCACTTTCGTTAGATTTTAAGGTTTCTAGGAAATGCATGGGGTTAGGGTTTAAGGCGACTGGTTTATTAGGGATTTTGGTAGAATGTTGGTTGGAGACGGTGGTTCTGGCGGATGACTGTGTTGAGGATATTGAGTTTCCTCCATGGGGGAGCCTTTTGGATCTCAGTGTCTCTAGACGAATGTAGCAAATTTCCATGTGGATCTGGTTGGTATGGTCGGGGAAGGAAGATCACTTAGTAGTTATTTGCATGGGGGCTCTGGTTTGGGACATGATACTCGTTCCTTGACCCCATATCACTTGATTAGTGGTGGAAGGGTGGATTTGACGTTGATGTCGAACTCACCTTCTTCCTCTGCTTTTTAGGTACGATGACTACTAGTGACAAGGAGTTTCTTAACGAGCCTAGTGGCTCCTCTCAGAGTTCTGCCAACAACACGTCTTGCGAGGCGAGCACCTCAGGGGCGTACGAATCCTCACTGGGGGCACTAGAGCCAGAGGTGCACGGTAATGGGGATGCTGAGTGGGACGTGGAGGCGGTTCCTGTTGATCAAGAGGGTCCTAACGTGCCCGTGGACAAGGAGGGTCCACTAGATCGGGTTGTGTCGGGCTCGTCGAGGTATATCTCCTTCTTTATTGAGCATCCTGATGAGATTTTCACCTGTTTGATCCAGATATGGACCGAGAGGGCACCAAAGAACAATGGGTAATCTATATTCCAAACAAGAGGATTCAGATCTTCTTGAAGTTTAAAGCTCTTCGGTTCCCTATGTACGATATTTTGTTTAAAGAGACGAGTTTGTGGCTCCCTTTCTCGGACTTTCAAGTGGTGATCTTCAGGCACCTTTGTCTGGCTCTGCCCTAGCTGCATTTGAACTCGATGGCTTTCCTTTGGGACTTCGAGATCGTGTGCGATTATTTGGCCGTTGGAGCCACCATACCTTTCTTCTTTCACTGTTTCTACCTTTAGAGGCAGTCGTTTGGTTCCTAATATGGTTGGGTCGCATTGAATCAGGTGAATGGAGAGCTGTTCAAAGCGTACCTAAAGTCAGTTCATTTTTTCAAGGATAAGTTTATGCTCATTCAGCTTGTTTCGAAGAGGGCTTTTCTGAGTGTCATTCAGGTTGCTCTCATATACGACGAGAAAGGGGCTCCTGTTCTGACCGAGGAGGGAAAATACGCGAATATGTTGGTGCTTAAGTTTCCCTTTAACTGTATTAATAAGCATTGTGAAAGGGGAACCGACATGTATGTCTGGAAGAAATACCAGCTTGGTGTCGAGGATGCGCCAACATTGATCATCTTACTGCCTTTGTCGCGGGGATTCCTCCTATCCAGCGTATGGGCATAGGGGAGAAACCGGTCATCGACAAGGACGGGAAAGTGGTGTTTGATTTTATTTTCTTGGTAGACACTTTTATGATTTGACTTTATTTTCTCACGCATATTCTTCTGTTTTTCTGACCATTCTTTATTGTTTCTTCGCAAATAAGATGAATTCAGCCCAGGAGGGCTTGGCCAGGACGGTCGCTTTCAACCTAAAGAAGGCACAAAAAGGTGTCAAAGCTTCCTTGCCAGACGTTGGCCCTATGTCGAGATTACGTGCTTCGTCAACAAGGAATCCTGTCAGGGCTATTTCTCCTCTGTAGGTGTCCTCGAGACATAAGAGGCAGTGTAACGAGGGTACTGCAAACCTGATTGGGGAGAGGTAGAAGGGAAAGTACGAGTTCACCCCTTATTGGCACAACATGTCCTTCTTTGAGGTTTCTTCTATGTATCTTCTCTGGGGTGAGTCTCTTCTGATTGAAGAGCTAGATTTCCCTGCAAAGAGGACATCATTGGCTCAGGATGTTGTTGCAGTCATAAGGGTTTTGAAGATGGTTGTGGCGTATACTGAGGGGGGTACTTCCCTAGAAGTCATGGTGAGGAAGTTGTGATTGATGATGGCCGAGACGAAGTGGGAGTTTATCGATGAGGAGACTGCCCAAAAGGTAGTGGAGGACAGTCTGGGGAAATTGTCTAAGGATCACCAGGCACTTCTGCTCGAGAAGAAGTATTTCAATGAGAAAGTGGCAGCCTGGACTGCTGAAGCTGCTCCCGCTGAGGATGAGCCCGAAGAGGCCAAAGGTTTGAAGACCCGAGCTGATCCGGTTGCTCGTTTACAACTTAATTTTGATGATGCTCTTGCCATTGTTGAGGGGAGCTTTGATAACACTGAAACATCTTCGGGTTTTGAACCCCGCGGTTGAACTGAACGTGATCGGGATGATCTTCATCATTACGTGGAAGATGGCCAGATTGTAATTATGACTGTCTCAGAGGTGTCGGGGATCTGCCTGTTGAGGAGCCGTCGCGTCAAGAGCATGTTACTGAGGAGGATCCGCAGTCAGATGTTTGATTGCTATCTAGTTATTTTTCCTGCATGCATGCCGATCTGCTGTAATTTTTTTTATAGGCTTTTGTATGTTTTTATAATTCTTGAACAACTGTGGTCCTTGTGGCCATAAAGTAATTTAGTAAAATTCATATAATGGCGGCCTTAATGGTCGTTTATTTTAATTTTTCGGCCATGGTGGTCGATTTTTCTAAATATTTGTGTTTGCATGTTTGTTGTTATGCTTGTCTTCTTGAGATATTTTATTTTGCTGAGTTTACAGCAAGGACTTTCTTGTTTAATTTTTATGTTCTCCAGTGTAGGAAACTAGACAAATGTCCAAGGTAAATATCAGGCATGGGTCGGAACTCAGGTCTTGTTTCGAGGACCTGAGCTTGGCGGCGTGAACTTCCCGTCGTGAGCGGGTGTTTTATCTTTACGAGGATGATGGAGCTCGGTTGAGTTATCCATGTCAGGCTAAGGACACGCTTGATAAAAGAGCGGATTCTAGCCCCTTCAAATTATTTTTGGGTTTATGCTTGTACCTAGGCATGCACATGTGGTCGGGATTAGATCACTTTGTCTTGTTGACGAACTCGCCGACTTCTCGATGTTTTAACTCTAATATTATTTTAGCTTCTCAGTGTTCCATGGTCGAGCAAGTTGTTCCCCTTGTAGATTTTCTAAGCAGTACGCCTCGGTCCCTATTTTTGCATAGACGCGGTAAGGGACTTCCCAGTTTGCTGCGAGTTTTCCTTTGCGATATTCTTTGTGATTTCTATTTAAGACAAGGCTTCCGACCTTGAACTCTCTTCGTATGACTTTGGCATCATAGCGCATGGCTATTTTTTGTTTGAGAGAGGCCTCCTGTAGGGTTGCTCCTGTTCGGATCTCTTCGACCAGGTCTAGTTATTCACGTAGGGAAACATTGTTCATCTCCTCATCTGAGGGAGCTTTGGCTCGCCTGGAGGGTTCTTTGATCCCTACGGGAATGACGGCCTCTTTTACGTATGTTAGTCGAAAAGGAGTCTCCCTGATTGACGAGTGTGTTGTTATTTAGTGCCCCCATAATATGCTATATAGCTCCTCGACCCATCTTTTCTTGGTTTCATCTAACCTTCGTTTTAGGCCCTTGAGTATCACCCTATTTAAGGATTTGACCTGGCGTTCTTCTGGGGATGTTCGACAGAGGCAAAGTTTTGGGTCTCGTTGTTTATGATTATTTCTTGTGGGATTCTGAACTGAGCAAGGATGTTTCTTTTGTAGAAGAGAAGGACGCTTTGGGCGGTAATTTTGTTCAATGCTTCTGCTTTTATCCATTTGGTGAAGTAGTCGACGGCTACTATCAAATGTTTGTTTTGATTGGTCCCTACCATGAACGGACCGAGGAGGTATAACCCCCACCAGGCAAAAGGGCCAAGGAGAAGAGAGGGACCTGAGCTTGTTTGGGGGAGCTAAGTGCATGTCCCTATGCCGCTGGCATTTTCCGCATTTTTTCACGTGCTCTTTTGCATCACGCTGCATGGTGGGCAAATAATACACTGCTCACAGAGCTTTTCTGGCGAAGGATCTTCCACTCAGATGTTGGTTGTTTACCCCTTCATGGATATCGAGTTGAACGCGATCCATGTTTCTCTGGTCAACGCATTTGAGGAGGGGAATGGAAAACCATATCCTGTATAATTTGCCTTCGACCAGGACATATGAGCAGGATCTTTTTTTGGCCATGACCGCTTCTTTTGAGTCGGAGGGTAGCTCCTGTATTGCCAGGTACTCGTGCATGGGGGTCATCCAATAATTGTTGTCCCCTATGGAAAATATCCCAAAGTCGAGAGGGGTCTCTGAGTTCTCGGTCGAGGAAGGATTTCCTGAATCACCAACTTGTTTCCACCTTTCCTCTTTGTGCTTGCTAGTTTGGACAGGATGTCTGCACGAGCGTTACGTTCACGGGGAACATGTTGTACGTCCACGAATTTGAATTTCTTTTTTCTCTCCTGGACCAGGGACCAATATTCAGCGGAGTGATCGTTTTTAACCTTATATTCTCCTCGGACTTGGGATGCAATAAACTGAGAGTCGGTGAAGATTTTGACTTCCCCGGCTCATAGATCTTCGGCTAGGCGTAAACCTGCTAGGAATGCATCGTATTCGGTCTGAATATTCAAGGTCGAGAAGGATAATGCAAGAGAGACCTCGATTAGGGTTCCTTCTTCTTTTTCCAATGTAATGCTCATTTCGCTTCCCATCAAACTGGAAGCACCGTCGAGGAAAATTATCCATCAGCGCGCTATGTCTAGGGGTGTCTGCAAGGTCACTTTAGACACAAAGTTGGCCAGTGCTTGATCTTTGAAGGCTTTCCTGCTTTTGTACTGGATGTCAAACTCGGAGAGTTCTAACGACCATTTCAACATTCTACCTGCCATGTCAGGCCTATCGAGCAGTTACTTTATTGGTTGATATGGGCTAGGGCCACCTTTTCAATTTGCTGAAATCTTACTTTGGGGCCCTACATGGCCTTGCTCGTAAAGTAGATAGGAATTTGCCCTTATGGGGTTTCTCTAATCAGTGTTGAGCTTATCGCCTCGGAGGTGACAACCATATAGAGATAGAGGATTTCATCCTTCTTTGGCTGAGAAAAGACAGGCGCATGTTAGGCGGATTTTGACACGAATCGAGAGAGCGAAGTGAGCATTCCGTTCAGGATTTGAATGGACTTTCTCAAAGTGGGTGTTGGAAACTCAGAAAACACTCATTATTTGTCGGGGTTTGCCTGAATCACTCATTCTATGAGGTAGAACCCGAGGAATTTGGCTGCCTGTACGCCAAAGCTGCATTTTTTAGGGTTAAATTACATCTGCCACTTTTTAGCCAGCTCGAACAATTTCTTTTTACGGATCCCACTGTATACTTATTGAATCCCCCGCTGGATATGACCATCGCAGCGGGGAATGACTCCCAAGGACTGTGAGAGGAGAAGTACAATGAAATGTTTTCCTTGTCTGGGAAGTAGAAATCTTCTGGTCGCAAGATACTAATGGACAACGATATAGCACTGATGTCCGGGGACTCCTTCCCCTCTTCGACGCTCTTAGTTTCTTGGGCCTCCTTGTTGGCACTGTAACACCCGTAATTTAATTAATTATTTAATTAAATTATTTTTGGAATAATTGTGAAGTTGTGTTATGATGGTAGTTGATGTGTTATGATTAGTTGGATTTATTTATTTTATTAAGTGGTGAAATAATATTAGAATAATAATATTCTTTGATGTGGGCTTGTTTTAAAGGAATAGAAGTAGTAAAAGGGGGTGTAGTAGTCTTTAGCCCATTAAGTTATTTTGAGAATAATAGGGTTATTTTATTATTATTATAAATAATAATGAGAAAAGACTAAGCAGTAAGAGAGAAATAATAAGGGTTGGAAGAGGAGAACGTGAAAGTTGTTGGAAAGGAGGAAAAGAGGCAGAACGGAAATCAACCGGAAAAGTATAGAGCAACCTTAAATCCAAGGTAAGGGTGGGGTTATGAATCTATAATAGGGTTTATGATGATAGGTATATGGGATTAGATGTGAAAGATTTGTTTGGTTTACGATTGAATTATATACATTGTTGTTTAATGAGAATCGATGATTGGAAGATGAATAATGATGCGCCAATGCTGTATATTTGATGTAGAATTATAGGATAATTATAATTGATGATTATCTATGATTAGAGGATGTTTTTAGGGCCTAAAGTATGGAAACCATAGTGAAAACGCAGTGAAATCGTAGAAAATATCCGTGACATAACAGTATGTGTCGACCCCAAAAGCCATGCGTCGATGCATGAAGGCTTTTAGACTCAGGATGAGTCGATACGAAGGAGTCATGCGTCGATACATGAAGGATTTTAGACTCAGGATGAGTCGATACGAAGGAGCATGTATCGATACATGTAGTATTGCTGAATCAGTATTAGTAGATACAAAGCGAGTATGCGTCGACTCATGTAGCGTGTTCAGTCCAGTACGCGTCGACCCAAGATATTATGCGTCGATCCATGTAGTCTGGTTTTTGACAGAATCAGTTTGAAAAGTCTGTAACTTGAGTTTTCAGACTCCGTTTGAGGTGTCGTTCGAAGCGTTGAATAGATAACGCAATGAAATTCATTCTTAAGGATTAAAATGAAGAATAGGAAGGACAATCCTAGTATCTAAATTAGGATTAAAGTTAGTACCCGCGTTAATCGCTATGTTGATTTTTGTGAAGAATGATGAGGATGAGATGATTATAGATTACTGTTTGGTTTTTAACAGTGGGATTAATGATGATAATGATGTAGTATTACAGAATAGTAATATGTAGAGGTTTCGTAATTTAGAAGTAAGCCTTAGATGATTAATTAATTATAGGCAATATCATGTTGTAGGCCTATGGCCAACATTGCGAGATTGACAAATTGCTGTTATGGCTGAGTTGCTGTGAATTATGATGATATATGATGTTTGATGAACTATGATGTTGATGAATGATGTTGATGAAAGATGTTGAGATGCCTCTAATGATTGGCAGCTATTATGATGTAGGCTTCTGGCCAGCGATGATGTTGTGTTGACATGTTGATAATTATGGTGTTGTCATTACATTCATGATTGTATCGCATACATTGCATTTCAAGATGGAGCTTATGCTCGTTAAGATGGCCTGTATTGGTGAATATTAAGATGAAGGCTTATGCCTTGTTGATGCCTCTATTTATTGGCAGATTTTTAAGATGGGAGTTCTTCTCCAATGGTACCACATGCATTTGCATAGTATTGAGTTGCATTATACGATTGCATAAAGGAGTTGTGTATTAATGCGGTGAATGTGTATATTGTTGGTATTTCTGTTGTGATTATTATTGATTATAAGATGAGAAGTGGCAGTGTTATGTGAATTTATTTAATATATTAATCATCATACGTTTTATTATATTTTTAGATATCTCACCCCTTTTGTTTGAATGTTACCCTTACGTTGGTAACGTGCAGGTAATCGAGAGTGAAGGTTGTATACCTTCAGTAGTTCAAGTCGATGTCATTGCTCTAATATGTAATACTCGGGGGGATGAAAGCTTGTTGCTTTTAATTATTGATTATTTCGGTTGTTGAACCCTTAATTTTTTGGTTGCTAAGTATGAATTATTTTGAAGTTGCTGTAACGATGGACAAAGATATTATTATGAATTCTGCTGCTTAGATGTTTAAATTTTTGAATTAAGAGATTAAATTACTATGCTAATAGTTCATCTGAAGTTTTAAAGTGTTATGTATCCACGTTGAATGCAATGCGTTTTTAAAGTTGAATTTGTGGCATCCTGATTTAGTTGCATGAATTTTATGACTCTGATTTTCATATATAATCTTCGAGTAGAATTGGGGTGTTACAAAGTTGGTATCAGAGTGAAGGTTGGTCTGACCTTGTTGTCGAGTCGTAGTTGTCTAACAATCGAGTATTACTAATTTGAGTTCTAACCATTGTTTATGTTGTAGTAGTAAGTTGAGATGGCTGGAAGGAATGATGTTGCACTTGCTGCTGCTTTAGAAGCAATGGCTCATGCGATAGAGAATCAGCCGAATGCTGATGGGAATGCTAGATCTCGTAGCTTGGCGACTTTCCAGAGAGAGAATCTACCTACGTTCAAGGGAAAGTATGATCCTGATGGAGCATTGGATTGGTTGAAAGAGATTGAGAGAATCTTCCATGTGATGGACTGCACTCCAACGTAGAAGGTTTGATATAATACTCATATGCTAGTAGTCGAGGCTGATGACTGGTGGCTAGAGATTTGTTAGAGATTGGAAGCTGCGGGTGAAAATGTCACTTGAGCTGTGTTCCATAGGGAATTTCTGAGGAAGTACTTTCCTGAATATGTCCATGGTAAGAAGGAAATTGAGTTCCTTGAGATGAAGAAAGGGAATATGTCGGTTGTTGAGTATGCTACAAAGTTTGCTGAGTTGGCTAAGTTTTATCCACACTACGATGAGGCAGATACCGAGTTTTCGAAGTGTATCAAGTTTGAGAACGGGTTGCGCCCAGAGATCAATAAGGCAGTTGGATACCAGAAGATCCGTGTCTTTTATTATTTGATTGATAGTTGTAGAATTTTGAGGAGGATAATAATTATCATTACTAGATTATCAGTGAGAAGAGGGGTAAGCACTAACAGAATCCTGGTAAGCCTTATGATACCTCAGCTTGTAAGGGTAAACAGAAAGTTGCTCAAAGTCAGAGGACTAGTGGGGGAGATGCTCTTGCTGGTGTGGTTTGTTTTAAATGTGAGAAACCTGGGAATAAGAGTAATGTGTGTACTACTGAAGCAAAGAGGTGTTTCCGTTGTGGTAAGAACAGACATGTTGTATCTGAGTGCAAGCATAAGGATGTGATTTGTTTCAACTGTAGTGAAGAAGGGGCATTGGTAGTCAGTGTAAGAAACCGAAGATGGCACATACAAGTGGTAAAGTTTTCGCTTTGGTTGAGGATCAGACAGCTGCTGAGGACAGACTAATCAGAGGTATATGTTTCATTAATAGTACTTCTTTAATTACTATTATTGATACCGATGCTACTCTTTGCTTTATTGCTACTGATTCTGTTGAAAGATTGGGTCTTATGTTGTCTTCTATGAGTGGAGAAATGGCCGTCGATACTCCATCCAAGGGGTCGGTGACTACTTCTTTTGTGTGTTTAAAGTGTCCCTTGTCGATCTTCGACAGAGACTTTGCTATTGATTTGGTTTGTTTACCGTTAAGAGGTTTGGATGTGGTTTTGGGTATGAACTGGTTAGAGCATAACTATGTTCATATTAACTGTTATGACAAGTCTGTGAGGTTTTCTAGTCCTAAAGAAGAGGAAGGTAGTTTGTTGTCTGCTAAACAGTTGAGGAAGTTGATGCAAGAAGAAGCACAAATGTTCTCGTTGATGGAGTCGCTATCTGTAGAGACTCATGCTATAATTGAGGAATTACAGGTGGTGTGTGAATTTCCTGAAGTTTTCCCGATGAAATCCCTGATGTACCGTCGGAGAGGGAAGTTGAATTTGCAATTGATCTTATACCTGGTACCAGACCTGTGTCTATGGCACCATACACGATGTCTGCATCTCAATTGTCAGAGTTAAAGAAGCAATTGGAGGAGTTACTTGAAAAGAAGTTTGTAATACCAAGTGTATCACTGTGGGGAGCTCAAGTGTTGTTAGTAAAGAAAAAAGATGGAAGTATGAGGCTTTGTGTTGATTATAGACAGTTGAATAAAGTGACAATTAAGAACAAGTATCCGCTTCTAAGAATAGATGACTTGATGGACCAATTGGTGGAGGCTCGTGTGTTTAGTAAGATTTATTTAAGGTCGGGTTACCATCAAATTAAGGTGAAGGATGAAGATATCCAGAAGACGGCTTTCATAACGTGTTATGGACATTATGAGTATTCAGTGATGCCTTTTGGTGTTACTAATGCGTCGGGAGTATTCATGGAATATATGAATCGTATCTTTTATACTTATTTGGATCGGTTAATAGTGGTTTTCATTGATGATATTTTGATTTACTCTAAGTCAGAAGAAGAGCATGCAGAACACTTGAGAGTAGTATTGCAAGTTTTGAAAGAAAAGAAGTTGTATGCAAAGCTGTCCAAGTTTGAATTCTAGTTAAAGGAGGTTAGTTTTCTTGGTCATGTGATCCCAGGTAGTGGCGTTGTTGTAGATCCATCGAAGGTTGATGTTGTGTTGCAATGGGAAACTCCGAGGTCAGCTACTGAGATCAGAAGCTTTTTGGGATTAGCTGGTTATTATAGAAAGTTTGTCGAAGGTTTTTCTAAGTTGGCACTTTCGTTGACCAAGTTGACTTGTAAAGGTAGAGCTTTTGTATGGCATGTTCAGTGCGAAGAAAGTTTTACAGAATTGAAGAAGAGATTGACGTCGGCTCCGATTTTGACGTTGCCTAATCCAGGAGAGCCTTTTGTGGTGTATTGTGATGCTTCTAAGATGGGTTTAAGAGGTGTGCTTATGCAGAATGATAAGGTAGTTGCTTATGTGTCAAGGCAGTTAAGGACTCATGAGAAGAACTATCCTACGCATGATTTAGAGCTTTCCGCAGTTGTCTTTGTGTTGAAGATTTGGAGGCATTATCTTTATGGTTCTAGATTTGAAGTGTTTAGTGACCATAAGAGCTTAAAGTATTTATTCAATCAGAAGGAGTTGAATATGAGGCAACGAAGATGGTTGGAATGTTAAAGGGTTATGATTTCGATTTGAATTATCATCCAGGAAAGGCGAACGTGGTACTTGATGCGTTGAGTCGAAAGACTTTACATATGTCGGCAATGATGGTTAAAGAGTTGGAATTAATTGAGAAGTTCATAGATATGAGCTTAGTTTGCAAGGTTACGCCGCGAAGTGTTATGTTGGGTATGTTAAAGATTAATAATGAATTTCTAGACAGTATCAGAGAAGCTCATAAGTTGAATGTGAAACTGGTAGATTTGATGGTTGGATCGATCAGTCTGAGAATAATGATTTTAAGCTAGATGTGCAGGGTGTGTTTCGTAATCGTATTTGTATTCCTGATGATGCTGAGATGAAGAAAGTGATACTTGAAGAGAGTCATAGAAGTAAGTTGAGTATTCATCCAGGAGCTACAAAGATCTTTCAAGATTTGAAAGGTTTGTTTTGGTGGCCTGGGATGAAGAGTGATGTGGCTCAGTTTGTGTATGCATGTTTGACTTGTTAGAAGTTGAAACTTGAACATCATAAGCCAGCAGGGTTGATGCAACCGTTAGAAGTTCTAGAATGGAAATGGGATAGCATTTCGATGGACTTTGTGACGGGGTTACCTAATACTATAAGAGGACATTATTCAATTTGGGTGATTGTTGATAGGCTTAAGAAGTCGACTCATTTTATTCTTATTAACATCAGTTTTCCAGTGTCGATGTTGGCTTTGATTTACACTAGTGTGATTGTGAAGCTACATGGTGTTCCTTTGTGCATTGTGTCAGATAGAGATCCAAGATTTACTTATGATTTTTGGAAGAGTTTGCAAGAAGCGTTGGGTTCTAAGTTGAGGTTGAGTTCAGGGTATCATCCTCAGACAGATGGTCAGACTGAACGGACTATCCAATCGTTGGAAGACTTGTTGAGGGCATGTGGTATTACATAGGGAGTTTCGTGGGATACTCATCTTCCGTTGATAGAGTTCACTTATAATAAAAATTACCATTCCAGTATTGGGATGGCGCCTTTTGAAGCGTTGTATGGTCGAAGATGTAGAACTCCTTTTTGTTGGCATGAATCTGGTGAGAGTGTAGTACTTGGACCTGAACTTGTTTATGAGACTACTGAGAAGGTGAAGTTGATTCGAGAAAAGATGAAAGCTTCCCAAAGTAGACAAAAGAGTTATCATGACAAGCGAAGAAATGATTTAGAACTTCAAGCGGGTGACCATATGTTTTTGAGAGTTACACCTGTTACTGGTGTTGGGAGAGCATTGAAGTCTAAGAAGCTCACTTCTCGTTTTATTGGACCATATCAGATTTCGGAGAGGGTGGGGAATGTTGCTTATAGAGTGGCTTTACCACCTAATTTTTCGAATTTGCATGATATTTTTCATGTGTCGCAACTCCGGAAGTATATTTCAGATCCATCTCATGTGATTCATATGCATGATGTGCAAGTACGGGATAATCTTACGATGGAGAAGATGCCTGTATGGATTGCATATTGTGAAATAAAGACGCTGAGGGGCAAAGAGGTTGCTTTGGTTAAAGTGGTTTGGCTAGGGGATGCCGGAGAAAGCATGACTTGGGAGTTGGAGAGCAAGATGCGGGACTCCTATCCTGAGTTGTTTGATTAAGGTAAATTTTCGAGGACAAAAATATTCTAAGTGCGGGAGAGTTGTAACGCCAGTAATTTAATTAATTATTTAATTAAATTATTTTTAGAATAATTGTGAAGTTGTGTTATGATGGTAGTTGATGTGTTGTGATTAGTTGGATTTATTTATTTTATTAAGTGGTGGAATAATATTAGAATAATAATATTATTTTATGTGGGCTTGTTTTAAAGGAATAGAAGTAGTAAAAGAGGGTGTAGTAGTCTTAAGCCCATTAAGGTATTTTTAGAATAATATAGTTATTTTATTATTGTTAGAAATAATAAGGAGAAAAGAAGAAGCAGTATGAGAGAAAGAATAAGGGTTAGAAGAGGAGAACGTGAACGTTGTTGGAAAGGAGGAAAAGAGGCAGAACATAAATCAATCGGAAAAGTATAGACCAACCTTCAATCCAAGGTAAGGGTGGGGTTCTGACTCTATAATAGGGTTTATGATGATTGGTATGTGGTATTAGATGTGAAAGATTTGTTTGGTTTACGATTGAATTATATACATTGTTGTTTGATGAGCATCGATGATTGAAAGATGAATAATGATGCCCGAATGCTGTATATTTGATGTAGAATTATAGGTTAATTATAATTGATGATTATCTATGATTAGAGGATGTTTTTAGGGCCTAAAGTATGAAAACCATAATGAAAATGCAGTGAAATCGCAGAAAATATCCGTGACAGAATAGTATGTGTCGACCCTAAAAGCCATGCGTTGATGCATGAAGGGTTTTAGACTCTGCATGAGTCGATACGAAGGAGTCATGCATCGATACATGAAGGATTTTAGACTCAGGATGAGTCGATACGAAGGAGCATGTATCGATACATGTAGTATTGCTGAATCAGTATTAGTAGATACAAAGCGAGTATGCGTCGACTCATGTAGCGTGTTCAGTCCTGTACGCGTCGACCCAAGATATTATGCGTCGATCCATGTAGTCTGGTTTTTGACAGAATCAGTTTGAAAAGTCTGTAACTTCATTCTTAAGGATTAAAATGAAGAATAGGAAGGACAATCCTAGTATCTAAATTAGGATTAAAGTTAGTACCCGCGTTAATCGCTATGTTGATTTTTGTGAAGAATGATGAGGATGAGATTATTATAGATTACTGTTTGGTTTGTAACAGTCGGATTAATGATGATAATGATATAGTATTACAGAATAGTAATATGTAGAGGTTTCGTAATTTATAAGTAAGCCTTAGATGATTAATTAATTATAGGCAATATCATGTTGTAGGCCTATGGCCAATGTTGCGAGATTGACGAATTGTTTTTATGGCTGAGTTGCTGTGAATTATGATGATATATGATGTTTGATGAACTATGATGTTGATGAATGATGTTGATGAAATATGTTGAGATGCCTCTAATGATTGGCAGCTATTATGATATAGGCTTCTGGCCAGCGATGATGTTGTGTTGACATGTTGATAATTATGGTGTTGTCATTACATTCATGATTGTATCGCATAAATTGCATTTCAAGATGGAGCTTATGCTCGTTAAGATGGCCTGTATTGGTGAATATTAAGATGAAGGCTTGTGCCTTGTTGATGCTTCTATTTATTGGCAGATTTTTAAGATGGGAGTTCTTCTCCAATGGTACCACATGCATTTGCATAGTATTGAGTCGCATTATACGATTGCATAAAGGAGTTGTGTATTAATGCGGTGAATGTGTATATTGTTGGTATTTCTGTTGCGATTATTATTGATTATAAGATGAGAAGTGGTGGTGTTATGTGAATTTATTTAATATATTAATCATCATACGTTTTATTATATTGTTAGATATCTCACCCCTTTTGTTTGAATGTTACCCTTACGTTGGTAACGTGCAGGTAATCGAGAGTGAAGGTTGTATACCTTCAGTAGTTCAAGTCGATGTCATTGCTCTGATATGTAATACTCGGGGGGATGAAAGCTTGTTGCTTTTAATTATTGATTATTTCGGTTGTTGAACCCTTAATTTGTTGGTTGCTAAGTATGAATTATTTTGAAGTTGCTGTAACGATGGACAAAGATATTATTATGAATTCTGCTGCTTAGATGTTTAAATTGTTGAATTAAGAGATTAAATTACTATGCTAATAGTTCATCTGAAGTTTTAAAGTGTTATGTATCCACTTTGAATGCAATGTGTTTTTAAAGTTGAATTTGTGGCATCCTGATTTAGTTGCATGAATTTTATGACTCTGATTTTCATATATAATCTTCGAGTAGAATTGGGGTGTTACAAAGTTGGTATCAGAGTGAAGGTTGGTCCGACCTTGTTGTCGAGTCGTAGTTGTCTAACAATCGAGTATTACTAATTTGAGTTCTAACCATTGTTTATGTTGTAGTAGTAAGTTGAGATGGCTGGAAGGAATGATGTTGCACTTGCTGCTGCTTTAGAAGCAATGGCTCATGCGATAGAGAATCAGCCGAATGCTGACGGGAATGCTAGATCTCATAGCTTGGCGAATTTCCAGAGAGAGAATCCGCCTACGTTCAAGGGAAAGTATGATCCTGATGGAGCATTGGATTGGTTGAAAGAGATTGAGAGAATCTTCCATGTGATGGACTGCACTCCAACGTAGAAGGTTCGATATAATACTCATATGCTAGTAGTCGAGGCTGATGACTGGTGGCTAGAGATTTATTAGAGATTGGAAGCTGCGGGTGAAAATGTCACTTGAGCTGTGTTCCATAGGGAATTTCTGAGGAAGTACTTTCCTGAAGATGTCCATGGTAAGAAGGAAATTGAGTTCCTTCAGATGAAGCAAGGGAATATGTCGGTTGTTGAGTATGCTGCAAAGTTTGCTGAGTTGGCTAAGTTTTATCCGCACTACGCTGAGGCAGATGCTGAGTTTTCGAAGTGTATCAAGTTTGAGAACAGGTTGCGCCCAGAGATCAATAAGGCAGTTGGATACCAGAAGATCCGTGTCTTTTATGATTTGATTGATAGTTGTAGAATTTTGAGGAGGATAATAATTATCATTACTAGATTATCAGTGAGAAGAGGGGTAAGCACTAATAGAATCCTGGTAAGCCTTATGATACCTCATCTTGTAAGGGTAAATAGAAAGTTTCTCAAGGTCAGAGGACTAGTGGGGGAGATGCTCTTGCTGGTGTGGTTTGTTTTAAATGTGAGAAACCTGGGAATAAGAGTAATGTGTGTACTACTGAAGCAAAGAGGTGTTTCCGTTGTGGTAAGAACAGACATGTTGTATCTGAGTGCAAGCATAAGGATGTGATTTGTTTCAACTGTAGTGAAGAAGGGGCATTGGTAGTCAGTGTAAGAAACCGAAGATGGCACATACAAGTGGTAAAGTTTTCGCTTTGGTTGAGGATCAGACAGCTGCTGAGGACAGACTAATCAGAGGTACATGTTTCATTAATAGTACTTCTTTAATTACTATTATTGATACCGATGCTACTCTTTGCTTTATTGCTACTGATTCTGTTGAAAGATTGGGTCTTATGTTATCTTCTATGAGTGGATAAATGGTCGTCGATACTCCATCCAAGGGGTCGGTGACTACTTCTTTTGTGTGTTTAAAGTGTCCCTTGTCGATCTTCGACAGAGACTTTGCTATTGATTTGGTTTGTTTACCATTAAGAGGTTTGGATGTGGTTTTGGGTATGAACTGGTTAGAGCATAACTATGTTCATATTAACTGTTATGACAAGTCTGTGAGGTTTTCTAGTCCTAAAGAAGAGGAAGGTAGTTTGTTGTCTGCTAAACAGTTGAGGAAGTTGATGCAAGAAGAAGCACAAATGTTCTCGTTGATGGAGTCGCTATCTGTAGAGACTCATGCTATAATTGAGGAATTACAGGTGGTGTGTGAATTTCCTGAAGTTTTCCCGATGAAATCCCTGATGTACCGTCGGAGAGGGAAGTTGAATTTGCAATTGATCTTATACCTGGTACCAGACCCGTGTCTATGGCACCATACATGATGTCTGCATCTCAATTGTCAGAGTTAAAGAAGCAATTGGAGGAGTTACTTGAAAAGAAGTTTGTAAGACCAAGTGTATCACTGTGGGGAGCTCAAGTGTTGTTAGTAAAGAAGAAAGATGGAAGTATGAGGCTTTGTGTTGATTATAGACAGTTGAATAAAGTGACAATTAAGAACAAGTATCCGCTTCTAAGAATAGATGACTTGATGGACCAATTGGTGGATGCTCGTGTGTTTAGTAAGATTTATTTAAGGTCGGGTTACCATCAAATTAAGGTGAAGGATGAAGATATCCAGAAGACGGCTTTCAGAACGTGTTATGGACATTATGAGTATTCAGTGATGCCTTTTGGTGTTACTAATGCGTCGGGAGTATTCATGGAATATATGAATCGTATCTTTTATACTTATTTGGATCGATTAATAGTGGTTTTCATTGATGATATTTTGATTTACTCTAAGTCAGAAGAAGAGCATGCATAACACTTGAGAGTAGTATTGCAAGTTTTGAAAGAAAAGAAGTTGTATGCAAAGCTGTCCAAGTGTGAATTCTGGTTAAAGGAGGTTAGTTTTCTTGGTCATGTGATCTCAGGTAGTGGCATTGTTGTAGATCCATCGAAGGTTGATGTTGTGTTGCAATGGGAAACTCCGAGGTCAGCTACTGAGATCAGAAGCTTTTTGGGATTAGCTGGTTATTATAGAAAGTTTGTCGAAGGTTTTTCTAAGTTGGCACTTTCGTTGACCAAGTTGACTTGTAAAGGTAGAGCTTTTGTATGGCATGTTCAGTGCGAAGAAAGTTTTACAAAATTGAAGAAGAGATTGACGTCGGCTCCGATTTTGACGTTGCCTAATCCAGGAGAGCCTTTTGTGGTGTATTGTGATGCTTCTAAGATGGGTTTAAGAGGTGTGCTTATGCAGAATGATAAGGTAGTTGCTTATGTGTCAAGGCAGTTAAGGACTCATGAGAAGAACTATCCTACGCATGATTTAGAGCTTTCTGCAGTTGTCTTTGTGTTGAAGATTTGGAGGCATTATCTTTATGGTTCTAGATTTGAAGTGTTTAGTGACCATAAGAGCTTAAAGTATTTATTCAATCAGAAGGAGTTGAATATGAGGCAACGAAGATGGTTGGAATGTTAAAGGGTTATGATTTCGATTTGAATTATCATCCAGGAAAGGCGAACGTGGTACTTGATGCGTTGAGTCGAAAGAATTTACATATGTCGGCAATGATGGTTAAAGAGTTGGAATTAATTGAGAAGTTCATAGATATGAGCTTAGTTTGCAAGGTTACGCCGCGAAGTGTTATGTTGGGTATGTTGAAGATTAATAATGAATTTCTAGACAGTATCAGAGAAGCTCATAAGTTGAATGTGAAACTGGTAGATTTGATGGTTGGATCGATCAGTCTGAGAATAATGATTTTAAGCTAGATGTGCAGGGTGTGTTTCGTAATCGGATTTGTATTCCTGATGATGCTGAGATGAAGAAAGTGATACTTGAAGAGAGTCATAGAAGTAAGTTGAGTATTCATCCAGGAGCTACAAAGATCTTTCAAGATTTGAAAGGTTTGTTTTGGTGGCCTGGGATGAAGAGTGATGTGGCTCAATTTGTGTATGCATGTTTGACTTGTCAGAAGTTGAAACTTGAACATCATAAGCCAGCAGGGTTGATGCAACCGTTAGAAGTTCTAGAATGGAAATGGGATAGCATTTCGATGGACTTTGTGACGGGGTTACCTAATACTATAAGAGGACATTATTCGATTTGGGAGATTGTTGATAGGCTTAAGAAGTCGACTCATTTTATTCTTATTAACATCAGTTTTCCAGTGTCGATGTTGGCTTAGATTTACACTAGTGTGATTGTGAAGCTACATGGTGTTCCTTTGTGCATTGTGTCAGATAGAGATCCAAGATTTACTTATGATTTTTGGAAGAGTTTGCAAGAAGCGTTGGGTTCTAAGTTGAGGTTGAGTTCAGGGTATCATCCTCAGACAGATGGTCAGACTGAACGGACTATCCAATCGTTGGAAGACTTGTTGAGGGCATGTGGTATTACATAGGGAGTTTCGTGGGATACTCATCTTCCGTTGATAGAGTTCACTTATAATAAAAATTACCATTCCAGTATTGGGATGGCGCCTTTTGAAGCGTTGTATGGTCGAAGATGTAGAACTCCTTTATGTTGGCATGAATCTGGTGAGAGTGTAGTACTTGGACCTGAACTTGTTTGTGAGACTACTGAGAAGGTGAAGTTGATTCGAGAAAAGATGAAAGCTTCCCAAAGTAGACAAAAGAGTTATCATGACAAGCGAAGAAATGACTTAGAACTTCAAGCGGGTGACCATGTGTTTTTGAGAGTTACACCTGTTACTGGTGTTGGGAGAGCATTGAAGTCTAAGAAGCTCACTTCTCGTTTTATTGGACCATATCAGATTTCGGAGAGGGTGGGGAATGTTGCTTATAGAGTGGCTTTACCACCTAATTTTTCGAATTTGCATGATATTTTTCATGTGTCGCAACTCCGGAAGTATATTTCAGATCCATCTCATGTGATTCATATGCATGATGTGCAAGTACGGGATAATCTTACGATGGAGAAGATTCCTGTATGGATTGCAGATTGTGAAATAAAGACGCTGAGGGGCAAAGAGGTTGCTTTGGTTAAAGTGGTTTGGCTAGGGGATGCCGGAGAAAGCATGACTTGGGAGTTGGAGAGCAAGATGCGGGACTCCTATCCTAAGTTGTTTGATTAAGGTAAATTTTCGAGGACAAAAATATTCTAAGTGCGGGAGAGTTGTAACGCCAGTAATTTAATTAATTATTTAATTAAATTATTTTTAGAATAATTGTGAAGTTGTGTTATGATGGTAGTTGATGTGTTGTGATTAGTTGGATTTATTTATTTTATTAAGTGGTGGAATAATATTAGAATAATAATATTATTTTATGTGGGCTTGTTTTAAAGGAATAGAAGTAGTAAAAGAGGGTGTAGTAGTCTTAAGCCCATTAAGGTATTTTGAGAATAATATAGTTATTTTATTATTGTTAGAAATAATAAGGAGAAAAGAAGAAGCAGTATGAGAGAAAGAATAAGGGTTAGAAGAGGAGAACGTGGACGTTGTTGGAAAGGAGGAAAAGAGGCAGAACATAAATCAATCGGAAAAGTATAGACCAACCTTCAATCCAAGGTAAGGGTGGGGTTCTGACTCTATAATAGGGTTTATGATGATTGGTATGTGGGATTAGATGTGAAAGATTTGTTTGGTTTACGATTGAATTATATACATTGTTGTTTGATGAGCATCGATGATTGAAAGATGAATAATGATGCCCTAATGTTGTATATTTGATGTAGAATTATAGGTTAATTATAATTGATGATTATCTATGATTAGAGGATGTTTAGGGCAGAAAATACCCATGACAGAATAGTATGTGTCGACCCTAAAAGCCATGCGTCGATGCATGAAGGATTTTAGACTCTGCATGAGTCGATACGAAGGAGTCATGCGTCGATACATGAAGGCTTTTAGACTCAGGATGAGTCGATACGAAGGAGCATGTATCGATACATGTAGTGTTGCAGAATCAGTATGAGTCGATACAAAGGGAGTATGCATCGACTCATGTAATTTGTTCAGTTCAGTACGCGTCGACCCAAGACATTACGCGTCAATCCATGTAGTCTGGTTTTTGACAGAATCAGTTTGAAAAGTCTGTAACTTCATTCTTAAGGATTAAAATGAAGAATAGGAAGGACAATCCTAGTATCTAAATTAGGATTAAAGTTAGTACCCGCGTTAATCGCTATGTTGATTTTTGTGAAGAATGATGAGGATGAGATTATTATAGATTATTGTTTGGTTTGTAACAGTCGGATTAATGATGATAATGATATAGTATTACAGAATAGTAATATGTAGAGGTTTCGTAATTTAGAAGTAAGCCTTAGATGATTAATTAATTATAGGCAATATCATGTTGTAGGCCTATGGCCAACGTTGCGAGATTGACGAATTGCTGTTATGGCTGAGTTGCTGTGAATTATGATGATATATGATGTTTGATGAACTATGATGTTGATGAATGATGTTGATGAAAGATGTTGAGATGCCTCTAATGATTGGCAGCTATTATGATATAGGCTTCTGGCCAGCGATGATGTTGTGTTGACATGTTGATAATTATGGTATTGTCATTACATTCATGATTGTATCGCATACATTGCATTTCAAGATGGAGCTTATGCTCGTTAAGATGGCCTGTATTGGTGAATATTAAGATGAAGGCTTATGCCTTGTTGATGCTTCTATTTATTGGCAGATTTTTAAGATGGGAGTTCTTCTCCAATGGTACCACATGCATTTGCATAGTATTGAGTCGCATTATACGATTGCATAAAGGAGTTGTGTATTAATGCGGTGAATGTGTATATTGTTGGTATTTCTGTTGCGATTATTATTGATTATAAGATGAGAAGTGGTGGTGTTATGTGCATTTATTTAATATATTAATCATCATACGTTTTATTATATTGTTAGATATCTCACCCCTTTTGTTTGAATGTTACCCTTACGTTGGTAACGTGCAGGTAATCGAGAGTGAAGGCTGTATACCTTCAGTAGTTCAAGTCGATGTCATTGCTCTGATATGTAATACTCGGGGGGATGAAAGCTTGTTGCTTTTAATTATTGATTATTTCGGTTGTTGAACCCTTAATTTGTTGGTTGCTAAGTATGAATTATTTTGAAGTTGTTGTAACGACGGACAAAGATATTATTATGAATTCTGCTGCTTAGATGTTTAAATTGTTGAATTAAGAGATTAAATTACTATGCTAATAGTTCATCTGAAGTTTTAAAGTGTTATGTATCCACGTTGAATGCAATGTGTTTTTAAAGTTGAATTTGTGGCATCCTGATTTAGTTGCATGAATTTTATGACTCTGATTTTCATATATAATCTTCGAGTAGAATTGGGGTGTTACAAAGTTGGTATCAGAGTGAAGGTTGGTCCGACCTTGTTGTCGAGTTGTAGTTGTCTAACAATCGAGTATTACTAATTTGAGTTCTAACCATTATTTATGTTGTAGTAGTAAGTTGAGATGGCTGGAAGGAATGATGTTGCACTTGCTGCTGCTTTAGAAGCAATGGCTCATGCGATAGAGAATCAGCTGAATGCTGACGGGAATGCTAGATCTCGTAGCTTGGCGACTTTCCAGAGAGAGAATCTGCCTACGTTCAAGGGAAAGTATGATCCTGATGGAGCATTGGATTGGTTGAAAGAGATTGAAAGAATCTTCCATGTGATGGACTGCACTCCAACGTAGAAGGTTCGATATAATACTCATATGCTAGTAGTCGAGGCTGACGACTGGTGGCTAGAGATTTGTTAGAGATTGGAAGCTGCGGGTGAAAATGTCACTTGAGCTGTGTTCCATAGGGAATTTCTGAGGAAGTACTTTCCTGAAGATGTCCATGGTAAGAAGGAAATTGAGTTCCTTGTAATGAAGCAAGGGAATATTGTCGGTTGTTGAGTATGCTGCAAAGTTTGCTGAGTTGGCTAAGTTTTATCCGCACTACGCTGAGGCAGATGCTGAGTTTTCGAAGTGTATCAAGTTTGAGAACGGGTTGCGCCCAGAGATCAATAAGGCAGTTGGATACCAGAAGATCCGTGTCTTTTATGATTTGATTGATAGTTGTAGAATTTTGAGGAGGATAATAATTATCATTACTAGATTATCAGTGAGAAGAGGGGTAAGCACTAACAGAATCCTGGTAAGCCTTATGATACATCAGCTTGTAAGGGTAAACAGAAAGTTTCTCAAGGTCAGAGGACTAGTGGGGGAGATGCTCTTGCTGGTGTGGTTTGTTTTAAATGTGAGAAACCTGGGAATAAGAGTAATGTGTGTACTACTGAAGCAAAGAGGTGTTTCCGTTATGGTAAGAACAGACATGTTGTATCTGAGTGCAAGCATAAGGATGTGATTTGTTTCAACTGTAGTGAAGAAGGGGCATTGGTAGTCAGTGTAAGAAACCGAAGATGGCACATACAAGTGGTAAAGTTTTCGCTTTGGTTGAGGATCAGACAGCTGCTGAGGACAGACTAATCAGAGGTACATGTTTCATTAATAGTACTTATTTAATTACTATTATTGATACCGATGCTACTCTTTGCTTTATTGCTACTGATTCTGTTGAAAGATTGGGTCTTATGTTGTCTTCTATGAGTGGAGAAATGGTCGTCGATACTCCATCCAAGGGGTCGGTGACTACTTCTTTTGTGTGTTTAAAGTGTCCCTTGTCGATCTTCGACAGAGACTTTGCTATTGATTTGGTTTGTTTACCGTTAAGAGGTTTGGATGTGGTTTTGGGTATGAACTGGTTAGAGCATAACTATATTCATATTAACTGTTATGACAAGTCTGTGAGGTTTTCTAGTCCTAAAGAAGAGGAAGGTAGTTTGTTATCTGCTAAACAGTTGAGGAAGTTGATGCAAGAAGAAGCACAATTGTTCTCGTTGATGGAGTCGCTATTTGTAGAGACTCATGCTATAATTGAGGAATTACAGGTGGTGTGTGAATTTCCTGAAGTTTTCCCGATGAAATCCCTGATGTACCGTCGGAGAGGGAAGTTGAATTTGCAATTGATCTTATACCTGGTACCAGACCTGTGTCTATGGCACCATACACGATGTCTGCATCTCAATTGTCAGAGTTAAAGAAGCAATTGGAGGAGTTACTTGAAAAGAAGTTTGTAAGACCAAGTGTATCACTGTGGGGAGCTCAAGTGTTGTTAGTAAAGAAGAAAGATGGAAGTATGAGGCTTTGTGTTGATTATAGACAGTTGAATAAAGTGACAATTAAGAACAAGTATCCGCTTCTAAGAATAGATGACTTGATGGACCAATTGGTGGATGCTCGTGTGTTTAGTAAGATTTATTTAAGGTCGGGTTACCATCAAATTAAGGTGAAGGATGAAGATATCCAGAAGACGGCTTTCAGAACGTGTTATGGACATTATGAGTATTCAGTGATGCCTTTTGGTGTTACTAATGCGTCGGGAGTATTCATGGAATATATGAATCGTATCTTTTATACTTATTTGGATCGGTTAATAGTGGTTTTCATTGATGATATTTTGATTTACTCTAAGTCAGAAGAAGAGCATGCAGAACACTTGAGAGTAGTATTGCAAGTTTTGAAAGAAAAGAAGTTGTATGCAAAGCTGTCCAAGTGTGAATTCTGGTTAAAGGAGGTTAGTTTTCTTGGTCATGTGATCTCAGGTAGTGGCATTGTTGTAGATCCATCGAAGGTTGATGTTGTGTTGCAATGGGAAACTCCGAGGTCAGCTACTGAGATCAGAAGCTTTTTGGGATTAGCTGGTTATTATAGAAAGTTTGTCGAAGGTTTTTCTAAGTTGGCACTTTCGTTGACCAAGTTGACTTGTAAAGGTAGAGCTTTTGTATGGCATGTTCAGTGCGAAGAAAGTTTTACAGAATTGAAGAAGAGATTGACGTCGGCTCCGATTTTGACGTTGCCTAATCCAGGAGAGCCTTTTGTAGTGTATTGTGATGCTTCTAAGATGGGTTTAAGAGGTGTGCTTATGCAGAATGATAAGGTAGTTGCTTATGTGTCAAGGCAGTTAAGGACTCATGAGAAGAACTATCCTACGCCTGATTTAGAGCTTTCCGCAGTTGTCTTTGTGTTGAAGATTTGGAGGCATTATCTTTATGGTTCTAGATTTGAAGTGTTTAGTGACCATAAGAGCTTAAAGTATTTATTCAATCAGAAGGAGTTGAATATGAGGCAACGAAGATGGTTGGAATGTTAAAGGGTTATGATTTCGATTTGAATTATCATCCAGGAAAGGCGAACGTGGTACTTGATGCGTTGAGTCGAAAGACTTTACATATGTCGGCAATGATGGTTAAAGAGTTGGAATTAATTGAGAAGTTCATAGATATGAGCTTAGTTTGCAAGGTTACGCCGCGAAGTGTTATGTTGGGTATGTTGAAGATTAATAATGAATTTCTAGACAGTATCAGAGAAGCTCATAAGTTGAATGTGAAACTGGTAGATTTGATGGTTGGATCGATCAGTCTGAGAATAATGATTTTAAGCTAGATGTGCAGGGTGTGTTTCGTAATCGGATTTGTATTCCTGATGATGCTGAGATGAAGAAAGTGATACTTGAAGAGAGTCATAGAAGTAAGTTGAGTATTCATCCAGGAGCTACAAAGATCTTTCAAGATTTGAAAGGTTTGTTTTGGTGGCCTGGGATGAAGAGTGATGTGGCTCAGTTTGTGTATGCATGTTTGACTTGTCAGAAGTTGAAACTTGAACATCATAAGCCAGCAGGGTTGATGCAACCGTTAGAAGTTCTAGAATGGAAATGGGATAGCATTTTGATGGACTTTGTGACGGGGTTACCTAATACTATAAGAGGACATTATTCGATTTGGGTGATTGTTGATAGGCTTAAGAAGTCGACTCATTTTATTCTTATTAACATCAGTTTTCCAGTGTCGATGTTGGCTTTGATTTACACTAGTGTGATTGTGAAGCTACATGGTGTTCCTTTGTGCATTGTGTCAGATAGAGATCCAAGATTTACTTATGATTTTTGGAAGAGTTTGCAAGAAGCGTTGGGTTCTAAGTTGAGGTTGAGTTCAGGGTATCATCCTCAGATAGATGGTCAGACTGAACGGACTATCCAATCGTTGGAAGACTTGTTGAGGGCATGTGGTATTACATAGGGAGTTTCGTGGGATACTCATCTTCCGTTGATAGAGTTCACTTATAATAAAAATTACCATTCCAGTATTGGGATGGCGCCTTTTGAAGCGTTGTATGGTCGAAGATGTAGAACTCATTTATGTTGGCATGAATCTGGTGAGAGTGTAGTACTTGGACCTGAACTTGTTTGTGAGACTACTGAGAAGGTGAAGTTGATTCGAGAAAAGATGAAAGCTTCCCAAAGTAGACAAAAGAGTTATCATGATAAGCGAAGAAATGACTTAGAACTTCAAGCGGGTGACCATGTGTTTTTGAGAGTTACACCTGTTACTGGTGTTGGGAGAGCATTGAAGTCTAAGAAGCTCACTTCTCGTTTTATTGGACCATATCAGATTTCGGAGAGGGTGGGGAATGTTGCTTATAGAGTGGCTTTACCACCTAATTTTTCGAATTTGCATGATATTTTTCATGTGTCGCAACTCCGGAAGTATATTTCAGATCCATCTCATGTGATTCATATGCATGATGTGCAAGTACGGGATAATCTTACGATGGAGAAGATGCCTGTATGGATTGCATATTGTGAAATAAAGATGCTGAGGGGCAAAGAGGTTGCTTTGGTTAAAGTGGTTTGGCTAGGGGATGCCGGAGAAAGCATGACTTGGGAGTTGGAGAGCAAGATGCGGGACTCCTATCCTGAGTTGTTTGATTAAGGTAAATTTTCGAGGACAAAAATATTCTAAGTGCGGGAGAGTTGTAACGCCAGTAATTTAATTAATTATTTAATTAAATTATTTTTAGAATAATTGTGAAGTTGTGTTATGATGGTAGTTGATGTGTTGTGATTAGTTGGATTTATTTATTTATTAAGTGGTGGAATAATATTAGAATAATAATATTATTTTATGTGGGCTTGTTTTAAAGGAATAGAAGTAGTAAAAGAGGGTGTAGTAGTCTTAAGCCCATTAAGGTATTTTGAGAATAATATAGTTATTTTATTATTGTTAGAAATAATAAGGAGAAAAGAAGAAGCAGTATGAGAGAAAGAATAAGGGTTAGAAGAGGAGAACGTGAACGTTGTTGGAAAGGAGGAAAAGAGGCAGAACATAAATCAATCGGAAAAGTATAGACCAACCTTCAATCCAAGGTAAGGGTAGGGTTCTGACTCTATAATAGGGTTTATGATGATTGGTATGTGGGATTAGATGTGAAAGATTTGTTTGGTTTACGATTGAATTATATACATTGTTGTTTGATGAGCATCGATGATTGAAAGATGAATAATGATGCCCGAATGTTGTATATTTGATGTAGAATTATAGGTTAATTATAATTGATGATTATCTATGATTAGAGGATGTTTTTAGGGCCTAAAGTATGAAAACCATAATGAAAATGCAGTGAAATCGCAGAAAATATTCGTGACAGAATAATATGTGTCGACCCTAAAAGCCATGCGTCGATGCATGAAAGATTTTAGACTCTGCATGAGTCGATACGAAGGAGTCATGCGTCGATACATGAAGGATTTTAGACTCAGGATGAGTCGATACGAAGGAGCATGTATCGATACATGTAGTGTTGCAGAATCAGTATGAGTCGATACAAAGGGAGTATGCATCGACTCATGTAATTTGTTCAGTTCAGTACGCGTCGACCCAAGACATTACGCGTCAATCCATGTAGTCTGGTTTTTGACAGAATCAGTTTGAAAAGGCTATAACTTGAGTTTTCGGACTTCGTTTGAGGTGTCGTTTGAAGCGTTGAATAGCTAACGCGATGAACTTCATTCTTAATGATTAAAATTAAGAATGGGAAGGATAATCCTAGTATCTAAATTAGGATTACATTTAGTACCCGCGTTACTCGCTATGTTGATTTTTGTGAAGAATGATGAGAATGAGATTATTATAGATTACTGTTTGGTTTGTAACAGTCGGATTAATGATGATAATGATATAGTATTACAGAATAGTAATATGTAGAGGTTTCGTAATTTAGAAGTAAGCCTTATATGATTAATTAATTATAGGAAATATCATGTTGTAGGCCTATGGCCAACGTTGCGAGATTGACGAATTGCTGTTGTATTGTTGTTGTGGCTGAGTTGTTGTGAATTATGATGATATATGATGTTTGATGAATTATGATGTTGATGAAAGATGTTGAGATGCCTCTAATCATTGGAAGCTATTAAGATGTAGGCTTCTGGCCAACGATGATGTTGTGTTGAGATGTTGTTAATTATTGTGTTGTCATTACATTCATGATTATGTCGCATACATTACATTTCAAGATGGAGCTTATGCTCGTTAAGATGACCTGTATTGGCGAATATTAAGATGAAGGTTTATGCCTTGTTGATGCCTCTATTTATTGGCATATTTTTAAGATGGGAGTTCTGCTCCAATGGTACCACATGCATTTTAATAGTATTGAGTCTCATTATATGATCGCATAAAGGAGTTGTGTATTAATGCGGTGAATGTGTATATTGTTGGTATTTCTGTTGCGATTATTGTTGATTATAGGATTAGAAGTGGTGGTGTTATGTGAATTGATTTAATATATTAATTATCATACATTTTATTATATTGTTAGATATCTCACCCCTTTTGTTTGAATGTTACCCTTACATTGGTAACGTGCAGGTAATCGAGAGTGAAGGTGGTATACCTTCAGTAGTTCGAGTCAGTGTCATTGCTATGATATGTAACACTCGGGGGGATGAACGCTTGTTGCTTTTA
Source organism: Vicia faba (assembly GCA_948472305.1). NCBI lineage: Eukaryota > Viridiplantae > Streptophyta > Magnoliopsida > Fabales > Fabaceae > Vicia > Vicia faba. The sequence continues at coordinate 1,428,107,400 of OX451735.1, read as the reverse complement.
ATTATTGATTATTTCGGTTGTTGAACCCTTAATTTTTTGGTTCCTAAGTATGCATTATTTTGAAGTTGCTGTAATGATGGACAAAGATGTTATTATGAATTCCGCTGCGTAGATGTTTAAATTGTTAAATTAAGAGATTAAATTACTATGCTGATAGTTCATCCGAAGTTTTAAAGTGTTATGTATCCACGTTGAATGCAATGTGTTTTTAAAGTTAAATTTGTGGCATCCTTATTTAGTCTCATGAATTTTATCACTCTGATTTGCATATATAATTGCCGGGTAGAATTGGGGTGTTACGGGCACCCTCTTTCGTTTTGTACTGCTTGAGGACCCCGTCTCAGCTTAGTATCTCGATCGCATCCTTGAGATGAATGCAATTGTGGTGTTGTGACCATAACTTTTATGGAACCTACAATATTTGTTCTTGTCGGTTCCAAGATTGGTAGGCATCTGTCGGGGAAAGCGCATCCCAACCTGTTTGAATTCACAATTGGAGGATTAAGACAAAATACGTTCCCTGGAAGTGGTCAGAGGTGTGTAGTCATGAAACCGACTAATAGGCCCCTTGTAATCTTTGAAGTCTTGGGATATGCCCTCATGCGTCCATTCTCTCCACCGATGGGATGTCTAGGGCTCGTCACTTCTTAAGGACTTGGACCTTTCTCGGTGCCTTAACTCCCTAGAATTGTTGGCGGCTTCTTTCTTCTCGTATTGATCGTACGCTTGAGCCTTGAGGAGGAGGGAGTCGAGCGTGGCTGATGATTTGATGGCCATTATTTTTGCAAAGTCGCTGCGAAGATGAAGCTCGCATTCAAGAAGGTATTTTTCATGGTGTTAGTTGTGGAGACCTGTATTGCTTCTTTATTGAAGCGCTCGATATACACTCGGAGAGACTCATCTCTGCTCTAGATAATCGCTTTAAGTGAAGCTTCTGATTTTGGATGTCTAAGGGAGGCGGTGAAGTGCCTCAAGAACATCCTCCCCAATTGTTTCCAGGAGGTAATAGACTCGTCTGATAGGCTTTTATACCAAGACATGGCTCCTTTCCTCAGGGTATTCAGGAACAATATTCACTTGATGGCGCCCCTGACCCTAGGTAGTCGAGGAGGGTGTCGATATTTTCTATGTGTTCATCAGGACAAGTCATACTGTCATACATTCCCATCGGGGGTGGATTTTCTAGGCCGACTGGGAGCTGGGTCTTTGTAATCTCTCTTGATAACGGGTTGCGGGGATCGTCATCGTCGCTTTCTTCAGGGGATGAAGGCGGGGAGTGATAGTTCCTTCCCTTTCGAGCATCGTTGTCTCATCGGGGGAAGGGCTCCTTCGGTGCTCTCTTTGTTTAGACGATAGTGATCAGCCGTGGTCAACTTGGCGGTCACTCTTCTTATTTCTTCAGAGGTGTGCGGTTGCATTTCTTGGAGAATGAAACATCGCGATTCTCCCTTCTTGGCGGACGACCATATCTAGATGAGGATATGTTAGGGCAATCATGTTGTCGGTATCTCTCAGGAGGAGACTTTGACTGCTTCTTCTCCTTAGCCCATATCTTCTTGTTCTGCTGTAGGATAAGGGTGTTAGTCTGGCTGAGGGCAATGCTGCAATGGTCGAGTCAGCATTATGAAGAATGAGAACTGGTTGTAGAATCTCCAGATGTTCCTCGGTAGGGTTCTTGGGATGCTGCTCGTCCAAGAACTGATGGTCATTGCGTTGGGCATTCATTGAACCTAGGGACGCAGTATGGCCGTCGCGGAATCTGAGGTTATCCTCGAGGTGAGGATGTTCTTGACTTTCGTTGGTCTTATGCATTGGGGAAAGTGAAGTCTTTCTATATAGGTGGAGATCATCACGGTCATCCATGATTGATGAATGAGGTGGACCTTTGGTCTTCATATTCCGGGGAATAGAAAACGGGGTAGATTTTTTCCCACAGTCAGCGCCACTGATCTCACTAGTTTATCAGAACCTGCAAGGTCGCCGGATGATCATCTTCGGATGGGATGGAAAGACGAGGAGGAAAAAGAGGGGGTTGTGCCTGCAAGGCACTCCAAAGATCAAGTAAGTGGGGGAGAAAAAGAGATACAAACAAAGTGTTAGGGTTTTTGTGATGAATAGTGGATATTCGATCTCTGGCCCTCACATGTGTGAGGGTTTAAATAATGCCTCCGGCGCTTGGCCATTGGTCCTTATTTTTTTGCCTAGATATGCGGCTCTGCAAAAATAGGTAACTTCCAAGACTCGGTCAAAACGGGCAGCTATGCCTGTAACTAGCTGTTGGATCCAAGGAGAAGCCAGATTACAGGAAGATGGTTGTTCTGGACGTTTCCTGGTTGTCATCTCGACTCGTGTTAGGATGACGGGAGACAACTATTGACTGGGTCCGGCGTGCGTGTCGGGCATCGCTGGTCGTGTACCCAGGGGCGTGGTCGACCAGGATGCTGGGCCACTATTGTTGGGTCGTGCCAAGGGTGGAAATAGATTGGGCCAATTCTAGTCATCGGGCCATTCTAGAACAATAATTATAAAAATATTATTGTTTATTTTATATAAATATTTATTAAATAAGATGATTTATAAAACAAATATTTAGAAAAAGAAAACAAATTAAAAATTAAAAAGAAATTAAGAACAAGGGGGTTCATTTTAGTTGAAGTAGTAAAACTAAGGGGCGTGAAAAACAATGGGCTAAGCTCAAATGACATTTTAATTCGTTTAGACAATGTGTGGAACTGACCAAGGACTTATGGTGTACTAACGTGATTGGAACCGTTTGACTGAAATCAAAAGACTCTCAGGAGTTGATCCTGGAGCATTGATTCCAAGTGTTGTTAAGGGAAGGGTCGTGATTGATGGTTGACTAAGGTATATGGAGAGAAAGAGAACAAAGGATCTAGGAAAAGTATCCTTATCGTGTGGCAAGAGAATGGCCATGCGTCACTCATCCAAGGGAACAACGGGAGAGGTATTTAAACTCACTTCCTTAAAAATGTTCATTTTTCCATTTCCCACACTCTCTCTTCTCTCGTTGTGATCTCTCTCTATTCTTTAACCTCTCTTTACAAACCGAACCATACACCACCGACCGGAAATCGCCTCCACCGGTGGCTTAGCCTTATCCCACCTAAAACCACCATAAAACCCAGGTTACCAGTTGAGCTTCGATAAAAACCTTCATATCTTCATCCCATCTCACCCAGAAATTCCCAGAACCAAGAACCCTTACCTGGAACACTGTGAGCTGCTATCAAGGCCACATAGGGGATGAGTTTTCGTAGAGAAATTCATTACTTTACCCAAATTTGGAGGAAACCCTAATCATAAACATATTAACCCTAAACCTAACCCAAAAATTAAATAACCTTAACCCTAATCCTAAACCAAAATTTCCAAATTCTGAAAATTAAAACACCAGCAATCCAACAACAACATCGATTGCAGCCAATTATTAAAATTTAAGTGAATTACCTCTCCTTGTCATGAATCTTTAAGCTTTAATCTCTCTTTATGATTCTTCTTTCTTTTTATCCTTCTTCTAATCTCTCTGTTTGCAGGTACCAGGTAAAAGAGGCTAAGCTAGAAGGCCTAAGTATTCAAAAGAATTGAGCTCTGGTGAGAGTTAGGATATTCACAGCAACAATGCTTGGATGCAAGGGTTTTCTGATTCGTCCTCTATCCTATTCCAAGTCCTATTTTATATAGTTTTTAGGTCTTAGATTAATTAGGAAATTAGCTTAAGTTGATTGTTAGAATTTGATTCTGATTAGAATCAAATTGATTATGATTAGAAAATTTATGTAATATTTAGATCTTAGGGTTTTTGAATTTGAATGGTATTGGTCCAATCTCAATGTAAATCCAATCTTAGTAATAAATTGATTTTGCAATATTCTATTTGATTCAATTTCTGATAAATTTTGGACTTTTGAAATTAATTAGTGAAGTAGAAAAGAAAATTGGGCGCAACTTGAAGATTAGGGTTTCAAACCCTTGATTGACTTCATCAACTCCACTCCAATAATCAGAATAAAGTAATTAAATAATAAATAATGAAAAATAAAAATAATAAAAATAATAAAAATAAATAAGTATGCAAATGAGGGTGTTGACTTCTAGGTCCACCCATTATCAACATAAATAATTAATGGTATTTATTATTAGAAAAATGAAAATGTCTTACTAAATATTGTTATATTGACCCTGGGTCGACTTTTATCCAAAAGTGAATAAATAATGTTTATAATTTGTTTTGTAATAATAATAATAATAGAAACCAAAATAGTAAACCAATTGTTTCTAAATTTTGAAAAATAAATATTATATACAGAAAATAAATAAAAAAATAGGATTAGTCTAAATAATATAAAAAAAGTTTTTTTACTCAAAAAATAAATAATAAACAAGTGATCCAACATTTTTTTAAAACAAATACTTTTTTTTTCTTTATTTATAATCAATAATATAAATAAATAATATGAAAATAAGTTAGTGTTAAAATAAAATAATAAAAAGTATAATATTAAAGTAAACTAAATATTTGAAAATAAGTTGAAAATAATTACTATAAATTCTAAAATGTCACGGTAAATAAACCAAAAAAATTTTATAAATTAAATTTGAAAATAATTAGACTGTAAAAAATATGGCAACTAAAGTTGGCGTATGACATTGTGTAAGTTATTTAATAATAACTTTTGTTTTGATGTGTTAATATGTTTTTATTATTGTTGGGGTTTGGGGCTTTTGGGGTAAATGTGAAGTATGAAAATGCATGATTTTTTCAATGTCAATCCGAGATAAATTGTGAGTTTTTTATTTTAATCATTGAATAATTGTTGTATGTTAAATTAAGAGACCATTACGGAATAAAAATTGGAGGTTTGGACCTCCAACATTGAAAAACGCAGAAATTCTACTTTCTGCAACAGTTCCACGGTCGTCACCCTTTTGACATCCAGGTCGTCAAGGCTTTGGGGACGCTGAAGGTCGTCAGCTTTTTGACGGTCTGCCCGTCCAAATCAGGTATATTGGGTTCGGATATGATTTTTATCATAAGTTGAGATTCGTAACTCCGTTTGAGACACGGTTCGAAGCTTTGGAAAGCTAATGCGTAGTAATATCTCATGGTGATCTCTTAAGAGGCTGATTTTTAATTTAAATATGTGAATATATTGTTTTACTCAACTTATAATGTCGGTGGCTGTGTTTTTATATATTGAGTTGGGTTTTTTGTGTGGTGTTGTCGTGCGGTTCATGTTAACTGTTGGTGGGTATTTTTTGATGACTTTAATTAATTAAATACATGATTACATTATGTTGTTGAATGGTAATAATTAATTTAACAATTATTTAATTGTTATAATTAATTAGGTTATGTTATTTGGTGGTGTTATGTTATTAATGAAAGTATGTTTTGTATGCATAATTTTGTTGGTGTATGGTGTATGGATATTTGAGTTGTGTGATGTTTGCATGGCATGCATATTATTGATGTTTTTGTGGATAATTATGTTGAAGTACATAATCATTGTTGTTTATGTTTTGAAAGGGTAATGTAAGCATGTGTTGTTGTTTGCATTGATTGTATGTCATGCATCATTGTGTCGTTGTTGTTGAAAGAGGCGAGTTACAAGTCTACAAGATTGGACTAGTAATTTATCCCGAACTTAGAAGGGTGGATTTACGGATCTAGAAGGATCGATCTGGGGACTAGAAGGATGTGCTCGGTTTGTATGAAGAACCATTGTTGTTTGGTACCTCATTCATATGAGTCTAGTTGATGTTACGAGTCTCATTGCATAATTTACATGATGAATATGTGGCTATAGTGAGTACGTTGGTGGATTGGGTGTGAGAATAATGATGTGTGAATGTGTGATGAATGTGTAAATGTTTGTGTTCTACCTTGTAGCTTATGCCGTTTAATTATTGATGTAAATTCTCACCCCTTTTGCTTTGATGTTGTCCACCCTTGATATTTTGCAGATATTTAAGAGTAGAATTTGCAGCTGTGAGTGAAAGATAGTTATTGGAATTACTTCTTTTAGTTTTGTTGTTGTTTTTAGAAGTCTTGCTCTGATTCTGTTCATCGGGGTTGAGAACACTTATTTTGTTTATTGTGTTATGAGTTAAATATACACCACCCCTTCTAATGTTAGCGAGATTTATTTTTAGCTCCTCATAAAAAAAATTTTCTTGTAAAATTCCTCTCGTAATTTCTAGATTACCATAGATATCTCCAGATTATGTTAAATATCTCTCGACTGCCACATTGCAAAACCCCTGATATGTTATGGGAATACTTATATTTTTTTAAACTTTTTCTATTAGTTTTTTTTAAATTATTTTTATTAATATTTATAAATCAATTTTATTAATATATAAATCAATTATTAAAATTTTATTTCAGCCTTTACGCCAAATATAATTTCAGGTAGTCCACTACTTTATATTAACTCTTTCAATTGCTCAAAATTTTTTGATGTCGGACATCAAAAATACTTGCTGCACAACAACACTTCATGCATGTTCGTTTTCATGCAAAGTGCATCACCTGCGAACATCAGAAAACTTTGAAAGTAGCATCGGTTGGGAACATATTTTCTTGCAATCCTCAGTGCTCTTGATTCTTGCCATTGAGATCAGAAAACTTTGATTGAAGCAAACCTATAATTAGATTATATAGTCAAAATATTGAGAATACATGAAATTATGAAAATGATTAAGCTGCTTAAAAAATCTTGAGAACACATTTATCTTGAGAATACATGACTATTAACACTGCCATCAACCACTAGATCTTTCGCCAATCTGCAGTAACTATCATCAACTAACCCATCGCGAAATAAAACTTTATTTCTACTAACTCAAAGTAACTAGAAAATTAAAAAGCAAAACAAACCACTAATGTTCTTAGCAACCTTCTCTTTAAGAATCAAAATAAAAGGGTTGAAACACGTTTCCATTGATTCTTCCTCCCAACCACCATGAACTCCCAGCCAAGCCAAAACCATATTCCAAAGTGCTTTTGCCACAATGAAAAACAAATGGATGCAAGATTTTCTATGTCAACCTTAGCCCAATCTTGTGCTAATCTTCCAAACAACCTTCAACAAATGTATCTTTCTGCCAATGCATGACACAAACACTGCATGTTACTCTTTCCAACTTTTATATGATATTTTGGATTAACTTTAGTTGTTAATGGATAGATATGAACTTAACGCATGCAAACTATAGCATAACTGTAACATGTTCAACAACTATAGCATAACTAGAACTTTAGCCTCCCTTAATTCATTTCTTCAGCATTATCTCCGAGTTATAACAGATTCATTAATGTGTTTGCTTCAGCATTCTTTTCACTACTACATCTCAACTCAGTCATAACTTTTCTCTATTACTTTCAACTACAACCAAGGTCTAAAAGAAACTGACATTAAGAAAATCAAGCTAATAATTGCATGGATAAAATTGAATAGTCATTAAAACGGATAGCCACACTTGCTCACATATTTGATGTCCCAGCTCAAACACTTGATATGTTATGCATGTTGGTTAAATTCAAATCAGTCTTAGGTAAATGAAAAGTCAGATTCTCTTAGACAGTGAGAAATTTATTTCTTAGAGACCTAGACATAGTTATTGCTGTAACTTTTAATATTTTATCATGTGACTCTATATAAATCACATTGTATCTCATTGTAAAAGTTAGTTGGACAAATTTATAAAGAAAGAAGTTCAAAGTCTACTCTCATTTCTCCTTAAATTTCTTCAAATTGGTATCAGAGCGCATGGCAAATATGATGGGTCAGATGCCACTGCCACGACATTCAAAGTCGAACTATGAGAACTGAAATATCCAAATGAAGGCGCTGTTGGGATCGTTAGATGTATGGGAAGCAACTAACGATGAGTTTGAAGAACCATCAGATACGACGGGAATCGCAACTGTTTAGAACAAGGCATTGAAAGAAACGTGAGCAAAGGTTAAAATAACATTGTACATGTTCTTCAGAGCAGTTGACGAATCAGTTTTCGAAAAAATTGTTGGTTCGAAAACATCAGAGGAGGTGTGGGACACGCTCGAAAAAGCTTTCAAAGGAGCAAATAGAGTCAAGCAAGTTCGCTTGCAGACTCTTCGAGGAGAAATGTAGAGAATGAGGATGAAGGAAATAAAGCCTGTGTCAGACTACGCCACTCGTGTACAGGCGGTGGCAAATCAACTCAATCGAAATGGAGAAGCAATGTCAGATGCTCGTATTGTCAAAAAGATTCTGAGATCTTTGACAGATAAATTTGAAAATATAGTATGCGCAATAGAAGAAGCAAAGGAAATTTCGACAATCACTGTCGAAGATGTGACTAAAATGCAGAACCCATAATGGTCTTCTCTCAAAATTAGCGTGGGAAAGGACATGGTCGTGGAGGACGTAATGGTGGTCGAAGTTACCAAAATAACAACTTCAATAGAGGACAGTCAAGCCAACAAAACTGGCGTGGCAGAGGACGTGGCTAGAGAGGTGGTAGATCGAATTACAACAATATCGAATGTTAAAAATGTAACAAACAAGGGCACTATACGTAAGATTGAAACTCCTACAGTTTCTACAACTGTAGTAAAATGGGACATCTTGCAAAAGACTGTCGTCTCAGAAGAAAGGTAGAAGAAACAACAAATCTTGCTCTAGAAATAAAATCGAATGAAGGATTTCTGTTAATGACTCAAAAGGAAGCAGATGCAGAAAATGACACTATGTGGTACCTGGACTCAGGAACAAGCATACATATGTGTTGTCATAAGCACTTGTTCAAAGAAATAAAGAAGATTGATCATGGTCATGTTTCCTTTGGAGATGCGTCGAAAGTAAGGGTTGAAGAAAAAGGAACAATCAGTTTCTTGCAGAAGGATGATTTGATAGGATCTATCCAAGTTGTGTACTATGTACCAAACCTCAAAGCAAATATTTTGAGTCTGGAACAACTGACAGAAAAGGGTTATTCAATTCTCATGGAAGATCGAATCTTGCATTTAAAAGACAAGTCATGATGTCTGGTTGCTCAAGTCGAAATGGCGAGCAATAGAATGTACAAGTTGAATTTGAGAAGCATTCGAGAAAAGTGTTTGCAAGCCAATGTCGAAGACCAAGCATCCATGTGGAATCTTCACTTTGGTCATTTACATCAAGCTGGACTAAGGAGGTTAACAAAGAAAAATATGGTGCATGGACTTCCAGACGTGGAATTCGAAGGAAAATTCTGGGAAGATTGTGTTTTTCGAAAACAGACGAGAACCTCTTTCTAATCGAAGACAGAATATCTGGCCAAACAAACTCTGGAATTGATTCACACTGACATATGTGGACCAATTACCCCATAATCCTTCAGTGGCCAAAAGTATATTATATCTTTCATTGATGATTTCTCAAGGAAAACTTGGGTGTATTTTATGAAAGAAAAGTCAGAAGCCTTTGAATTATTCAAGAAGTTTAAGATAATGGTTGAAAAAGAAACAGACAAGCACATCAAAGCCCTTCGATCAGATAGAGGTGAGGAGTATACTTCGACAGTCTTTATGAAGTACTGTGAAGAACAAGGCATAAGAAGATTTATGACTGCAGCATACTCACCTCAACAAAATGGTGTAGCGGAAAGGAAGAATCAAACAATCCTTAGCATGGTTCGATCAATTCTGAAGAGCAAAAACATGTCGGAGGAGTTTTGGGCAGCAGTTGTACAGTATTCAATCTACATTTAAAATAGATGTCCATATTCGAAGCTGAGATATTTAACACCTCAAGAAGCTTGGAGTGGAAAAAAGCCAATTGTATCTCATTTCAAGGTGTTTGGAAGTGTGGCTTATGCACATGTACCTGATCAAAGAAGAACAAAGATTGAAGATAAGAGTCAGAAATACATACTCATTGGGTATGACGAGAAAACGAAAGGTTACATACTTTTCGACCCAATAAACAAGAAGGTGATAGTAAGTTGAGATGTTCGAATAAATGAAGAAAGGAAGTGGGAATGGAACAACTCCACTGAAATTGTGGTCGAAGTACTAGATGCTATATAGAAAGACACTTCGACAGAACCAGAAAACTCTGATGATGAAGACGGACCCTCACAACCCAGGTTGCGAAGCTTACAAGAGTTGTATGAAAACACAGAAGAAGTGCATCTTGTATGTTTGTTTGTAGACACTGAAGATGTCAATTTCGAAGAAGCAATAAGAAACAAAAATTGGAAGGATGCTATGAATGAAGAAATCAAGGCCACCAAACGCAATGATACTTGGGAACTAGCAGAGTTACCAAATGGACCTCCAACAATTGGTGTAAGGTGGGTGTTTAAGAAAAAGATGTATGAACAAGGTGAAATCGAAAGATATAAGGCGCGACTTATGGAGAAAGGATACGGGCAGAAAGCAGGAATCGATTATGATGAAGTCTTCACACCTGTTGTGAGAATGGGGACAATTCGACTGCTCATATCTCAAGCTGCTCAATACAAATGGGAAATACATCAGATGGATGTCAAGTTAGCCTTTCTGAATGGCGTGCTCGAAGAAGAAGTTTACATCGGACAACCCATTGGATTCATGAAAATCGAAAATGAAGGAAAGGTGCTAAAGCTGAAGAAGGCACTTTATGGGTTGAAGCAGGCACCACGAGCATGGAATACTCGAATTGACACATACTTCAAGGAAAATGGATTTCAGCAATGTCCATTCGAACATGCCTTGTATGTGAAGAAGAAAAAATAGAAAATATTGCTTGTTGCTCTCTATGTTGATGATTTAATTTTCTCGGGAAACAACAATCAGATGATCGAAGAGTTCAAAGGCACAATGACACAAGAATTTGAGATGACTGACTTAAGGCTGATGAAATACTTTCTTGGTCTAGAGGTACAACAAGAAGAAACAGGAATATTCATCTCACAAGAAAAATATGCAAGAGATATCCTGAAGATATTTAAGATGGATAGCTGCAATCCCATTTCGACACCAATGGAACCAGGAGCAAAGCTTTCGAAATTTGATGGGAGAGAGCGGGTCGAAGAAAACAAATTTCGAAGCTTGGTGGGAAGTCTTTGATACCTCACATGCACAAGGCTAGACCTTTCGCAGAGTGTTGGAATTGTGACTCGTTTCATGGAAGAACTAGTTGTTGCACACTGCAAAGCTCTGAAGAGAATCCTTTGATATGTCCAAGGAACTGTGTCACTTGGAATGTTCTATTCGAAAGCAGAAGAATACAAGTTAACTAGCTACTCTGATATCGATTTGTGTGGTGACATTTATGATTGAAAGAGCACTTCAGGTTATGTATTCTTCATGGGAAACACTGCTTTCACCTGGCTGTCAAGGAAGCAACCCATTGAAACTCTTTCGACCTGTGAAGTAGAGTATGTAGCAGCATCCTGGTGTGTATGCCGTGTGTTGTACCCCAAAATTTTCCCTCCCATTTCCTCAACATTTTCTCACCACAAGACCTTTGGAGCTCAAGATCAAGTTAGGGTTTGCTCTGCTCAAGACTCCTCCTTGCACTGTTGACCCAAATTAGGGTTTGAGTTTGCACAAAGATGTTTTCACCTAAAATGCCTAAGATGACTTTCATGCTTCATATTGGACTCCCAAGTTTATCCATACCAAGTTTCAAGCCTTGATTCCAATCTTTGCCCAGTCAATTGGACAGTTGACCTAAAAATCAGCTGTATTGGGGAAAAGTCACCTGTGGTCAATTGACAGTCAAACCTCATGATTTTTGACCCACATCAACATTATGAACTCATATGGACCATTTGATCAAGTTTGGATCACAATCCCACAAGAAATTTGATCAGATCACCAAAAGGGCAAAATGGTCATTTTTAGGGTTTTGACTGCACAAAGGCAATTTTTGACTGTTTGACCTAACCAATGGCAAACCAAGCTCATATATGGACTCAAGGACCCGATGGAATTGTCTTGACATGTTCAACAAATTCAAAAGATCCCAAATGCACAAGATTGACAGATGAATTTTCCAGTCAATTGATCAATTTTTGACTGTATACTGAAAAGTCAAACTTTGACTTTTTGGTCAAAATCAAGTGTCAAGATTCATTTTTCATCAAGACATGTCAAATTATGAAACTTCTTCATCAAGAAATCAAGAATTGCAAATTAGGGTTTAAAATTAAGAATTTTCATAACTTAGAAATTTTCTAAGTTATGAAAATCCCTAATTTTTTCCTAACTTTGTCCCATTTTTTCACCAAGATACATTTGGATTCAAGGAAAACTCAAAACATGAAAGTTGTAGCCCATTGCAAAATCTACAACTTTGATTCACAAAGTTTCCTCAAAAGAAGCTTATAGCTCAAGTTATGATTTTTGGAACAAGGGTGCAAAACATTCTTAACTTAGAAAAATTTTGACCTATTCTAGGCAGGATTTTTTCCTAACTTCATGGCCACTTTTCACATGAATCCACTTGGAATTTCAATTTGCATTACCAAGATGGATTGTAGTACACATTCCAAACTTTCCAAAATGTCAAAGAACTCATCAAACAACCTTGTGGTTAGGGAGAATCTAATTTGGCAATATGAGCAAAAGTCACTTTGATTCATGGCCAAAGGCATGTTCATAACTTGTGCATTTTCAAACTCAGCATATGCAAGCTACATTACAGGCCTCTAATCTCATTTACGCTCCAAAATTAAATGCTAATCCATTGTGCCAAGATGTTGTTCTATGAGTTTGGTCATTACATGAAGGATTAGTCCTTAATTAGAAAAAGCACTTTATCCATTTTTGAAAAGTATGGCTTTATGTCAAGTTTGCAAATCAAGAGGTACAATGCATATATTCTAGGCACAAGCTAATGGAAATATCTCACTGATCAAGACAAAGCTTTGCAGCACATTTGAGGGGCCTAGAGGAGCCTGTAACAGCACTTGGCATTTTTGACTTACATGAGAAGAAACATTGCATAACTTACAACAACTCACATTTCTGCCAACACAAGCTTAGACAAACTTGTTGTACACATTCCAAATATCAAAACTGAGCTAAGGCACGAGCTAACTACCCTCCATACCTCCCTAAACCTCAAAACACCATTGTACTGCACAAAAACAGGGCATCCCTGCAACTTGACTTCCACAAACATTTCCACTCGTGAACTTCTGTAGCTTGATATAGCAAGTTTCAAAGCATCCCAAGCATTGGAATAGCATCCTTGGACTTCAAGTAAGTTGTACAAGTCTTCACCTTGCCTTGAAAGTACCTCCATTGTCAGATACGATCCAAGTTGAACATGTAAGTTCATGGACTTCTATCTCTCAATCTAGGAAGAGTTAGGTTTAGATTTATGAATGAAAAATGTCATGTTCATGTCCCTGAAGCTATCCATATCCTCACTTTCCATTTATATTGCATATGCTGAGAGAATTTAAGACCTGAACATTGACAAAAACTTAGGTCAGGAATTAGGGATGAAGAAATTCTCTTTCATTTCTTAGAGTTAAGTCAAGTTCTTTATATGTCTGGATTCGTCTCTTAATGCCCTACATTTTTGATGTTATGAGTTTTGCTTAAAAGTCCAAGAATCAGGATGTTTGAATCAGTGTGAAAAACGCGCGTTTTTGAGACAAGCTTGCTGGAGGTTGAAGAAGATAGGTATTGGGCTGGGCCTGATTCTGTTTCCTTTTTGCACCACTGCATTTCACATGTACCCCCTGGCCCATTTTGAGATATATTTGTCTTTTTTTATTTTTTTCCTTTTGATTTTGTTTTATATTTTTATTTAAACATGAAAAAATATTAAAATTATTTTTCTCACATTTTTTGCATTTTATTTGATATTTATTTGATTCATTTAGTTATATATGTAAATAAATACATAATATCTTTTATTTAAAAATACTAAAATTAATACCAATACATTTTATTTTCTAATTTTCATTTTATTTTATCCTTTGAAAACATTTTATGAAAATATACTTTTTTTGTAAATATTAAATATTTTATTTTTGTACATATTTAATATACTTAACATATAATATAAATATTTACATATCTATTAGGATATTTAGGATAAAAATACAAAAATATACATTTTTATTTTTATTAATATTTAACATTAAAAATTCCTTTTTGACAAATATACTTCTCTTTTATTTATTTTTTGTATATAATTAATAAATGTTGTATATAATACATAATAAATAATTAATACCTTTTATTTAGCAAAATTAGGGTTTTTGCCCTAAACATGAAAATATTCAAAAATTAACTTTCTTTTAATTATTTTTATTTTATTTGTGAATAAAATATACACTTACACAAAAATACCTTCACATACATATTGCTTTATTCTTATACATCTTTATATTTACATTTGCGCAATTCGATTTGGTTGTAAATATTGGACACTACTCTCCTATGAAGTCTCATCCCCATTTGAACATTTGTACCCCCATTCCCATGATTATTGTGTAATAATTTAGGACCTTTAAATTCCGCATTTAAAAGTTTTCTAATTATACCATGATAGAATTAGGGTTTTGTATGCAAAAATTAACCAAAAATAGTTTGACCTAAATTCAAGATAAACAAGCATGAAAATGGACAACACCAATCACACTTGCACCCCCTAGGGTTATTCCACTTGTTGCCTTCAATAATGGGCCATATTGCATGTTGAGTATCTTTGGCAAAACAAAACAATTCAAATGATCATAGTCCCTCGATGACACTTTCAAAAGTTGCCTAAACAAATGATCAAGTCCCTTAAAGAAAAATTGCCCAAGATACTTGGCACTATTGCAATCATGGTCTAAACGATGACCCGCGCCCGTCCCGTTCACATCCTAACACAAGATTGTCCACCAAATACATTGGTGGAACAAAATTGTTAAAAGGGTTAAAACATAGCAAAGATCTTTGAGAAATTTAGGGTAGATAGCTCTTAGTTACTTGCCAACTTGCAAAACAAAAACACTTGCCTATTTTTCAAAACACACAACACACTTTCAAAACAACTTTCAAAAACATTGAAAACTTTTCAAAAGACTTACACCTTTGTATACATCCCAACATGGATCATTACAAAGGTTTCCACCCCATTGGCCTCTTTTCAAAACATTTTCA
This sequence comes from Vicia faba, assembly GCA_948472305.1. Taxonomy (NCBI): domain Eukaryota; kingdom Viridiplantae; phylum Streptophyta; class Magnoliopsida; order Fabales; family Fabaceae; genus Vicia; species Vicia faba. Next base: position 1,428,092,258 of record OX451735.1, on the reverse strand, counting down.
AAACCCACACACAAAGCACCATTTCAAACAATTGAAAATAAAGGCAAGTTGATCTAAGCAAGTAACTAAGAGCCCATGGATAACCATGGATAGAAAGGGTGCTAATACCTTCCCTTTCTATAATCTACTCCCCGAACCCAAGAAAACATCTTAAAGGTTTTTGCTGTGCTTTTTAACCTTTCCTTAGGATAAAATAAAAAGTCGATGGCGACTCTTGCTCAACCGAAACATTTGCGAAAACAAACGCAAAACCTCAAGTCAGTTCTCCCACCGTATCACAGAACTGGCGACTCTGCTGGGGATACCTTAAAAGTGGAGTAACCTTAGGGCTTAGACCACCTTTGTTTTCAATTGTTTACTTTGTTTTCTTTTATATTTGTGGGCTTTTCATCGGAGTTTCATAGATCCTAACCCGGATCTGGGGAATACCCTTTTAGGTAGCATAATCTGAGAGGGACCTGTCCGGCGTAGACCGACATGGGTGAAGCAGTGGCTACGTTGGTGTGGCGCCTTGGTCTGTACCGATATCCCTTGTGTTGCAACGAGGAGAATATGGGTCTTCCAAGGAGTCATGAAGCACCAACCGACCTTAGAACCCTAAATTGACCCAACTTGGCCATAGAACAGTAGCAGTATGCTACACTCATTGAGGCTAAACTCTCGCGATGGTTCTGGCTGCAAGAAAAGATTGCGATGCTGGAGTTATGACCGATTGAGGGTAGCCAATGATATTGAGATCCTCTAGAGCCCGGTTACTTTTGATAGGACAGGTTTTAACCAACGAAACTAAAAGAGGGTAATACCTAAACTTCATGTTGACCTAAACCCTAAGGGTTGTCTTGTGTGACTTGTGTGCCTTATCATGCTTGCCTTTGTGAATACTTGTGGTGTGCTTCATCATAGCATCATACCATCATACCATTACATGCATCCTGCATAAGGAATGACCCATTTCAAAGACAAGAGGGTTTCATCTTTGCTCTGTTTTGTAGGATATCATGATGCCCGTGCGTAGGAATACTATCCGGCTCAACTTTGTTCAACCACCTACTTTGCTCAAGGAATTGGTTGATAGGATTCCAAACACTACTTCCTTCATCAAGAGGCATGGTTCTCTCCTTGGCTTGATCACTTCAAAGTGGGACCAATAACTGGTAAGTGTCCTGACCCAGTTTTATGATCTCTTGTATCATTGCTTCACTTTTCAAGACTTCCAGCTGGTCCCTACCCTGGAAGAATTCTCTGATTTGCTTGGTATCCCTGTTTTGGAACAGACTCCATTCACTGGTTGGGAGAAGACTCTTAGGCCTGAAGAGATTGCTGCAGTCCTTCCCTTAACCAAAGAAGAGGTAATAGCTAACTGGGAAACTAGAAGTGGAGTTAAGGGCTTTTTGGTTAAGTTTCTGGTTGGCAAAGCTAACAGTTTCTGGAATGACTTAGACTTCAAGGCGTACGAAGACATTCTGGCTCTTTTAATCTATGGTCTGGTATTGTTTCCCAATCCTGATACCTTTATCAATATCTATGCCATAAGGATCTTCATGTCTCGGAATCCTGTACCCACTCTTTTGGGTGATATCCTGCAACAACTCTATGCTCGTACTGCCCGAAGACGGGGAACTCCATGGTGTTGTGCGCCTTTGTTAGTGAGGTGGTTTATTTTGCACCTTCCTAAGTTCGTGCTGAAGAATGAAGAAGGAAAGGGTTGGGCTCATAGGTTAATGTCTCTCACTGATAATGACATCATTTGGACTCTCAGAGGTTTGGATGAGGTAGCTGTTATTGATCGTTGCGAAGAATACCCTAATGTTCCATTGATCGGTACCCAGGGAGGAATCTCTTATAATCCATGTTTAGCTCTCCGTCAGTTTGGAAGAGCCAGAAGAGTAGGGCCTCACGAGATGTTGGTTACTCACTTCAGTTTTGAATTTCAAGTAGGCAGTGACGAACTGCGCCGTGGATTCACCAAGGCTTGGGACAGAATTCACAAAGCTGACCCACATGAGTTGGGACCGAAGACTTCTCTACCTTTGGAACCCTATTGCAGATGGGTCCGCATCCGTGTTCAGAAGTTAGGTATGCCATACGAAGCTGTCAGGCCTATCATTCTTGAATCTCTTGATGAAGACGGGGTTCCTCCAACTGTCCTCCCTCCTCAGATACCCACTGATGTTGATACACTAAAGAGATCTTGGGCGGAGCTACAGGAAGAACAAGATTTCTATCGGGAAAAGTTCAACGAACAAGAACGGAAGATCCAGAAGCTGACTAAGCAATTGGAGGAAGAGCGGGTCCTGAATGACTATATCCGTACTGAGAAGAGAAGGCCATGGGAGCACTGATGAGCTTAGGAGATTTCTTTTACAGTTTTTATTTCCTTTTCAGTATTTTCATCCTTGTAATGCCCAAGGGCAAGTTGTTGAACAATTTAAAAGTTTGAATCTAATGAAGTGTGTTTCTTTTTGTCTACAAAATTGAATCCCGATTGTCTTTGAAAACATAAAACATACGCATCTCATTGCATCATATGCATAACAGGTACCCTTTTTCCCACAGGTTGCTTAATCTTCTTCGCTGTTTATTTGAACAGTCATCATGAATCCTGAATCATCCAATGAGCAAGCTATCAAGGCCCTCCAGGCCCAGAACGCCCAGTTTCAAGAGCTGGTCATGATCTTAGCCCAAGGTCAACAAGAGTTGAAGACTCTGCTCTTGAAGAAGAAGAAGAAGAAGAGGACTACGCTGTTCAACACTGGACGCAGGTTTGGGAATACACTACATAATGAGGCTGATCAGGCCACTTCCTCTGCAGAGAAAGACAGTCCCCAAGGGGGAAGGGCTCCTAGTCCTGCAGTCTCCGACAACGAGACAGATTACAATGATGAACAGTACCCTCCTGCTGCAGACAAATACAAGCAACTAGAGGACCGTTTAAGTGCCATGGAGATTCAAAATGTGCCGGGTTGGATTTTGGAGATCTAGGTTTATCTTCTGGGGTGGTGATCCCACACAAGTTCAAGGCACCTGCCTTTGCGAAGTACGACGGGGCTTCCTGTCCTAAGCTGCATCTCAGATCATATGTAAGGAAGATCCAACCTTACACTGCAGACAAGAATCTATGGATCCATTTCTTTCAGGATAGCCTTTCGGGGTCTCAACTCGAATGGTTCTACCAGCTAGATGGAGCCAGTATTCGAAACTGGGAAGATTTGGCTACCGCATTTTATAAACAGTATCAGTACAATTTTGACCTTGCTCCCACGCGTACCCAACTTCAGGGTATGTCACTGGGGACGGGCGAAGGATTTAAGGAGTATGCGCAAAAGTGGAGAGACCTAGATGGCAGGGTGCAGCCTCCTTTGACTGACCGTGAACTTGTCGACATGTTCCTAGGGACCCTGTCTGGTCCATTCTTCAATCATCTGATTGGTAATTCTTCTGCTGGGTTTACAGATTTGATCTTGACTGGTGAGAGGATAGAAGCTGGTATCAAGTCAGGGAAGATACAGAAAGGTGCCTCCGCAAGTACTGAGAAGAAGCCTTTCAAGAAGGAAGCTAGTGCTGTTTATGGTCCCAGAAGACAAGTTAAACCGGAACGCCGCCAAGATGTCAATGCATTGGTGATTTCTAAGTCTGCTGATGCTCCTCAGCAATTCAACCAACCAAGGGGTGAGAGGCCCAAAAGGCAGTACACTCGGCTTAACATGACCCTATCTCAGATTTTGCCGCAACTACTATCAACCAATCTGGTAACTGTCAAAGAAGCTCCGAAGGTTGTGAACACAACTTCTCCAAAGTACAACCCCAACGCCCGTCGCGCTTATCACTCTAATAGACCCGGGCATACTACGGACGATTGCTGGGCTCTGAGGAATAAGGTTCAAGACCTTATTGATGCTAAAGAAATACAGTTTGAGGCGCCCGAAAGACCCAATGTTGTGACTGCTCCCATGCCCCAGCATGGAGTGAATGATGTGGAAGAAGACCGATATGTAGCCTCCGTGGAAGAGATTGTTACTCTGTTATCGACTGTCAAAAGGAATCTGTCGCTAGCCGGTTTATTTCCGGGATATGGTGAAGATTGCCTTCTATGTGTTGTTTCACCTTTTGGTTGTCCTTTGCTGAAATCAGGAATCCAAAGCCTGATGGATAGCAAAGAAATCTTGTTCGAGAAGATTGTTGTTCCTACTGTCCCTGCCGAAGAAGTTTCTATTGTCACTATTTTCAACAAACCTCCCAAGGCTCCTTCAAAGAAGCCTGTCAAAATCATGTCCGCTCAGAAGTTTTCTCCTATCATCATTACTGTTCTGGGGCCTCTCCCTTATACATCCGACAAAGCTGTCCCATGGCACTATGGGGCAGATGTTTATGTGCTTGGAGTGAAGCAATAGTTTGATACAAGTACCGGTGTCAGTAACATCACCGGGCCTACCAAAATTACTCGCAGTGGTAGGCTGTTTTCACCAGATATTTCGCCACCAGCTATTCAGAAACCCTTTATCATCACACCTGCAAGTGTGCATGTTCCACCTCCTAATCAAGTTCCGGTTTCTACCCCTGCCGCCGAGTCCTCTGACGCTTGGGGCAAGGGGATTGCTACTGATTTGCCTGCCCTGACGGAGGCGCCGAAGACAACCAATGTTGAAGCCTCCAAGCAAGAGATGGAGGAGATCCTCAAAATTATCAAGAAAAGTGATTTCAATGTTGTTGAGCAGCTGGGGCACACCCCATCAAAAATTTCTATGCTATCACTGTTGTTGTGTTCAGAGGCCCATGCCAAGGCCCTGATTTCCTTCCTGAAGACGGCCCATGTGCCACAAGAAACGTCTGTTGATCAATTTACTGATTGCATGGCCAACTTGACTGCCGATAATGGTTTGGGCTTCTCTGACGCTGATCTGACCGCCAAAGGGAAAATCATAATGACGCCCTGCATGTCTCCATTGAATGCAGGGGCACTACTCTTGCCCATGTGTTGGTAGACACCGGTTCTTCATTGAACGTATTAGCCAAGAAGGCCCTAGACAGATTGGATTGTGAGGGTCTAGAGCTCAAGCCCAGTAACATTGTTGTCCGAGCCTTTGACGGTTCGAAAAGGATGGTACATGGTGAAGTTGACATTCCAATCAGGGTTGGTTCTCAAGTTTTTGATTCTACTTTCTATGTGATGGACATCCGTCCATCCTACTCTTGTTTGCTGGGTCGTCCATGGATCCACAAGGCTGGAGCTGTGACCTCCACACTACATCAAAAGCTTAAGTACCCAGTCAGAGGAAAGATTGTTACAGTCCAAGGGGAAGAAGAGTATATGGTCAGCCACCTCAACTCGTTCCGGTACATAGAAAAGGATGGGGAATTCATTGAGACTCCATTCCAACACTTTGAAGAGGTGCCTCAGACATTGGCGTCAACTGAACTGTGATTGAAGACCCTCCTTTGAAAATGGCTTCCTTAATGGATGCCCGGGCTGTAATTGAGAAGGGCGAGTGCGCCAACTGGGGCCGACTTCCTGACTTTACTCCGAAGACTGACAAGTTTGGTTTAGGCTTCACTGTAGAGGCTCAGAAGGCTGTTCGTAAGGCAAGAATTGGAAAATCTCCTGTGTTCATCACCAACCCAGGAGTGAATGCTATTGAAGACGACGTGGAGGAATCTGAATTTGACAGCTAGATCTACCCGACAACCGATAGCGGACCAAGCAACTGGACTGCCAAAGACTTTACACCTATTACTTTTGTCACTCAGTAATGAACTCTTTTGTTTTCAATTTGTAACAAACAATATGATGAAACTTTTATGGCTCGGTGTCCTACCCGGGGCACTGTGGCTTAATTTGTGAGGGCTTTTGTATGTCATTTTCATATATCATTAATCAAAACATTGGACGTTTGTTGCATTTCGAAATCTTGCGCTCCTTTTCTTTCTTTATTATATATTGCAAAGCAGCTATATTTACACACACTCACTTATACAGGTTCCAATCCACTCTGGACCTCACTGGTAACGACTCTGCTACTGCCAGTTATGACTTCGAAAATCCGATCAACTTAGCCGAAGACGAAGGTGAAGATGATTGCGAAGTTCCTGGTGAACTTGCAAGACTGCTACTCCAGGAAGAGAGGGCCATTCAGCCACATGAAGAGCCAGTGGAAACGGTAAATCTGGGTACTGAGACAGACAGAAAGGAAGTCAAGATTGGTGCCAATTTAGAGCTAAGTGTGAAACAACCGTTGATTCAGATGCTGCATGACTACATGGAAATCTTTGCTTGGTCTTACGAAGACATGCCTGGGTTGGATACCGACATTGTGGTTCATCACCTGTCTACCAAGGAAAACTGCCCTCCGGTAAAACAAAAGGTCCGTCGTATGCGTCCAGAGATGTCCGAGAAAATCAAAGTTGAGGTTATGAAACAATTTGATGCCGGGTTTCTAGCTGTAAATTCTTACCCTCAGTGGATTGCCAACGTGGTTCCAGTGCCGAAAAAGGATGGTAAGGTCCGAATGTGTGTTGATTACAGGGATTTGAACAGGGCGAGCCCTAAGGATGATTTCCCTCTGCCTCATATCGACGTTCTGGTTGACAACACTGCTCAGCATAAAGTTTTCTCCTTCATGGATGGCTTCTCCGGTTATAATCAGATCAAGATGGCTCCTGAAGACATGGAGAAGACCACTTTTGTCACTCAGTGGGGCACCTTTTGCTACAAGGTCATGCCTTTTGGGTTAAAAAATGCTGGGGCAACCTACCAACGTGCCATGGTTGCTTTATTTCATGATATGATCCATCATGAGATCGAAGTGTATGTCGACGATATGATTGCAAGGTCCCAAACTGAGGAGGAACACCTTGACCACCTACGGAAGCTGTTCGACCGTCTGAAGTTGTGCAAGCTGAGGTTGAACCCGAACAAATGCACCTTTGGGGTGAGATCTGGAAAATTGCTAGGCTTCATTGTGAGCGACAAAGGTATTCAAGTGGACCCTGCCAAAGTGAAAGCCATACAAGAGATGCCAACTCCCAAGACAGAGAAAGAAGTTAGAGGCTTTTTAGGACGGTTGAACTACATTGCCCGATTCATCTCACATCTAACTGCTACCTGTGAACCGATCTTCAAGCTGCTGAAGAAGGATCAAGTCGTATGTTGGAACGATGAATGTCAGGACGCTTTCGAAAAGATCAAAGAGTATCTCCAAGAACCACCCATTCTTATGCCACCGGTTGAAGGGAGACCTCTAATACTATACTTGACAGTACTTGACAACTCAATGGGGTGTGTGTTGGGGCAGCATGACGAGTCTGGCCGAAAAGAGTACGCTATTTATTACCTGAGCAAAAAGTTTACCGACTGCGAGACTCGATACTCACTGCTCAAAAAAACTTGTTGCGCCCTGGTATGGGCTGCTCGCCGACTGAGACAGTATATGTTGACTCACACTACTCTGTTGATTTCAAAAATGGATCCAATCAAGTACATATTCGAAAAGCCTGCTCTGTCCGGAAGAATAGCCAGATGGCAAATGATCTTGACAGAATATGACATCCAATACACGACTCAAAAAGCAATCAAGGGAAGTGTATTGGCAGACCATTTGGCACACCAACCGGTGGACGATTACCAGTCGTTGAACTTTGAATTTCCAGACGAAGATATCATGGTAGTAACTGATTGTGAAGTACCTGGACCGGATGAATGACCTGAGGAAGGATCCCGATGGTCTATGTATTTTGACGGAGCCTCAAATGCTTTGGGTAATGGAATCGGCGCTGTGATCATATCCCCTAAAGGCACTCATACTCCACTTACTGCCCGACTATGTTTCAACTGCACCAACAACATGGAGGAGTATGAGGCATGTATCATGAGTCTTCAAGCTGCAATTGATTTAAGGATCAAGTTTCTGAGTGTCTTCGGAGATTCCGCTCTTGTGATCAATCAGGTCAAAGGCGAGTGGGATACGAAACACCCGAATCTTATTCCTTACAAGGAGTATGTATTGACATTGATCCCTTACTTCGAAGAGATAACTTTTGAACACTTCCCAAGAGAGGAGAATCAGTTGGTAGACGCGTTGGCTACAATGTCTTCTATGTTCAAGGTCAAATGGGACAACGAAGCGCCCCGAATCATTATCTGGAAATTGGACGAACCTGCATATTGCTGCGATCTTGAGACTGAAGAGGTAACAGAAAAACCCTGGTATCATGAAGTGAAGTGGTATTTGGAAGCTCAAGAATACCCCGAGGGTGCATCTGTTAATGATAAGAAATTCCTGAGAAGGTTTGCAGCAAAGTTCTTCCTCAGCAATGACATTCTCTACAAGCGAAACCATGATTCAACTTTACTGCGTTGTGTGGATAAGACTGAAGCAGAAAGGATCATGGCAGAGCTACATGAAGGTACTTTCGGAACACATTCCAGTGGACACACCATGGCAAAGAAAATCCTTCGGGCAGGATATTTCTGGTCCACAATGGAAGCCGACTGTTATCAGCATTCTCGAACTTGTCATAAATCCCAGATCTATGCTGATAAGGTGCATATTCCTCCGGTTCCTCTGAATGTCCTGACGGAACCTTGGCCTTTTGCAATGTGGGGCATTGATATGATCGGCGAGATCCGACCTACGGCATCCAACGGGCATCGCTTCATCCTAGTCGCGATTGATTACTTCACAAAATGGGTTGAAGCAGCTTCCTACGCCACCGTAACCAAGAGCGTCGTGGCACGGTTCATTCGGCACAACCTGATCTGTCGATATGGCGTACCTGAGAGGATCATTACGGATAATGGTACCAATCTTAACAACAAGATGATCACTGAGCTCTGCGAGCAATTCAAGATACAACACCACAACTCTTCACCTTGCCGGCCGAAGATGAATGGGGTTGTAGAAGCAGCAAATAAGAACATCAAGAAGATTGTGCAGAAGATGACAGTGACCTATAAAGATTGGCACGAAATGTTACCGTTTTCTCTTCATGGGTACCGCACCTCAGCGCGGACGTCAACAGGGGCAACTCCCTTTTCCTTGGTCTATGGCATGGAGGCAGTCTTGCCTATTGAAGTCCAGATACCCTCTCTCCGGATAATGAAGGATGCAGACTTGAGCGAAGATGACTGGATCCAGACTCGGCTTGATCAATTAAACCTAATTGACGAAAAGAGACTCACTGCTATTTGTCATGGTCAGACGTACCAAAAACGGATGATCAGGGCATTTAACAAGAAGGTCAGACGACAAGAGTATCAAGTCGGAGACTTGGTAATCAAGCGCATCATTCTTCCTCAAAGTGACCCCAGGGGCAAATGGACCCCTACGTACGAAGGGCCATTTGTGGTTAAGCACATCTTCTCAGGAGGAGCTATGATCCTAACCACCATGGATGGTGACGACCTTCCTCACCCCGCCAATGCAGACATAGTAAAAAGATACTACACATGAATAAAAGACCCGCTAGGTTGACACACCTAGGCAAAAATAAGGGCTTCCCGGCGAACCAAAAGGGTTCGGGCAGAAATAAGGGATGAAAATGAAAAAAAATCTGTACACCCGGCAAGTCGAAAACCTGAAAAGGCGGCTTGGGCAAAAATGGGTATCCCGGTGGACTGAAAACCCGAAAGGGAGGTCCAGGCAAAAGTTAGGGATAAAGCGTATTACTATGTCTCATCGGATCACCTTGCATCCAGAATTCGACATCAACTATCGGGCTCAGACTTCGGCATCAATCAGTCAGCTTCATCGTCAACTAAGCAGCAAAGTGATAAGACGCTTGAAGACATAAAGGCGATAGCAGAGTTGGAACCCAGTGGGATTATTTTTCACATAGCTGTTTTGTTTCCTTTTCAAAATTGTATAAACTCTATGTTGTTCAGCGGCGTTCTCTTACTAGGACGTCAGCCTCCTGTACATAAACGCCTATTTACAGGCAAATTTCAAAATCAATACAAGTTCAATTTTTCAGACAAATTACCCATCGTTTTTCCTTTTTCTGTTTTATTTTGCAAAAAACGTCCAATGTTCATTTTTGATATATGCATTTGACATTAATCACTAATCATGAATATTTGCATACGAAACAAAAGACTAATTACAGATGACGCCAGAAACAGGGGAAATTTAGATTTGTCCAAGCGGTCTAGTTGCTCTGTCCACCAAAGTACCAAGGTAAGTTCGGCTGAAGAACGTAACCACGATACCTCAGCTCCCCACAAAGTAGCCCCCAGCAAATCAGCAATATTCTCCCCAAGCAGAGTTAGCCTACTGTCAGCCTTAAGGAAGTTGGGTATCCCCAGAAGATCTCAACATTCCCCAGCGGAGCATAGGCATTCCTCAGCAAGCATCCCCAGTAGTCTTAATATAAGATTGTTCCCCGGCGGAATACCTGACATCCAGTGGAACCATTCCCCAGTACAGTTCAAAAGTGTCCCCAGGAGAGTGGAATCCACATCCCTAGTGAAGTCGCTGGTAGGTCCTGAAGCTTATACCCAGTAGGTTCTGGAAGCTTATCACCTGCAGAGTACGAACGTCTCTCCCAAACTTTATTCAAAGGTTATTTCCCCACCAGGTTATAACTGGGTTATCCTCAGCTAATTACCACGGAAAGTCCGTCCTCGGCGAAGTTCTTTTCCTCCAGCGGAGTTCATCAAATTCCCCAACATAACTCATCAGTGGAATCCCCAGCGGAGCTCTCATCAAAACCTCACCGAAGTATCTCTTCCCACAGAGTAATCTCTCCAACAAGTTTATTCCCCAACGGAGTTGTCTTCTCCTACCGGTTTATTCTTGCAACCATCATCCCCAGCGGAAACGAAGAACTCTACCCTTCAATATCAGCCCAGGATTTGATTCCCCAGCCAGTCGTCAAGGATTTACTTTCCTAGACGAAAATACATTCATAGACATTTCACATTTCATACATCCTGCTTACATACATGACAGAGTGCATACAACACTATCTCATTTTGAGTATCATGACATTGTGCATTTCATACATCATGACATTGCATACAACTAATGTTTTTCCTTTTCAGGGAAAGGTCAATCCAAAGATGATTACTATCAATTATCGCAATTCCAGATTCGATACCTGTATCTAGCCAGGGCACATCTGTGAACAACTGATTGTAGATTCGATACTTGTATCTAGCCAGGGCATATCTGCATGAAGAGTTTAAAGATCAACCCCTGTAACAGGCCAGGAAATTATCTTTCATTCTCAGGTCAGAGGTCGACACCTGTATCCAGCCAGGAAAGCTATCTCTACCAACCTTTTGCAATTCCAGATTCGATTCCTGTATCCAGCCAGGGCACATCTGTGAGCAACTAATTCTAGATTCGACACCTGTATCCAGCCAGGGCATATCTGTAGACGACAATTCCAGATTCGATACCTGTATCCAGCCAGGGCACATCTGTAGACAACAATTCCAGATTCGATTCCTGTATCTAGCCAGGGCACATCTGCGAGCAACTAACTGTGGATTCGATACCTGTATCTAGCTAGGGCATATATGCATGAAGAGATTGAAGATCAACACCTGTAACAGGCCAGGAAACATCTTCCTTTCTCAAAGTACACAAGTTCTCGCTAAGGAATCTCTTACGCGACCAACACTTCCAAATGGCATCTATAAGCCCATTCCCGACAAGGTTCTGTCACATCTCCAGATGGCATTTATAAGCCCATCCCCCTATCCACCATCTCTCCAAATGGCATCTATAAGCCCATTCCCACCATCACATTGCTGATACTCCAGCATGCGAGTGCAAATTTCCGGGCACTCTAGTGTCCAATCTCCTTTTACCCTCGAGTCGCGAAAGGCAAACTTGCCAATCTAACTCTTCAGGTTCAAGAAGATTGAACAGGGGCAATTGTTGCACCCCAAAATTTACCCTCCCATTTCCTCAACATTTTCTCACCACAAGACCTTTGGAGCTCAAGATCAAGTTAGGGTTTGCTCTGCTCAAGACTCCTCCTTGCACTGTTGACCCAAATTAGGGTTTGAGTTTGCACAAAGATGTTTTGACCTAAAATGCCTAAGATGACTTTCAGGCTTCATATTGGACTCCCAAGTTTATCCATACCAAGTTTCAAGCCTTGATTCCAATCTTTGCCCAGTCAATTGGACAGTTGACCTAAAAATCAGCTGTATTGGGGAAAAGTCAACTGTGGTCAATTGACAGTCAAACCTCATGATTTTTGACCCACATCAACATTATGAACTCATATGGACCATTTGATCAAGTTTGGATCACAATCCCACAAGAAATTTGATCAGATCATCAAAAGGGCAAAATGGTCATTTTTAGGGTTTTGACTGCACAAAGGCAATTTTTGACTGTTTGACCTAACCAATGGCAAACCAAGCTAATATATGGACTCAAGGACCCCATGGAATTGTCTTGACATGTTCAACAAATTCAAAAGATCCCAAATGCACAAGATTGACAGATGAATTTTCCAGTCAATTGATCAATTTTTGACTGTATACTGAAAAGTCAAACTTTGACTTTTTGGTCAAAATCAAGTGTCAAGATTCATTTTTCATCAACACATGTCAAATTATTAAACTTGTTCATCAAGAAATCAAGAATTGCAAATTAGGGTTTAAAATGAAGAATTTTCATAACTTAGAAATTTTCTAAGTTATGAAAATCCCGAATTTTTTCCTAACTTTGTCCCATTTTTTCACCAAAATAAATTTGGATTCAAGGAAAACTCAAAACATGAAAGTTGTAGCCAATTGCAAAATATACAACTTTGATTCACAAAGTTTCCTCAAAAGAAGCTTGTATCTCAAGTTATGATTTTTGGAACAAGGGTGCAAAACATTCTTAACTTAGAAAAATTTTGACCTATTCTAGGCAGGATTTTTGCCTAACTTCATGGCCACTTTTCACATGCATCCACTTGGAATTTCAATTTGCATTACAAATATGGATTGTAGTACACATTCCAAGCTTTCCAAAATGTCCAAGAACTCATCAAATAACTTTGTGGTTAGGGAGAATCGAATTTGGCAATATGAGCAAAAGTCATTTTGATTCATGGCCAAAGGCATGTTCATAACTTGTGCATTTTCAAACTCAGCATATGAAAGCTACATTACAGGCCTCTAATCTCATTTACACTCCAAAATTAAATGCTAATCCATTGTGCCAAGATGTTGTTCTATGAGTTTGGTCATTACATGAAGGATTAGTCCTTAATTAGAAAAAGCACTTTATCCATTTTTGAAAAGTATGGCTTTATGTCAAGTTTGCAAATCAAGAGGTACAATGCATATCTTCTAGGCATAAGCTAATGGACATATCCCACTGATCAAGACAAAGCTTTGCAGCACATTTGAGGGGCCTAGAGGAGCCTGTAACAGCACTTGGCATTTTTGACTTACATGAGAAGAAACATTGCATAACTTACAACAACTCACATTTCTGCCAACACAAGCTTAGACAAACTTCTTGTACACATTCCAAATATCATAACTGAGCTAAGGCACGAGCTAACTACCCTCCATACCTCCCTAAACCTCAAAACACCATTGTACTGCACAAAAACAGGGCATCCCTGCAACTTGACTTCCACAAACATTTCCACTCGTGAACTTCTGTAGCTTGATATAGCAAGTTTCAAAGCATCCCAAGCATTGAAATAGCATCCCTGGACTTCAAGTAAGTTGTACAAGTATTCACCTTGCCTTGAAAGTACCTCCATTGTCAGATACGATCCAAGCTGAACAGGTAAGTTCATGGACTTCTATCTCTCAATCTAGGAAGAGTTAGGTTTAGATTTATGAATGAAAAATGTCATGTTCATGTCCCTGAAGCCATCCATATCCTCACTTTCCATTTATATTGCATATGCTGAGAGAATTTAAGACCTGGACATTGACAAAAACTTAGGTCAGGAATTAGGGATGAAGAAATTCTCTTTCATTTCTTAGAGTTAAGTCAAGTTCTTTATATGTTTAGATTCGTATCTTAATGCCCTACATTTTTGATGTTATGAGTTTTGCTTAAAAGTCCAAGAATCAGGATGTTTGAATCAGTGTGAAAAACGCGCGTTTTTGAGACAAGCTTGCTGGAGGTTGAAGAAGATAGGTATTGGGCTGGGCCTGATTCTGTTTCCTTTTTGCACCACTGCATTTCACATGTACCCCCCTGGCCCATTTTGAGATATATTTGTCTTTTTTTATTTTTTCCTTTTGATTTTGTTTCTATATTTTTATTTAAACATGAAAAAATATTAAAATTATTTTTCTCACATTTTTTGCATTTTATTTGATATTTATTTGATTCATTTAGTTATATATGTAAATAAATACATAATATCTTTTATTTAAAAATACTAAAATTAATACCAATACATTTTATTTTCTAATTTTCATTTTATTTTATCCTTTGAAAACATTTTATGAAAATATACTTTTTTTGTAAATATTAAATATTTTATTTTTGTACATATTTAATATACTTAACATATAATATAAATATTTACATATTTATTAGGATATTTAGGATAAAAATACAAAAATATACATTTTTATTTTTATTAATATTTAAAATTAAAAATACCTTTTTGACAAATATACTTCTCTTTTATTTATTTTTTGTATATAATTAATAAATGTTGTATATAATACATAATAAATAATTAATACCTTTTATTTAGCAAAATTAGGGTTTTTGCCCTAAACATGAAAATATTCAAAAATTAACTTTCTTTTAATTATTTTTATTTTATTTGTGAATAAAATATACACTTACACAAAAATACCTTCACATACATATTGCTTTATTCTTATACATCTTTATATTTACATTTGCGCAATTCGATTTGGTTGTAAATATTAGACACTACTCTCCTATGAAGTCTCATCCCCATTTGAACATTTGTACCCCCATTCCCATGATTATTGTGCAATAATTTAGGACCTTTAAATTCCTCATTTAAAAGTTTTCTAATTATACCATGATAGAATTAGGGTTTTGTATGCAAAAATTAACCAAAAATAGTTTGACCTAAATTCAAGATAAACAAGCATGAAAATGGACAACACCAATCACACTTGCACCCCCTAGGGTTATTCCACTTGTTGCCTTCAATAATGAGCCATATTGCATGTTGAGTATCTTTGGCAAAACAAAACAATTCAAATGATCATAGTCCCTTGATGACGCTTTCAAAAGTTGCCTAAACAAATGATCAAGTCCCTTAAAGAAAAATTGCCCAAGATACTTGGCACTATTGCAATCATGGTCTAAATAATGACCCGCGCCCGTCCCGTTCACATCCTAATACAAGATTGTCCACCAAAATACAATGGTGGAACAAAATTGTTAAAAGGGTTAAAACATAGCAAAGATCTTTGAGAAATTTAGGGTAGATAGCTCTTAGTTACTTGCCAACTTGCAAAACAAAAACACTTGCCTATTTTTCAAAACACACAACACACTTTCAAAACAACTTTCAAAAACATTGAAAACTTTTCAAAAGACTTACACCTTTGTATACATCCCAACATGGATCATTACAAAGGTTGCCACCCCATTGGCCTCTTTTCAAAACATTTTCAAAACCCACACACAAAGCACCATTTCAAACAATTGAAAATAAAGGCAAGTTGATCTAAGCAAGTAACTAAGAGCCCATGGATAACCATGGATATAAAGGGTGCTAATACCTTCCCTTTCTATAATCTACTCCCCGAACCCAAGAAAACATCTCAAAGGTTTTTGAAGTGCTTTTTAACCTTTCCTTAGGATAAAATAAAAAGTCGGTGGCGACTCTTGCTCAACCGAAACATTTGCGAAAACAAACGCAAAACCTCAAGTCAGTTGTCCCACCGTATCACACCGTGCAATATGGCTGAGAAGATTACTGAGCAAGATGTAATTGAAACAAGAAGATGCAACAATAATTCAAGTTGATAACAAATCTGCAATCGAACTGGCAAAGTATCAAGTAAACCATGAACGTAGCAAGCACATTGATGTTCTATTTCATTTTATTCGAGAACATGTGAAGGATGGAAGCATTAAACTGAAGCACATTGCAACAAAGATCAAGCAGCGTACATTCACACAAAAGCACTGTCGAAGGAGCTTTTTAACAGAGGAAAGAAAATGCTAGGCATGATGGATCGAAGGAATATTTGAATTTATGGGGGAGTTTTGTTGGTTAAATTCAAATCAATATTTGGTAAATCAAAAATCAGATTCCCTTGGGCAGTGAGAAATTTATTCCTTAGGGACCTAGACATAATTATTGTTGTAACTCTTAATATTCTATCATGTGACTCTATATAAATCACATTGTATCTCATTGTAAATGTTATTTGGACAAATTTATAAAGAAAGAAGTTCAAAGTCCACTCTCATTTCTCCTTAAATTTCTCCTTAAATTTCTTTAATGCATACAAAACACTTGATATGGTTGCTATTCCGTAAGCATGATGATCACACCTATATAAAAATGCAACACAGTACTCAATTAGAACTTGATTATTAAGTGACGGAAATAAGTTTTCATAGCTCGATCAGAACATGAAAACTGCTATGTTGCAACTATAAAAAGATTGCTTTCCCAATACAATGGCCACTAAAAATGCAACTGAAAATAAATGGGTGTAATCAAAAAAATGTCAAAAAAGATTGTTGATGGTTCTGGTTCCAGAGGTGGAAGGTTGGAAGAGATTGTGGTGCTAGGAAATATCATTGTGATGCAGTTAGAAATATTGCTGGTTCAATACAAACTAATATTAGAGTCCCACACCGAAAATGTTTAGGGAAGTAAAAGAGTTTATATACTCTTTTACACAACCTTTATAAAAACATGAATTAACAGACTACTTCAAAGGATGTTAGACCTTGAAATATCATTAATAAAAATTATTTAGAAAATCAAAAATATAAAATTTATTCAAAAATTTGAATGTAATTAAAAAATAAAAACAAGACAAATTAATTGCCACAATAATATCCTAACAAAAGAGGAATGTGCAATGACACTTTAATTTATTTTATCCCTATTATTTTTCATTTTTGCAACACATTAAGATCACAATATTGGGTTGCCTGCTCAAACTTTGCTTTTTCTCTCCCCTTTAAGTTTATCTTTGTGGGATCCCCAAGCACTTTATTATGTATCTTGTACATTTGTCTCTCTATGATTTTTACTTTAATAACTAAAAATCAAAATACAAAAATATGTATTGTTTTCCTTTGTTTATTTTGCAAGGACAAGTATGAACCATGTGGATCAAACAAGTTCCCTCAACTAGGGTTTTATCTGATCAAAGTCAAAGTGTGGTTAACATTGATTTTCAAATATTTGTGCATTATGGATTGACATATAATCTTAAGTCATATCATCTTCAAACATCATTCAATCTCAATTGATCAAGAATTCCTCAAGTTTGGTTACTTATTTCTCAAGAAAAGTCAAAGGTCTATGTGTTTATTTCCATGACTTCATCATCAAGTAACCTCAAGATTTGTCATGTTTAATCAAATATCAATCGAGGATTCATTATTATAAGTTCTTGTGTGCATCACCATTCTTTGAAATGCAAGAGGATCAAGTAGGCAAGTTGATTCAAAGTGGGATTGAACAAAAAGTTAACATTTTAAGTTCGAGTTCAAATATCATACCTACTTAAATATTCAAAAAATTTGAGTGATTATTTTAAAATATGCCTATCCTTGAAATTCTCTCCAACTTCTCTTTACAAGTAACGAGCTAATTATGTTTGGAAGATCATCAAAAGGTTTGATACATTATAGGTCATCTTATGGACTTAGAAATTTTTTGACCGATTTTCAAGTGAATTTTTGCCCAACTTTCAAGAAGCATAACTCTTTAAATTTTATCATTTGAGGCTGATTTTTTTGCACATTATCATTTGTGATTCCCTCAACAAGTTTGCTTCAATGGTCAAGGTTCAATTATGCTTGGAAGGCCATAGAAAGTATTGAAAGTTAGCTTTGAAGCTTGTATTTTCAGTTCATCGTGTCAACTTCCAATTTCCATAACTTTTTCCACAAACATCTAAATGCAAACTTTCTTGTCACATTGTGATCTTTGAGACGATGTGAGATAATTGCAAAAATAATAATCCATAAAGGTTCCTTGAGCATCATTTCAGAAGGGTTCAAAGTTGGGAACTTCAAAACTGTTTTTCACCATTTTATTAGATTTTCACCTTAAACAAAATGAGTTTACATTCCAAATTACCACAAGCTTTGAACTTAAACGTGTTTAGTGATGTGTTATGAAGTTAATTGACTCATAAAACTCCATGTTTTGATCCATTTTGATACACATGAAGTCACACATTTTTCACCCATGATGCAAACTTGGTTCACACGAATTGAAAGGAATTACACACGTATGATCACTACATTGCCTTCCCTATAAAGAACACACTCCATTCCCTTAATTTTACAAGATTTGGAGAGCCAAAATCACCCTGCTCATACTCCAAAATTTTCTTTAAAAGTAGAGAGATCATGAATACTCCACAAGCCACATCAACTCAATTTCTTCATTCACACACCTTATTTGAAACCTTATAAAGCCAACTAAATAAAAAAGCAAGTCAAATCATGCACCGAAGATCTCTCACCAAGTCCAGCTTCATATCAAATCAACTACAATTTGATCAAGTAGTTACAAACCTCCATTTATTTCAAACTTCATATGTAGCCATTGGCTTTCCGAAGCTCATACTTCTTTTAGATTTCATTTTCATTTTGATTTCAATTTTCAAAAATGTCACGAGTTTTCATCAAATTATATCTGCTCAGTTTATTTATATTTTCACAATGCATACGGTTTAAATTAAAACATGACAAATGAACTGCCACAATAATACCCTAACTAAATGGGAGTGTGCAAGGACATATACTTTAATTTTTGCCCCTAAGATCCCCTATCATTTTGCATTTTTGCAACATATTAAGATCAGTTTTTTGGGTTGCCTTCTCAAACTTTGCCTTTCTCTCCCCTTAAGTTAATGTTTGTGGGATCACCAAGCACCTTATTTTGTATCTTTTACATTTGTCCTTATATGATTTATATTTTAATAACTATTAATCAAAATACAAAAATATGTATTGTTTTCCTTTGTTAATTTTGCAAGGACAAGTGTGAACCATGTGGATCAAACATGTTCCCTCAACTAGGGTTTTATCTGATCAAAGTTAAAGTGTGGTCAACATTGATTTTCAAATATTTGTGCATTATGTATTGGCATATAATATTAATTCATATCATTTTTAAACATTATTAAATCTCAGTTGATCAAGAATTCCTCAAGTTTGGTTACTTATTTCTCAAGAAAAGTCAGAGGTCTTTGTGTTTATTTCCATGCCTTAATCATCAAGTAACCTCAAGATTGGTCATGTTTAATTAAATACCAGTGGAGGATTTATCATTCTAAGTTCATGTGTGCATCACCATGCTTAGAAATGTAAGAAAATATCATGTATGCAATTTGATTCAAAGTGGGCTTGACCAAAAAGTCAACATTTTAAGTTAAAGTTCAAAATATCATAACTCCTTCAATATTCAAAAATTTCAAGTGATTCTTTTAGAATATGACTCTCCTTGACATTCTCTCCAACTTCTCTTACAAGTAAAGAGATAATTATGTTTGGAAGATCATCAAAATTTTTGATACATTATAGGTCATCTTGTGGACTTAGAAAATTGTTGACCTATTTTCCAGTGAATTTTGCCCAACTTTCAAGAAGCATAACTCTTTAAACTTTATTGTTTGAGGCTGATTCTTTTTGCACAATATCATTTGTGATTCCCTCTACAAGTTTTCATAAACGGTTGAGGTCCAATTATGCTTGGAAGGCCATGGAAAGTATTAAAAGATTATAGGTCAGTTTGGATCATTATAGACTTAGAATTTTCAAAGCTTGTATTTTCAGTTCATCGTGCCAACTTCCAATTTCCATAAATTTTTCAACAAACATCAAAATGGAAAAGTTCTTGTCAAATTATGATCTTTGAAATGATGTGAGCTAATTGCAAAAATAATGATCCATAAAGGTTCCTTGAGCATCATTCAGAAGGTTTCAAAGTTGGGTACTTGAAAACTGTTTTTCACCATTTTATCAGATTTTCACCTTAAACAAAATGAGTTTACATTCCAAATAACCAGAAGCTTTAAACTTAAGCATGTTTAGTGATGTGTTATGAAGTTAATTGACTCATAAAACTCCAAGTTTGGATGCATTTTAATGCACATGGAGTCATACATTTTTCATTAATGATGCAAACTTGGTCCACACGAATTGAAAGGAATAACACACGTATGATCACTGTATTGCCTTCCCTATAAATAACACAATCCATTCCCTTCATTTTCTAAGCTTTAGAGAGCCAAAATCACCCTGCTCATACTCTAAATTTTTCTTTAAAAGTAGAGAGATCATGAATACTCCACAAGCCATTTAAATTAAATCTCTTCATTCACACACCTTCCTTGCAACCTTTTGAAGCTATCTAAACCAAAAAGAAAGTCAAATCATGCACTGAAGCTCTCAAACCAAGTCCATTTTCATATCATATCAAACACACTTCATTCAAGTAGTTACAAACCTCCATTTTCTTCAAACATCATACCACGAAGTAGCCATTGGCTTTTTAAATCACATACTTCTTTTAGATTTCATTTTCATTCTGATTTCATCATTTAATTTTGATTTTAATTTTCAAAAATGTCACGAGTTTTCATCAAATCATCTCTGCTCAGTTTATATAAATTTTCACAATGCATATGGTTTAAATAAAAACATGACAGTTGAACTACCACAATAATACCCTAACTAAAGGGGAGTGTGCAATGACATATACTTTAATTTTTATCCCTAAGATCCCCTATCATTTTTCATTTTTGCACCACTTTAAGATCACAATTTTGGGTTGCCTTCTCAAACTTTGCTTTTCCTCTCCCCTTTAAGTTTATCTTTGTGGGATCACCAAGAACCTTATTATGTATCTTGTACATTTGTCTCTATATGATTTATATCTTAATAACTACTAATGAAAATACAAAAATATGTATTTTCCTCCTTTGTTTAATTTTCAATGAAAAGTGTGAACGCAGTGGATCAAACAAGTTCCCTCAACTATGGTTTTATCTGATCAAAGTCTAAGTGTGGTCAACATTGATTTTAAAATATTTGTGAATTATGGAATTGCATATAATCTTAAGTCATATCATCTTTAAACATCATTCAATCTCAATTGATCAAGAATTTCTCAAGTTTGGTTACTTATTTCTCAAGAAAAGTCAAAGGTCTATGTGTTTATTTCAATGTCTTCATCCTGAAATAACCTCAATATTGGTCATTTTTAAGCAAATAAAAATCAAGGATTCATCATTATAAGTTCATGTGTGCATCACCATGCATTGAAATGTAAGAAAAGATCAAGTATGCGAGTTGATTCAAAGTGGGCTTGACCAAAAAGTCAACATTTAAAGTTCAAGTTTAAAATATCATAACTCCTTGAATATTCAAATTTTTTGAGTGATTATTTTAGAATATGACTCTCCTTGACATTGTCTTCAAATTCTCTTTACAAGTAAAGAGATAATTATGTTTTGGAAGATCATCGAAAGTTTAGATACATTATAGGTCATCTAGTGGACTAAGAAATTTTTTGACCTATTTTCAAGTGAATCCTGCCCAACTTTTAAGTAGCATAACTGATTAAATATTAACATTAGAGGCTGATTATTTTTTAATAATATCATTTGTGATTCCCTCTACAAGTTTTCATAAATGGTCGAGGTCCAATTATGCTTGGAAGGCCATGGAAAGAATCGAAAGATTATAGGTCAGTTTGGACCATTATAGACTTAGAAATTTCAAAGCTTGTATTTTCAGTTCATCGTGCCAACTTTCAATTTCCATTACTTTTTCCACAAACATCCAAATGCAAACTTTCTTGTCACATTGTGATCTTTGAAATGACGTGAGGTAATTGCAAAAATAATGATCCATAAAGGTTCCTTGAGAGTCATTCTGAAGGGTTCAAAGTTGGGTACTTGAAAAATGTTTTTCACCATTTTATCAGATTTTCACCTTAAACAAAATGAGTTTACATTCCAAATTACCACAAGCTTTGAACTTAAACGTGTTTAGTGATGTGTTATGAAGTTAATTGACTCATAAAACTCCATGTTTTGATCCATTTTGATGCCCATGGAGTCACAAATTTTTCACCCATGATGCAAACTTGGATCACATGAATTGAAAGGAATTTCACACGTATGATCACTGCATTGCCTTACTTATAAATAACACACTCCATTCCCTTCATTTTCCTAGCTTTGAAGATCCAAAATCACCATGCTCATACTCCAAAATTTTCATTAAAAGTAGAGAGATCATGAATACTCCACAAGCCATTTCAACTCAATCTCTTCATCCACACACCTTCTTTGCAACCTTATGAAGCCAACTAAATAAAAAATCAAGTCAAATCATGCACCGAAGATGTCTCACCAAGTCCAGTTTCATATCAAATTAACCACATTTCGATCAAGTAGTCATTGGCTTTCTGAAGCTCATACTTCTTTTAGATTTCATTTTCATTCTGATTTCATCATTTGATTTTGATTTCAATTTTCAAAAATGTCACGAGTTTTCATCAAATTATCGGTGCTCAGTTTATATAAATTTTCACAATGCATATGGTTTAAATAAAAACATGACATCTGAACTACCACAATAATACCATAACTAAAGGGGAGTGTGCAATGACATATACTTTAATTTTTACTCCTAAGATCCCCTATTATTTTGCATTATTGCAACACATTAAGATCACAATTTTGGGGTGCCTTCTCAAACTTTGCTTTTCGTCTCCACTTTAAGTTAAATTTTGTGGGATCACCAAGCACCATATTATGTGTCTTGTACATTTGTATCTATATGATTTATATTTTAATAACTATTAAAAAAAATACAAAAATATGTATTGTTTTACTTTATTTATTTTGCAAGGATAAGTGTGAACCAAGTGGATCAAACAAGTTCCCTCAACTAGGGTTTTATCTGATCTAAGTCAAAGTGTGCTCAACATTGATTTTCGAATATTTGTGCATTATGGATTGGTATATAATATTAATTCATATCATCTTTAAACATCATTCAATCTCAATTGATCAATAATTCCTCAAGTTTGGTTACTTATTTCTCAAGAAAAGCCAAAGGTCTATGTGTTTATTTCCATGCCTTCATCATCAACTAACCTCAAGATTGGTCATGTTTAATCAAATACAAATGGAGGATTCATCATTCTTAGTTCATGTCTGCATCACCATGCTTTGAAATGTAAGAAAAGATCAAGTATGCAAGTTGAATCAAAGTGCGCTTGACCAAAAAGTCAACATTTTAAATTCAAGGTCAAAATATCATAACTCCTTCAATATTCAACATTTTTTAGTGATTCGTTTGGAATATGACTCTCCTTGAAATTCTCCAAAACTTCTCTTTACAAGTAAAGAGATAACTATTTTTGGAAGAGCATCAAAAGTTTTGATACATTATAGGTCATCTTGTGGACTTAGAAATTTTTTGACCTATTTTCAAGTGAATTTTGCCAAACTTTTAAGAAGCATAACTCTTTAAATTTTATCATTTGAGGCTGATTCTTTTTGCACAATATCATTTGTGATCCCATCTACAAGTTTTCATAAATGGTCGAGGTCCAATTATGTTTGGAAGGCCATGGAAAGTATTGAAAGATTATAGGTCAGTTTGGATCATTATAGACTTAGAATTTTCAAAGCTTACATTTTCAGTTCATCGTGCCAACTTCCAATTTCCATAACTTTTTCCACAAACATCCAAATGCAAACTTTCTACTCACATCGTGGTCTTTGAAATGATGTGAGCTAATTGCAAAAATAATGACCTATAAAGGTTCCTAGAGTATCATTCAGAATGGTTCAAAGTTTGGTACTTGAAAACTGTTTTTCACAATTATATCAAATTTTCACCTTAAACAAAATGAGTTTACATTCCAAATTACCACAAGATTTGAACTTCAACATGTTTAGGGAATGTGTTATGAAGTTAATTGACTCATAAAACTCCAAGTTTGGATGAATTTTAATGAACATGGAGTCACACATTTTTCACTCATGATGCGAACTTGGTTCACACGAATTGAAAGGAATAACACATGTATGATCACTGCATTACCTTTCATATAAATAACATAGCCCATTTCCTTCATTTTCCAAGCTTTAGAGAACCAAAATCACCCTGCTCATACTCTAAATTTTTCTTTAAAACTAGAGAGATCATGAATACTCCACAAGCCATTTCAATTAAATCTCTTCATTCACACACCTTCCTTGAAACCTTATGAAGCCAACTAAACCAAAAAGCAAGTTAAATCATGCACTTAAGCTCTCTCACCAAGTCCAGTTTCATATCAAATCAACCACACTTCCTTCAAGTAGTTACAAACCTCCATTTTCTTAAAACTTCATACCACGATGTATCCATTGGCTTTCTGAAGCTCATACGTCTTTTAGATTTCATTTTCATTCTGATTTCATCATTTAATTTTGATTTCAATTTTCAAAAATGTTACGAGTTTTCATCAAATTATCTTTGCTAAGTTTATATAAATATTCACAATGCATATGGTTTAAATAAAAACATGACAAATAAACTGCCACAAGAATACCCAAACTAAATGGGAGTGTGCAATGACATATACTTTAATTTTTACCCCTAAGATACCCTATCATTTTGCATTTTGGCAACACCTTAAGATCCCAATTTTCGGTTGCCTTCTCAAACTTTTCTTTTCCTATCCCCTTTAAGTTTATCTTTGTGGAATCACCAAACACCTTATTATGTATCTTGTAAATTTGTATCTATATGATTTATATCTTAATAACTACTAATCAAAATACAAAAATATGTATTGTTCACCTTTGTTTATTTTGCAATGACAAGTGTGAACACAGTGGATCAAACAAGTTCCCACAACTAGGGTTTTATCTGATCAAAGTCTAAGTGTGGTAAACATTGATTTTAAAATATTTGTGAATTATATAATTGCATATAATCTTAAGTCATATCATCTTTAAACATCATTCAATCTCAATTGATCAAGAATTCCTCAAGTCTGGTTATATATTTCTCAAGAAAAGTCAAAGGTCTATGTGTTTATTTCCATGCCTTCATCATCAAGTAACCTCAAAATTTGTCATGTATAATCAAATACCAATGGAGTATTCATCATTCTAAGTTCATGTGTGCATCACCATGCTTTTAAATGTAATAAAAGATCAAGTATGCAAGTTGATTCAAAGTGGCCTTGACCAAAAAGTCAACATTTTAAGTTCAAGTTGAAAATATCATAACTCCTTAAATATTCAAATTTTTTGAGTGATTCTTTTAGAATATGACTCTCCTTGACATTATCTTCAACTTCTCTTTACAAGTAAAGAGATGATTATGTTTGGAAGATCATCGAAAGTTTTGATACATTATAGGTCATCTAGTAGACTAAGAATTTTTTTGACCTATTTTCAAGTGAATCTTGCCCAACTTTCAAGTAGCATAACTCTTTAAATATTATCATTTGAGGCTGATTCTTTTTGAATAATATCATTTGTTATTCCCTCTACAAGTTTTCATAAATGGCCGAGGTTCAATTATGCTTGGAAGGCCATGGAAAGTATTGAAAGATTATAGGTCAGTTTGGTTCATTATAGACTTAGAATTTTCAAAGCTTGTATTATTAGTTCATCGTGCCAACTTCCAATTTCTATAAATTTTTCCACAAACATCCAAATTAAAACTTTCTTGTCACATTGTGATCTTTGAAATGATGTGAGCTAATTGCAAAAATAATGATCCATAAAGGTTCCATGAGCATCATTCAGAAGGGTTCAAAGTTGGGTACTTGAAAACTGTTTTTCACCATTTTATCATATTTTCACCTTAAACAAAATGAGTTTACATTCCTAAGTACCACAAGATTTGAACTTAAACGTGTTTAGTGATGTGTTATGAAGTTAATTGACTTATAAAACTCCATGTTTTGATCCATTTTGATGCACATGGAGTCACACATTTTTCACCCATGATGTAAACTTGGTTCACACAAATTGAAAGGAATTACACACGTATGATCACTGTATTTCCTTCCCTATAAATAACACACTCCATTCTCTTAATTTTCCAAGCTTTGGAGAGCCAAAATCACCCTGCTCATACTTCAAATTTTTCTTTAAAAGTAGAGAGATCATGAATACTCCACAAGCCATTTCAACTCAATCTGTTCATTCACACACCTTTTTTTCAACCTTATGAAGCCAACTATATAAAAAAGCAAGTCAAATCATGCACCAAAGCTCTCTCACCAAATCCAGTTTCATAACAAATTAACCACGCTTTGATCAAGTAGTTACAAACCTCCATTTGTTTCAAACTTCATAACACAATGTAGCCATTGGATTTCTGAAGATCATACTTCTTTTAGATTTCATTTTCATTCTGATTTCATCAGTTGATTTTGATTTCAAGTTTCAAAAATGTCACGAGTTTTCATTAAATTATCTTTACTCAGTTTATATAAATTTTCACAATGCATATGGTTTAAATAAAAACACGACAGATGAACTACCGCAATAATACCATAACTAAAGGGGAGTGTGCAATGACATACACTTTAATCTTTACTCCTAAAATACCCTATCAATTTGCATTATTGCAACACATTTAGATCACAATTTTGGGTTGCCTTCTCAAACTTTGCTTTTCCTCTCCCCTTTAAGTTAATGTTTGTGGGATCACCAATCACCTTATTATGTATCTTGTACATTTGTCCTTATATGATTTATATTTTAATAACTATTAATCAAAATACAAAAATATGTATTATTTTACTTTGATTATTTTGCAAGGACAAGTGTGAACCAAGTGGATCGAACAAGTTCCCTCAACTAGGGTTTTATCTGATCAAAGTCAAAGTCTGGTCAACATTGATTTTCAAATATTTGTGCATTATGGATTGGCATATAATATTAATTCATATCATATTTAAACATCATTCAATTTCAATTGTTCAAGAATTCCTCAAGTTTGGTTACTTATTTCTCAAGAAAAGTCAGAGGTCTTTGTGTTTATTTCCATGCCTTAATCATCAAGTAACCTCAAGATTGGTCATGTTTAATTAAATACCAGTGGAGGATTCATCATTATAAGTTCATGTGTGAATCACCATGCTTTAAAATGTAAGAAAAGATCAAGTATGCAAGTTGATTCAAAGTGGGCTTGGCCAAAAATTCAACATTTTAAGTTCAAGTTCAAAATATCATAACTCCTTCAATATTCAACATTTTTGAGTGACTCTTTTAGAATATGACTCTCCTTGACATTCTCTCCAACTTATCTTTACCAGTAAAGAGATAACTATCTTTGGAATATCATCAAAAGTTTCGATACATTATAGTTCATCTTGTGGACTAAGAAATTTTTTGACCTATTTTAAAGTGAATTTTGCCGAACTTTCAAGAAGCATAACTCTTTAAATTTTATCATTTGAAGCTGATTCTTTTTGCACAATGTCATTTGTGATTCCCTCTACAAGTTTTCATAAATGGTCGAGGTCCAATTATGCTTGGAAGGCCATGGAAAGTATTGAAAGATTATAGGTCTGTTTGGATCATTATAGACTTAGAATTTTAAAAG
Organism: Vicia faba; assembly: GCA_948472305.1. NCBI lineage: Eukaryota > Viridiplantae > Streptophyta > Magnoliopsida > Fabales > Fabaceae > Vicia > Vicia faba. The sequence continues at coordinate 1,428,064,509 of OX451735.1, read as the reverse complement.
CTTGTATTTTCAATTCATCGTGACAACTTCCAATTTCCATAACTTTTTCCATAAACATCCAAATGCAAAATTTCTTGTCACATTGTGATCTTTGAAATGATGTGAGATAATTGCTAAAATAGTGATCCATAAAGGTTCCTTGAGCATCATTCAGAAGGGTTCAAAGTTGGGTACTTGAAAACTATTTTTCACTATTTTATCAGATTTTAACCTTAAACAAAATGAGTTTACATTACAAATTACCACAAGCTTTGAACTTAAACGTGTTTAGTGATATGTCATGAAGTTAATTGACTCATAAAATTCCAAGTTTGGATGCATTTTAAAGCACATGGAGTCACACATTTTTCACTCATGATGCGAACTTGGTTCACATAAATTTAAAGGAATACCACACGTATGATCACTACATTGCCTTCCCTATAAATAACACAGTCCATTCCCTTCATTTTCTAAGCTTTAGAGAGCCAAAATCACCCTGCTCATACTCCAAATTTTTCTTTAAAAGTAGAGAGATCATGAATACTCCACAAGCCATTTCAATTAAATCTCTTAATTCACACACCTTCCTTGTAACCTTATGAAGCCAAATAAACCAAAAAGCAAGTCAAATCATGCATTGAAGCTCTCTCACCAAGTCCAGTTTCATATCAAATCAACCACACTTCATTCAAGTAGTTACGAACCTCCATTTTCTTCAAACTTCATACCACGATGTAGCCATTGGGCTTGACCAAAAATTCAACATTTTATGTTCAAGATGAAAATATTATAACCCCTTAAATATTCAAAATTTTTGAGTGATTCTTTTAGAATATGACTCTCCTTAATATTCTCCCCAACTTCTCTTTACAAGTAAAGAGCTAATTATGTTTGGAAGATCATCAAAAGTTTTGATACATTATAGGTCATCTGGTGGACTAAGAATTTTTTTGACCTATTATGAAGTGAACTTTTCCCAACTTTCAAGAAGCATAACTCTTTAAATTTTATCATTCCAGGCTGATTCTTTTTGCATAATATAATTTGTGATTCTCTCTACAAGATTGCTTCAATGGTCAAGGTCCAATTATGCTTGGAAGGCCATGGAAAGTATTGAAAGATTATAGGTCATTTTTTATCATTATGGACTTAGAATTTTTAAAGCTTGTATTTTCAGTTCATCGTGCCAACTTCCAATTTTCATATCTTGTTCCACAAACATCCAAATGCAAACTTTCTTGTCACATTGTGATCATTGAGATGATCTGAGCTAATTTCAAAAATAATGGTCCATAAAGGTTCCTTGAGCATCATTCAAGAAAGGTTTAAAGTTGGGTACTTGAAAATTGTTTTTCCCATTTTATAAGATTTTCCCCTTAAACAAAATGAGTTCACATTCCAAATTACCATAAGCTTTGAACTTAAACGTGTTTAGTGATGTGTTATGAAGTTAATTGACTCATAAAACTCCAAGTTTCGATGCATTTTGATGCACATGGAGTCACACATTTTTCAGTCATGATGCAAACTTGGTTCATACGAATTGAAAGGAATTAAACATGTATGATCACTGCATTGGCTTCCCTATAAATAACACAAACTATTCCCTTCATTTTCCAAGCTTTAGTGAGCCAAAATCAACCTCCTCATACTCCAAAATTTTCTTCAAAAGTAATGAGTTCGTGAATCCTCCACAAGCAATTTTAACTCAATCTCTTCATTCACACACCTTCCTTGCAACCTTATGAAGCCAACTAAACAAAAAAAGCAAGTCAAAGTGTGCACTAAATATCTCTCACCAAGTCCAAGTTCATATTAAATCAACCACACTTCATTGAAGTAGTTACAAACCACCAATTGTTTCAAACTTTATACCACGATGTAACCATTGGCTTTCTGAAGCTCATACTTCTTTTATATTTCATTATCATTTTGATTTCATCATTTAATTTTTATTTCAATTTTCAAAAATGTCACGAGTTTTCATCAAATTATTTCTGCTCGGTTTATATAAATTTTCACAATGCATATGGTTTAAATAAAAACATGACAAATGAACTGCCACAATAATACCCTAACTAAAGGGGAGTGTGCAATGACATATAATTTAATTTTTACCCCTAAGATCCCCTATTATTTTGCATTTTTGCAACACATTAAGATCACAATTTTGGGTTGCCTTCTCAAACTTTGATTTTCCTCTCCCCTTAAAGTTTATCTTTGTGGGATCACCAAGCACCTTATTATGTATCTTGTAAATTTGTCTATATATGATTTATATTTAATAACTATTAATCAAAATTCAAAAATATGTATTGTTTTCCTTTGTTGTTTTTTGAAAGGACATGTGTGAACCAAGTGGTTCAAACAAGTTCCCTTATCCAGGGTTTTATCTGATCAACGTCAAAGTGTGGTCAATATTCATTTTCAAATAATTTTGCATTATGGATTGAAATATAATCCTAAGTTATATCATCTTCAAACATCATTCAATCTTAATTAATCAAGAATTCCTCAAGTTTGGTTAATCATTTCTCAAGAAAAGTCAAAGTCTATGTTTTTATTTCCATGCCTTCATCATCAAGTTACCTCAAGATTGGTAATGTTTAATCAAATATCATTGGAGGATTCATCATTCTAAGTTCATGTGTGCGTCACCGTGCTTTGAAATTCATCAAAAGTTTTTATACATTATAGGTCATCTTGTGGACATAGAAATTTTTTGACCTATTTTCAAATGAATTTTTCCCAACTTTTAAGAAGCATAACTCTTTAAATTTTATCATTAGAGGCTTACTATTTTTCACAATTTCATTTGTGATTTACTCTACAAGTTTGCTTCAATGGTCAAGGTCCAATTATTCTTGGAAGGCCATGGAAAGTATTAAAAGATTATAGGTCATTTTGGATCATTATGGACTTAGAATTTTCAAAGCTTGTATTTTCAGTTCATTGTGCAAACTTCCAATTTCCATAACTATTTCCACAAACATCCAAATGCAAACTTCTTGTCACATTATGATCTTTGAGATGATGTGATCTAATTGCAAAATTAATGATCTATAAAGGTTCCTTGAGAATCATTTCTGAAGGGATCAAAGTTGGGTACTTGAAAACTGTTTTTCACCATTTTTAGCAAAATTGCACCTTTAAAAAAATGAGTTTACATTAAAAATTACCACAAGCTTTGAACCTAAACGTGTTTAGTGATGTGTTATGATGTTAATTGACTCATAAAACTCCAAGTTTGGATACATTTGGATGCACATGGAATCACACATTTTCACTCATGATGCAAACTTGGTTGACACGAACTGAAGGAATTACACATGTATGATCACTGGAATGCCTTCCCTATAAATAACACACTTTATTCCCTTCACTCTCCAAGCTTTAGAGAGCCAAAATCACCCTGCTGATACTCTAAATTTTTCTTCAAAAGTAATGAGTTCGTGAATCCTCCACAAGCCATTTCAACTCAATCTCTTCATTCACACGCCTTACTTGCAACCTTATGCAGCCAACTAAACAAAAAAGAAAGTCAAATCATGCACTGAAGCTCTCTCACTTAGTCCAGTTTCATATCCAATAAACCGCACTTCATTCAAGTAGTTACAAACCTCCATTTGCTTCAAACTTCATACTATGATATAACTATTGTCTTTCTGAAGCTCATACTTCTTTTAAATTTAATTTTCATTCTGATTTCGTCATTTAATTTTTATTTCAATTTTCAAAAATGTCACGAGTTTTCATGAAATTATCTTTGCTCAGTTTATATAAATTTTCACAATGCATATACTTTTATTTTAACCCTAAGATCCCCTATCATTTTGCATTTTAGAAACACACGAAGATCCCAATTTTGGGTTGCCTTCTCAAACTTTGCTTTTTCTCACCCCTTTAAGTTTATATTTGTGGGATCACCAAGCACCTTATTATGTATCTTGTACATTTGTCTCTATATGATTTATATTTTAATAACTACTAATCAAAATACAAAAATATGTATCGTTTTCCTTTGTTTATTTTGCAAGGACAAGTGTGAACCAAGTGGATCAAATAAGTTCCCTCAACTAGGGTTTTATGTGATCAAAGTCAAAGTGTGGACAACATTAATTTTCAAATATTTGTTCATTATGGATTGGATATAATCTTAAGTCATATCATCTTCAAACATCATAAAATCTCAATTGATCAAGAATTCCTCATCAAGATTTATCTTGTTTAATCAAATATCAATGGAGGATTAATCTTTCTAAGTTCATGTGTGCATCACCATGCTTTGAAATGCAATAAAAGATCAAGTATGCAAGTTTATTCAAAGTGGGTTTAACAAAACAGTCAACATTATAAGTTTAAAATCAAAATATCATAACTCCTTCTATATTCAACATTTTTGAGGGATTCTTTTAGAATATCACTCTCCTTGACATTCTCTCCAACTTCTCTTTACAAGTAAAGAGATAATTATGTTTGGAAGATCATCAAAAGTTTTGATACATTACAGGTCATCTGGTGGACTAAGAAATTTTTTGACCTATTTTCAAGTGAATTTTGCCCAACTTTCAAGGAGCATAACTCTTAAAATTTCATCATTTGAGGCGGATCATTTTTGCTCAATATCATTTGTGATTTCATCTACAAGTTTTCTCCAATGGTAAAGGTCCAATTATGATTGGAAGGCCATGGAAATTATTGAAAGATTATAGGTCATTTTGGATCATTATGGACTTGAAATTTTCATCGTGCCAACTTCCAATTTCCATAACTTTTTCCACAAACATTCAAATGAGAACTTTCTTGTCACATTGGGATCTTTAAGAAGACGTGCGCTAATTGCAAAAATAATGATCCATAAAGGTTACTTGACCATCATTTCAGAAGGGTTCAAAGTTGGGTACTTGAAAACTATTTTTCACCATTTTATCAGATTTTCACCTTAAACAAAATGAGTTTACATTCAAAATTACCAAAAGCTTTGAACTTAAAAGTGTTTAGTGATGCATTATGAATTTAATTTACTCATAAAAATCCATGTTTGGATGCATTGTAATGCACATGGAGTCACACATTTTCAAGTCATGATTCAAACTTGGTTCACACGAATTGAAAGGAGTTACACACGTATGATCACTGCATTGGCTTCCCTATAAATAACACACTCTATTCCCTTCATTTTCCAAGCTTTAGAGAGCCAAAATCACCCTGCTTATACTCCAATTTTTTCTTCAAAAGTAATGAGTTCGTGAATCCTCCACAAGCCATTTTAACTCAATCTCTTCATTCACGCACCTTCCTTGCAACCTTATGAAGCCAACTAAACAAAATAGCAAGTCAAACCGTGTGCTGAAGCTCTCTCGCCAAGTCCAGTTTCATATCAAATCAAACACACTTCATTCAAGTAGTTACAAACCTCCATTGTTTTCAAAATTCATACCACTATGTAGCCATTGGCTTTCTGAAGCTCATACTTATTTTAGATTTCATTTTCATTCTGACTTCATCATTTAATTTTTATTTCAATTTTCAAAAATGTCACGAGTTTCAATCAAATTATCTCTGCTCATTTAATATACGTTTTCACAATGCATATGGTTTATATAAAAACATGACAATTAAACTGCCACAATAATACCCTAACTAAAGGGGAGTGTGTAATGACATATAATTTAAGTTTTACCTCTAAGATCCCCTATTATTTTGCATTTTTGCAACACATTAAGATCACAATTTTGGGTTGCCTTCTTAAACTTTGATTTTCCTCTCCCCTTAAAGTTTATCTTTGTGGGATCACCAAACAAATTATTATGTATCTTGTACATTTGTCTCTATATGATTTATATTTTAATAACTACTAATAAAAATACAAAAATATCTATCGTTTTCCTTTGTTTGGTTTGCAAGGACAAGTGTGAACCAAGTGGATCAAACAAGTTCCCTCAACTAGGGTTTTATCTGATCAAAGTCAAAGTGTGGTAAACATTGATTTTAAAATATTTGTGCATTATGGATTGGCATATAATCTTAAGTCATATCATCTTCAAACATCATAAAATCTCAATTGATCAAGAATTCCTCAAGTTTGGTTACTTATTTCTCAAGAAAAGTCAAAGGTTTATGTGTTTATTTCCATGCCTTCATCATCAAGTAACCTCAAGATTGGTCATGTTTAATCAAATATCAATGGATGATTCATCATCATAAGTTCATGTATGCATCACCATGCTTTGAAATGCAAGAAAATATCAACTATGCAAGTTGATTCAAAGTGGGCTTGACCAAAAATTCAACATTTAAAGTTCAATTTCAAAATATCATAAATCCTTCAATATACATCATTTTTGAGTGATTCTTTTAAATATGACTCTCCTTGACATTGTCTTCAACTTCTCTTTACATCTAAATACCTAATTATGTTTGGAAGATCATCAAAAGTTTTGATACATTACAGGTCATCTTGTGGACTAAGAAATATTTTGACCTATTTTCAGGTGAATTTTGCCCAAATTTCAATAAGCATCACTCTTTAAATTTTATCATTTGAGGCTGACTCTTTTTGCACAATATCATTTGTGATTTCCTCTACATGTTTTCTTCAATGGTCAAGGTCCAATTATGCTTGGAAGACTATGGAAAGTATTGGAAGATTATAGGTCATTTCAAAGCTTGTATTTTCAATTCATCGTGCCAACTTCCAATTTCCATAAAATTTTCCACAAACATCCATATGCAAACTTCCTTGTCACATTGTGATCTTTGAAATGAGTGAGCTAATTGCAAAAATAATGATCCATAAAGGTTCCTTGAGAGTCATTCATAAGGGTTCAAAGTTGGGTACTTGAAATTTTTTTTTACCATTTTATCAGATTTTCACCTTAAACAAAATGAGTTTACAATCCAAATTACCACAAGCTTTCAACTTAAACGTGTTTAGTGATGTGTTTTGAAGTTAATTGACTCATAATTCTCCAAGTTTGGATGCATTTTAATGCATATGGAGTCACACATTTTTCACTCTTGATGCGAACTTGGTTCACACGAATTGAAAGGAATAAAAAACTTATGATCACTGCATTTCCTTCCCTATAAATAACACAGTCCATTCCCTTCATTTTCCAAGTTTAGAGAGCCAAAATCACCCTGCTCATACTCCAAAATTATCTTTAAAAGTAGAGAGATCATTAATACTCCACACGCCATTTCAATTAAATCTCTTCATTCACACACCTTCCTTGCAACCTTATGAAGCCAACTAAACCAAAAAGCAAGTCAAATCATGCATTGAAGCTCTCTCACCAAGTCCAGTTTCATATCAAATCAACCACACTTCCTTCAAGTAGTTACAAACTCCATTTACTTCAAACTACATACCACGATGTAGCCATTGGCTTTCTAAAACTCAAACTTCTTTTAGATTTCATTTTCATTCTGATTTCATCATTTGATTTTGATATCAATTTTCAAAAATGTCACCTGTTTTCATCAAATTATCTCTGCTCAATTTTTATAAATGTTCACAATGCATATGGTTTAAATAAAAACATGACAGCTGAACTGCCACAATAATACCCTAACTAAAGTGGAGTGTTTAATCAAGAAAAGTCAAAGGTCTATGTGTTTATTTCCATGCCTTCATCATCAAGTAATCTCAAGATTGGTCACGTTAAATCAAATACCAACGGGGGATTCATCATTCTAAGTTCATGTGTGCATCACCATGGTTTGAAATGTAAGAAAAGATCAAGTATGCAAGTTGATTCAAAGTGGGTTTGACCAAAAAGTCAACATTTTAGGTTCAAGTTGAAAATATCACAACTCCTTCAATATTCAAAAAATTTTAGTGGTTCTTTTACAATATGACTCTCCTTGACATTCTCTCCACCTTCTCTTTACAAGTAAAGAGCTAATTATGTTTTTAAGATCATCAAAAGTTTTTATACATTATAGGTCATCTTGTGGACATAGAAATTTTTTGACCTATTTTCAAATGAATTTTTCCCAACTTTCAAGAAGCATAACTCTTTAAATTTTATCATTAGAGGCTTATTATTTTTCACAATATCATTTGTGATTTCCTCTACAAGTTTTCTTCAATGTTCAAGGTCCAATTATGCTTGGAAGTCCATGGAAAGTATTGAAAGATTATAGGTCATTTTGGATCATTATGGACTTAGAATTTTCAAAGCTTGTATTTTCAGTTCATTGTGCAAACTTCTAATTTCCATAACTATTTCCACAAACATCCAAATGAAAACTTTCTGGTCACATTGTGATCTTTTAGATGATGTGATCTAATTGCAAAATTAATGATCCATAAAGGTTCCTTGAGAATCATTTCTGAAGGGATCAAAGTTGGGTAGTTGAAAACTGTTTTTCACCATTTCTAGCAAATTTTCACCTTAAAAAAACGAGTTTACATTAAAAATTACCACAAGCTTTGAACCTAAAAGTGTTTAGTGATGTGTTATGATGTTAATTGACTCATAAAACTCCAAGTTTGGATGCATTTGGATGCACATGGAATCACACATTTTCACTCATGATGCAAACTTGGTTGACACGAACTGAAGGAATTACACACGTATGATCACTGTAATGCCTTCCCTATAAATAACACACTTTATTCCATTCACTCTCCAAGCATTAGAGAGCCAAAATCATCTTGCTGATACTCTAAATTTTTCTTCAAAAGTAATGAGTTCGTGAATCCTCCACAAGCCATTTCAACTCAATCTCTTCATTCAAACGCCTTCCTTGCAACCTTATGAAGCCAACTAAACCAAAAAGCAAGTCAAATCATGCACTGAAGCTCTCTCACCAAGTCCAGTTTCATATCCAATAAACCGCACTTCATTCAAGTAGTTGCAAACCTCCATTTGCTTCAAACTTCATACTATGATGTAGCTATTGTCTTTCTGAAGCTCATACTTCTTTTAAATTTCATTTTCATTCTGATTTCATCATTTAATTTTTATTTCAATTTTCAAAAATGTCACGAGTTTTCATTAAATTATCTTTGCTCAGTTTATATAAATTTTCACAATGCGTATACTTTTATTTTAACCCTAAGATCCCTTATCATTTTGCATTTTAGAAACACATGAAGATCCCAATTTTGGGTCGCCTTCTCCAACTTTGCTTTTCCTCACCCCTTTAAGTTTATCTTTGTGGGATCACCAAGCACCTTATTATGTATCTTGTACATTTGTCTCTATATGATTTATATTTTAATAACTACTAATCAAAATACAAAAATATGTATCGTTTTCCTTTGTTTATTTTGCAAGGACAAGTGTGAACCGAGTGGATCAATTAAGTTCTCTCAACTAGGGTTTTATCTGATCAAAGTCAAAGTGTGGGCAACATTAATTTTCAAATATTTGTGCATTATGGATTGGATATAATCTTAAGTCATATCATCTTCAAACATCATAAAATCTCAATTGATCAAGAATTCCTCATCAATATTTATCATGTTTAATCAAATATCAATGGAGGATTAATCATTCTAAGTTCATGTGTGCATCACCATGCTTTGAAATGCAATAAAAGATCAAGTATGCAAGTTTATTCAAAGTGGGTTTGACCAAAAAGTCAACATTATAAGTTCAAAATCAAAATATCATAACTCCATCTATATTCAACATTTTTGAGTGATTCTTTTAGAATATCACTCTCCTTGACATTCTCTCCAACTTCTCTTTACAAGTAAAGAGCTAATTATGTTTGGAAGATCATCAAAAGTTGATACATTACAGGTCATCTAGTGGACTAAGAAATTTTTTGACCTATTTTCAAGTGAATTTTGCCCAACATTCAAGAAGCATAACTCTTAAAATTTCATCATTTGAGGCGGATCATTTTTTCTCAATATCATTTGTGATTTCATCTACAAGTTTTCTCCAATGGTAAAGGTCCAATTATGCTTGGAAGGCCATGGAAATTATTGAAAGATTATAGGTCATTTTGGATCATTATGGACTTAGAATTTTCATCGTGCCAACTTCCAATTTCCATAACTTTTTCCACAAACATTCAAATGAGAACTTTCTTGTCACATTGGGTTCTTTAAAAAGACGTGAGCTAATTGCAAAAATAATGATCCATAAAGGTTCCTTGAGCATCATTTCATAAAACTCCATGTTTGGATGCATTTTAATGCACATGGAGTCACACATTTTTCACTCATGATGCGAACTTGGTTCACACGAATTGAAAGAAGTTACACATGTATGATCACTACATTGGCTTCCCTATAAATAACACACTCTATTCCCTTCATTTTCCAAGCTTTAGAGAGATAAAATCACCCTGCTCATACTCCAATTTTTTCTTCAAAAGTAATGAGTTCGTGAATCCTCCACAAGCCATTTTAACTCAATCTCTTCATTCACGCACCTTCCTTGCAACCTTATGAAGCCAACTAAACAAAAAAGTAAGTCAAATCATGCGCTGAAGCTCTCTCACCAAGTCCAGTTTCATATCAAATCAACCACACTTCATTCAAGTAGTTACAAACCTCCATTGGTTTTAAAATTCATACCTCGATGTAGCCATTGGCTTTCTGAAGCTCATACTTCTTTTAGATTTCATTTTCATTCTGACTTCATCATTTAATTTTTATTTCAATTTTCAAAAATGTCACGAGTTTCAATCAAATTATCTCTGCTCATTTAATATAAGTTTTCACAATGCATATGGTTTAAATAAAAACATGACAATTTTAAATTGCCACAATAATACCCTAACTAAAGGGGAGTGTGCAATGACATATAATTTAAGTTTTACCTCTAAGACCCCCTATTATTTTTTTTTTTGCAACACATTAAGATCACAATTTTGGGTTGCCTTCTTAAACTTTGATTTTCCTCTCCCTTTAAAGTTTATCTTTGTGGGATCACCAAACAAATTATTATGTATCTTGTACATTTGTATCTATATGATTTATATTTTAATAACTACTAATCAAAATACAAAAATATCTATCGTTTTCCTTGGTTTGGTTTGCAAGGACAAGTGTGAACCAAGTGGATCAAACAAGTTCCCTCAACTAGGGTTTTATCTGATCAAAATCAAAGTGTGGTAAACATTAATTTTCAAATATTTGTGCATTATGGATTGGCATATAATCTTAAGTCATATCATGTTCAAACATCATAAAATCTCAATTGATCAAGAATTCCTCAAGTTTGGTTACTTATTTCTCAAGAAAAGTCAAAGGTCTATGTGTTTATTTCTATGCCTTCATCATCAAGTAACCTCAAGATTGGTCATGTTTAATAAAATATCAATGGACGATTCATCATTATAAGTTCATGCGTGCATCACCATGCTTTGAAATGCAAGAAAAGATCAACTATGCAAGTTGATTCAAAGTGAGCTTGACCAAAAATTCAACATTTAAAGTTCAATTTCAAAATATCATAAATCCTTCAATATACATCATTTTTGAGTGATTCTTTTAGAATATGACTCTCCTTGACATTGTATTCAACTTCTCTTTACAACTAAGAACCTAATTATGTTTGGAAGATCATCTTTAATAAGCATCACTCTTTAAATTTTATCATTTGAGGCTGACTCTTTTTGCACAATATCATTTGTGATTTCCTCTACATGTTTTCTTCAATGGTCAAGGTTCAATTATGCTTGGAAGACTACGGAAAGTATTTGAAGATTATAGGTCATTTTCAAAGCTTGTATTTTCAATTCATCGTGCCAACTTCCAATTTCCATAAAATTTTCCACAAACATCCAAATGCAAACTTTCTTGTCACATTTTGTGATCTTTGAAATGAGTGAGCTAATTGCAAAAATAATGATCCATAAAGGTTCCTTGAGAGTCATTCAGAAGGGTTCAAAGTTGGGTACTTGAAAAAAGTTTTTCACCATTTTATAAGATTTTCACCTTAAACAAAATGAGTTTACATTCCAAATTACCACAAGCTTTGAACTTAAACGTGTTTAGTGATGTGTTTTGAAGTTAATTGACTCATAAAACTCCAAGTTTGGATGCATTTTAATGCACATGGAGTCACACATTTTTCACTCATGATGCGAACATGGTTCACACAAATTGAAAGGAATAAAAAACTTATGATCACTGCATTTACTTCCATATAAATAACACAGTCCATTCCCTTCATTTTCCAAGCTTTAGAGAGCCAAAATTACCCTGCTCATACTCCAAAATTTTCTTTAAAAGTAGAGAGATCATTAATACTCCACACTCCATTTCAATTAAATCTCTTCATTCACACACCTTCCTTGCAACCTTATGAAGCCAACTAAACAAAAAAGCGAGTCAAATCATGCACTGAAGCTCTCTCACCAAGTCCAGTTTTAGATCAAATCAACCACACTTCCTTCAAGTAGTTACAAACCTCCATTTACTTCAAACTACATACCACGATGTAGCTATTGGCTTTCTAAAGCTCATACTTCTTTTAGATTTCATTTTCATTCTAATTTCATCATTTAATTTTTATTTTCAAAAATGTTATGAGTTTTTATCAAATTATCTCTGCGCAATTTATATAAATTTACACAATGAATATTGTTTAAACAAAAACATGACAAATGAAATGCCACAATAATACCCTAACTAAAGGGGAGTGTGCAATAATATATACTTTAACCTTTACTTCTAAGATCCCCTATCATTTTGCATTTTTACAACAAATTAAGATCACAATTTTGGGTTGCCTTCTCAAACTTTGCTTTTCCTCTCCCCTTTAAGTTTATCTTTGTGGGATCACTAAGCACCTTATTATGTATCTTGTACATTTTTCTCTATATGTTTTATATTTTAATAACTACTATACAAAATACAAAAACATGTATCGTTTTCCTCTGTTTATTTTGCAAGGACAAGTGTAAATCAAGTGGATCAAACAAGTTCCCTAACCTAGCGTTTTTTCTGATCAAAGTCAAAGTGTTGCCAACATTGATTTTCAAATATTTGTGCATTATTGATTGGCATATAATCTTAGGTCATATCATCTTCAAACATAATTCAATCTCAATTGATCAAGAAATCCTCGAGTTTAGTTACTTATTTCTCATGAAAAGTCAAAGGTGTATGTGTTTATTTCCATGCTGTGATACGGTGGGAGAACTGACTTGGGTGTTTTGCGTTTGTGTTCGCAAATGTTGCGGTTTAGCAAGAGTCGCCACCGACTTTTCTTTTATCCAAAAGGAAGGGTGAAAAAGCACAGGAAATGCCTTTAGAGATGTTTTCATGAGTTCGTGGGGTAGATTATGAAAAGGGAAGGTATTAGCACCCTTTTCATCCATTGTTTTCCATGGGCTCTTAGTTACTTGCTAGATCACTTGCTTTTGTTTGAATGTGCTTGTGGTGTGGTTTTTGAAAGTAATTAGAAAATGTAACTTTGTAATGATTCTCGTTTCTATGGGAATGCATACAAAGTGTTTGTTTCAAAAATAGTTCAAAGAGGTGTTTGTGAGGTGTGTAAAGTGTTTTTGTTGTGATCAAGCGAGTAACTGAGAGCGAACCTACCTACTCAAAAGGACTTAGATGTTCTTTTTCTCCTCCTTTAGATGTTTCTATCTTACCATTGATTTGGTAAGAAGCCCCATCATTGGATGTGAAGGGACGGGCGTGGGTCATCGCATGACCATGATAGCAATGTTGTGAGATGACTTAGCATTTTTATTTAGGGACTAAGATCATTTCGAAAGGCAACTTTGATAGCGTCATTGAGGGACTATGATCTTATATTTTTGCTTGTGCTAAGACATCCCACATGCATAACATGGCCATTTTTAGGCAACAAGTGGAGTTAACATTTTGGGTGCATGTGTGAATAGTATGTTTGATTTGCATGCATTTAATCTTTGATTAGGGTTATCTACTTGTTTATTTTATCTTTCCATACAAACCCTAATTACTAGCATTTACATTTGAAAGCGATAAATTGCAGAAATGTAAAGTCCTACGCTATTACAATATTTTTGGGATGGGGGTACATATTTATGAATGGGGGTTGCAAGTAAAAATAAGTCCTAAGTTACTATTACAACCATATTGAAATGTACAATATAAGAAAGAAATGGACTTGTTTACAAAATGTTTTTTTTTGTCTAAAAAAAAGAAATAAGTTAATAAAAGAAATATTTTTTTTGTCTTTTTATGTTAATAAAAAAAAGGAGTTAATATTAAAAATGATGAAAAAGAAAATAAATGAAAGATAGAAACAGTGCTGCTACAAAAAAACAACAAGGATCAGAAGTTCTGAAGCTAGGCACATGATAACTCAGAAAGGAACGTCAGTGGAATCAGATGTTCTGAGTTGGTAAACTCTGAGGTCCTACAAAACACGTTAGAGGGAAAACACAAAAATTTTGGGTGGTACTCAGACAGTGGGCCACAAGTCTGAAGTTCTGTATTACACTAAAACAGTGAGTAAACTTCAGAAATTCCGTGTATTGTCAGCATGTGAAAATCAGAAACTCTGAGTGTTTGAAAACAGCGAATGGAAACATCATAAGTTGAGTGTATTCGACATGTAAGGAGAACTCCAAAGTTATATGCTGTGTTAGAACAGTGAGTGAATCATTAGAAGTTCTGAATTATGCTGAGCCACTGAGTGAACATTAGCAGTTCAGTGCATTATGAGCATGTAAGAATCAGAAGTTCAATGTGTGTTAACAGTGAGAAAAATCATAGAAGTTCTGTATGTTAAAACAGTGAGGAGAAGTCAAAAGTTCTGTGTGTTGAAACTATGAATGAACATCAGAAGTTTTATGCTACATTTCAACTCTCAATCAGCACATCAGTAATCTATTCAGTTTTTAACAAACAACAATTTACAGACGTTCTAATACTAATCCTAAGCCTAGCCTTAATCAAGAAGTCCTGATCCACAGTTTTTCTACTTAAGCAATGATATGTACAACATTAATACTATGATATTTACATGTTAGTGATGTTTAGAATGAAAAACAAGCAAATTCAGAAAGACTTACCTTGAACCTGGAGCGTGCTTGGAGCTTTGAGCTGCTACCTTTGGATGTTCTGGTGTCAACATGAGTGACGGGAGAGTGGTTGTGTTCTTTGATTCAAAGGGGAAGAACAAAAGGTTTTGTTTTAGATTTGCAAAGGTTGTCCCTATTTCCTCTTCTCCCTTTTGGACTCTTGGAATTTTGGCAGGGGTTCAACACTTTTCTTTCTCAATCCCCCCCCCCCCCCTTTCCAATTGCCAATGGAGTTCAATTTATAGGCCAAGATTTTGTATTTTTGGAGAAATCAAAAGTATAGCCATCATATGCTAGGCGCTGACTTGTTCTTGAAGCAAGTTTAAACAAGTATGGTTCGAGGCACAAAGTAAGTTGGTTAACAACTTTTAGCCGTGCTTAAGCTGGATTTGTCATCCAAAATTAAGGAAAAGAAAAAGCAAAGCATTGGGCCTAGTACCAAAGTTTGCTATCCAAAGATAGTAGAGGTACACGTGGTTAAAATCCTTTGGATAAAGACTTAGAAAGTGGTTGTGAGCATTAAATGATGATGAGACTTATCACAACCAAAAATCCTGCAATGTGAGATTCTACACCATGGCTTAGTTCTGGATCAGAAGTTCTACTTCAGCGTAGCATCCATCCTCTTATCTTTGTATCTTCTGGCTCCAACACGTTCTGAAGGAACTTTCAGACTTTCTAGACAGCTTGCAGCACGCTTCTTAACCTTTTTTGAATTACCCTGGAAAACTCTGACTGTAGATTTTGTGAAAACTTGCCCAGAAGTTCTGACCAAACTCTGCCTTGAGAGTGTCCAGAATTTGTTGAGTGTTATGGTGATAATCTGGTCAGAACTTCTGATCTTGTCATATTTTCTTAAACGCTTAGGGAAATTCTAAGTGTTTAGAATTTTGACTTTTCCAAAGTAGTTTTGACTTTTGAATCTCAAACTTCATATTTCAACATGTCTTTATGAGATATGATTCTTGGAAATTGGTTTTGGTCCAAAAGTCAAAGTTTGACTTTTTAGTATGCAAATGACCATTTTGCCCTTGCGGATGACTTTCTTTAAAAATTGATAATTCAAGGCTTGGAAATAGATGGAAGCATACTTGGGACCCCGGGTGATCCCTTGTGAAATGAGAGGGCAAATTTTTGGGTACAACAGCTGCCACTGATCAATCTTCTTACACCTGAAGAGTTAGATTGGTAACTCTGCCATTCGTGACTTGAAGGTGGAAGATGATTGAACACTAGAGTGCCCAGAAAATTTGCACTCGAAGATGTGTTAGTTGGTTATGTAGGGAATGGGCTTAAAGATGCCATTTGGAGAGGTAATGGATAGTTGTTGGAGATGGGCTTAAAGATGCCATCCGAAGGTGATTGTATCTGGACTCAATAGGATGATGAAGGAATCTTGGATTATTACTAACTCAGCAGGATGATGAAGGAATCTTGGATGATTACTACCTCAGCAGGATTATGAAGGAATCTTTGGGAGATTTCTACCTCAGCAGGATGATGAAGGAATCTTGGATGACTACAACCTCAACAGGATGATGAAGGAATCTTGGATGACTACAACTTCAGCAGGATGATGAAGGAATCTTGGATGACTACAACCTCAACCGAATGATGAAGGAATCTTGGATGACTACAACCTCAGTAGGATGATGAAGGAATCTTGGATGACTACAACCTCAACAGGATGATGAACGAATCTTGGATGACTAAAACCTCAGCAGGATGATGAAGGAATCTTGGATGACTACAACCTCAGTAGGATGATGAAGGAATCTTGGATGACTACAACCTCAGTAGGATGATGAAGTAATCTTGGATGACTATAACCTCAACAGGATGATGAAGGAATCTTGGATGACTACAACCTTAACAGTATGATGAAGGAATCTTGGATGACTACAACCTCCGCAGGATGATGAAGGAATCTTGGATGACTACAACCTCAGCAGGATGATGAAGGAATCTTGGATGACTACAACCTCAGCAGGATGATGAAGGAATCTTGGATGACTATAACCTCAGCAGGATGATGAAGGAATCTTGGATGACTACAACCTCAGCAGGATGATGAAGGAATCTTGGATGAATACAACCTCAGCAGGATGATGAAGGAATCTTGGATGACTACAACCTTAGTAGGATGATGAAGGAATCTTGGATGACTACAACCTTAACAGTATGATGCAGGAATCTTGGATGACTCAACCTCAACAGGATGATGAAGGAATCTTGGATGACTACAACCTCAGCAGGATGATGAAGGAATCTTGGATGATTACAACCTCAGCAGGATGATGAAGGAATATTGGATGACTACAACCTCAGCAGGATGATGAAGGAGTCTTTGGGCGATTTCTTCCTCAGCAGGATGATGAAGGAATCTTGGATGACTACTACCTCAGCAGGATGATGAAGGAATCTTTGATGACTACTACCTCATCAGGATGATGAAGGAATCTTGGATGACTACTACCTCAGCAGGATGATGAAGGAATCTTGGATGACTACTACTTCAGCAGGATGATGAAGGAATCTTGGATGACTACTACCTCAGCAGGATGATGAAGGAATTTTGGATGACTACTACCTCAGTAGGATGATGAAGGAATCTTGGATGACTACTACCTCAGTAGGATGATGAAGGAATCTTGGATGACTACTACCTCAGCAGGATGATGAAGGAATATTGGATGACTACTACCTCAGCAGGATGATGAAGGAATCTTTGATGAATACAACCTCAGCAAGATGATGAACGAATCTTAGATGACTATAATCTCTGCAGGATGATGAAGGAATCTTGGATGACTACAACCTCAGCAGGATGATGAAGGAATCTTGGGTGACTACAACCTCAGCAGGATGATGAAGGAATCTTGGACGATTACTACCTCAAAAGGATGATGACCTTTATCTGTTGACTTTTCCTGAAAAGGTAAAACGTTAGTTGCATGCAATGTCATGATGTATGCATTGCGTAATGATGTTCTCAAAATAAATGAGATTTATGTTATATGTATTTTATATGCATATGATATGAATGTTATTGAGATGTAAGTGTGTCTTCAAACTTTGCTCAGAATGTTTCCACTGGGGATTCCTGTTTTTGTTTGATGAGAACTCCGCTGGGAGATGTTGAAAGCTCTGTATAGAGTATTGATTCTTGCTTGGGGAAAAGAGTTTAGGAGTGTTAGTCGTCCGTTGCTCTACTGGGGAGTCAAAGTTGAATTGATATCTGGTCGGGTCCGGGCTTCACAGTAACTTGCTGGGGATTGTAGAGTACTCTACTGGGGAAAGGGAGTTGTGGTCCTTTGATTTGTAGTAGTTGGAGAGGCAAACTCAAGCTTGGGAATCCTACCTTTTTTTGGGGAAATAAACCCTGTTGTCGGTCTATTAGAGAGGTGATGACTTCGTTGGGGAAAGTCCTTGAGGATTCTCGAGGTTGTCTCAGTTGGGGAAAGGTTTGCAGTGGTTAAACTCTTGCTGGGAAATTATCCTATGAGAAGGACTTTGGGGAGACTTGTAATTTCCCCTAGCAGCAAATGTTTGCGGCATTGCCAAAAAATATTTAATTGTACGTAACCCTTTGCTGAGATTAACGCTCAATTCCCCAAGTGACAGAGATGGAGACCTGCCCCTGGTTACTCTGCACTTCTTGAGATATTTCTTGGAATCTTGACTGGACTTCCCCAGGTGTGCTGGATAGTGACATGTTATGTCCCCCTGTTGATAGGAGATTTGTCAATGGAAGTGTCATCCTTCTTGAATTGATTTTGTTCATTGAGAGAGCTTTCATTCACTGGATATTCGTTGTGTGAATTTCTCCGCTGTCAAACAAATAGCTATATGCAAACAGTGATGTTCAAGTAATGCAAAGTTTATGCTTATCTTAAAGTTTTGAAAAATGCATTTTTAGCAAGTAAAGAAGTTTGTAATGCAACTCTGGATTTTGAGTAAAGCCTTACAGGAGTCAGGATACCTTTTGTAACAGTATGCTTTCGAACTAACCCATGCTTCAATTAGGACTTTTGAAGGGTTGTAACGTGTCTTAGTTCACGGTTTAAGAAACAAAGGATAAAGGCTCAAAGTATATTTGTACCCACCGGCTCTTCGTGATGTTCTTCAGTCCTAAACTCAGTTAATTGTGCATTTGAACTCCAATTGAGTCTAGAATGACGTTTTGGTGATGGTTCAGACAAGTTAAGTTTATCAGAAGGCAAACATTTTTTTGCAACCTTTTTCATGTTGTTGAGGATTTATAGTGATCTCTTTTTGATTTTGTATCCCTGAGTTTTGCCTGACTGTTCTTGTTTTGAGATTACAGTCAGCGGGATGCCCCAGTTTTCTTAAGTGTCCTTTGTAGGTTTTGACTTAGTGGGCTTTTTTTGAGAGATAATGACTCCCTATGTGATAGGGAACCATCACCGTCTTTTGATTCCAGAGGAATGTTTCTTGACGTCATTCGTTGTATTACGATATGAGAGTTTGCGGCTAAACGCGCGTTTGAATTAAATAAGAGACTACCCTGCCCCAGGTTTTGTTTAAAGGTTTTAATTTTGTGAAAAAGAAAAACTTTTACTTCTTTGGCTCGAAGGGGTTGACTAGGGATTATCTTCCTTATAACTCCAGTGTTTAGGATTTGAAAGAATGCATGTACATCGTCAGCAAGGTCTGTCCAAAAGCATACTGTATGAGATTATGGCATTGTTTTCGTCATCCTCCCTTTAAAGGCTGGTAACTTTTAGCAAGAGTTGAATGTCATAAAGAGAGTAAAAAGCATAGTTTAAATGTAATGAAAATGAGTGGATCAAATCAAGACAAACATATGCAATGCATTAATTAAATAAAGTTTGACATTAATAGATAATTGTTTGAATAACAAGAGAAATTACAAATGAAAATTCAAATGAACAGAAGCCTCTTTGTCTGAACTTGTCACTTTAGGTGGTGAGCCATTGAGGGATGGAATAAGAATTCAGTCTAGCCATCTTGTGCGAACTCCAGCATTCCTTTGTTGATCAGGTTTTGAATCTTGTACTTCAACGCCCAACAATCGTTTGTATCATGTCTAGGACTATCAGAATGATAGGCACACATGGCATCGGGATTGTAGTTGGGAGAAAAAGTTTTGGGTTTTGGATGAGGTCTTATTGGTGTAATCAGATTCATCCTCATCATGTGTTACAAAGCTTGGGACAGTGGTATGTTGATGTTGGTAAACTGTCTTTTGGGCTCGCTTTTCCTTTGCTGATTTTCCGGTTGATGTTGACGAATTCGTTGTTGGGCTCGTGACGTGGAAGCAAATTGGGAAGTTCTTCTCTCCCTTAAACCGACTTCTTGTCTCATGGGAGGCTGAATGATGACCTGATCCCCAATTCTAGATGTTTTCCCCATTTGGTTACATTCATCCCGACGAAGATTGTTGATGAGGACCCTCATCTCTTCTTGTCCTTGTGCCAGATTTTGGATAAGAGTCAACTGGCCCACCAGTTATCCCATCATCTGGACTTTCATTATGGCTATCTCGCTTTGTAGCCGCTCCAACTGGTCATTTTTGTTGTCCTCAGGATTCCCCATGATCATGCCCCTAGTGAGGAGAGCTTTCACTTCTTCTTGCCCCTTAGATAGGTTTAAGAACATTTCTCGGAGTTGAGCGTTTTGAGCCTGGATGTCCTTGATAGTTTGTTCTAGGGCCATCTCTACTGAAATAAACAGTAGGAAGATAAGGAAACCTGTATGGGAGAACCCTGTCATGATATGATGCATGATATGTGGATGCATATTTTCAAGGATCTCGCGGGGTAAACACAAGAAAAAGTTAGAGATTGAACTTTGATCAACATCTTTGATTGGAGAACTTTGTATCGGTGGATGTCGTTCCACGAGAATTTAGCTCACCATGCCAAGTGGGTTGTAGCCCTTGACTCAAATTGTTGTACTTGATCTTTGACGACGTTTGGTTAGAGGAAAATAAATCCTCTTGCCCCTTGGTAGACGTATGGTTCAACGTGACCCTGTATCAAAGACCCTCGAGATCCTTGAAATGGTATGGTTAATGTTATTGAAAATGCTATGGTATGATGTTATGATGTTATGTACAAATATGCGAGGTAAGCAACTTTATATACAAATAATCATATTCACACAAAGCAAACAAATCCTTAGTTTTAGGCTTGCATGGAGTTTTGTAGGTGAGTACGCTCTTGAAGTTTAGTTGGCTCAACCTGTCCTAGTTAATAGTAACCGGGTTCTAAGGGATCTCAATATCACCGAACTTTCTCTTAGGCATTGTCTCAGCACAATCAATCTTTTCTTGCGGCCGAGATATCCCAAAAGTCCAGCCTCAATGAGTGTAGCATCGAGTATCTACCAACTACAGAAAGCACCAAAGCCGGTCATCTCATACTTCCTAATGGCCAAATTGGTCAAGTAAGGTTCTAAAGTCAGTTGATGCTTCACGACACCACGCGGCGGCCCTGTACTCTCCTTGATTGACTCAAGGGTTACCGGTACCAACCAAAGTGCCACATCCACATAGCTACTGCTTCAACTGTGTCGGTATACCCTACACAGTTCCCTCACAGTTTATTGCTACTTACCTAAAAGGTGTCCCCAAATCCGGGTGTAGGATTTTTAACAGTAACCCAAACAAGGACCCATAATGTAAAGCAAACGAATCAAATAATGTTAACAAGTAAATGTGATCTAACCCTAAGGTAACCCCACTTTTAATTGTTTTCCCCAGTAGAGTCGCCATATCTGTGATACGGTGGGAGAACTGACTTGGGTGTTTTACGTTTGTGTTCGCAAATGTTGCGGTTTAGCAAGAGTCGCCGCCGACTTTTAATTTATCAAAAAGGAAAGGTGAAAAATCACAAGAAAGACCTTTAGAGATGTTTTCTTGAGTTCGGGGGGTAGATTATGAAAAGGGAAGGTATTAGCATCCTTTTCATCCATGGTTTTCCATAGGCTCTTAGTTACTTGCTAGATCACTTGCTTTTGTTTGAATGTGCTTGTGGTGTGGTTTTTGAAAGTATTTTTAAAATGTAACTTTGTAATGATTATCGTTTCTATGAGAACGCATACAAAGTATTTTTTTCGAAAATAGTTCAAAGAGGTGTTTGTGAGGTGTGTAAAGTGTTTTTGTTGTGAGAAAGCGAGTAACTGAGAGCGAACCTACCTACTCAAAAGGTCTTAGATGTTCTTTTTCTCCTCCTTTAGATGTTGCTATCTTACCATTGATTTGGTAAGAAGCCCCATCGTTGGATTTGAAGGGACGGGCGTGGGTCATCGTATGACCATGATAGCAATGTTGTGAGATGACTTAGCATTTTTCTTTAGGGACTAAGATCATTTCGAAAGGCAACTTTGATAGCGTCATTGAGGGACTATGATCTTATATTTTTGCTTGTGCTAAGACATCCCACATGCATAACATGGCCATTTTTAGGAAACAAGTGGAGTTAACCTTATGGGTGCATGTGTGAATAGTGTGTTTGATTTTCATGCATTTAATCTTTGATTAGGGTTATCTACTTGTTGATTTTATCGTTCCATACACACCCTAATTACTTTCATTTACATTTGAAAGCGATAAATTGCAAAAATGTAAAGTCCTACACTATTGCAATATTTTAGGGATGGGGGTACATATTTATGAATGGGGGTTGCAAGAAAAATTAAGTCCTAAGTTACTATTACAACTATATTGAAATGTACAATATAAGAAAGAAATAGACTTGTTTAGAAAATGTTTTTTTGTCTAAAAAAAAAGAAATAAATTAGTTAATAAAAGAAAATATTTTTTTTGTCTTTTTATGTTAATAAAAAAAAGAAGTTAATATTAAAAATGATGAAAAAGAAAATAAATGAAAGATAGAAACAGTGATGCTGCAAAAAAACAACAAGGATAAGAAGTTATGAAGCCAGGCGCGTGATGACTCAGAAAGGAACGTCAGTGGAATCATAAGTTCTGAGTTGGTAAACTCCGAGGTCCTTCAAAACACGTTAGAGGGAAAACACAAAAATTCTGGGTGGTACTCAGACAGTGGGCCACAAGTCAGAAGTTTTGTATTACACTAAAACAGTGAGTAAACTTCAGAAATTTCGTGAATTGTCAGCATGTGAAAATCAGAAACTCTGAAAGTTTGAAAACAGCGAATGGAAACATCAGAAGTTCAGTGTATTCGACATGTAAGGAGAACTCATAAGTTCGTGTCTTGTTCTTGTTGAATGCACCCCCTGACTTAGTTTTTCCTTAATTTGAGTCGCATATGCTTCTCCCCATTTGTCAATATCAAAAAGAGAAATATCAAATCGTGAGAAGTACTATTGTTCCATATACAGATTAATACAACAATCAAGGGCTATTTTGCATAGAAGAGCAAGCAACACATATCCCCATATATATGTGATGATGAAAATTTTTAAATAACGAACGAGCAACATTAAAACACATGTAATTAATTTTATAATGACTAAATAAGCAATAAATTACAATAATGTCAAGTTGTTTTTGTAGCGTCGCGAACAAGTAACACTTCATAATAGGACTCCCAGTGTCGCACACACATGTGTTATTTATTTTGAGGTTTGCAATTATTATAACTTCTTAAGTTCCTTGGAAAAATGAAAAAAACAATTAAATTATTTTCATTTCATATCATGCATCATTTCACACTTGATTTTTGCATTCCACAAGTCTTTCTATGGTCTTTGTTCAGTCAAGTTGTCTCACTCGTACAACACTCGTGGAAATCACAAAAGAAGAATGGAGAACATTGAACAGAAAAACAGAGAGCCCATGGAATAAGTTAGCACTCTCCGAACAGGTATGGAGTATCTCACTGATCAAGTTGAAGCTTTGTTTGTTGCCCAGACTCAAGCTCTACCACCTTCTCCTTCTCAAGCTCAAGCTCAAGATGTATCTCAGCCTCAGGTTATTATTATCTCAAAGATTGTTTCTACTCCAGTTCCTGCTAATCCCATCAGTGTTGCTACTCGCCACCGATTTCCTTATGGGTTTCCTTGGGGAATGCCTGAGAATGTTACTCTTGAAGGCTACAATCCATCTACAGAGGTTCCTCCTCCGATTCACCCAGTCATGGTTACTACACCCCCTGTTGTGCATACTACTCCTTATGTTGATGAACATATTTATCATGTTGTTGCACCAAGTGAGATCTTGGGAATTTGTTATTGTAAGGAAGATATCCAAGAACAATTCCAGGAATTATAGAAAAAATAACGGCTCTCCATGGGAAAGAGATCTCTGGGAAGAATGTCAGTGGTTTGTGCCTTGTCTCCAATGTTAAGGTACCTTTAAGTTTAAATTTCCTGAATTTGAGAAGTATAAGGGAAACTCATGTCCATAGAGTCATCTTGTTATGTACGTCGGCAAAATGTTGACCCACACTGATAATCATTGTTTGCTTATTCATTACTTTCAAGATAGTTTAATCGAGGCCGCACTAAAGTGGTACATGGGTCTGGATAGCACCAACATTCACACTTTTAATGATTTATGAGAGGCATTTGTCAGACAATATATGTATAATATAGACATGGTGCCTGACCGTGATTAACTCATGGTTATGGTTTAGAAGGATAAGGGATCGTTTAAGGAGTATGTGCAGCGCTGGCGTGAGGTAGAAGCACAAGTTATCCCTCCTATGGAAGAGAAAGAAATGACAAAAGTTTTCCTGAAGACTCTTGGTCCCTTTTATTATGAGAGAATGGTGGCTAGTGTGCCAAGCGATTTTATAAATATGGTTGGAATGGGTATCCGTCTTGAAGAAGTAGTTCTTGAAGGTCGTTTGACAAAAGGTGAGAGTTCTACTAGTGGCACCAAAAAGTATGGTTGTGTCTTTTCTAAGAAGAAAGAAGGAGTCACTGATGTCATATCTCAGGGGGGAAGAATAATTCTCGAGGAAGGAGTCATTGTTATCAACAACATGTGGCTTCAATTAGTCTGGTTGTCAATATAACTCTTGCACAAGTTGCCTATCAACCTCCTCAATGGACACATCATCAATCATATAAGAAGAATAATCAAGGGAAAAATCAGAAAAGGAACCCATTTGATCTCATCCCTATGAGTTATGTTGAGTTATTTCCTGCTTTGATTCAAAAGAACCTGTTTCAGACTAAGTATCCTCATGTCGTTCTTGAGAAACTTCCTTGGTGGTATAAGGCTAATGTTACTTGTGGTTTTCATCAGGGTGCTCCATGGCATGATATAGAGAATTGTTATCTGTTGAAATCTGATGTTCAAAAATTTGTAAGAGCTGGTATTTTATCTTTCAAAGATGTTGGGTTGTTCTGGAAACTATCGTATCTTCGATATGAACTTGATGAGGGGAAATCGGGTAGCGATGCATGCTAGCCTGTGTGAACTCAGTAACTATGAAAATGATCATGCTTCTTGCAGAATTTGTTTGGGGAATCTTCATGGGTGTTCCGTTATGAAGAGAGATCTTCAAGATATTTTGGTTAAGGGTCTTATCCAAGTTTGCATAAAAGAAATGATAATAATGAAGTAAATATGGTTGACGGGTGACTTGGAGAATACAAAATATTTGATATTATAATGATCCAAGCTCTTTTATGGAAATTCACAAAGAAGCCTGTAAATCGGTTTGTTTCCAGCATGACCATGCTGCATGCCAGGTTTATTCTAAGACTATCCGAGGATGGGATGTGGTTCAAATAGATATTCAGACGTTAGTGGATGGAGGTCTTGTTCAGTTTAATAGATTGAGGAATAATGATAATGATTATGTGAATGTCATAGTACCTTACTTTGATATTCCTGACCCTGTGGAAATTGTGTATCATCACAAGTCTGTTGTGACTCCGCTTGTAATTTACTTTCCCGGACCTGTTCTGTACGAGTCAGATAGGGTTGTTCTTTACAAATATAATGAAACAATGTTGGAGGATGGAAAAGAAGTACATATTAAGCCTTTATCTTCTATTGAAAACAGAAGCTAGTGGTGTGACCCGTAATGGTCGAGTTTTTGCTCAGGCACCCCAGTGAATTGTTGATGTTGGAAAGAAACAATATGTTGAAGTTAGTGTTGAACCTAAGACGGTGGAAGGTCAGATTAGTGGTTTTACCCAAGAAAAATATGTTCATAATTTGTTGAAAATAATAAATACGAGTGACTACAAGATTGTCAATCAGTTGTTGCAAACTCCTTCTAAGATTTCTATCTTTTCCTTGTTTCTTAACTCAGTTGCTCATAGAAATTATCTCATGAAGGTCTTAGATCAGGATTTTGTTGAGCATGATGTGATGATTTATCACCTCACATGTGTTATGGGTAATATTACAACTTGTAATAATCTCATCTTCTGTGTTGATGAGTTGCCTAAAGAAGGTAGAAACCATAATTTGGCTTTACATATTTATGTGGGTTGTAAAGATGATTCCTTATCCAATGTGCTAATTGATAATGGATCATCTCTAAATGCCATGCCAAAGATTACCTTGTCAATGATTTCTTATCAAGGAACCCCTATGAGATATAGTGGTGTTGTGGTGAAAGCTTTTGATGGTTCTAGGAAGTCCATTGTTGGAGAAGTGGATTTGCCTATGTGGGTGAGGCCACATATGTTCCAGATTATGTTTCAGGTTATAGATATCTTTCCCGCCTATAACTACTTATACGGTCGTCCTTTCATCCATGAGGTAGGTGATGTTACTTCCACCCTACACTAAAAGTTGAAATTTGTCAAGAATGGAAAAATGGTGATTATTAATGGCGAGCAGGCCATGATGGTATCACATTTATCCTCTTTTAGCTTTGTTAAAGCATATGAAATCGTTGTGAGAATGTTGTTCCAAGCTTTATCACTTGATAATGATTGTAAGAATAGCGGGGCTTAAATCTCTTCATTTAAAGATTCTCAACAAGTTGTGCAGAAGGGTCCTGGTGTTCTTTGGGATAGGTCATTGATTTACCAGAATGTTGAAGCTGCAAATAAAAAGTCTACTTTCCGCCCGTACAAAGAAATCTTTCACAGTGAAGATTCCATCAATCTTACTCATCTAGAAGTTGATGCCATCCTCGAAGACGAACCAGAGCCATAAAGGCTAAACTACGTGATGCATGGAAGAAGAGTTCAAAATTAGATTTCGGTTGATACTCCTAGTTTTATTCACATTTCAAAGTAATTTGTTTTGTTTTTTTCAAAATCCTTTCACTCTGCCCAAGGTGAAAGCGATGTTGTTTGGGCTTACCTTTGTTGTTTCAAATTTTAAAATCAATAAGAAAAGTTATTTTTGTTATCCAATTATGTTTTTATTTTCTTCTTTTTCTTGGAAAATCTTAATCTGAAAAAACCCTTTAAAATAACTTCCCATAATCTGCAAAATCACTTGTTGCATTTATCTGTTTTTAAAATAAAGCATAATCATATGTGCAGATTAATTAATAAAACCAATGAAAACAATGACCCTGTGACCTCTCCCAACTTTGAATATTCTGTGTATGAACCTGAAGAAGAAGACTTGATTAAAATCCTAGAAGAGGTCACTCGGTTGTTTGATCACAAGGAGAAGACCATTCAACCATATAAACAGCCATTGGAGACGAGTAACTTGGGTGCTAAAAAGGATAAGAAGGAAGTCAAGATTGGGGCACTGATTCATCCAGATTTGAAGAACAGGTTGACTGATTTTTTGAAAGAATATGTTGATATATTTTATGGGTCCTGTCAAGACATGTTTGGTTTGGATACAGATATTGTTGAGTATCATTTGCCGCTGAAGTTAGAATGCCCACCTATCAAGAAAAAGTTAAGAAGGACTCACTCTTAGATGGTAGATAAAATCAAAGAGGAAGTGTTGAAGCAGATTGATGTCGGTTTTCTTGTGACATCAGTTTATCCTTAAGGGATCTCCAATATTGATCATGTTCCAAAGAAAGATGGAAAAGTTTGTATGTGCGTTGATTATAGATATTTAAACAAAGCCAGTCCAAAACATGATTTTCCTCTGCCACATATTGATATGTTAGGGGATAATACAACAAAGTTCAATGTCTTATCATTTATGGATATATTTCTGGATATACTCAAATTAAGATGACACCCAAGGACATGTAAAAAACAACGTTTATCACACCCTGAAGAATATTCTGTTATAGAGTGATGCCCTTCGGGTTGAAGAATGCTAGTGCAATGTACCAGAGGGCTATGACAACCTTATTCCATGATATGAAGCATAAGGAAATTTAGGTCTATTTTGATGATATGATTGTGAAATCTCATATTGAAGAAGCTCATATAGAAGATTTATTGAAGATATTTCGGCGTTTGAGGAAGTCCCGTCTCTGCTTGAATCCTAACAAATGCACATTTAATGTCTGTTTTGGGAAGTTGTTGGGCTTCATTGTTAGCCTGAAAGTAATTGAATATGACCCTAATAAATTAAGATAAATTCAATAAATGCCTGCACCAAGAACATAAAAATAAGTCAGGGGTTTCTTCGGACGTCTGAATTACATTTCTAGATTGATTTCTCATATGACTTCTACTTGTGAGCTGATCTTCAAGTTGCTGAAGAAGGACTAGGTTTGTGTATGGACTGATGATTTCTAGAAGGATTTTGATAATATCAAAGAATATATTCTCAAGCCTCCTATCTTGCTCCCTCCTGTTGAAGGAAGACCTTAGATGATGTGTTTGACTGTGCTGGATAATTCTGCTGGATAATTCCATGGGTTGTATCTTGGGTAAGCAAGACGAAACATGTAGAAAATATTATGTTATTTATTATCTGAACAAGAAGTTAAATGATTGAGAATCACGATACTCATTGCTTTGAAAGACATGGTGTGCCTTGGCTTGGGCTTCTAAGCGTCTACGACAATATATGTTTAATCTTACTACTTGGTTGATATCTAAAATAGATCCAATTAAGTACGTCTTTGAAAATCATGCTTTTACTAGAAGAATTTCCCGTTGGCATATGTTATTGTCTGAATATGATATTGAATATTGTACTCAGAAGGCTGTTAAAAGTAGTGTGTTGGTAGATCACCTTACTCCCCAACCAGTTGATGATTACCAGTCCATCAAGTTTGACTTCCCTGATGGAGATCTTATTGAAGCTACGTGAAAAACATATGCAAGAAGCTTCTTAAAAACAAATAGAGTCACCACCTGACTTTATTTATCCCAAAAATAGGGAAAGGAAAATATAGAGAAAAACTCAAAGAAAGAATGGAAAAAGAACATGGTCTATAAACCAAGGGAAATGGTATAGAAGTCAATTACGCCCTTGGAAGTTATTAGCACCCATCACATCCGTAGTACTCCACATGATCCACTCTTGTTATTCTAATCAATGGGTGTGTATATATTTACAACTTACTTTCTTAATGGTAATTTAGGCATAAATTCATTGGGAAAAGAAAATATTTTTATTAGTGCGTTCGCCTGAGCTTTGCAACCCTATGCCTATGTATCCACAAGGGAATCAGAACACCATATTTCTTCTTAATTTTTTTTGTTGTGTGTTTTTTATTGATGATTTTAAGTTCGCATTCTAGCAGTTAGAGTGGAAAGGTTTTGAAAAGGAGTTAACATGTCAGTTTTGAAAAGGTTTAAAGGAGAATAGCCAAGTGGAAAAATTATTTGGATTTGGTTTGTGTTTTATTAGGTGAGAGATAATAAGTGGAACCTTATCCAAGGAGACACTCATCACCCTTACACCTTTAGTTTTTTGAAAATTGTTTGAATTTTGTTAAGTGTTTTTGATCATAAAAATGTTTTAATTTTAAAGAAGGCAATGCAAAAGAAAAGAAAGTCTAAGTGAGACTTATAATCATAAGTTTGTCATGCGAAGTGGACCTAAGGTTGAAATTATGGGGAATCTAACCTAATGTTATCATTTCATGATGAACTTAAAGTTTGGATGGAGATGGGGAGCTTTTATCCTAATGTTGAATGCTTGGATTAAAGACTTATGTCTAAATGAAAGATCATGGTATAAACATCACAATAATCATGTCATCAATAAATAATCAATACATGGAATGTGTTGTACCCCAATATTTTCCCTCCCATTTTCATTCAAGATATTCTCCTAGGGTTCTCAAATGCTCAAGGTTTCTAAATAATTGACCAAACAAATTCTCCTCCTAAGCAATTGGTCCACAACTAGGGTTTTGTGTTTCACAAGAAAGTTTGGGTTAAAAAGGCCCCAAGTGGTTTTGATGGCTCCTAATATGCTTCAAATAATTCTCATTCCAATTTCTAAGCCTTGCATCACAATTTTGCTCAGTCAATGGCTCAGATGACTGAAAATCAACTGTATTGGATAAAAAGTCAATTGTGGTCAAGATACAGTCAAAGTTCAAGATTTTTGGTCAACATCAACATTTTTAAGTTATATTCATCATTTGATCAAAGGTTGATCATGATTCCTCAAGAAAATCCCTCAAACCATCAAATGTCAAAAGTTGCCAAATTAGGGTTTCCTTAAGAGAAGTCAACTAAACGTTAACCAAGCATAACTTTCACATGCTTAATTAGATTTTCCCCAACCAAATATCATTTTTAAAGAAATTCAATTCTCTATAACTTTGAAAATTTACGCTCAAGTCCAAAAAGTGAATCATTTGAGAGATATAATCCAATACATTACAGGTCATTTTAAAAGTCAACAAAAAGACACTTTTTGTCAAGGCAACTTACATCAAGATAAAATCTTAAAAAGAAAATGATCAACATAGAGGTTGTAGAGGACATCTTGAGCTTTCCAAAAAGTTAAATATCACCTTCAAAAGATAAAAATTGAGTATGTTATGACCAATGCAAGTTGGGAAGTTTTGAGCAAATGCATGAAGTTAAAATTAATCAAGCTTGATATTTTGGGCTATTGGGACATGGTTTAAGAGTCCAAACGTGTATTATACTCCTCATACACCTCAAACCTTATCCTTACACCCCTTGACCTATTTTTATTTTTATTATTTTTATTATTTTTATTATTTTTTATTTATTCATTAATAATATAAAATAAATAAGATAAAATCATATCTTTTTACACAAGGTCCAAGCCCAAATGACTTTGACCTAATTTAGCACCCATCAAACTTGCAAAAAATTTCAAACTTTTCTCAAGAACCCTAAATCTTGAAACTCTTATAACCAACCATTTCACCATAAGATCTCCATTCCATTCACTCATATCAACCCTGCAGAGTAAGGTTGGATTGATTTTGAGGGTCCAAAATGCATGAAAACACTATACCATGCATATCCTATTGCATAACTTTTTAAATTTCATATCTTTTTTTTGTATTGTTT
Source organism: Vicia faba (assembly GCA_948472305.1). Taxonomy (NCBI): domain Eukaryota; kingdom Viridiplantae; phylum Streptophyta; class Magnoliopsida; order Fabales; family Fabaceae; genus Vicia; species Vicia faba. The sequence continues at coordinate 1,428,033,204 of OX451735.1, read as the reverse complement.
TAAATCATATTGGTGTTAATATCATGTTTCTGAGGTGCATTTGAACAGGTCTGGATCATCACCATGATCCCTTGCAAACTGAATCGTGAAACACCATGATAGCCCGATTTCACATGTTTTCCTTATAGCTCTTAATCCCTTGTGTTTTAGCCTTCAAAAATACTCCCATTGGATTCGCATCCCTTGAATTAGGGGCGGTAGGATGTTTCTGGATCATTAATGTTTTGATTTAGCAGGTATTTGAAGGAGCAGGTCGCTAGAGAAGACGATTGGAGCTAGGGCTCCAGCGCCTCTCCGGTCAATATATTCATAGTTATATTATATATTAATTGATGTAATTATATAAATGGATGTATAGTGGCCCCAAGGGTAGAAGTGCGCGCGATAAGGCATTAATGTCAAAGGGCCCGGGTTCGATCCAACCTTTTGACACTTTGTTTTTCTAATATTTCATATTTTTGTAGGTTTATTACAAAACACATTGGAGGGATATCCTAACACCAAGGCACATTTGGCCTGGTGGTGTGCTTGCTGCGTAAAACTCCCGAGGACGTGGGTTCAACACCCACCCTACTCATTTGGCTATTTATTTTCCCAATTCTCTATTTCCCTTACTCTTTTTATCTTTACTAAACCTTTTTTTTTATTTTAAAAAACCATTGTTTATTTTTAATAAAACCTAATTTAATTTAATCTTAGAATAATTTAAATTTTTAGGTTAATTTTATTCAAGGTTTTCAATTTAATTTTTAGGTTTTATATAATAAACCCTAAGTCAATTTTTTAGGTTTTCTCAATTCATTTAAAATCAACCTAGACATTTTATTTACCTAACTTTTTATAAATTAATATCAATTAGGTTTTTATATTAATCATTAAATAATTTTTTATCAAAATCATGAAACAATTTTCTTTTTCCCTTTATTTTACAATCCTCGCGTATTTACTTTCGCATTAGTTTTTCCCAATTATGTATCTACTACAGTGTGTAATAGTTAATTAGGGTTTACTTTATTTTCCCCCTATTTTATGATTTTGTATCCCCACTGGTGAAGCCCTGTAATAGTTTAGGTTTACTTTCCGCAATTTACCACTTTCCTTATTATTTTATAGTAACTAGGCATATATGGCAAGACCTAAAAACAATCGTTAGATAACCCTAAATACAAGATAAATAACTGAATTGAGTCACTTTTTACACACTCACCTCTAGGGTAAACTCATTTGTTACCTTCGAATAAAAAGAAATCATGTCCCTCAAACATGGGGACACCTTAGAAAAGACCCTCAGTTAAAAACACCGTAGTCCCTCGATGACCCTTACGATGCTGCCTTCGGTAAACGATCTTAGTCCCTTACAATAAATTTCTAAAGCGCCCCTATGAGTTGCATTTATAAATGTACGATGATCCGCGTCTGTCCCTTCACATCCAACGATAGGGCTTCCTACTAACTAATGGTAGGTGTAGCGGTAGAAATGTTTAAGACTAAGCCATTTGATTGACTAGACTTATACATATCAAAAATAAAAATTGCCACCGCGCTTTATTGTTTCCAAAGGAATGGGAAAAGAGCGAGTAACCAAAAAAGAGGGGGAAAGATTCAAGGGAAGGGGGTTTGTTATGAAAAGGTAAGGTATTAGCACCCTAAACATCTACGGTACTCTGCAGAAACCTCTTTGTAAAATCTGTATAGTTTGGCTATAAAATGTTGTAAAAAATGGATGGTGGAGGTGAGAAAAGAAATGTATTTTTATGGTTTTTGCACCCGCTGCGGTTGCGAACCTTTAGTGACTACATACCACCTTTTGTGCAATAGGGGATCAGGGTACACGTAGTTCCTCTTTTAAAAATTTAAAACACAAGTGTGTTAGTTAATTTTATGATATAAGACATCATCGTCATTGTCCGTGTGGGAAACATACTTACTACCCACAATCATGAGAAAGGAGAATTTGCATCATCTCAAAGTGGAGGATATGGCTTGGATTTTAAAATGAACAATGCCTCACTCAACACCCAAGTGGAAAATATCTCACTTTACGACATATTGTAGAAGTATAATTATTTGCATCATTACAAGGATTGACAAGAGTCCAATCTTTTGAGAAAGGGTTTAAAAGGTAAAAGCCAAAGTGGAAAAATTATTTGAATGAGATTTATTGACTTTTAGTCTTCTCACAAAAAATGTCAAGGTATTATTAAGGTAATTGAATTTTATTTATGAAAATGTTTTGAAAATGCATGGACCTAAGTCCAAGTTTATTATGAAAGTGGTTCAATTTTAGAAATAAGAAGTGTTTTCAAAAGGGGGGAGAAGAATTTTTAAATTAAAGAAGATGGGGGGAAATGAAGGGACTATCCTAAAGCATAAGATAAAATCTAGGGATAAGAACCATCTAACCAACAAGAAGCCAATACTTTACATTACGAGTCAAGATAGAATTCCCATTCTTTGGATTGAAACTAAACAAGCAAAGATACTAGACCTCTTGAGAGAACTAAATTTCAAGTGTATTAAGTCATCACAAAAATTGGACACAATAATGCCTGTATAGAGGTGAATTCCATATTACAAACAAAGAATGTAATAACAATAACCTGAACACAAAACAAACAAACAACCCAATGTCTTGAGGTAAACCTCAAGAGCTCCAGACAAAATATAAATTAAGATCATAAGGTCTCCAATATAGGCAAAGGTTTCTAATCCTAAGTCTAAGAAGTCCAATGCTCCATAATGCTAAGGATAGTATTCAAATAGTCAAAGTATTTTAAAGGTTTTTATGGTTCAAGTTGATTATTAGGTGTCTTAGAAGAGAAAATAAAAGGCTCAAGTGAGCAAAATAAAAATAACATGAAATGTAATGCTTAATGTAAATAGTACATAAAGCATAAAAAAAATAAAAGGGCATAAAGTAAAAACAATTTAATAATTAGCGGTTAGTTGGATGACCATCTTGAAACTTGCATTTGGAACTCATTAGAGGATTGGTATAACCAAAGCCTCTACACAACAAGTTGCATTTGCTTTTTGTCAAGTATATCATCCATTTGGAATCCTCAAAAGTACCATTTAATGATCAATGATGTTTAAGTGATCCGCATTGACCAAAAGTGTTATGGATCCATTAGAGGATTGGTAGAACCAAAGCCTCCACAAAATGAATCACAAGGTTATTGGATCAAAGAGATTAAATTAACATACTTGGGCTTGCAAACATAGCATTGGGCCACGAATGATCATTTATTCGAATCGGAACAAAATTTAGCGTTATGTTAAGCAATCGTAAGTGGACTTATGTAGAAGTCGCACCTATTTTGAGGCCGGTCAATAACAATCTATGCACTATTTGTTTTGAGACATGATATAGAGATCATGCTCCAATAAATTTAGTGCAATAAGAAAGGGATAAGAGGGATAAAGGTGGGGAAGAATAAAAAAACCACATTTGAATTAAAATTTAATCAAACTATTATTAAAATCATTCATCCATTTTTGTGGAGTTAGACTCAACACCATGGATCCAATGATGTTAATAGAGTTCATGTTAAAAAATTTAACCCAAGATTATCCAGAAAATAATCACAAAATAACATTGCATTTAATATATACATTAAAAAAGGTTTTTAAAAATGTTTTAAAATAGAAGTAAAAGAGAAAAATATCAATTATGTTCAAATTAATCAAGAAAAAATAAGTAGGACCATAGAAAAATCAGAATGGACTCAAATATTTTTATAAAATTTTTGGTAATTTTTTAAAGTCAGAAACTACTTTTAAGCTAATTAAAATTGCTCAAATAAATAGAAAATAGATCAAAAATAGTAAACATCAATATGAAATTCCATAAAATTTTCAAAAGGTCAGAAATATGTAAAATGATATTTATGAAATTTTTTAGAATTAAGAAATGTCAGAAAGTATTTTTTAGGGTAATTAAAACAAAGCAAACAATGCAAAAAATATAAAAAATATCAATTTTCAAAATAAAAATGTGAAAATATAGTCATGAGATCAGAAATAATTCAAAGTATTTTTGTGAATTTTTTCATAATTTTTGGATAAAAAATAAAAGAGTTATGAATTTTTGAAAATTAAATCAATTAAAATATAAAATCAGAAAATAAAATAAAACCAAAAAGATATGGGCCATCAGATCATAGTCAAAACGCGTTAGTTAGCTAATCGAATGGATCAGACGCGTTGTGCTTGATATGGACCATAGTAAGATTGCAGAGGGTCAGAAAAAGGACAACCAATGAAATTAAAACGTTTGGCACGCTATCATTGGCTGAGACGAGACATGTCATCATCTTCAACCTCCAGCCACCTTGCAATGGAGATTTTGTGAGGACTTTCAAATGGAAAAATTAGGATCCCAGACCAGTATCATTGGATTAGTCTCTTCAAGACGATCCTAACACCACCATTGCGCCAAATTTAGCGAGCACCTTCAATTTGAGATTTCTCTCTCAATTCTCAATGGATTTAAAAATTGTAAGAAGCACTAGAATCAGGAGAAGGAGTAGAACAAGTTAGTGAATTATTTGGATCCAAATGATGGAAAATTCTACCTTTTCGAAGTTCAAGAAAGAAGCTCTGAAACTGAACTTTTGTAGCTTGAATTATAGCTCGTTTTGCATGGTTTAAGTGCTGGAGAGTTTGTATGATGCTTAAGGAAAATGAATGTGCAAAGAATTTTGGAAGAAAAGGCTGGAAACTCAGAAACTGATTTCAAAAATTTGAAGTTCGTGTGAGGTTTTGACAGAGTGTTTTTGGCTCTCAAAGCTTGAGGAAATGAATATGGGGTGACCCTCTATTAATAGGGAATGAAAAGGAATGTTCAAATGTGGACAATGATGAGATTTGGAGGGAAATCATGTGAACCCGATGCACGAGTAAAGTGTGATCTGATTTGCATCAAAACTCATCCAATCCTTGCGTTTTAAGGCTCTAATCCACTTTGGAAACTTGGTTAAACATGTTTAGATCACAAACGTGTGCTAATTTGATGTTTAGAGGCCAAAACATGAATTTCAAATTCTGACTTATGAATAAACTTCAGTTCCAAGTTACCAAGTTCAATCCAATGGCATTCTCAGTGCAAGGGGTCTTAAGGAAAGATTCTTGATGCTTTAGAAATATGATGTTACAAGGTTTGCAATGGAAAAAGAATGGAATCAAATGGATGCTTGAGTTGAAAGTTGCATTGAGTCAAAGTTGGGGAAAAAAGGTTGACTTTCCATACTTAGAAATATTTCAAAATTTACTTCAAAAGTGACCTATAATGTTTTGCATCCAAACATGGCCTTCCACTTGGAATTTGCTCATGACGAAAATAAATGGCATGAAATAGACCTGTTGAATGACATTTTGAAACTTGAACCATTCAAAATCTCCAAAAATTGAGAGAGTTATGAATTGTTAAGTTGGAAAAAAATCATGAAATGACCTATTATCTTTTGCATCTTTAGGGAATCTTCCATCCGTTTCCTCACTTTTCACATAAAAGAAGGCATAAAGTTAACATCCTCAATATCATTATGGAAAAAGAGTGGGCCCAAGGTGATAAAAATTGACCAAGTTATGATCATTTGAAGTCACACATGGGAAATTGGGGGTTCATCTGGAGGACTTGTAATCTTTCTTCATCATCAAGTTTCTTCCACATGAAAAATCATTGAAACTTTTGAAGTGATTTGTTAATAACCCTTTGAAGAGAAGGTTATCTTTGTAATCACTCAAAAATTCCAAAATATGAGCAAGATATACTTCTTTGAAGTTCAAAACCCTAGCTCCTAGATCAAGAAAATGCTTTGAGGAACCTTGAAAATGATAACTCATAGCCACCAAAACCACTTCCATATCTTGAGAATTGAGTGAACTATGCACTTCTGATCATTGGGAACAAGACCTTGTCCGACCATGAAAACTTCTTCAATCAATCCATTTCACTTTTGAATCAATTTTGATATCTTAGAAGTGTAGTGAACCAAAACGAGCTTGCCATGCCATCCCTTCCAAAACAACTTAAATGGTGAGGTTTGGACTTCTCAAGCTTTATTTCCTAGGTCATAGAAATAAACTTATGAACCCATGGAGCAATTTGCTAAATCTCATTGCCTTTACCTACATTAGTAACAGGTAAGACAAACAAACATTGCATTTTATTAATTAAAAGGATAAATCAAGAAAAAATATTCATGATTACAAAAGAAAACAAGTCAAGGTGCTTGGTGATTCCTAAAAGAGAAAAGCTAAAGGTAGGGAGGAGAACCAAGAACCCTAATGTGATCTTGTTGTGATTGAATCAATATGGTATGATGAAGGGATCTTAGGGGGAAAATTGGGGTACAACAGTAGGATAACACTATCTAAATGAGGGGAAAAATAACACGAAAGACCATGAGTAAGGGTAGAATACTCTTAATTGCTTACTCACATTTCAAAACATCCCTTTCACACAAAACACCTTTCTGAAATATTTATAAAAAAAAAACAAATACTTTGTAAGAATCATTACAAAGTTGCCATACTTAGGCATTTTCAAAATATTTTCAAACAAACACATACACAAAGCATTTTCAAATTGAGCTAGTGATTGAGAGCCTGTAGATAACTATGGATGAAAAGTGTGCTAACACATTCTCTTTTCATAACCCACCCCTCAAACTCAAAAATCTCGAAGGTATTTCCTGTTCTTTTCACCCATTCTTTATTGGATAAAAGAAAATTCATTGACGACTGTTGCCATCCGCAACATTTGCAATAAAATGAAAACCAAGTTAGTTCTCCCACTGTATTATAGAACTGGTGACTCTGCTAGGGAGAACATAAAAGTGGGGTTACCTTTATAGTTAGATCACTTTTACTGCTTTACTTGATTGATTTGATTGCTTTATAATTGGGGTTTGCTCGGGTTTATTTCTTGTAAAGATCCTATACCCGGATCAAGGGGAATTTTAGGTAATTAGCAATAGATCATGGAAAGTATATGACGTATACTGATATGGTTGAAGTGATGGCTACGTTAGAGCGACACATTGGTTTGTACTAGTATCCCTCGAGTCAGTCGAGGAGCATACTAGGCTTCCGCGTGGTGTCATAAGAACTAACTGGCCTTAGAACCTTAATTGACCCAACTTAGCCATTAGAAGGTAGTGAGATAGCCGGCTTTGGTGTAGTCCGAAGTTGGTTGATACTCGATACTACACTCATTGAGATTCAACTCTCAAGTTTTGTTTGGTGGCAAGTCAGTTGTCGTGCTAGATGGAGCTTGTGGGAAAAATTAGTGATATTGAGATCCTTAGGACCCTATTACTTCTTTAGGACAGTTCGAGCCAACTAACTTCAAGAGGGTACTTACCTACAAACTCCATGCAAGCCTAAACCTAAGGCCTTATGTGCTTTGCTTGTGTTTGATTATTTGCTCGAACATGACATCATGACATCATAACATCATAGAATCATAACATCACGATTAACCATTTCAAGGATCTAAGGAATTTATATTTGTTCTGTGTTGCAGGGTCATGGATTCCAGTCGTAGGAATACCATCCGGATCAACTTCGTAAGCATACCTTCCAAACTTGAGGAATTAGTATCAAAGGGTTTCCGATAACTCTCAATTCACCAAGAGACATGGTTATCTACTCAGTTTGGTTACTACTGACTTTCAGGAAGATTGGATGAGTGTTCTTTTCCAGTTCTTTAATTTGAAGCATCACTGTTTTACCTTCCCGAATTATCAATTGGTACCCACAATGGAAGAATTCTCTAAGTTGCTCGAAGTACTTATTCTTGATCAGATACCTTTCACAAATTTAGAGCAAGTTCCAAAACCTGAAGACATTGCAGTAGCCCTACACCTGAAATGAAGGGACATTGTATCTAATTGGGAAACAAGGAATGGAGTCAAGGGTTTTTTTTACCTAAATTTCTGATAGGGAAGGCTCGGATGTTTCTAGATGCCATGAATTTCCGTGCTTTTGAGGATATTTTGGCGTTGTTGGTCTATGGTTTGGTATTATTCCATAATCCGGACCAGTTCATAGATGTGAATGCCACCAAAATATTTCTCACTCATAATCCGGTACGTACTTTGCTCAGAGATGTCCTGTATTCCCTCCACACTCGTACTATGAAGAAGCGAGAAACTCTTATGTGTTGCATACCTCTCTTGTCCAGGTGGTTTATTTCGCACCTGCCCTGATCAGTGATAAAGAACAAACAAGGTTTGAGGTGGTTTCTATGGTTGATGTCACTCACTCATGTAGATATCCATTGGTGTTCTCGATCTCAGGCATATTTCCCTATTATTGATCACTGTGGGGAATTCCCTAATGCTCTACTCCTCGGTATAAGAGGGGGCATCACTTTCAATCCTTCTCTAGCTCTGTGTCAATTTGGTTATGCTCGAAGGGACGAACCTCATGATATGCTCATCCAGAGTATTGTATTTGACTATGAGAACGGTCCTCAAAACTACAATCAAAGGTTTATACGTGCTCGGGGCACGGTCAACAAGATTGATAGCAAGACTTTGGGATACAAGAATTCTATTCCTCTACAGCCTTACCTCATATGGGTGTGGTCTCGGGCTCAAAATCTTAAAATTCTATATCATGATATCCTACCTGGGATCAAAGATCCTGTTTTTTGAAGGGGATGTTCCTCATATCGTTCTTCATCCCGATATGCCTACTGACTTCGAAGAACTACAAAAGTCCTGGATTCAACTAAAGGAAGAAAGAGGTACCTTCGAAGCTCAGTTCTATGCTACTGAGAAGAAAGTACTTGAGCCGATGAAACGACTCGACGAGGAACAAAGCTTAACACATATGTCAACACAAAGAGAAGGCGTCCATGGGAGATCTGAATTTATATTTTTGCTATTTTGTAACTCTTTTTATGAAAAGGAATTGTAATTTGAGCTTGTTACTAAAATTTATTTTGTTTCCTTTTGTTTAAACAAAGTTAAATCCCACAATGGTTCTTTAAAACATTGCACTTTCATTTTCATATCATGCATATCATTGCATAACAGGTACTTTCTAGACAGGTTTTCTCATCTTCTTGTTGTTTATTTCAGTAAAAGATGGCTCATAAAAAAACTGTTAAGGATCTCCAAGCTCAGAATTCCCAATTCCAGGAGACCCTCCTGAACCTAGCTCAAAGACAGAAAGACATGATGGCGCTCATCTCCAAAAATAAGAAGACTCGAAACCTAATTGTTATCCTTAACATGGGAAAAAGATTCAAAGGTTCTGCTAAACCACCACAAACTGCTGATATCACCTCTGATGAAGATGACAACCAAGAGGAGGATGGTAGAAGTGTTAGGGCTAAAGATGGAAGCAACATTGGTTCTAGTAAGATGCTTAAGGATGAAGACTTTTCTTATGAATAGTATCCTCCTGCTGATGACATATACAAACAGCTTAAAGATCGCCTCAAGGCCATGGAAATTCAGAAAGTTCCTGGATTGGATTTCAGAGAGCTGGGTCTTATTCCGGGGGTAGTTATCCCTCACAAGTTAAAAGTCCTTACTTTTGCTAAATATGATGGTGTGTCTTGTCCGAAACATAATCTGAGGTCCTATGTTCGGAAGATCCAACCCCATACTGCTGGCAGAAAGTTATGGGTTCACTTCTTTCAAGAAAGTTTATCTGGTACACAACTTGAGTAGTTCTATCAGCTGGAGGGAACCAACATCCTCACGTGGGATGACTTGGCTTCCGCTTTTTATAAATAGTATCAATATAATGTTGACCTTACAAAACATGACTATGGGTTCGAATGGAGGGTTCAAAGAATATGCCCAGAACTGGAGAGACTTTGCTGGAAGGGTGCAACATCCCTTGTCAGACTGGGAGCTAGTTGATATGTTCATGGGCACTCTAACAGGTCCATTCTTTAATCATCTAATTGGGAGTTCTTCATATAGTTTTACTGAGCTGATTCTAACTGGAGAACATGTCGAAAGTGGTATTAAGTGGGGAAAAATCAAGTGGTTATGTCTTCAAATGCTGTGAAGAAGACATTCAATGGTAAGAAGGAGACCAACGCTCTTTTTATCCAGAAGGGTTGTGGGAAAAATGACCGCAATCAGTATGTGGAAGCAGTATTAATTTCTAATCTTGCGCTTGTCTCAGACGCTCCAGGAAGGGAATTTTACCAAGATTAATAAGCCATTGTCTCAGGCGTTACAACATTTACTAAAAGCGGAGCTGATTACTCTAAGGGATCCTCCTCAGAACCCTAACACCTCCTCTCCTAAGTATAATCCGAACGCGAATTGCGCCTACCATTCTAACAGTCTTGGGCACGACACCAACAACTGCTTGACCCTGAAAAACAAAATCGGGGACATGATTGACAATAAGGAGATTGAGTTTGATCCTCCGGAGACCCCGAATGTAATTATTTTTCTTATGATGAAGCATGAAAAAGGAATAAGTGCAATTGAAGATGTTCTTTATGTGGCTACTGTAAGTGAATTAATTACTCCTCTACCAATAATCAAGAAGAATCTGCTGCAGGCCGGTTTATTTCCAGGCTGTATTGAAAAATGTTATTGTTGTGCAGCCCAACCCAATGGCTGCAGATTACTAAAGGAAGGCATTTAACACCTAATGGACAATCATATAATTCTGATCGAGAAGGTTCTGTCTGCTGAGAATCTTTGTCAAGACTTATCCGTAATTTCTGGCCCTCCTGTCAAGATCACATCCAAAGGTCCTATAAGGATTACTACCAACCCAAAAGTTTCTCCTCTGATCATTAATAAACCTGGACCTATCCCATATTCTTCGGATAAAGCTATTCCTTGGAACTATAGATCCGACGTCTACTACCACGGCTTCAAACAAGAACTACCGACTATCAAAGATGAAGTTACTAAAGTTGTTGATCCTGACATTGACAATATTGCGGGGACCAACGAAGTTACTAGAATTGGAAGGGTTTTCTCCTTGGAAATCTCTCCGAAGACTGTTGCTACACCTTTAAAGTTATCACTACCAAATCAACTATCGAGGCTTGGGGTAAATAACAAACGACGAAGTCTGCCCAGAAGGAGGCACCTAAAGATGTTGTAGTTGAGGACACCTCTAGGAAAGAGTTGGAAGAGGTATTAAAGAGTATCCGCAAGAGCGACTACAAGATTGTTGAACAACTGGGGCAGACCCCATCCAAGATCTCTATGTTATCTTTGTTACCGTGTTTTGAAGCCCATGCATAAGCTTTACTGAAATTTTTGAAGGCTGCTCACGTATCACAAGAGATGTCTGCCGATCAATTTGGAAGTTATGTTGCTAGCTTGACAACTGACAATGGAATAAGTTTCTCTAATGTTGATCTAACTCCGGAAGGAAGAAACCACAACAAGGCCATCTATGTATCCATTGAATGCAGGGGAACTACTCTGGCTCATGTATTGGGTTGATATTGGTTCCTCGTTAAATGTTCTATCGAAAGGCTCTCTAGACAGACTTGATTACAAAGGGGTTGTACTAAAACCCAGTGATATTATAGTTCGACCCTTTGACGAGTCAAATAGGATGGTAAATGGAGAAGTGGATCTTCCGATCAAGGCAGGTTCGCAGATCTTTGAATCTATCTATGTTCGACCAGGTTATTCTTGCTTACTGGGGCGCCCTTGGATCTATGGGGAAGGCGTTGTTACCTTAACCCTACATCAGAAGTTAAAATATCTTGTGAAATATTGTTACTATCTACGGTGAAGAGGAGTATATGGTTATCCACTTGAACTCATTCTGGTATGTAGAGATGGACGGAGAATTCATCGAGACTCCATGTCAAGCTTTTGAAGTCATCCCTCCCTCCTCACCTGAATATGTCTCTGCCATTCCAAAAGTTACTAGGGTTCTGCCCAAGATGGCTTCATTGAAAGATGATAAAGCAACTGTAGAAGAAGGTGGTTATACTATTTAGGGTCAACTTCCTGACATCCCCTATAAATCTTACAAGTTTGGTTTGGGTTTCACTGTAGAGGGTTAGAGGGTTGTTCGTCGCGCTCGAGCTAGAAAGCCACCATTCAGCATCAACAACAACATAGTCAATGTAATAGAAGATACTGACAGTGATTATGACCTTGACAGCTTGATCTTTCCTACCATTGGCAATATGCTTAACAACTAGAGGGCTGAGGACATTATCTTTATCTCTTTTAGTCAGAAGTAATAGCTACATTTATATTTTTTATTTCTTTCAAGTTTTGGCTTTGTAATATTTGAACAATGACTTTAAGCCTTGTGCCTTATCGGGGGCACATCAGTGCATTTGTTAAGGGTTGTCATTTCATTAACATGTTTTAATTTAATAAAGAATTGGATGTTTTGCATTCAAATTTTGCACTCTCTGTCTTTCTTTTATTTTTATCACTTTCAAGCTATGTGTTCTTACACACACCCACACAATAAATTGTAGATCCACACCAACTCTGGATCTCGTTGATAACGATTTTTCTATTGCCAATTATGACTTTGAAAATCCGATCTACCAAGCCGAGGATGAAGGTGAGGAAGATTGTGAAATACTTAGAGAACTAGCCATACTGTTAATACAAGAAGAAAAGGCTATACAACTGCATGAAGAGCCAGTTGAAGTGGTAAAATTGGGTTCCCAAAAAGACAGAAAAGAAGTTAAGATGGGCGCCAACTTAAGGAACAATGTCAAGAACAAGTTAATACAGATGTTGCATGAATATGTTGAGATCTTTGCTTGGTCATACAAAGGCATGCCAGGGCTTGATACCAATATTGTGGTTCACAGTCTACCGATGAAAAAGGGTTGTTTTCCGATAAAGAAGAAGGTTCATCGTATGCGTCCTGAGATGTTAGAGAAGATCAAGGATGAGGTTATGAAACAATTCAATGCAGGGTTCTTAGCAGTGACATCTTATCCTTAATGGGTTGCAAATGTGGTTCCAGTACCGAAGAAAGACAGCAAGGTACATATGTGTGTAAACTACATGGATTTGAACAGGGAGAGCCCTAAAGATGACTTCTCGCTTCCACATATTGATGTTTTGGTCAACAACACCACTCAACACAAGATGTTATCCTTCATGGATGGTTTCTCAGGGTATAATCGGATCAAGATGGCACCTAAAGAAATGGAAAATACTACTTTTGTTACACAGTGAGGCACATTCTGCTACAAGGTTATGCCTTTTGGGTTGAAGAACACTGTCACAACATATCAGCGTGCTATGCTAGCTTTGTTACATGACATGATTCATCATTAGATAAAGGTATATGTCGATGATATGATAGCCAGATAACAAACTAAAGAAGAGCACCTGGACCATTTATGTAAGTTGTTTGAGAGACTGAAGAAGTATAAGTTGAGGATGAATCTAAACAAGTGCACCTTCGGGGTGAGGTCCAGTAAACTCCTGGGTTTTATTGTTGGCAAAAAAAGAATTGAGGTTGATCCTGATAAAGTCAAAGCTATTTAAGAAATGCCTTCTCCCTGTTGTAGCGGTATAAATGTTTAAGACTAAGCCATTGGATTGACTAGACCTATACAGATCAAAATAAAAATTGCCACTGTGCTTTATTGTTTCCAAAGGAATAGGAAAAGAGATAATAACCCAAAAAGAGGTGGAAAGATTCAAGGTAAGGGGGTTGGTTATGAAAAGGGAAGGTATTAGCACCCTAAACATTTACGGTATTCCGCATGAACCTCTTTGTAAAATCTGTATATTTTGGCTATAAAATTTTGTATAAAAAATAGATGGTAAAGGTGAGAAAAGAAATATATTTTTATGATTTTTGCTCCCACTGCGGTTGCGAACCTTTAGTGCCTATGTACCACCTTTCGTGCAATAGGGGATCAGGGTACACGTAGTTCCTCTTTTAAAATTTAAAAATACAAGTGTGTTGGTTGATTTTATGAGATAAGACATCATCGTCATTGTCTGTATGGAAAATCATACTTACTACCCACGATCATGAGAAAGGAGAATTTGCATCACCTCAAAGTGGAGGATATGGCTTGGATTTTAAAATAAAAAATGTCTCACTCAACACCCAAGTGGAAAATATCTCTCTTCACTACATATTGTAGAAGTATAGTTGTTTGCATCACTATAAAGATTGACAAGAGTCCAATATTTTTATAAAAATTTTAAAGCAAAAAGCCAAAGTGGAAAAATGGTTTGAAATGAGATTGATTGACTTTTAGTCTTCTCACCAAAAAATGTCAAGGTATTGTTAAGTTGGTTGAAGTTTATTTATGAAAATGTTTTGAAAATGCATGGACATGAGTCCAAGTTTATTATGGAAGTGGTTCAAGTTTAAAAACAAGAAGAATTTTCAAAAGGAGGGAGAAGATCTTTTGAAATTAAATAAGATGGGAAGAGAAGATGAGACTATCCTAAAGCATAAGGTAAAAGCTATGGATAAGAACCATATAACCAACAAGAAGCCAATATTTAACATTATGAGTCAAGATAGAATTCCCATTCCTTGGATTGAAACCAAACAAGCAAAGATACTAGACCTCTTGAGAGAACCAAACTTCAAGTGTATTAAGTCTTCACAAAAATTAGGCAGAGTAATGGTTGTATACGGGTGAATTCCAGATTACAAACAAAGAATGTAATCATAATAACCTGCACACAAAACAAACAAGCAACCCAATGTCCTGAGGTAAACCTTAAGAATTCCAGACAAAATATCAATTAAGGTCACAAGGTCTCCAACATAGGCAAAGGTTTCTAATCCTAAGTCCAAGAAGTCAAATGCTCCATAATGCCAAGGATAGTAACCAAATAGCCCAAATATCATTAAAGCATTTTTTAGGGTTCATGTTGATTATTAGGTGTCTTGAAAAAGAAAAGAAAGGCTCAAGTGAGCAAAACAAAGATAACAAGGAAATAAATGCTCAAGTGAGCAAAATACAAATAACATAAAATGTAATGCTTAAAGTAAATGGTACATAAAGCATAAAAAAATAAAAGCATAAAGTGAAACAAATTAATAATTAGTTGTTAGTTGGATGACCATCTTGAAACTTGCATTTGGAACTCATTAGAAGATTGGTAGAACCAAAGCCTCCACACAACAATCTACATTTTCTTTTTGTCAAGTATATCATCCATTTAGAATCCTCACAAGTACCATTTAATGATCAACAATGTTTAAGTGATCCGCGTCGACCAAAAGTGTTGTAGATCAATTAGAGGATTGGTAGAACCAAAGCCTCCACACAATGAATCTCAAAGATATTGTATCAAAGGGATCAAATTAACATACTTGGGCTTGCAAACATAGGTTTGGGCCACGAATGATCATCTATTCGAATCTGGACAAAATTTAGCGTTGTGTTAACTAATCGTAGGTGGACTTATATAGAAGTCACACCTATTTTGAGGTCGGTCAATAGCAATCTATGCACCATTTATTTTGAGACATGATATAGAGATCATGCTCCAATAACACTTAGTGCAATAAGAAAGGGATGAGATGAAGAGGGGTGGGAAAGAATACAAACAATATTTGAATTAAATTTTAATTATACTATTATTAAAATCATTCATCCATTTCTATGGAGTTAGACTCAACACCATGGATCCAATGATGTTAACAAAGTTCATAATAAAAAATTCAACCCATATTTCAACCAGAAAATAATCACAAAATAATATTGCATTTAATATATACATTAAAAAAAGTTTTAAAATATTTTAAAATAGAAATAATAGAGAAAAATATCAACTATGTTCAAATTAATCAAGAAATAAAAAGTAAGACCATAGAAAAATCAGTAAAGGACTCAAATATTTTTATAAAATTTTTGGTAATTTTTTAAAATCATAAACTATTTTTAAAATTAAAAGAAATGAGAAGAATAAACCTAAAATGATAAAAAATAACAAAGTCAGAAATAAAAAATAAATGAGTTCACCAATATTTGTCACAATATCATTGGATCATCCCATAATTTTTTCAGAATTTAAAAATGTATAAAAGTATTTTTAAACATTTAAAACAAATCAAATAAAGTGAAAATTTATAAAAAATATCAAAACACAAAATAAAATTGTGAAAAATTAAAAATTAGAAAGAGAATAATCAAAAATATTTTTCATAATTTTTTAAGATTTTTTGGACTAAAAATGAATTTCAATGATTTATTGAAGTTTAAAAAATTAAATATAAAAATTAGAAAATAAAATAAAAAACCAAAAAGATGTGAACCAATGGATGAGAGTCAAAACGCGTTAGTAATCAAATCCAAGGGATCTGGCGCATTGTGCATATCATTGTCATTAGTGAATAAAACACTGGATCATTTATTAAATTAGAAATTAAAAAAAAAACAAGTGGCGTGCCTTCATTGGTTGGAAGATGACACGTTGGTCATCTTCAACCTCCAACCAATGTGAATTACAAGTCTCTTAAACTGTAAAATCAGAAGCTCAGACATATGACATTCTCTTCGTCTCTTCAAGACAAAGACAACCACACCTTCGCGACAAATTTATATAAACTGTAGCTCAAGCAATTTGGAAGGAAAGTTTTGAAAAGGGATTTGAAATTTCATGGTCAAAACGTGTTTCTAGATAAAAGCAAGTGTTGCGACTAGAACCAGGGCAATGAGAGCATCACAATTATATCAAAGTTTTGAAGAATTGATGGTGAAAACTACCTATTGAAGTTGAGTTGCAGAGCTCTAAAACTCGACTTCTATGGAGCAATATAGGGCATGATTCTTGAAGGTAACTGTATGGTTAGCTTTAGGGAAGATCAAGGAAGGTGAATTGATAGAAAAATTGGATTAAAAGAGGCTTGAACATTGATTACGAAGTTACAGAAAATTGAGTTATGGAGCAAGTTTGGTAGGGTGATTCTGGCTATTCAAGCTTGAGAAAATGAATGGGGTATTTGATTTATATATAGAAGAATAAAATGGGATCAAAAGGGAGAGTGAATGATGTATTTTGGAGGGAATTCGTGCAAACCTGATGCACGAGTGAAGTGTGCTCTTATTTTCACCAAAACTCATCAATCTTTGCGTTTTGAGGTGCTAAACACTTCTGGAAAGTTTCTTAATCAAGTTTAAATCAAAAACACGCAGAAAACTTGTGATTAGAGGCCACATTATGGATTTCAAAATTCTGACTTGGTTAGAAATTCAGTTCCAAGTTACCAATTTCAAAATAATGGAATTATCAACTCAAGGGGTCTTATGGCATGATTGTTGATGCTTTAGAAAGATGAGGTTTCAAGTTTTGCAATGGAAAAAGAATGGAGTTAAATGGATGCTTGAGCTGAAAGTTGCATTGAGTCAAAGTTGGGGGAAAAGGTTGACTTTCCATACTTAGAAATATTTCAAAATTTTCTTCAAAAGTAACGTATAATGTCTTGCATCCAAACATGGCCTTCAACTTGGAATTTGCTCTTTCCCAAAAAATATGGCATGAAATAGACCTCTTGAAACTTGAACCATTCAAAATCTCCAAAAATTGAGAGAGTTATGAATTGTTGAAGTTGGCAAACAGTTATGAAATGACCTATAATATCTTGCATACTTAGGGAATCTTATATCCATTTTCTCGCTTTGCACATAAAATAAGGAATAAAGTTCACATCCTCAAGATCATTGTTGAAAAAGAGTGGGCACAAGGTGATAAAAGTTGACCAAGTTATGATCATTTGAAGTCACACATGGGAAATTGGGGGTTCCTCTGGAGGACTTGTAATCTTTCTTCATCATCAAGTTTCTTCCACATGAAAAATCCTTGAAACTTTTGATGTGATTTTTTAATAACCCTTTTAAGAGAAGGATGTTTTTGGAATCACTCAAAAATACCAAAAGATGAGCCAGATATACTTCTTTGAAGTTCAAAACCCTAGCTCCTAGACCAAGAAAATGCTTTGAGGAACTTTGACAATTTTGAACAACCTTCATGTACCAACACTCTTGCTTTGTAAATAGAAGTTATTGAGAATTATAATGAGAACTCATAGCCACCAAAACCACTTCCATATCTTGAGAATTTAGAAAAATATGCACTTGTGATCAATGGGAACAAGACCTTGTCCAATCATGACAACTTCTTCCATCAACCCCTTGTACCTTTGAATCAATTTGATAACTTTGAAATGCGATGAACCCAAAAGAAACCTTGCCATGAATTCTTTCCAAAAAAACTTCAATGGTGAGGTTTGTAGTTCTCAAGCTTTATTGACTAGGGCATGGAAATAAACTCATAAACCCATGGATCAAATTGCTAAGCCACGTTGCCTTTACCTACATTATTAACAAGTAAGACCATCCAACATTTCATTTTATTAATTAGAAAGAAAATCAAGTCAAAATATCCATGATCACAAAAGAAAACAAGTCAAGGTGCTTGGTGATTCCTCAAATAGAAAACTAAAGATAGGGAGAATAACCAAAAGCCCTAATGTGATCTTATTGTGAATGAATCAACATGGTATGATGAAGGAACCTTAGGGGAAAAAATTGGGGTACAATAGCTGCCCTTATTTAAGTTTCTTCTATCCGGAAATATGAAGGTTATAAATCTTCGTGTCAACGCGATCAAAGATACTTAAATATAAAACAAACCCTATTTTTGACCCTAAGATGCCATGCAATCCTTATGAATATGAATGCACATGGACAACTTCAAAGGGACGCAAAACACCACTGGGGATGTAACAAAATAAAGAAACAAAAGACAAACCCGGCCCGGAAAATAAATCACTGGTGGATCAAAATACCCGACTTATAGAGGATGGTAAAAAGTCAAAGGATAGAAAGAGGAAAGAAATAACAACACCGACGTTTACTGACGGTGGGATACCAACGATCATTGAAGGTAGAAGGAAAAGAAATAACAACACCGACGCTTACTGATGATGACCTACCAACTTTCACTGAAGTTAGAAAGAGAATATATCATAGCATCGCCGTTCACTGACGATGAACTACCAACGTTGACTGAGGGTAGCAAAAAGATAACAAACACCAACTTTCACTGAAGGTGACCTACCAACTTTCACTGAAGGTATAAGGAGAATATATCATAGCATCACCGTTCACTGACGATGAACTACCAATGTTCACTGAGGGTAGAAAAAATATAACAAACACCAACTTTCACTGAAGGTGACCTACCAACTTTCACTGAAGGTAGAAAGAGAATATATCATAGCATCATCGTTCATTGACGATGAACTACCAACGTTCACTGAAGGTAGCAAAAAGATAACAAACACAAACATTCACTAAAGGTGACCTACCAACTTTCACTGAAGGTATAAAGAGAATATATCATAGCATCGCTATTCACTGGCGATGAACTACCAACGTTCACTGAAGGTAGAAAAAATATAACAATTATCGACGTTCACTACCGATTGCCTACCAACATTCACTGAAGGTAGAAAGAAAATATATCATATCATCTTCGTTCACTGACGATGAACTACCAACGTTCACTGAGGGTAGCAAAAAGATAACAATCACCAACTTTCACTGAAGGTGACCTACCAACCTTCACTGAAGGTAGAAAGAGAATATATCAAAGCATCACCGTTCACTGACGATGAACTTCCAACGTTCACTGAAGGTAGCAAAAAGATAACAAACACCAACTTTCACTGAAGGTGACCTACCAACTTTCACTGAAGGTAGAAAGAGAATATATCATAGCATTTCTGTTCACTGACGATGAACTATCAACCTTCACTGAGGGTAGCAAAAAGATAACAATTATCGACGTTCACTGCCGATGGCCTACCAACTTTCACTGAAGGTAGAAAGAGAATATATATCAAAGCATCGCTGTTCACTGACGATGAACTAGCAACGTTCACTGAGTGTAGAAAAAAGATAACAAGTTTTCTCCAAAATTCAGGCGTTTCACCTAGAACGGGTCTCTACTTCTTCTTTAACCAAGGCCTTCTTCCCGGAAAAGGTAATGTATAAGCTGTCTCAAATAAAGAGACTACCACTTACAATGATTTCTTAAGGAACTGTACCTGTTATATTGAACGACTAACTATCCAATAGAGTAATTTGACAATGAACTGCAAACTATCCACTCGTAGAGAAGATAGCAAAAAAAAGTAACGTCGACTTTTATGGGGAAATACAAGTTGGTCAAATAAAGAGACCTGCTATTTGCTGTTATGGAGATTCGTAAAAATGACTTCATGGGGAAAACAATATGGTTTCCTGGGGAAAGAGATGTGACATCCTGGGGAAATGCCGACATATTCCCGTTGGGGAGATAAAGTCTTCTCGTGCAAAATAAATGCACATTCTAAAACCAAAACTCGAAGCTTTTAGAAATCCAAAGTAATGATATTGTTGGGAAACAAAGATTCAATCCAGAAATAAACTGGAATAAAACGGTCTACCAAAATACATTCTTTGAGAAATAAACTCAAGAGGGAAACCCAAATCATCCAGTCAAGGAGTTGTGTAGGAAGGCTAAAGCAAAAATCTTCCACGAGGGATAACTCAGTGGGGAAATTGAAAGAATATACACTTTCTGCTTATGACTGACAGTCTATTGGAGAGAGGAAAACACAACTCTGCAAAACAGGGCAATATGTCAACAAAAAATTAACGAATGTGAATGAACAATAATTTGCTAAATTTAACTATGTATGATGTATGTATGAATGTATGAGTATTATTATGTATATGCTGACGAAACAGACATATAATACCAGGAATAAACAAACAAAACCAACTCGAGCGCACACAACACTCGACCAAATCACATCCAAGACGATCATCCCAAAAGAAAAATAAGCACCAACTGAGGAAACAAAGTCCTACTGCATGGTTTAACTTTACTGGGGAGAAACATAATATAGAGACGAAACAATACAGATACAGGGATATTACATCCTTCTCTAGGCTTCACCACGGAGTAGCACTCATACTTCAACGGGTAAATAAATATTTTCAAATGTAACACTTCTACTGGGGATTGCAAAACTAATTTAAAATAAAGAAGATGGACACTAAATCGTCAAAAATTCACTGGGGAATTCAGGCCCATTCTGAAGGAGGAAAAACATACAGTCTTCACTATGGGAGATAACGCTTCATCATCGAGACATCTATTGGGGACTTCGCGCTGACTCCATTTAGGAGGTCAACACCACATCATTGAGGGGAAACCAATATACGTTCTTCAATGGAGAAACCGGAGATACGTGTTCTTCGAGAGTAATTATTGTACCAACTTCTCTGGGAAGAAAGGACTTCTATCAAATAAGCGAAACCTTCACTGGAGAAATCTTGGATTGATTCTTCATATCATACAAACTCAGAAAAGAATAAAAATGAACCAAGACTTGACTGGGGACACTGGAGTCACAAATCTAATACAACAAAAACGTCCTGACAAAATCTTCCCCGGGAAACAAACCTTCTCAAAACTACTGGAGTTCGTCCGTTCCTGGGATCACCACTTTTGTTTTCCTCTCGAATCACAAAATCTAAAGTAAAAGTAAATTGTAAATTCTTTTTTGAAAAACAATTTTTTTATTTAATATTTTCGCTTTGAAAATTATTATCAATAATGAATGGAGTCTTTGCAAGCTAAATAAAATAAGAAATACAAAGAATTGGATAAAAGCTCAAATTTCATTGATAGAATGGTAGTCTATGAATGGCGAGAATCCATGGATGATTACAAAGTTCAGAAAATGGTAATATATAATGGAAAAGATACATTGAGATACAATGACCACTATCCCCTCTAACAACTTTTGAAATCTTGAGCAGCGGCTTCCGTTGAAGTGTGGTAAGGATCCAAGAACATTGTTGCTTCAATGATCGAGTCTTGTCTGATGTAGTTGCTTGCCAAGAAAATCCCTAACTTTTTCCTAAGCTGCCCTTGCGGGTTTTCAACTTAGCGGGAAATTTTTTCAGTTTATGTCTCTAATTTTTTCCTAGACTGCCCTTTCGGGTATTCGGTCTACCGAGACACTCTTTTTTTCCTAAGCCGACATTTTTGGTTTTCAACTTAGCGAGCTATTCTTTTTATTTCTTTAGGGGAAGTATTTTTTGACTGCATCAACATTCATGGGACGTGGGAACTCCTCGCCATCCATAGTTTCACGAACTAATGCGGCACCAGAGAAGGCTATCTTGACAACATATGGGCCTTTAAAATTGGGAGTCCACTTGCCCCTAGAATCAGCGTTAAAAGACATGATCTTCCTGAGCACGAGGTATCCTTCTTTGAATTCACGAGGTTTGACCTTCTTATCAAAAGATTTCTTCATTCTCTTCTGATATAACTTCCAATGACACAAAGCCGTCATTCTCTTCTCTTCAATCAAATTCAATTGGTCAAACCTGTTCTGGACCCATTCAGCCTCTGACAACTTGGTTTCCATTATCACACGTAAAGAGGTAATCTCAACCTCAATTGGGAGTACCGCTTCCATTCCATACACAAGGGAGAACGGGGTTTCTCTTGTTGAAGTGCGGACAGATGTCCGATAGCGATGCAAAGCAAAAGGGGGAATTTCATGCCAATCCTTATAAGTAACAACCATCTTCTGGATAATCTTATTGATATTCTTATTAGCAGCTTCAACAGCCCCATTCTTATTATTAGCACAATCTTGAATTCCTCACAATGTTCTGTCATTATCTTGTTGTTCATATTCGAGCCATTATTTGTGATAATTCTGCTCGGCACACCATACCGACATATAAGATTATTCTTAATGAAGCGCACTACCACCTACCTAGTAACATTAGCATATGAAGCTACTTCCACCCATTAGGTAAAGTAATCAATTACTACCAAGATAAAACGGATTCCATTCGAAGCTTCGGGTTCTATCATCCCAATCGTGTCAATACCCCCACATAGAGAAAGGCCATGCAGAAGAGATCACATTGAGAAGTGTCGGAGGCACATGAATATTGTCCACATAAATCTGGCATTTATGACACTTCTTTGCAAATTTATAACAGTCAAATTCCATTGGCAGCCAATAGTAACCTGCCCTTAGAATCTTTTTAGCCACCGAATGTCTATTGGCGTGTGTGCCAAATGATCCCTCATGAACCTCATGCATCAACATGTCTGCTTTGTTTCTATCCACGCATCTGAGCAGGACCATGTTATAATTTCTCTTGTATAACACATTTTCACTGAGGAAGAAACTTCCATCCAATCTTCTCAATGTCTTTTTATCTTTATTCGATTCACCAATCGGGTATTCATGAGTGTGAAGAAAATGCTTGATATCATAAACCAAGGTTTCTCATCCTCTACCTCCTCTGTTGTAAACACATGAGCGTGCCTATCCAGTCGCCGAACTATAATTCGAGGTATGTCATTTCAAGTATATACTTGATACATAGAAGCCAAAGTTGCCAGAGCATTCACCATTTGATTTTCATCTCTAGAAATATGATGGAATTCAACTTTATTAAAGAAGGGTAACAATCTTCTATAATAATCTTTGTAAGGGATCAAGCCAGGGTGACGAGTATCCCACTCTCGTTTAATATGATTTATTACCAAAGCTGAATTGCCATACACATCTAGAATTTTAATTCTCAGATCAATAGCTTCCTTGAGACCCATGATGCAAGACTCATATTCTGCCATATTATTAGTACAATCAAATGTCAACCTTGCAGTGAAAGGAATGTGCGATCCATGTGGAGTGACAATCAAAACACCAATTCCTTTACCATAAGCATTCACACCTCTATCAAATATCATACTCCAACAAGATTCAGGATCAGGACCTTCCTCGGGCAATGGTTCTTCACAATCTTTCACTTTTAGAAACATCACATCCTCATCAGGGAAATCATACTTCACAGACTGATAATCATCGACTGGTTGGTGAGAAAGATAATCTGCCAACACACTGCTTTTAATAGCTTTTTGAGTGTGGTATTCGATGTCATATTCACATAATAGCATCTGCCATCGGGCAATTCTCCTAGTAAGAGCAGGCTTTTCAAAAATGTACTTAATTGGATCCATTTTTGAGATCAACCAAGTAGTGTGATTTAAAATATACTGCCGCAAACATTTTGCCTCACAGGCCAGAGCACATCATGTCTTTTCCAACATGGAATATCGTGACTCACAATCAATAAAATTTTTACTAAGATAATAAATGGCATACTCTTTCTTCCCTGTTTCATCTTGTTGTCCCAGAATACAGCCCATGAAATTATCTAACACTGTCAGATACATAATCATGGTCTTCCTTCAACAGGAGGGAGCAAGATAGGAGGTTCAAGCAAATATTCTTTAATACTTTCAAATGCCCTTTGGCAGTCATCTGTCCACACGAAACCTTGGTCTTTCTTTAACAACTTAAACATCAGTTCACATGTTGCAGTCATATGAGAAATGAATCTGGAAATATAATCCAAACGCCCAAGGAACCCTCAGACTTTCTTTTCAGTTCTCGGCGCTGGAATTTCTTGAATTGCTTTGACTTTATCAGGGTCAACTTCAATCCATTTCTGGCTAATAATGAAACCCAACAATTTCATTGACCAAACACCGAAGGTACATTTATTTGGACTCAAGCGGAGATGATACTTCCTTAAACGCTGAAACAACTTCAACAAATCTTCTACATGCACTTCTTCAGTCTGGGATTTAGTAATCATATCATCAACATATATCTCGATTTCCTTGTGCATCAGGTCATGGAATAGGGTTGTCATAGCCCTCTGGTACATTGCACCAGTGTTCTTCAACCCGAAGGGCATCACTCTGTAAAATAATGTTTTACAAGGTGTGATAAATGTTGTTTTCTCCATGTCCTCAGGAGCCATTCTTATTTGATTATATTCGGAAAATCCGTCCATGAACGAGAAAACTTTGAATTTTGATGTGTTATCCACTAACATATCAATGTGTGGTAATGGAAAATCATCTTTTGGATTAGCTTTATTTATATCTCTGTAATCTACGCACATGAAAACTTTTCCCTCTTTCTTTGGTATTGGGACAATATTAGCAATCCATTGAGGGTACACTAATGTCACAAGAAAACTGGCATTAATCTTCTTTAGAACTTCCTCTTTGATCTTCACTGCCATATCTGGGTGAGTTCTTCGCAACTTTTGTTTGATTGGCAGACACTCTGGCTTCAACGGAAAACGTTGCTCTACAATATTTGTATCTATACCAGGCATATCTTGGTAAGAACAAGCAAAAATATCCACATACTCGTTCAACAACTGAATCAACCTGCTCTTCACATCAAAATGCAGTAACGCTCCAATCTTGACTTCCTTCGGATCTTCTTCTGAACCCAAATTGGTTACTTCCAATGGCTCTTTATATGGATGAATGGCATTCTCCTCGCGCTCAAGCAACTGGGAGACCTCTTCCAAAATCTCATCATAGTCTTCTTCTTCAGCCCCATACACAGGACATTCAAAGTTTGGAGAGGGTGCAGGGTCATTGTATTCAATGGGTTTTTTAATTAATCTGAACATATGATTTATGATTGTTTTAGAAACTGACACATATAACAAGTGATCATGCATATTGAATTTCAGTTATTATTTATTTTGAATGGTTTTTTCTGATTACCATTTTCCAAGAAAAAAGCAAAAAAAAAAACACAATTTTGGGGAAACAAAGAACACTTTATTATTGATTTTAAAAGTCACATCAAATAGATAAGCCCGTACAATATTAATACTTTCACCTTGGGCAGAGTGAAAGCTTTTCAAAAAGATTAACAAAACAAATTACTTTGAAACATGAACGCAAGAGGGGACATCAATGGTGATCTAGTTCTGAACCCTAACTCCGTGCGTCATATAATTCGACATTTCTGGCTCTGCTTCATCTTCCACAATGGTATTAATCTCGGAGACAGTTGGATGAAGATAACCCCCGCTATGGAAGATGTCTTGATACTTGCCTATAGCAGACTTCGGCTTCATGCTCTTACCTTTATTATTCTTCACAGAGAACCCCAAGTCAGCTCTGTTCTTGTTTACAGGTGGATACACAATCTGTCCCCGTACCTCACTATGACCATTACACACAACCTGCTGCGCATCCTTAAGTGAAACCATAGAATTCTCATTTCCCCTTATATTGTCAATGGATAAATCTTGGAACTGGGTTCCAACAACAACTTCATCCGCCTCCACAATGGTGAAAGAGGACAAATGAATATCAATAATGCCTGTTCTCCATTTATAATCAACACTTTTCCTTCACGTACAAACTTTAGCTTTTGGTGTAAAGTCGAAGTGACAGCCCCTGCCTCATGTATCCATGACCGTCCCAACAAGCAGTTATAAGCGGGTATAATATCCATGACCTCGAAAGTAATCTGAAACAAATATGGGCCTATATGAATAGGCAAGTCCACCTCACCAATAACAGATTTCCTTGATCCATCACACGCTTTCATAATAATGCCACTTGGGCGCATGGGGGTTCTTTGATATTTCAACTTCATAAGTGTACTCCTTGGTATAACATTCAAAGCGGATCCATTATCAATCAACACATTGGATAGTGAATCATTCTTGCAGTTCATAGAGATGTGGAGGGCCAAGTTGTGATTCCTTCCTTCATCTGGAAATTCATCGTCGTAGAAACCCAGGTTATTACATGACGTAATGTTCCCCACTACGCTGCTGAATTGGTCCATAGGCATGTCACATTCCCCAAAAGCTTGGTCCAATCCCATCATCAGATTCCCTGTGAGCAGAGGAGTTCATTAATAAAGCCAAGATAGATGTTTTTGAAGGAGTCTGCAGTAGCTGATCCATAATTCTGTAGTCGCTCATCTTGATTATCTTCAAAATATCATCCACCTCTTTCTCTAGCATAGCTCCACTAGATTCACCCACTGCCTTCTTGGGTTCAACAATTTTCTTTCCTATACTAACATCTTCTTGAACAACTGGTGCAAATACACGACCGCTGCGGGTCACTCTGCTAGTCTCAACAATATTTCAAACATTGGGCATTGGTTGGATGGGAACTTCCACACCATCCTCCAAAATTTTAGCATTATATTTGTAGGGTACTACTTTATCTGACTTGTAGGGGACAGGACCCTACAAACTAATCACCCATGGAGTAATAGCTGGCTTGCTATGATACTCAACTTCAAAATAGGAAGGTGCACCAAAACAAGGAACAATAACGTTTACCCCTTCTTCAAAACAGTCAATCATTATTGAGTCATCCCTGGAAAAAAAATCCTCATCTAAGGAGAAATACTCATCTACAGAGGCATACTCATCATTCGACTCTTCTTCAGCCAAACAAACCTCTATCATATCAACTTCATAGTAATCATCCCTTTTACCTGTAACGTTGATGGTCCCATTATTCAACAACAATTGAACACCTTTTCTCACAATTGAACATCCGAGGGAGTCCTGGAAGCAAACTCGACAAGATCCATACTGATGTTCCACCTGACCAACCATGTGGCAGAAAGTAGCATGCAATTGCACAACGTCCTCATTCATATACTCCACATCAAAAATTCTGAACTCTCCAGGACATCCAGAAACCATGTTCACTTCCTCTTCATACTCTGCCCTAGGCCTGATAATGTGGATGAGGCCCTCATCCATCATCTCCTACAAATCAGCCTTTATCTTGTCGCAACGTTGTATGTCTCTACTGCAAATAGCACAACCGACATAGTCATGCGTATAGTAGCTAAATTCACAGAGGTCTGCATGCATTTTCATCAAATCTCCTCTAACCAGATTAATATCAAAAATGCGGAAGTCGCCTGGACAATCGGCCAACATGTTAACAACATTTTCTCATCCATGCGTGGGTAGTGGATTATCTTTCACATTAGGGCCCATATCATTGAAAAATAGAATACCAGACTTCACTAATTTCTGCACCTCAGTCTTTAAAGGATAGCAGTTCTCAACATTATGCCTTGGTGCTCCTTGATGAAAAGCACATGTTTGGTCCGCCTTGTAATACCAAGGCAATGGTCATGGTACAATGGGCGGTGGTCGGATATGAACCAACTTCTTCTGAATTAATTCCATTATTAACTCTATATAACTCATAGGAATAGGGTCATAACTCTCTCTTCTCTGATTATACCCTTGATTCCCTTGCTGGGATGGTCTCTGATAAGCAACAGTGGTTGGAGCTACACCAACAACTGGAGTAACTGAGGCAACTTGCTGATGACTTCTTCTAGGAGGATTAAATCTCCTCTCTTGCATAACAGCATCTGTATCTCCTCCATTATTTTTGGTAAACCCATAGGATGGCTTCTTTGTATTTCCAAAACCTTCAATCTTCGTTAAACAACCCTCTCTTACAGCCTCTTCTAACCAGATACCCATGCCTACCATTTCAGTAAAGTCACTTGGAGCACTCGCTACCATCCTCTCATAGTAGAAAGCACCCAGAGTCTTTAAGAAAATCTTAGTCATCTCATTCTCTTCCATGGGAGGAGTCACTTGGGCGGCTACCTCACGCCATCTCTGTGCATATTCTTTGAATGATTCCCTGTCTTTCTGGACCATGGCCCTGAGTTGATCACGGTCAGATGCCATGTCAATGTTTTATTTGTATTGTCTGATAAATGCTTCTCCCAAGTCATTGAAAGTATGGATGTTGACGTTGTCCAAACTCATATACCACTTAAGCGCAGCACCGGTCAAACTATCTTGAAAAAAGTGAATTAGTAGACGATGATCATCAGTATGGGTAGACATTCTTATTACATACATCACCATATGAGCACGATGTCAAGTGTTGCCCTTGTACTTTTCAAACTCCGGGACATTAAACTTTGCAGGTATCTTAACATTCGAGACCAAGCATAATTTATTCACATTCTGCCCGAATAACTCCTTTCACCTGAGGCCCTTCATCTCACTTGCATCTAGTCAAACTGTTCTTAAAAATAATCCATTCTGTCATAAAGACCCAAGTCTTCACTTGGTGGAGGAAAAGGGTGACACATATCATCATTAACAAATGGAACCATATTCACCGAAAGAGGTGCAACAGGAACAACATGCACCAGAAGAGGTGCGGGAGTAATAGTAGTCTGAACAAGTGGAGCTTCTTGAAGACCAAGATTGAAACTTTAAGGTGCAAAGTTCTCTGGCATTCCTCATGGATAACTTTGAGGCGTGCGATTCTGAACAACAGCTAGAGTAACCGACATAGGAACAGTCAGAGCTTCAGCAGTAACCCTTGTCGGTTGAGGTTGAACACTCGGTGGATGATTCTGAGAAGCCACCATAGATTCCATCAGAGAAGTAAGATTGGCCATGCCGACCTTCAAAGGAGAAACCTCCTCGCGTAGCTCGCGATTCTCTTATTCTAAGTTGTCCATCTTCCTTCTGAAATTAGCTAGAGTGTTGTAGAGGTGAGACATCTTGCTATTGAAGTAAAGAAGCTTGGTAAGACACCTGGATATGCATAAAAATTGCAAGAAATATGTGCAATATGATGCATGATATGCAATGCACATGATTAATTTTATTATTAATATTTCAAGGGACTTAAAGATTTATGGACACGTTGCAAATATCAAAGTGCTAATACATTTGAAATACTGAAATTTTTTTATTATAATAACTTCAAAATGGACTACAAGTTTCAATAATACCATGTACAAGATGAAAATAAAATCTAAAACCCTAAGAAGCAAAGCTGATGGAGATCACTCTATACGCTGGCGCTTCCCTGTAAGCTTGGCAATCTAAGCCTTCAACCTCTGGTTTTCTTCCGCATATCTGGTGGAGACCTCCTTCCAATCACCTGAATCAGGAAGTGAGCAACTATCAACTGACTGAGACTTAGGAGAAAATAAGCCCCCTTGCTTCTCCATCATCTCTACAGTCTGACTCTCAAGGATCTCAATGAAGTCGTCTTTCTCCTTCAATTCTGCTCTATAGGGAATCTATAAAGGTTGGAACTTATTCTTCCAAGCATCCTTTTATTGTTGCATCCTTACTAAAGCAAGCTATACTTCTTCTATATCATCCAATAAGGGAGGAGTAGTCTTCGTAAACAAATCATGCATAGGTGTTTCCCAGGAATACAGCATCCTTAACTGAATAGCTCTTGTTTGGACCCACTGAAAATAAGGTTCCAAAGAAACATCCCCTCTTGGTCCAAAATCATTCCTACTCTTCTTATGAATGTGACGCCAAGCCTTCGAAATCTTCTCCCTAGCTTCCTTATGGTCTTATCCCTCCTTCGGAAAGAAACTACTCAAATAAATATTATTTGGTTTATCCTTCATTGGATAACCAAGTTGTCGTCATGCAAGAACAAGGTTATAGTTAATTCCTCCCTTTGTACCAAGAAAAGGTACATTGGGGAAACTACCACAACTGTCGACAATCTCTACATCCTTGTAAGCCAAATGATACCAATCAATTTCCGAGTGAGTAAGTGCCATGATCTTAGGAGCCCAATGGGGTTCCTTCCTGGCATCCCAGAAAGCATCAGACTGAGGCATATGAGAAATAAACCACCGGTACAATAGAGGCGTGCAACAGATAATCATCCCCCCATGATAAGAATTCAGAAGATGAATAGAGTAATAAGCATCACCCAACAATGTAGGAACTGGTTTTCTAATCATGAAGATCCTGATAGAATTAATGTTAACAAACTTGTCCACATTATGAAATAAGAACAACCCGTAAGAAAGTAGAGAAAAGATGGCCTCAAAAGCGACTGTACTCTTCATCCTGGAAAAGTAACGAGCTTTATCCAATAAGAACCGGGCTGGTAATCTTCTAATCCCTCCTTTAGTAGTCATATGGGCTTCAACCTCAGACTTCCCCAAATTAACCAAAGTAGCAATTTCATGTGATTTTGGCTCACCCTCCAAATCGGTGAAAGGAACACGATTGTTACTAGGTAAATCAAACAAATAAGAATACTCCTCCAGCGTAGGCATCAACTGGTAGTCGGGGAAAGTAAAGCAATGATACATTAGATCATGGAACTGGACCAAGGTCGAGAGAATACCCTCCTTCATTCTAAGCTTCATGAGAGGAATTATGGAACCATACTTCTTCGGAAAATCTGCAGAACACTCAATCTCAGGAATTAGACTGATCAACTCTTCTATCTTGGGATCCTTGAAACTGTATTTTCCGGTCTTTCTTTTTCCAAAATCCATGGCCAAAAAGTACCTGAGATATTCACAAATGGTCAACTTTTAAGTACCTTGAAATAAAATTTCTTCAAAAGATGCTTATTAGTGCATGGATGCATGATGCAACAATCACACACAAGATCACACATATAGGGTTCATAGGTTCAACGTCACGAACATGAGGTCGAAGGTACTACCCATAAGCTATGGTCTAAAAGTTATCACCTGCCGAACAAGGTTCTAGAGGTTCCCAGAGTCTACATCCTTCCTTTGGATATTACCAACTTCCTGATTGACTTGGTAATTAGTAATATTCTCAAGAAAAACTCATCCGATCATAGTATCACGTGACAACTATTTCCAGATTACTCCGTCATAGATTCGTCACTACACCTAAAAGGCCATGATGGGTTAGGTATTTTATGGTCCTCAGCTTCGGCAGGCTCCTAGGTTGAAAGTAGTACGTCTTCCAGATTACTCAGTAAACGACACTACAGTCAAAGGGGCCTCCACTGAGTGGGGGATCTCATGCCTCCTTTTTTGGGATTACTCCCTCAAAGTTAACATGACTATACCGCCCGTCCTATCTTAAAGTTTTTCCAAGTCCGGGTATAGGACTTATAAGTAATCATCAAGCACCCTGAAAATCGGGAAAATCCAAATAAATAGATATACAACATATAATATATAACAAACAATAGCACATATACAAATATAAACAGAGATAGGTTTAACCCACTTAGGGATGGACCAGCAAGAGGTCAATCTGTCCCCATTGAAGTCGCCATTTTTTTTCTGTAGCGGAATAAATGTTTAAGACTAAGCCATTGGATTGACTAGACTTATACAGATCAAATTAAAAAAATTACCACTGCACTTTATTGTTTCCAAAGGAATGGGAAAAGAGAGAATAACCCAAAAAGAGGGGGAAAGATTCAAGGTAAGGGGGTTGGTTATACAAAGGGAAGGTATTAGCACCCTAAACATCTATGGTACTCCGCAGGAACCTCTTTGTAAAATCTGTATATTTTGGCTATAAAATGTTGTATGAAAAATAGATGGTGGAGGTGAGAAAATAAATATATTTTTATGTTTTTTGCACCCTCCGCGGTTGCGAACCTTTCATTCCTACGTACCATCTTTCGTGCAATAGGGGATCAAGGTACACGTATTTCCTCTTTTAAAATTTTAAAACACAAGTGTGTTGGTTGATTTTATGAGATAAGACAGCATCGTCATTGTCCTTATGGAAAAACATACTTACTACCCACAATCACGATAAATGAGAATTTGTATCACCTCAAATTGGAGGATAAGGCTTGGATTTTAAAATCAACAATGCCTCACTGAACACCCAAGTGGAAAATATATCTCTTCACTATATATTGTAGAAGTATAGTAGTTTGCATCACTAAGAAGATTGACAAGAGTCCAATCTTTTGAGAAAAAATTTAAAGCAAAAATCCAAAGTGGAAAAATGGTTTGAAATGAGATTGATTGACTTTTAGTCTTCTCACAAAAAAATGTCAATGTATTATTAAGTTGGTTGATGTTTATTTATGAAAATGTTTTGAATATGCATGGACATGAGTCCAAGTTTATTATGAAAGTGGTTCAAGTTTAAAAACAAGAAGAGTTTTCAAAAGGAGGGAGAAGATTTTTTAAAATTAAAAAAGCTGGGAGGAGAAGAAGAGACTATCTTAAAGCATAAGGTAAAAGCTAGGGATAAGAACCATCTAACCAATAAGAAGCCAATATTTGACATTATGAGTCAAGATAGAATTCCCATTCCTTGGATTGAAACCAAACAAGCAAAGATACTAGACCTCTGGAGAGAACCAAACTTCAAGTGTATTAAATCTTCACAAAAATTGGACAGAGTAACGGCTGTATATAGGTGAATTCCATATTACAAACAAAGAATGTAATCACAATAACCTGCACACAAAACAAACAAGCATATTGTGAAAGTTTCATTGAGTCAAAGTTGGGGAAAAAAGGTTGACTTTCTATACATAGAAATATTTCAAATTTTTCTTCAAAAGTGACCTATAATGTCTTGCATCCAAACATGGCCTTCCACTTCGAATTTTCTCTTGACGAAAAAATATGGAAATAAATAGACCTCTTGAATGACATTTTGAAACTTGAATCATTCAAAATCTCCAAAAGTTGAGAGAGTTATGAATTGTTGAAGTTGGCAAAGAATCATGAAATGACCTATAATCTCTTGCATCCTTAGGGCATCTTCTATCCATTTTGTCACTTTGCACATAAAATAAGGAATAATATTAAAATCGTCAATATCATTGTGGAAAATGAGTGGGCTCAAGGTGATAAAAATTGACCAAGTTATGATCATTTGAAGTCACACATGGGAAATTGGGGGTTCGCCTGGAGGACTTGTAATCTTTCTTCATCATCAAGTTTCTTCCACATGAAAACTCCTTGAAACTTTTGAAGTGATTTGTTAATAACCCTTTTAAGAGAATGAAGTTTTTGGAATCACTCAAAAATACCAAAATATGATCAAGATATACTTCTTTGAAGTTTAAAAACCTAGCTCATAGACCAAGAAAATGCTTTGAGGAACTTTGACAATTTTGAAAAGCCTTATTGTACCAACACTCTTTCTTTATAAATGGAAGTTATTGAGGATGATAATGAGAAATCATATCAAACAAAACCACTTCCATATCTTGAGAATTTAGAGAAATATGCACTTGTGATCAATGGGAACAAGACCTTGTCCAATCATGACAACTTCTTCCACCAACCCCTTGTACATTTGAATCAATTTGATAAATTTGAAATGTGATGAACCCAAAATAAACCTTGCCATGCCATTTTTTCCAAAACAACTTCATTGGTGAGGTTTGTAGCTCTCAAGCTTTATTGACTAGGGCATGGAAATAAACTCATGAACCCATGGATCAAATTGCTAAGCCACATTGCCTTTTCCTACATTATTAACAAGTAAGACCATCCAACATTGCATTTTATTAATTAGAAATAAAATCAAGTCAAAATATCCATGATCACAAAAGAAAACAAGTCAAGGTGCTTTGTGATTCCTCAAAGAGCAAAACTAAAGATAGGGAGAAGAACCAAAAGCCCTAATGTGATCTTGTTGTGATTGAATCAACATGGTATGATGAAGGAATCTTAGGGGGGAAAATTGGGGTACAACACCTGTACCCCGAAGGAACTCAGAGGTTTCTTGGGATGGCTGAATTATATTTCCAGATTTATTTCTCATTTGGCCGCTACTTGGGAACCGATCTTTAAGTTGCTAAAGAAAGATCAGGTAGTGAAATGGAACGACGATTGTTGGATATCCTTTGACAAAATCAAGGAGTACCTACAAGAACCTCCAATTATGATGCCACCAGTTGAATGAAGACCTATGATCATGTATTTAACATTGTTAGAGAACTCAATGGGGTGTGTATTGGGGAAGCATGCCGAGTCTGGTCGAAAAGAGCATGCAATATACTACCTTAGAAAAAAGTTTATTGATTATGAAACAAGATATTCAATGCTCGAGAAAACTTGTTGCGCTTTGGAATGGGCTCCTCGTCGACTATGATAGTATATGTTGACTCATACTACCTTTTTGATCTCTAAAATGGATCCCATCAAATAAATATTCGAGAAAACTGCTCTCTCCGAAAGAATAGCCAGATGGAAAATGGTCTTGACAGAATACGACATTCAGTACACCACTCAGAAAGAAATCAAAGAAAGTGTACTTGCAGATCATTTGGCTCATCAAGCCGTGGATGACTATCGATCTATGAGTTTCGAGTTCTAGGATTAGAATATCATGCTAGTTACTGATTATGAAGAACCTTGACCATATGAAGGACCTGAACCGGGATTCCGATGGACTGTTGTTTTTTTATAGAGCTTCCAATGCGCTTGGCAATGGAATTGGTGTTGTGATTATCTCTCCTCAGGGTTTCCATACGCCATTTATTTCCAGATTATGCTTTGATTGTACCAACAACATGGCTGAATACGAGGCGTGCACCATGGGCATCAAAGCTGCTATTGACCTAAGAATCAAGTTCTTGAGTATTAATGGAGACTCAGCCCTGGTAATCAGTCAGATTAAGGGAGAATGAGAGACGAAGCATCCGAATCTTATTTCTTATAGAGAACAAGTGTTAACCTTAATCCCATACTTTGAGGAAATCACTTTTGAACACATACTAAGAGAAGAGAATCAGTTGGAAGACGCGTTAACTACCATGTCGTCTTTGTTCAAAGTCAGATGGGATAACGAGGCTCCAAGAATTACCATTGAAATACTAGACGAATCGATACATTGCTATGAAATTGACACTGACGAAGTAGAAGAGAAGCCTTGGTTTCATGAAGTGAAAAGGTACCTCAAAGCTCAAGAGTACCTTGAAGGAGCATCTATCAATGATAAGAAATTCCTACGGAGGTTTTCAGCTAAGTTCTTCCTGAGCAACATAATTTTGTATAGGCGCAACCATGATTTGAATCTACTTCGTTGTGTGGACAAGAAAGAGGTGGAGAAGATTATGGAAGATATGCACGAAGGTACCTTTGGTACTCATTCCAATGGACATACTAGGGCTAAGAAAATTTTGAGAGCAGGTTACTATTGGTCGACTATGGAAACGGACTGCCATCATCACTCAAGAACTTGTCACAAGTGTCATATCTATGTTGACAAAGTACATGTTCCTCCAGTACCTCTGAATTTCTTCACTACTCCTTGGCCGTTTGCAACGTGGGCCATTGATATGATTGGAGAGATCAAACCTACAACTTCAACGGACATCGCTTCATCCTATTCGCCATAGATTACTTCACAAAATGGGTTGAAGCAGCCTCGTTTGCCTCTGTTACTAAGAATGTTGTCGCCCGATTCATTAAGGATAACCTTATCTATTGGTATGGTATCCCCGAGATGATTATCATAGGTAATGGTACCAATCTCAACACCACTATGATCATGAAACTCTGCATGCAGTTCAAGATCACGCACCACAATTCTTCTTTGTATCGACCGAAGATGAATGGCTCGGTGGAAGATGCCAGTAAGAAAATTAAGAAGATTATACAGAAGATGACGGTGACATATAAAGACTCGTACGAGATGTTACGATTTGCTCTCCATGGCTATCTCAATTCAGCTAGGACATTAACTAGGGCAACCCCATTCTCTCTGGTCTCTAGTATGGAGGCTATCTTACCTGTCGAAGTTCATATTCCTACCTTGAGAATTATGAAAGATGCAGACTTGGATGAAGATGAATGGATTCAAACCAGGCTGGACTAGTTGAATTTGATTGATGAGAATAGGCTTGCGGCTGTCTGTCACGGTCAGATGTATCAGAAGAGTATGATCGAAGCCTTCAATAAGAAAATCAAGCATTGAGCATATCAGGATGGTGACTTGGTAATAAAGTGCATCGTCGTACCGTAGAATGATCCCATGGGAAAATGGACTCCCACTTACGAAGGGCCATTTGTGATCAAGAAGATATTTTCGGGCGGTGCCATGATGCTTACCACCATGGACGGTGAAGATCTTTCATAATCTGTGAACGTGGACATAGTTAAAAACTAATACGCATGAAGACGACTCGCTAGGTTGACTGGCCAAGGAAAAAATAAGGGCATCCCGGTGAACCAAAAGGGTTCGGGCAAAAATCAGGGATATATATATATATATATATATATATATATATATATATATATATATATATATATATATATATATATATATATATATATATATATATATATATATATATATATATATATATATATAAACGATTGTACACCCAGAAAGTCGAAAACCTAAAAAGGCGACTTGGACAAAAAAGGGTATCCTGGGGGACTGAAAACCCGAACGGGGCAGTCCAGGAAAAAGTCAAGGATTAAAGCGTACGACTATGTCCCGTTGGATCACTCAGAGCTAATTGTATTACCAACGGCAAGTTCAAATGGTACAGATTGATTCAGTCAACTTCTTTCGACAACAAGGAATGAGATGCTTAAAGACATGGGGGCAATGGCAGAGTTGAAACCTGACGAGATCATTTACACATAGCTATATATTTTGTACTCCTTTCATTTCACGACGATTTCCTCTTACTAGAAATTATGTCTCTTTTGTCAACAATCGCCTGTTTATAGGCAAGATATCAATATAAACACAATTTTAAATTTTAAATTTTGTTTTACTTTTTCTATTTTGTTTGCAAAGACGTCCAATCACTAAATTGAGTGAACATATGCATATGAATATGATTACTGTTAACAAATATATGCGTAAAAACAGGAATAAGCATTTACTCAAGACTCCAGGAAACAGGATAACATTCAAGTCGTCTGTAATCCCCACAGAGCAGTTCCCATAAGATTATCCCCCGTGGAGTCATCTTCATAAAACTCGACGCATTCCCCGCAAGATTGAAGTATCCTAATCATACTCACCAGCAGATCCCCTAGCAGACATAGGAGTATGATTTTTTCCAGGAATTTTGTCAACCTATGGAGTCCCAATACTCGTCAAAGAGTATATCATCAACACAGTTCACATAAATTCTCTCCCCCAGCTGAGCTTATTTCTCCAACACGGTAAAATTCCTCAACAAAATGTTTCTCCAACAGGTTTTATTTCCCCAACAGGGTTTTTTCCCCAACATGGTTTATTTCCCCAACAGGATACAATCTCCCCAGCTTGAGTCTATTAATTTGACTACTACAAATCACCAGTGAAATTTTTCTCTCCAATAGAGGGTAGTCCAGGATGCTATCCCAGAGAGTCGCTATTGAATCTGAAACCAGACCAGATATCAGTTAATTTTATCCTTCCTAGACGAGTCAGCATCCATATCGCAAACTCGGTCAGACAACACCTCAGAATATTTTCCATCTCTTTTATCCCCATCAGGGTATATAAGAATTCAATTATCCAATAGAGCGATGAACAACCAATGTTCCTAAAGTCTTCTCCCCAAATAGAAATCAACATTCCCCAATGGAGTATTCTCAAAGAACAAGTAGGAATCCCAATAGAGACATTCTAAGTAAGATCGAAGATTCATATTCTTCATCCCCAGCAAAAATCAGAGATTTATTTCCCCAGTCAAAGATGTTATACGGAGCAACCGAGACACTTCAAAGACATCTCACATTCATACATCATTTATCATAGCATATGCATACGAAACGCATATAGCACACTCTCATTTTCTTTAAGAACATCATTACGCAATGCACTACATACATCATGACATTTCATAAATACTAACTCTATCTTTTCAAGTAAATTTCCCAGCAAATGAACATCATCAACAATTTTCTAACAGGTCGCAAAGTAATTCCTGAAACATGACGAGGAGACTATCTACATGACTAGACAATTGCCTTCAGAAACTGAATTTTGACAAGCATTTCTCTCAGAGACTAAATCTGACAAGTAGCTACTTAAGCACTTTCCCCAAAAAGTCCTTCTGAAAAATACCTCTCCTATATGAAGCCGGGCATAGACATCTTCTAGTGCATCATTCAGATGAAGTTAGGCGTAAATTTCCTTCTGATACTCTTTTTGGAAAAACATTCAGGCGTAGACTCCTTCCAATACCTCTTCTAGATGATGTCGGGCATAAACATCTTTAGTGCATCATTCAGATGAAGTCAGGTGTAGATTTCCTTCTAATACTCTTTTTGGAAAAAAAAGTCAGGCGTAGTATCCTTCTAATACCTCTTCTAGATGAAGGTGGGCATATACATCTTCTACTGCATCATTCAGATGAAGTCAGGCATATATTTCCTTCAGATACTCTTTTTGGAAAATAAGTCAGACGTAGACTCCTTCCAATACCTCTTCTAGATGAAGTTAGGCGTAGACATCTTCTAGTGCATCATTCAGATGAAGTAAAGCGTAGATTTCCTTCTGATACTCTTTTTGGAGAAAAAAAGTCAGGTGTAGACTCCTTCCAATACCTCTTTTAGATAAATTCGGGCGTAGACATCTTCTAGTGTATCATTTAGATGAAGTCAGACGTAGATTTCCTTCTGATATTCTTTTTGGACAAACTCGGGTGTAGACTTATTCCAAATGTATATTCTAGAAAAATTCTAGCATAGACTCATTCTAGTACATCATTCATATAAAATCAAGAGTAGATTCACTATGATATTCTTTTGGACAAAGTCAGGCGTAGACTCATTCCAAATACATCTTCTAAGACAAAGTCAGGTCTAGACCTATTATGATAATCCTATCAACAGTTACTCTGGATGGTATCTATAAGCCCATCTCCGACGAAATCCTGTCACTCTCCAAATGGCATCTTTAAGCCCATTCCTGGTATAATCAACCAACAGTGTTATTTCCTGCATAGGCGAGTGTAAATTTCTAGGCACTTAAGTGTTCAATCATCTTCTACCTTCAAGTCACGAATGGCAGACATGCCAATATAACCCTTCATGTTTAAAAAGACTGAACAGGGGAGGAAGTTGTACCGCAAAATTTTCCCTCCCATCTTCATTTAAGATATTCTCCTAGGGTTCTCAAATGCTCAAGGTTGCTCAAGATTTAATCAGACAAATTATCCTCCTAAGCAATGGGTCCACAACTAGGGTTTTGTGTTTCACAAGGAATTTTGGGTTTCAAAGGCCTCAAGTGGTTTTCATGGCTCCCCATATGCTTCAAATAATGCTCATACCAAGTTTAAAGCCTTGAATCACAAGTTTGCTCAATCAATGGCTCAGATGACTAAAAATCAACTATATTGGGTAAAAAGTCAATTATGGTCAACATACAGTCAAACTTAAATATTTTTGGTCTACATCAACATTTTTAAGTTATATTCATAATTTTACCAAAGTTTGATCATGATTCCTCAAGAAAAGCCCTCAAACCATCAAAAGTCAAAAGTTGCCAAATTATGGTTTCCTTAAGAGAAGCCAACTGAACTTTGACCAAGCATAACTTTCACATGCTTCATCAGCTTTTCCCCAACCAAAGCTCATTTTTAAGGAAATTCAATTCTTGACAACTTTTTATCTCTAACCTCAAGTCCAAAAAGTGCATCATTTGAGAGATATAAACCAATACATTACAGGTCATTTAAAAAGTCAACAAAAAGACAATTTTTGTCAAGGCAACTTACATAAACATAAATTCTTCAAAAACAAAAATGATCAAAATAAAGGTTGTAGAGGACATCTTTAGGTTTCCAAAAAGTCCTACATCACCTTCATAAGATAAAAATTGAGTAAGTTATGACCAATGCAAGTTGGGAAATTTTAAGCAAATACATGAAGTTCAAATTGAGTAAGCTTGATATTTTGGGCTATTGGGCCATGGTTTAAGAGTCCAAACGTGTACTATACTCCTCATACACATACAAACTTATACTTACACCCCTTGAACTATATTTATTTAATTATTTTAATTATTTTTTATTTATTCATTAATAATATAAATAAAAAGATAAAATCATATCTTTTTACACAAGGTCCAAGCCCACATGACTTTGACCTAATTTTTCACTATATAATCTCATTCATTCTCATACAAGGCAAAAAGAAAACCTTGCCTCTCAAACTTGCAAAAAATTCCAAACTTTTCTAAAGAAACCTAAATCTTGAAACTTTTATTACCAACCCTTTCACTATAAGAGCTCCATTCAATTCATTCCAAACAACCCTGCAGAGTAAGGTTGGATTGATTTTAAGGGTTCAAAACGCATGAAAACACCATACCATGCATATCTGATTGCATAAATTTGGGAATTTCATATCTTAATTTTTGTATCATTTTAAATCATATTGGTGTTGCTAACATGTTTCTTAGGTTCATTTGAACAGGTCTGGATCATCATCATGATCCCAGGCATATTGAATTGTGAACCACCATACTAGCATCGATTTCATATGTTTTCATTATAGATCTTAATCCCTTGTGTTTTATCCTTCAAAAATACTCCAATTAGATTCACAACCCTTGATTTAGGGGGGGGGGGGGGTAGGGGTAGGACGTTTCTGGATCACTAATCTTTTCATTTTACAGGTATTTGAAGGAGCAGGTTGCCGGAGAAGACGACTGAAGCTAGGGCTCCGGTGCCTCTCCGGTCAATATATTCAGAGTTATATTATATATTAATTGATTTAATTATATAAACAGATGTATAGCCGCCCCAACGGTAGAAGTGCGTGCGATAAGGCATTAATGTCAAAGGGACTGGGTTCGATCCAGTCTTTTGACACTTTGTTTTCCTAATATTTCATATTTTTGTAGGTTTGTTACAAAACAAATTGGAGGCGTATCATAAAACCAAGGCGCGCTTGGCCTAGTGGTATGCTTGCTGCGTGAAACTGTTGAGGGTGTGGGTTTAACACCCACCCCTACTCATTTGGAAATTTCTTTTCCCAATTCTCTATTTCCCTTACTTTTTTCCTCTTTATTAAACCTTTTTTTTTAAAAAACTTTTTTTTAAGAAAACGTAATTTAATTTAATCTTAGGTTAATTTA